>CM076075.1:2838437-3475937 GCA_038088235.1 Zacco platypus | reverse complement strand
GGCTTCGTTGCGTCAAAAGTGATTCGCAATTTCAGTACTTCATGCACTGTAAAAAATAAAAAGTTGACTTAACTTAAATAATAAGTTGGCAGAAGTTTTTTAGGATTTTTTAGAACTTGCAAAACCTTGTTCACAAAACTAAACTTTTTAAGTTTATGGAAAGAAACTTGGTTTAGGTTGAATAAATGTATTAAACATAGTTAAACTGACTTTTACATAGATTTTTGCTGAGCCAACACAACAAAACCAGTAATTTGAACCTTTTCTTGAAGTGTGCTTGTAAACTTGCATGTGTATGTCCAGTCAACAATTCAAATTAAGTTGATCAGACAATTTTTGAACCAACTTATTTCTACTTGTTAAGTCAACTTTTTTTAGTTTTATTGTCCAGTTAACTAATAGATGATAGTTATTACAACTTTTTGCAAGTTGGATTTTTTACAGTGTGAGACTTTGGCCGTTTGATACGCGAACCGAACCACTGATTCGAAACAAAAGATTCGTAAAGCTTCGAAGTAGTGTTTTGAAATCGGCCATCACTAGATATTGTTAAAAATTTAAATCGATGATTTAAATCACCATTTTAATTGTTGTATAACATGTTATGTAACGAGGATCATCTCTGAGAATAATGAAAAAAATTTTGTTTAATTGTCACAGAGCACAAAAAAAAAAAAAAAAAATCCACATGAGGTCATGAAATACACTTCATTTCGCTTTTGCAAAATATGACCTGGACAAGTTCATAAGATTCATATTTATAGATGAGGCGTAATGTTTTTGCTCTCTCTCATTTCTTTAATGAGACCATTGCTCTCTGCACATTGTCATGGCAAACGTGTCATTTTCAACTCCATTTGAGTCCGTTTTAAGAAGCTTTGAGAGCTATTCTGTCCGCTCTGTTTCTCTTTCCTCTTTAAATATTCCATCCTCCCCTGCGCAACTGAATTTGGCTTATGGTGTGCAATAATATGGTTAATCCCACCATTTATTTCAAGGCCTTAGTGTAAATATTCAGTTTATTTTAACTGACAGAAGATTACACTGATTCCACTGTATACTGTATACATGCCACCGTATCACTCTTTAAAATAAATGCTACTTGGTTTCCCATGTGAAAAATATTAGTATACTTTTAAAAAAAGTACTTATTACGGAAATAATATACTATAAAAAAAATACTTATAGTAAGTACAAACTGATTGTATTGTTTTCTGACATGATATTACAGTGTAAATTTATATCAAATGCAATTATAGCTGAACTTTAGAGTGCTTTTTGACCCATAGAAGGACTTAAAGGATTAGTTCACTTTAAAATGAAAATTACCCCAAGATTTACTCACCCTCAAGCCAACCTAGGCGTAGAATTTTTTTTCTTTCTGATGAACACAATCGTTATATTATAATTAACAGAGTTATATTACACAGTTACGCTTTTTCCCAAGTTGAATACGGAAGGCGTAGGACGGAATGTAAGCGTTTTGAACTGCAACATTTTCCTCCTATAGGTTGAATAGGCGAAGGCGACCTGGCAGAAGCTATATATTTTACTTTATAACTTGTTAAATACGGATATTTTTCTTACACCAACGCATCGCTTCACTTCAGAAGGCCTTTATTAACCCCCCGGAGCCGTGCGGAGTACATTTATGATGGATGGATGCACTTTCTTGAGCTTCATACTAGTTGGTCCCGCCATTACAAAGCTTTGATGCGTCAGGATATTTATTAATATAAATCCAATTGTGTTTATCAGAAAGAAGAAAGTCATAAACACCTAGGATGGCTAGAGTAAATCTTTCATTTTAAAGTGAACTTAAAAGTGTTTTGAGAAACATGTAGTCATGAAAGTGTACACTTAAGTGGCCTTTTATTTCATATATATATATATATATAGTGTAAAAAATTATATGATCATTAGGTGATGATCTCTCATCAAAATATTTTAAACTTATGTTAAATGAGAATCATCTTCATTTTTTTAAGTCAGTTTAATTTAATTTAAGTTGAAATGACTTGTACAACCAAGTTGATTACACTTAAAAATTTAAGATTGAAATAGGTGGAATATTTTTATATTATATTATATTTTTATATGCACTATAAATGCACAATCAATACAATTAAGCAACACCTCCCCCCTCGTGTTTTTTTTTTTTTTTTTTTTTTTTTTTTACAAAGGTTGACATTTTGTATCTACTACAATAACGTTTAAGTATTTTTCCTGTGGCTTAAATGTCTAAATATTTTTTTGGGGGGTGCTATGTTATGTTTAGATCTCTTCTCAATCTTATAATAAGCTGCAATGCAATGGAAAGGAGTGTGATTGCCTTACCCATCCGCCTCCCCTCTCTTAATTCCAGCTGATGGCATTGTCCTCATACCTCTCTTATCCTGAGTCAGGCTCCGCTCCATTCTGACACAGATACCTTACCCTGCCACGTGTCAAACAGCCCGACACACACTCCACATCAACACCACCCTCAGCGGTCACGCTGTCCCAACAGCGCGGCTTCGGGCCTTGTGATTTCCATCGTATTTTAAGAAGCACCCACACTTCCATTACGTCAGCATCCTGAGAGAGTGTCCGTAATAATCTTTCTCCATTCGCATACAAAGCAAACAAAAAAAAGTGAACACCGATGATGCAGGACTTCCAACCGCAGAATGTGCAGTCCAGTGAAGAAGATGTGATGGTCGTTTTGATAAAAACTGACAGCCTAAGTGCTCTGAGCTCCATTAGCTCGAGTGAGAGAGATACCACCATGGCACAGCTTCCCAAACAGGATATGGTGTCATGACATGATCTCACATCACTTTAATTCACAGTTGGGTGAGCTCTAATTAAGGCCTCCATCTGTCACCCGCAATTTGTAAAGTCTTTAGGCAAGTCGCCCTACTTCTCAATTAGATCGGTCCTGGAGGCTCGCTTGCAGCAAGTGACGTCAAGACCGCGAGTCTTGTTTTCTAAAGACATTTCGTGTCAGTCGAGAACACAGAGGTATGCCTGAGTGCTCAGATAAGATTAAAAGACTGGATATGTTTCTGATAGGTGGCAGGAAAACATGGAGAGTTGTGTTACCTGATAATAATCTCCTATCAGTCCTTGGGAGGCTCCACACACAGAAAGTACGGCACCTGAGAGGACTCCACACTTTCAAAATGTGTTTATTTTATCTGTCGAGTTTCAAATAGCATGTATTGATCAGAAAAACGTTCCAGGAGAACATGACGCAAAGGTCAGGGGTTTGATTCCCAGGGAGTGCATGAACTGTTCGGCAATGTCAGTTGCTTTTGAATAAAATATCAAATTGAAGTTCATTATTCCAAAATTGGATTGGATTGGGGACTGACGTGCAAACGCTGAGGGTGATAAAAATCGTTCCGTCTGGAATGTATTTCCTTCCCAGGCTTGAGGGGTATCAGACTCACTCTGTGCTCTTTCAGACTAAGTGAGGCTTATTATGCCAAATCCAAATCTGATAACTGCTCACAATCTAACACCACGGGTGAAAAGTTTTAAATGCCCACTGTAACCACATCAAACAGAAGGGATTCTAATCTGGCCTGTTTTATTTTGACCGAACGTTTGGCTTGAGAACTGAGCTCAGTCTACGATTAACGCGTCTTGGAATGAAAGAGGCAGATGATTTTAAACATATTTGTTCTACATTAGTAGGCTTTTTTGACATTTCAGTTGGTTGAAGTCTCATTTTTTGCCTTTCCATGTGTAGCTGTTGTACATTGTATAGCCACTAGATGGTAATAATCATCTTTTTCTTTTACGGGAATCTCGGGACGAGGGATTTTCCAGTGTAAATAATGATGTGTGACAGATTAGGCCTACTTGTTTTTTATAATTAAAGTTTCTTGTCTGGACTTTGTTTTTCTTTCATTAAATTGGGAATGAACTTCTCTCCTTGACAGTAATATCCTGAGGTGTTGAGTATCATAGCAGCTATTTTGATAAATTCCTTTGCACCCTAATTTTCCACTGTTGCCATTGCTTTATTAGGCCGTAATATCAGTGCCACGGGGAGGCATTTTATATCAGCTTCAGCTGTTTATGATTTTACAGCTAATTCTGTGGTTGAAATCTCATATGCAAGGATTTACATTATTTATATATTTGAAAGGAATGAAAAGAAAACCAGTTTAGTCTACTAAAACAAACAATCCCATACTTGCATTAGACAATTTACAAGGAAGCTTTCAAAAATTAAAAAATGCTATTTTCCACTAAAAATTCTTATTGTTACTAAAAGTAACCACTGTATAGCCACCACTACTGTAATAATAATAATTAAAAAGAAAGAAAGAAATTCGGAAATGTGACATTGTTTGAATGAGATCCCTTTTTAATTCTTTGTTTTAATTTACAGTCGTAAAAATAACATGGTATTTTGGCTGAAACTATGACATTTTTTCCAAGATTGAGCGTTTGTGTTTTACTGAGCGCCTTCTCTGTTGTAAGTGGGCGGAGCCACGATTTACACAATATATTTTCAGTAGTAAGTAGGCGGTGCACATTCTCGGCGTCATTGGCTCTTCAGCAGTGTGTGGGCGGAGCCACGCGAGTACGTCATGAATACCCCGCCCCTGCATTAGAGGACATTGAGAGAGGAGAGCGAAAGTTCAGTGTGAGCCAGTAGAGATGCGAGAGGAGCTGCGGTCGGACTGTTCGCTTCACAGAAGTTCGGAGATAACCGAAGACACGGACAGATTTGTTGTTTCTGCTGTTGACCTCCTCCTGATGTACTTATCTGTCCTAATGATGACGGTAATGACTGACGTGAAATATTAGTGCATTTTAGTGATCGTGCGCGCGCGTTTTTCATAGAAACATACGAACTTGGACATTAAGCATCCTTTTATATGATATGAAGACTTTGAAAAGGGATTTTTCAGAGAAGTTTAATTCAGAGGACTGTCTATTTTTCAGCATTCAGCAACTGGATGACAAATTAAATATTCATTGAATATTTATCACCAATAATCTGAGCTCTATGGAGCTACATAATCACCCATAACACACAAAAGTATCCTCTTTGGGGACTGTATATGCCAGGAAAGTTTTTCTTGACTTACCTCATTCAAAAAAAAAAAAAAGGCTGACTGAAAATCCAGCATGGGAGGCTCACCTTTGAAAATTGTGATTTCTCTATGGTGTCAGCTGGTCATTGCTGCCTACAGTTTAGAGATTGGCTCTTATGACCCGGAGAGAGGGAGACCGGCTAAATGCGAGCCTATCATCATCCCTATGTGCCAAGGCATCGGGTACAACCTCACCCGGATGCCCAACTTTATGGACCATGACAATCAGAGGGAAGCCGCGATTAAACTGAATGAATTCGCCCCTCTGGTGGAATATGGCTGTGATGTGCATTTGAGATTTTTCCTCTGCTCTCTTTATGCCCCTATGTGTACGGACCAAGTGTCCACGTCCATCCCCGCCTGCCGTCCGATGTGTGAACAGGCGCGTCAGAAGTGCTCGCCCATCATGGAGAAGTTTAATTATGCCTGGCCTGATTCTTTGGACTGCTCTAAACTGCCCACGAGGAATGACCCCAACGCGCTGTGCATGGAAGCCCCGGAAAACGACACCAAAACTGAGACTAAGAAAGGAGAGGGCATGTTGCCTGTGCCGCCCAGACCCAGGCAGCCCGGCGCTGGGAACGGACGCTCAGGGGGCAGCGCGGGAGTTTGTGAAAACCCAGAAAAGTTTCAGTATGTGGAAAAAAGCGAAACGTGCGCTCCACGCTGCTCGTCCGCTGTGGACGTGTTCTGGTCCAGACAGGATAAGGACTTTGCTTTCATTTGGATGGCGGTTTGGTCTACACTGTGCTTCGTGTCCACAGCTTTCACAGTCCTAACCTTCCTCCTCGACCCACATCGCTTCCAGTACCCAGAGCGGCCCATCATCTTCCTCTCCATGTGCTACAACGTTTACTCGGTCGCCTTTATCATTCGTTCGGTCGCCGGGGCCGAGAACATCGCGTGTGACCGCGAGAACGGCGAGTTGTATATCATCCAAGAAGGTCTGGAGAGTACGGGTTGCACCATAGTCTTCCTCATCCTTTACTATTTTGGCATGGCGAGCTCCATCTGGTGGGTCATCCTCACCCTCACTTGGTTCCTGGCGGCTGGTAAGAAATGGGGTCACGAAGCTATTGAGTCGCACAGCAGCTACTTCCACATGGCTGCTTGGGGTATACCTGCCCTGAAGACCATAGTCATCCTCACCATGCGGAAAGTTGCGGGCGACGAGCTCACCGGACTGTGTTATGTGGGCAGTATGGATGTGGGGGCGCTAACAGGCTTCGTCCTCGTCCCTCTGTCCTGTTATCTCGTCATCGGGACGTCTTTCATCCTGACTGGCTTCGTGGCACTTTTCCACATCCGGAAGGTGATGAAGACCGAAGGCACCAACACGGAAAAGCTGGAAAAGCTGATGGTGAAAATCGGCATCTACTCCATCCTGTACACGGTTCCCGCCACCTGCGTCATCATTTGCTACTTCTACGAGCGGCTCAACATGGACTACTGGAAATTCCGGGGGCTGCAAAGCAAGTGCACCACGTTCCCGGGTCGGAGGAACGAGGACTGTTCTCTGGAGTCTTCGGTGCCCACCGTGGCCGTGTTCATGCTGAAGATCTTCATGTCGCTGGTGGTGGGCATCACCAGTGGCGTGTGGGTCTGGAGCTCCAAGACTCTGCAGACTTGGCAAGGGCTTTGCAGCAGAAAGTTCACAGACAGGACTTGCAGGAAGCACTGCAGCGGGAGCTGCAGCACTAGCCACTGCCACTACAAAGCACCTGCCGTCATACTGCACATGTCCAAGACCGATCCTTACTCGGACTGCCCTACGCATGTATGAGCGCAGCACATGTACTGTAGTGTGGACTCTGTGACGCAGTGAAGCTTTACGGTGAACTAAACAAACTTAAAACCCAACATTGCAGCTAAAAAAAATGGATTAACAGTACTTTCTTAAAGGGAAAAATGTATCATCGCTTGCTGTAGCAATAAATGAGACAGATATGCACATCCTAATCAGTTATAAATATCTGCAATTGCTCTTGCATGGAGAAGTGCACAGTGTTCCCGTTTGAAAGCTGTTCGATGACTTGTTAATATGTTTAATAACTTGTTCAGATGTTTCAGGACACATTATTTATTGTATATAAATATATATATATATATATTTAATTTTTCTCGGTCTTGGTTCCTCACAAGATGGCATCGGTCAGTCTGTTTAAAAGTGCCTTTTTGAAGAAGATAATAAAATGTTATATATTTTCAACAGTTGTCTGAAGTTTATTCTTTGAAGTTGGCATTTCAAGAGTTAATTGCAAAGACACTTGCACTTTTGTTTTGGCGTTGCTACACAAAGTAACACTGTTATTTCAATCTCACTCGAGTAGTTGTGCCGGACTGATGTGTTTGCATCTATTTAGAGGTGGAAGTTAAAGATAAACGCCTTGGTGAGACTTTTCACATGGACTGTAACAAGAAAATGCATCAAAGCAATGGAAATATTTTGATGAAGAAAGCTAGGTTTGCATCTGAAAGGTTGCCCCAGTTCAAATGCAAATCGATCCGTGAGGGACCCTTTCAGGGGCCTTCAAAAGAGTGGGCTACCCCCGAATAACACAAGGCTGTGTGGCTTTGTACGCCCCTGACACGAATAAATCTATGTCACTTTTAAGGGGCTATTGGTCAGAGTTGTGACTAAGCTTGGATCATGGAGATTAAGCTTGTAGCCAAGGCCTCATTTTTGTTTTTAGCACATCCATCGCTTTATGCTCCGTGTTCGCCGTTTTTTTTCTTCTTCGTTCTTTCAGCTGTTTGCTCTATTTTCTCTCTTTAATTCCCCTCCATATGACAGACGCAGTCGCTTTGGGCACGCTCTCCTTTGAGCGCGTTTATCAGAACACAAATCCCTGGTGGTTTCCTCTCCTTCATCCTCAAAGGGAATCGTTGAGCAGAGCGACAGACAGTAGCCTGGATTTCTCTGTGCGAACGTTCACATCATCACCTTTAAACACAGAGGTTGTTCTGGAATTATATTTCATTAATGAGGTGCACCACATGCACACAAACACATCCAGATTCTCCTATTGTTGTGTGTCGCTTCACTCTTCCCCCTCCACTCTTTGATGTGAGCCACTCATGCAAATAAAGGCACTTTTCTCCGACGCTTGATCCGGAGCATGTAGGGCTCCGATAGCTGCTCGAATTGTATTTTCTTCACACTACCTCTGCCCGTTTGTAACTGCAGATCTGGATTTTGACCCTTCATTTATGACATGGATGTTTTAGCTCATTTTCTTTAAAAAAAAAAAAAATTATGAGCATACATATATTTTTATAGTATTTACATATTGTCTTTATTTAATATTTAAGTCTATGGCATGGCTGTACGTTAAGTATACCTTAAAACAATGATCTATTTGGTCTTCCATTTACAATAAACTAAAAATATAATAATATTACAATTACTCTATAGCAACATATAGGATATATATCATGGAACATTTGGTGCTGGTGAGAAGTTTACAGCTACATACTACACACTGTCAAAGCAAATAAACACACTTTGGAATAAGTACTGGTGAAGTGTCATAAAACACTACGAAGTTGTTTTATCTGTTTTCACTTAGTTCAGCTTTCTGTAACAGGAAGTAGCCTAGTCTCATTTGTGACCCTGGACCACAAAATAAGGGTTTATACAGATTGACATAGATTTTTACATCATCTGAAAGCTGAATAAAAAAGTTTTCCATTGATGTGTGGTTTATTAGGACAATATTTGGCCGAGATACAACTGGAATCTGAGGGTGTAAAAAAAAAAATCAAAATATTGAGAAAATCACCTTTAAAGTTGTCCAGATGAAGTCGTCAGCAATGCACATCCACTCACAAAAATACATTTATGGAAAGAAACTTACAAAATATCTTCATGGAACATGGTCTTTACTTAATATCCTTAACTATCGCTACAAACATACCCGTGTTTTCTTAATTAGCTGGTGCTTATTCTATTTGCATGTGTTTTCTTCAGTTGCAGCATGTTGATCTCTCTCTGCCACCGTAGCTTGGGGCAAAAAATGTGACCAAACATTTATTTACCTCAGACCGAACGGTTACCTCAGATGTATTAAAAAACAAAATTATGTACTCTGCAATATTTTATAATGTTCTATTCATGACCTAGAATGGATTACGTAGCCATGTTGATTCACAGGTAATAATTGTTCAATTTCCGAAAAAATGTCCCTGACAATCAATTATAGATGGAAAATATAGCCCTATAATAATTTCTGACACTGCTGCAAAATTGTACAGGCAGTCGCTGACAGGTCTATATGAGTTATAGAAGCCACATTGTTTTGTTGTTTAAACTGACAGCTGCATGTGTCATTTACCCATCGTCATCACAACAAAGCGGCTCCTCTGAGAGAGCTTTGGCAAGTGCACACATCCTTTCAGCAACCACCGGTTCAGAGCAGGTCATTGAGGTCTGCTAGCGTTTTATGACAGAGTGTTTTGGTATTTTTCGGCTCAGGTTGCGTCTCTAGAGGGGTGCTTTACTTCCATCACGATGTTAGTAAACTGCATCGGGTGCGAGACTGTGTGTGTGTGTGCTTGTTTTCATGATTTACGAGGACACAAATTTGTATAATGACATGGTTATTACACTGGTATTACAACGAAATGAGGACATTTCATGAGTCCTCATATTTAAAACAGCTTTAAAAACATACTAAATAATGTTTTATTAAAAATGTAAAAATGCAGAATGTTTTCTGTGATGGGTTGGTTAATGTAGCGGGAGAGGATGTACAGTTTGTACAGTATAAAAACCATTACGCCTATGGAATGTCCTCACTAAGATAGCAAAACAAACCTGTGTGTGTGTGTGTGTGTGTGTGTGTGTGTGTGTGTGTGTGTGTGTGTGTGTGAGTGTCTAGAGGCACCAATTAAAATGACTCAGGCCAGTGGCTTATGTCTGAAAGGCACCTGCCCAACCACAAATGTGAGGTCAACACTGGAGCAAAACATGCGTTCACTTATATCCTCTCACTCATTTCCTATGGAACCTTGTTTCCGCCACCGAATAAAAAGAAAAAAAATTGCGACCTGTTATCTCACAACTCTGACTTTTTAAAATTGTGAATATAACTCTGAATTGCAAGGAAAAAGTTAGAATTGTGAGATAAAAAGTCACAAATACCTTTAACTGTGAGGTTATATCTCACAATTCCGCGTTTATATCTCACAGTTCTAAGAAAAAAATCAGAATTGAGGTATGAACTCACAATTGCGAGACAAAGAAGTGAGATCTGCAAGTTTATATCTTGCAATTCTGACTTTTTTCTCAAAATTGTTAGATATAAACTTGGAATTTGCAAGAAAAAAATAGTATTGTGAGATATATAGTCGCAATTACCGTTTTTATTCCTGAATTCCTTGGCTTCCATAATTTTCCTAAAAGGATGTAAAACCTGTCTATCAAACAAAGGAACAGACATTAATCAGGGTAGCGCCTTGGTATTTTCTGACCTACACTAAACATTTACTTTAAAACAATTTAGAAAGTGTTGTTAAAAAATTAAAAAACATTCCACTGAAAAGTTTATCACAGCCTCGTTTTCATCCGAGTAAAATTCAGGATGGCGTCTACAGACTAAGGTCAAAAATCCTTTGTTTATATATTTTATTAATAACACTTTATTTTGATGATCCCTTTTAGACATTCTGTTGACTACACTGTAAAAAAAAAAATATATTTTCATGATTTGTCATCACGATATTTTTTCTTTTGTCAAATCAACTTCAATAACTAATGTGGTTCAGATAACATAAAATTTTGAGTTTCTGTGGCTTAATCCAATCGCCTTCAATTGTATCAACTCAAATTTTTAATTTCAATGAGCTCAACATTTTAAGGCAACCAGATAACTTGCTTTTTTAAGCTAAACAAACAATTCTTTTTTACAGTGTATACATAACGTTGCACTAACTCTCTTTACAGTATTAGTAGAGTATTATTAGACTGTCTGCAAACACTTTATTGTGATGGTCCTACTGACTATGCAAGTACATGTCAACTCATTCCACTAACGTAGGGTTAGTTAATTAACTCTATTAATAATCTACTAATACTATAATGAAAGTTATTTGACATGTAGGTTCAACGTTACTTATAGTCAACAGAATGTCAAAACGGGACCATCAAAATAAAGTGTTATGATCTATAATGCACTTTTAAAGAGTTAAAGCGTTCGGATGCTCGCTGGTCGGTTAGCCACACTCTCATCTGTCCGGCTGAGTGGAGTGCGAGAGACCCTGTCCGGTCATGCGTTTGATTAAAAGAGGATCTTTATGAGGTGTTTACCCACCTCCACCCGAACCCCAGCCATGCTTATCAGTCCACAACCATCCACCCACCCCTCAGGAAAGAAGAAAGAGAGAGAGGGAGAGCAAAGAGAATAAAAGAAGCCCTCATTACACTCATCCACCCCCTCCACCCTCCCCTGCCCTCCAGAGAACTATCCCTTTTCTGCACTGTTTTGATGTGTAAATGAGCGCATTGAAAACCTGCTGGCCTAAAAGAGAAGCTTTCCATGAAAATGCGCCAGTCGCTTCGCAGTGGGGTTCACACATATTGAGTCTGCCTCGCTCAGCACTGATGCTCCTGTTTTACTAATACGAATGTGTACAAACAAGCACGAGTGGGTTCAAGTAAACAAAACATCGGTACTCAACTCATGCACAATCAAACTGGATATAAACATTAAGGTCAACATGAAATCAAAATGAACTTTATCCAGGTCTTATTGTAAACAATTCATCAGTGTTACTCCCCCTGAAATCTTGACATTATTGTTGCAGGATTTACGAAAACACAATGCCTGAAACATTTATGTACAGTGATCTGTGCTGTAATTTGCCTGGAGCGAAGTGTGATAGATATGGTGTTACTCTTGTAAGCTAGATCAGTAAGCGAAAATCAGAGATTGCATGTCAAATACATTTTAGTACATATTTCAGTCAAGAACAGATTCTTTTTTAACACACACACGTATAGCAGCAGGCGTATGTGTAGCATTCAGTTTTTCTTTACAATGTCATTAGTTGCCACCTTACCAGCCACCGATGGTTTACTTACTGATAGTTCACCCAAAAAATGAAAATTTTATCATTATTATTTACAGGTTTATCCTGATAAAGCTGTATGTCTGACTTTCTTCTGCGGACCATAAAAAAATACTATAAAAATTAAAAAGCTATTTTTTAAAGAATGCTGGAAACCAATGAAAGAACATTTCTGAGACATTTCTCAAAATATTTTATTAGATAAAAACTGACCCTATTTATAATTTTTTTTAATACTGTGCACAATTCATTCTAACAAGTAAACAAAATCTTTTATCCATATATATTTAGTATCTTTCTCTGTTTCTGAAGCTAATTTTCTTTTCGGCTGATGCCACAAATATTTTTATTATATTTTTATTTTTCAATCCCTCAATTAAAAAAAAAAAATGATTTTCTTACTCAGTATTTTTGTCTTCTTTTCCTGTACAGATATCTAAACATCCTTAAATCAAGATACAATTACTTGAGAAGCAAAATGAGTTAAGATAAGTCTTGTTTTCTGAAAAAAAAAAAATGCTTAAAATTAAGTGATTTTATGTTTAAAACGTGAAAAAATATCTGGCAGTGGGGTAAGAAAAATATTCATTTTCCTTTGAATTAAGAATATTATTCTAACCCCACTGGCAGATTCTTTTTTTCTTGTTTTAAGCATGAACTCAGTTCATTTTTTTCCAGAAAAAAAAACATAAAATCTTAAGTCATTTTGAGTCTCAAGTAAATGCATCTTGAATTAAGAATGTTTAGATATTTGTACTGGAAAACAAGACAAAAATACAAAGTAAGAAAATTATTTTTGCTGTGCTCCAACCATCTTTCTCCATTCTCATGTGTGTTTTCTGGTTGATTTCATTTGGAAATATGTAGCATGTAAATGTAATTTATAAATAAAGTAAAATGGGTTGTGATTTGGGTCTCACACTGAATTTAACATTTGCAGAAACAGAAACTGAATAGATATGATAGAAACACACATTGCATTGCTTTTACACACACACACATACAGTACATAGTAGAAATCGCAACGTACATCCAAAACATACAAAACGTACAAAACATAACCTTCTGACTCTTAATCTATAAGGCTGCCAAAGGTGGAACAGCCAAAGTTCAAGTTTAAAAAAGGTGGGTCTCCTTACGATGTGGAAATATGCATGAAATATCCGAAAAAATATTTTTTAAACAAACATTGAGATCCACAGAATAACATGAAGTCTACCCAGATTCCAAAATCCTGAAACAGCGCAGACTTTGTCAGACTTTATGTTAACGAAAGACCCCCAAATATGTTTAAAAAAAAAAAAGAACCACAGTAAAGAAACTTCAGGAGCACATTGAATTTTACAGAGCATAAACCATCGACCTCATTGGTTCTGTCTTTGTGCTTGTTCAAGTGTTCAGTGCTTCTGTTTTGTAATCAAATATGAAGTTCTGAACTCGTATTGAGCCAACTTCTGCTCTTAGAGTAACACTGACATGGGTTTATTAAGCCACTCCAAACCCGCACTTGGCCACATCTTGATGAACACAATTCATAATGAAATGTAAGTACATGTTGCGTTCCCAGCTAGTCGCCACAAGGGGCGCTTTAGTTGAAACTTTCTCTGTCTTACTGCCCATAATTCATCCATCTATTCTCCAAAATGTGCATCCTAAAGAGTGGTGTCTTGGGCTAAAGGGACAATGGACAATTTAGTGTCATGCATGTCTTTGGGTTGAGAGAAAACCACAATTCATATTTCAGAGTAATAACTCATCAAAATTAAATAACTTGATGTTCCTCTGAGATGACTTTTATTTTTTCTAATAGCACACTTGACTAAACTTCTTTTCCGTAATCGTCTCCATTCTGGTAATGCCCACTTTTTACAATTCAGTCTGATCGCAATGGATAAGTCCTTATCACCTTACTCCTTTAATATCCCATTTCATTCAGAGGTATCATATTACAGAAAAAGTTGTGAACGCTTTAGCATTAACTAGACTGTCTGCATGTTTATAGCCACTGAACTGAAGAAGACTTCTGGTTTCATGGTGCAGACGTTTGAGGTAACTCTATTGCCCCCTTGAGTACCGAGGTTTGTTACCTCCACAGTAAATAAAGAATGCCTTAAGAGTGTAAAAAGGGGCACTTGCTCCGCATTCCCATCTGTAATTGCATACTGACAGTGAGCATATTTCTTGCCTCACGGTCCATGATATTAAATAGGTTGTGTCATTCAAAGGAAGGAATAGAAGAAAATATGAAAGCTAATGGGTCATGATTTGCATGATCTCCAGACATATGAAACCCACTAAATCAGAGATTTAGGTCTTAAAACATCAGCCTTCCCCTTCTCAGTCACTGTGAAAAATGGTATTAAACAGAACATAAAGCTTAGCGCAAATTTCCAGTCTGTTTCATCATGCCTTTCAGAAGCTGCAATAAATAGCAGAAGAGATGCCAGCGGTTGTCAAGAGATTTGCAGCATACTCAAGTACTCATCTTTACGTCTTCCCTTCTCCTAGTCCCTGAAAAGAACCCTTGTTCTATTTTAGTATTTAACAGCCAGCTTCATTTTAATATCAGGATGAGATACTGTTTGTCGACTTCTCCACATTTTACATGTTGCCCTCAGGAGTACAGAGTCAGTAGTGACTGTGCTCGATTGATCCGAGGTAACTTTTTCCTCCTCCTCTCTTCAAAGTGACGTGAGCACATAGTGACGGCAAGTGTTTGTCGGGGTGACAAAGTGACGGGTGCTCGTCGAGGCCTTTCATCGGAGGTTGTCACAAAGTGTGATCACAGGCGCTGTGTTATCTAGGTCAGGCGTTTAGACACGGAGGGCTCTTCCATTTTGATTCTAGTTGCTAGGCAGCACCCTTCTCTAATCTCCAGTACCAAAGTCTCTCCAGAGAGAGCAAGAGAGAGGGATCAACAAAAGAAAGAAGGAACGATGGGAAAAACAACAACAAAGGGCTGTAAACGGTGTCATCGTCTGGTTTTAGAAACATAGGCTGCCCTGGGTGGCAAGGGGGGTCAGCGGAGTGGAAGTGCAAAGAAAAGACAGCCATGCATCCTTGACTACCTCCATATCATGATTTACAATCAAACCGTGTCTCTCATCTCGCTCAAAAACACACAAACAAAAAGCCCCGATATACTTTAAGTGGAATCGAAGAACAGACTGGTGTGACATCAGGCCAAAATGGAAATCATTTGGTTCATTTCGGGAGTTCAAAATAGCTCACCAAAGTGAGTTTTCTAGAAAAGTTAAACAGCTTTGAAGTACCAATGGTCCATGATGATTACATAAGTAGGTGTGGCTCTGAGGCCCCACCATCTTTGACATAGAAATCTTCTCTGGTACATTTACATCTTGATCAATACATACATATATGTCTATCTTTTAAATGTACAATATTTAACATTTCGGATATATATATATATATATATATATATATATATATATATATATATATATATATATATATGGAAAGTATTCAGACCCCCTTAAATTTTTCACTCTTTGTTATATTTCAGCCATTTGCTAAAATTATTTAAGTTCATTTTTTTCCTCATTAATGTACATACAGCACCCCATATTGACAAAAAAAACCCCACAGAATTCTTGACATTTTGTAGATTTATTTTAAAAGAAAAACTGAAATATCACATGGTGACCCTTTGCTGTGACACTCATATATTTAACTCAGGTGCTGTCCATTTCTTCTGATCATCCTTGAGATGGTTCTACACCTTCATTTGAGTCCAGCTGTGTTTGATTATACTGATTGGACTTGATTAGGAAAGCCACACACCTGTCTATATAAGACCTTACAGCTCACAGTGCATGTCAGAGCAAATGAGAATCATGAGGTCAAAGGAACTGCCTGAAGAGCTCAGAGACAGAATTGTGGCAAGGCACAGATCTGGCCAAGATTACAAAAAACATTCTGCTGCACTTAAGGTTCCTAAGAGCACAATGGCCTCCATAATCCTTAAATGGAAGATGTTTGGGACTACCAGAACCCTTCTTAGAGCTGGCCGTCCGGCCAAACTGAGCTATCGGGGGAGAAGAACCTTGGTGAGAGAGGTAAAGAAGAACCCAAAGATCACTGTGGCTGAGCTCCAGAGACGCAGTCGGGAGATGGGAAAAAGTTGTAGAAAGTCAACCATCACTGCAGCCCTCCACTAGTCGGGGCTTTATGGCAGAGTGGCCCGACGGAAGCCTCTCCTCAGCACAAGACACATGAAAGCCCGCATGAAGTTTGCTAGAAAAACACCTGAAGGACTCCAAGATGGTGAGAAATAAGATTCTCTGGTCTGATGAGACCAAGAAAGAACTTTTTGGCCTTAATTCTAAGCGGTATGTGTGGAGAAAACCAGGCACTGCTCATCACCTGTCCAATACAGTCCCAACAGTGAAGCATGGTGGTGGCAGCATCATGCTGTGGGGGTGTTTTTCAGCTGCAGGGACAGGATGACTGTTTGCAATCGAAGGAAAGATGAATGCGGCTAAGTACAGGGATATCCTGGACGAAAACCTTCTCCAGAGTGCTCAGGACCTCAGACTGGGCCGAAGGTTTACCTTCCAACAAGACAATGACCCCAAGCAGCTAAAATAACGAAGGAGTGGCTTCACAACAACTCTGTGACTGTTCTTGAATGGCCCAGCCAGAGCCTTGACTTAAACCCAATTGAGCATCTCTGGAGAGACCTAAAAATGGCTGTCCACCAACATTTACCATCCAACCTGACAGAACTGGAGAGGATCTGCAAGGAGGAATGGCAGAGGATCCCCAAATCCGGGTGTGAAAAACTTGTTGCATCTTTCCCAAAAAGACTCATGGCTGTATTAGATCAAAAGGTGCTTCTACTAAATACTGAGCAAAGGGTCTGAATACTTAGGACCATGTGATATTTCAGTTTTTCTTTTTAATAAATATTCAAAAATGTCAAGGATTCTGTGTTTTTCTGTCAATATGGGGTGCTGGGTGTACATTAATGAGGGAAAAAAATGATTTTTTAAAAATGATTTTAGCAAATGGCTGCAATATAACAAAGAGTGAAGAATTTAAGGGGGTCTCAATACTTTCCGTACACACTGTATATATATATGCACACACACATATACATATATACAGAACATAAATGTCTGCAAGTTAAGCATATTTGAATATGTACATATTCATAAACCTTTTTTATAGGTCTATTAACTAATACATAAAAATGTTTAAAAATGACTGCATATGTTTAACATTCATGCCTTTCTTTCATATGTACATATCAAAGGAAAACATTCTTTGAGTCTTTAAAATATATTGGTAACACTTTACAATAAGGTTCGTTAGTTAACATCAGTTAACATCAACTAATAATGAACGTCACTTCTAGGATACTCCCTATGCAGTAAGTCAGTTTGTGAAATTTCATCCCTGCTAGATATTCCACGGTCCAGTGTAAGTGGTAGCCTATTATTGGATAGTGGACACGTTTAGTAACAACAGCAACTCAGCCATGAAGCAGAAGACCCCGTGAAGTCACAGAGTTTTGAGGCGCATGGTGAATAAGAGTCGCCAATGCTCTGCTGATTCCATCGCTGAAGAGTTCCAAACATCCGCTGGCATTAATATCAGCACAAAAACTGTGCGCCAGGAGTTTCATGGAATGGTTTCACATTCGCAAACCTCACATCACCGAGCACAATACCAAGCGTCAGATGGTGTACTCCACTGGACTCTGGAGCAGTGGAAACCTGTTCTGAAGAGTGAAGAATCACACTTCTCTGTTTGGCAGTGCGATGGGCAAATCTGGGGAGAACGTTTTCTCCCTCACTGCGTTGTGCCAAGTGTAAAGTTTGGTGGAAGAAGGATAGTAATATGTGGCTGTTTTCTGGGGTTGGTTCCCTTACTTCAAGTGAAAGGAAATCTTAATGCTTCAGCATACCAGTACATTTTGGATAATGCTAAGCTTGTGGGAACAGATTGGTGAAGCACTTTTCTATTCCAGCATGACTGTGCCCAAGTGCATGAAGCAAGATCTATAAAGGCATGGTTGGATGAGTTTAGTGTGGAAGAACTTGACTGGCCCACAGAGAGCCCTGACCTCAACCCCATCAAACACCTTTGGGATGAACTGGAATGGAGATTGCGAGCCAGGCCTTCTCATCCAGCGTCAGTGCCTGACCCCACAATTGCTCTGTTGGATGAATGGGCAAAATTTCCCACAGAAATACTTCAAAATCTTGTGAAAAGCCTTCCCAGAATAGTGAAAACTGTTATGGCCGCAAAGGGGGGGACGAACTGTATTTAGAATGTGATGTCATTACAGTCACTGTTGGGGTAACAGTCAGGTTTTCCAATACTTTTGTCCATAAGCACGTACAATATAAAAGTCATAAATATATATTATATATGCACCATAAAGGTTTTTGAAAGACTCATCCTGTTCACCTAAAAAAATAACCAACCACTTGATGCAGTTTGCATAATGGAAATATAAAGTTAAATACGGTTGCCTCACAACAAGAATATCCTCATTCGAAATGTCTAAATAATTGTATAAATGGTACATATGTCAAAAAAATGATAATACATGCATACATATTCATATGGAGTAGATATGGCATATGTGAAAATATGAAATATGAATATATGAAATATGTCAATATTGTTATTTTCTAATAGGTTTCATATTCTAATCTAATCATTTTTCAGTTAAATGACAATTAAGTCGCTGTTTGGATTTTAATAGATGAATTCACAAGAAACTGGATCATTAATACAGTGATTATTATGTTTCTAGCATGTTTTATGTTTGGAAATGGTTCTTTTAACCCTAAAAGAGTGAGTAGCTTTTCATGTCTTAAACAACCATACGCATAATGGATTCCTAGATGACAACGCCAATATGCATCAGGGTTAAAATTGTGAAAAAATGGTTGACCAAAAACTGATGCACCTCTTAATGGAAATAACATTGCAACATTCATTTCCATCAAAAGGTGCATTCATTTTTGGTCAAGATCTTATACCGATAATGCAACTCTGTAAAGTCCACTCCAGCACATCCCAAAGACTTACACTGAGGTTAAGGCCAGGACTCACAGGTGCCAATTCATGTATCAAAAAATGATTCTTCATGCTCTCTGAACCATTTTTTCACAATTTTAAACCTAATGAATATTGACATTTTCATCCAGGAATATAGCCATATGTCTTCCTACATGGTTGTTTAAGACATGAAAAGCAACACACTCCATCTTTTAGGGTTAAAAGAACCATTTTCAAACCTAAAACATGCTAGACTCTTAAGTATTTGCCTATTAAAATCCAAAGTTAAAAATCCGACTTTTTTTGGCCCGGGCAGCGTATATTCAGGGCTGGGTAGGTTACTTTTAAAATGTATTTCACTACAGATTACAAAATAGATGCTTTAAAAAGTCATTTGTAACGTATTTCGTTACATTACTCAATTTTAGTAACTTAATCTAAATACTTTAGAATACTGTGGAATACTAATAAGTGTGGAACAAACACAAAAAAGATAATTGCAAGTTTTTATCTCACAATTCTGACTTTTTCCCTCAGAATTGTGTGATGTAATGTTGCAGTTGTGAGTTATAAAGTCAGAATTATGAGATATAAACTCATAATATTGAGAAAAGTCAGAATTATGAGATATAAACTCGCAATATTGAGAAAAGTCAAAAATATGAGATATAAACTGACAATATTGATAAAAGTCAGAATTATGAGATATAAACTCACATACTAAATTCACAATTGCAAGAAAAAAAAGTCAGTATTGCAAGTTTATTTCTCCCAATTCTGACTTTATAACTTGCAATTGTGAGTTTAAATCTTACAATTCTGAGAAAAAGAAGTCAGAATTGTGAAATGCAAACTCACAATTGTGAGGGGAAAAAAAATTGAGAAAAAGTTTGTCGAGTGAATTATAAAATGACTCACAAACAGCTATCACAAAACATGAAAACAGTGGAAAACATGAAACTTAACTCCGCTTTTTCAGACGGTCAGAGTCAGAGAATCACCAATCGCTGTTTAAATGACATTAAAATTCAAAGTAATCACTTTGGTAATCTAAAATACTTTTCAGATGTAACTGTAATCTGATTACCACCCATTTAAAATGTAATTGTAATGAAATACAGTTACTCAAATTTTGTATTTTAAATACGTAACTAAGTTACTTGTATTTCGTTACGAAAGCATGCTACATTTTGCTAAAGCAGCTCTTGCAGCTGATGAAGAGACTAAAAAGTTAAAGTTATCACTAAATTGAAGGCAACTGCATTGAGCCATGAACGACAGAAACTATTAAGAGAGATGCTGAAAGTGTTAAGTAGCAACGTGAGCTTGTGACTGCAGCATGATGGTTTGATTCTCGCCCTTCAGGGGCTCATTCTGAGAGAAAACTAGCCAGATTCTCCCTCCTCTCTTTCTGTACATCTCTCTTTCTCTACTTATCTCTCTCATTTCCAAAGTCTCTAGAGATAGCGAAAATATTCTGTATATGTAGGCCTATGTGTGAGAAAAGCAAAAAGAGTGCAATGTGCTTGATGATGATACTTTAATCTTTTTTTCTGTTTCATGAAAATGTAGTTCAAAGCAGACTATTTTAAAACCATGAAGTGGAGATCAGTATAAACTGTATTCAGAATGTGGAAGAACTGAATTAATTTCAAACAAACACAATTGCATTGTACTTATTTCATACAGATGTAAGAATGTCAGTACTTTGGTCTTTGAATGTAATGATCCATTACATTTGATAGCAGATCAAAATCAGTTTGAGACATTATTGAGATCTCTTCAAAAACTTTAGTGGAGACCTATGAAATTACTGGGATATTTTTGTTTGGAGAATTTACCCCAATTTTCCATACAATCACCTTGATTTTCTCAAGATTTTGTAACATGTCTGTGGCTAGTGTGTTATATCTGCATCAAGAAGAGCCTGACTCGAGAGGAATCGACCCTTAGCCAAGATATCTCATCCTGTACTCACTGCAGTAAAAACCTCATCAAACAGACACACGCTCATATCAGAGAGAGCCGTGCTGATTGAACTCCAGTCCTCCTCGCATTTGATCTAAACTTCTCCTCCCCTTCAAAGCATGCACACTTTTAATCCACTTACTTTTATTTTCTCATGTTACCTTCCTCGTCAAGGTCAGGCTTATAAGAATCTGGGTCTGAAGCGCTTATGAGCACAAACTTCCAAAATATTTTAAAAAGATTTTGATTATACAATACCCTGAAACAAACTGTGCAGATTTGATTCAGGTTGATTGGGACACTTTCTCATCTCAGTGGCAAAAAGTGTCCCAATCACCCTGAATTCACCCTATATATATATATACACACAGCTCTGGAAAAAATTAAGAGACCACTGCAAAATTATCAGTTTCTCTGGGTTTACTATTTATAAGTATGTGTTTGGGTAAAATTAACATTTTTGTTTTAATTCTATAAACTACTGACTACTACTTTCCCAAATTCCAAATAAAAATATTGCAATTTAGAGCATTTATTTGCCAAAAGCAACAACTGGTCAAAATAACAAAAAATATGCAGTGGTCTCTTAATTTTTTCCAGAGCTGTATATATATATATATACACACACATATAGGCCTATATATTGCTTGTCTTTTTTAGAATTGAATTCTGTTTGCATCGTTGATCATTATATTCCTGTTTTTCGCTTTATAACTGCTTTGAAACAATCTGTATGAAGTGCAAGTTGACGACTTATATTTCAATGATATACAGTTGAGCTCAAAAGTTTACATACTCCATGCAGAATCTGCAAAAATGTTAATAGTTTTAACAAAATTAGAAGGATCATAAAAATTGCATGTTATTTTTTTATTTAGTTCTGTCCTGAATAAGTTATTTCACATAACAGATATTAACATATAGTCCACAGGACAAAAAAAAAAAGCTGAATTTATAAAAATGACCCAATTAAAAAGTTTACATACCCTTGATTCTTAATACCGTGTGTTGTTACCGTTTGTTTTGTGATGGCTATTCATGAGTCTCGTTTGTCCTGAGGAGTTCAACTGAGCTTTGTGGATGAACAGGATATTAGATTTTTAATCAATAATCTACCCCTGTAATCATAATTTTTGTTAAAAGGACTAAATATAGTTGGTGTTTTTACTGCCAATTGTGTTCATTTCAGCTGGAAACTGCAGAACTGACCTTTTGCCAGCAGTTTGATTGACAGGCGATCTGACCAATCATAACCCCGATTCCACCATTTAGTCTGACGAAACAACATTCCTTCTGATGTTCATTCATGTTTATTTGATGCTATAAATGAACTAGTATGAAGAGATGCATTAAAGAGACACTATACAGTTCTAATTGTATTCTAAAATACAACATATTAAATATAAAACTGTTTTGTATGTCTCTTGACGTGTTGTCAGTGTCCTCTTTGCTCCGGGATGTATTTTTCACCTTGTGAGAACATGATGTGTGGCGTGAGAGCGCATGGCTTGTCGGACATAGCAACAGTAACTAAAGGGGGCGGGTCTTTGTGAAGGGTCAGTTGGTGCATTTTTCGAGTTTTGAAAAAATGCTGAAAATGCTGTCCCGTTTAACATTTATTTTATATGAGATTTGAAACAGTTTGTAACTAAAATTTGTGACATGTCTAAGTAAAAGTAAAGTTAATTTCTAGCAAGGCAAGAAATCAAAATTTATAAATTGACATATTTGGAATTAAATGCAAAATGGTTTAATGTAAGTTTATTGGTTTGTAGCTTCTGATTATATTATATTTCCCATTAATTAAAGAAAACTATTTGTTTTTCTTATAATAACTTTGTGAACACGGCTGAATGTTTGAGCTTGATGAACAAACATAGGATTTGTGCCTCCTCTTCTTTCAGAAAAGTAATTGGACACCATGCAGAGTTTACCCTACTCGTGAAAAGTGCCGTAAGTATCGATGAAGAATAGCTTAAACACCACTCAAATCCACGTATTGCTTGCTATTCCACAGCATGTCTTTGTGTCAACGGCACTGAGAGTTAGACTTTCATGTCCCTTTCCCCCATTCATTCTCTCACCCCTTTCTTTCTGTCTCTTGTTGTGGGGAACCGTGTAGGGGTGTGGATAATGCTTTTAGAGAACTTTATAATGAAGTTAACCCTCTCTTTTCCTTCTCATTCTAACCATCACCCTTTATTCCACCAAAGCCCCTAAAGAGAAGAGTAGGGGGTCAGAGGTCAGTATGCATCTGTATAGTGAGAAAGGGTGAGAATGGGGCGATGCAATTAAGCAAAGCCTCGGCAGGAACATTGAGGGATAATATTCAAACTTCAGACCTGATATTTTGGTCTTTCATCAACAATTTAGGGAAAAATTACATGGAGGTAATTGTTTTTATGAATAATCGGGTTTCTAAAAAGGTTATTAATGGTAATATAAGTATCCTAATTTATCATTTTAATGAACAAATATGTTTTTGATGTTGGGCCAGTTGCATAAACAAAGCCACTATGTTGGCTTAAAGGGTTAATTCACCCAAAAATGAAAATTCACCCTCACTCTCTGTCGTCTTCTGAACACAAATCAAGATGTTTTTGATTAAATCCAAGCGGTATATGACTCGTCCATAGACAGCAATATAATGAACACTTTCAAGGTCCAGAAAGGTAATGAAGACTTTGTTAAAACAGTCGACGTGATTGCAGTGGTTCAACCTTAATTTTATGAAGTGATGAGAATACTTTTTGTATGTAAAAACAAAACAAAACTAACCAATTTATTCAGCAATATCCTCTCTTCGGTGTCATTCTCATACGTTGTTTCGGTTCTACGCCAGAACGCCGATTCCTTATTGGCCGGCTCAAAACGTATGCTTCATAAAATTAAAGTTGAACCGCTGTAGTCACGGCGACTGTTTTAACGATGTCTTTAGTATCTTTCTGGACCTTGAAAGAGTTGGTTATATTGCTGTCGATGGACGAGTCATATTCCTATTAGATTTCCTCAAAAATATCTTAATTTGTGTTCAGAAGATGAACGAAGGTCTTACGGGTTTTCCTCATATTTTGATTTATCAAACTTGTAGGGTCATTAAAAATATCACTTTTGGCCATTTACTGTATATATTTCCGTCATTTCATAAATAAATTCACACAAAAAAATGTAATCTAAAATCTAAATGGTAAATACCTCAACACAACTCATCTTGAATGTATGGCGAAGAAAATATAGAGTTTGACCAAAGGAGGAATTGTAGGATGAATTGAAATTGGAACGACATGAGGGTGAGGAATTAATGACACAATTTTCATTTTTGGGTGAATTAACCCTTTAAGAACTAGTGCAACCAACTAACATTTAGCCAAGGGGCTATCATTTAATCATTTAATCATTTAATCATTTAGCAGACGCTTTTATCCAAAGCGACTTACAACTGAAGAATACAAACAAGCGATTCTTCATGAAGAGGCAAATAGACACAGGAAGTGCTCACAATACGAGTTTCATACATTGCTCAGAATAACATAAGCTAGAGTAGGAAGGGAAAAAGGAAAGGATAGATTTTATTTTTCTATCAGACTAATCATACATTTTATGTGACTGACTTATGAACAGTCTAAGAAAAACTTTTAAGAATTGTAAGAATTTTTGGCCAATTAATCTGTCAAATGGCTGCAATCTAGTAAGTAGTCTCACCGCAGTTTGTTGTTAGCCTAATTGCAAAGCTAAAACATAGTTATAATAAGCAAAAACAAATGCATACACATAAGTATTGGGCAATAGTAAAAACAGTCCATTTTCTAAGCCCATTTCAAAAAAATGTATTGATACATGGCACTTTTGATCATTTCTCTTGCCTCGTCCGCCATCTTGGATTGTTTATTCATTGAGCTTCAGCAATCCATGTAATGTAAATGGATTATTTGTGAAGTTGTAATGACGTTATACATGGCTTTCTCCACAAAGTGTATATGTGATGCTCCCTATATGCATAGAATTTGTCCAAATTAAGGTATATTGGCTCCATAATTCTGCTGAACAGGACCTTATTTCAAGCATAATTATTAATCATCTTGTAAAACAGATTCACGATGCTCTGTAGTGTTTGGAACAAAGTGCATACATTACTTACTACCCACCAATATGAGCCATGTATTCTTTGTTTAGTACCCCTGCTGAAGGCAGATCTTTTGCCGAATGATGCTTCCCTGCAGTGCAATTTGGGATGTAAAGAGGGAAGAGAGGGAGGTTCTCATTTGAAGCACAGTCCATACGGAGCTCTGTGCACAGTGACCCGTAAAACATGCTGTGTGCTCTTGAATATGGTTAGGGTGATGTCTTCACGCCCCTTGTTTTGAGTGAAAAGTCTCTTCTGTGTGGTGATAGTTTGAAATATGGTCCTATTCATCTTGAACGTTCAAATTTCTGTTCTTGCTTCATTGTCAGTCTCATTATCATCCCTTTCTGTGCAATCCTCTGCATGGACTTCCAAAAAAAAAAAAGTTTGAATGGAGTATGTTCATATAATCCACCAATCAGAACAATGAATGGCTATAAACAGATGCTTATTTCAGTTCATCCTACAATTCCTCCTTTGGCCAAACTCTATTTTCTTCACCATATATTCAAGATGAGTTGTGTTGAGGTATTTACCATTTAGATTTTAGATGACTTTTTTTGTGTGAATTTATTTATGAAATGATGGAAATATATACTGTAAATGGCCAAAAGTGATATTTATAATGACCCTACAAGTTTGATAAATCAAAATATGAGGAAAATATTTTGCATCTAAACTTGGTTAAGGTATTTATCGGGCAAAAAGTTTTGGCAAAAAAAAAATTTACTTTATTTTATTATGCAAATACTAAATATACTATACAGGAAAAGGCTCACATTGACAACAACATAATCAGTTGTTTAGATCTTGTTTTTGCAAATGTTCATAATTTCTTTGTATGTCAGTTTGGCCAAAAATTGTGTCCACTCAATTTGTTTCATTGCATTATCGCAAATGAAATTGACCTCAAGCACAATTACGTAATATGATTACAAAATCATTTCATGGGCTAATATTTTAATAAAGAAAATGAAAATGTCAAATTTTCCAGGCCGGACAACCTCAGCCACTACTGTATAAGATCTGCAAAGTTAGAAAGCTCATAGTTTCCCACAAAAGGAATTTATCCTATCTAACAGAGAACACTACTCTTGACCTCCCTAAAACACTTTGATTTACTTACGCAAACCCAAAATGTGAAATATTAGCAAAAATATTAACAATATTAACAAAATATCACCATGTCATGGAGATGCCGTTTGTTTTAATGTGAAATCAGAACCTCTTTGTTCGACTTTCCAAAAATTAATGAATTTAGGATTTTTCTAGAATGCAGTTCCTAAGCAGTACAACCCAAAAGTTAGCTAGTAATGAAAGTACAGTTCATTTTATGGAGGACGGCTTCCCTGGCTGTAGACAAGTCATGCTTGCAAAATTGGTTCCAATCAATCTGCTTGTTCAGGCTCAAACTGATAAGGTAAAACCGACAACATTAAGGGCCATATTTTAACGATCTAAGCACATGGCACAGGTGCACCTAGGGCTTGCCCGAATCCTCTTTTGCTAGTTTAATGACGGAAAAAATGGTCGACGTTCCAGGCGCGTGGACCAGAAGGTTTACACCTAGTCTCTTAATGAGTCATGGGTGTGTTTTGGGAGTAACAAGTAATAAACAAATCAGAGTATCATCTCCCATTCCCTTTAAAAGCCAGGTGCGCTTCCACCACGGTGGATTACTATTTACATATAGACACCCTCAACCTGATGAGTCAGTTTAAATACATACGCGTATTGCCATGATTGGTCAAATAATTAGCCAATTTCATTCATCATGACTGCAAATAGGTAATTATGATACAGTCAGGGCTGGGTATGTTACTTTTAAAATGTATTTCACTACAGATTACAAAATACATGCTTTAAAAAGTAATTTGTAACGTATTTCGTTACATTACTCAAGTTTAGTAACTTAATCTAAATACTTTAGAATACTAATAAGTGTGGAACAAACACAAAAAAAGGTAATTGCAAGTTCTCACAATTCTGACTTTTTCCCTCAGAATTATGAGATATAAACTCACACTAAATTAACAATTGCAAGAAAAAAAGTCAGTATTGCAAGTTTATTTCTCGCAATTCTGAGAAAAAGGCATAATTGTGAAATGCAAACTCACAATTGTGAGGGAAAAAAACAAATTGTGAGAAAAGACCTTTTTTACAATTATAAAATGACTCACAAACTACTATCAGAAAACATGAAAACAGTCGTGGATCATCAGGTCATGACAGGACAGTTCAGTTGAGAGTTGGGCAATTTCTTTTATAAATTCAGTCATTTTGTCTTGTTCAGGACAGAACTAAATAAAAATAACAATTTTTATGATCCTCTTAAAAGTATTAAAATGTTGATGAAACTTAACTCCGCTTTTTCAGACGGTCAGAGTCAGAGAATCACCAATCGCTGTTTAAATGACATTAAAATTCAAAGTAATCACTTTGGTAATCTAAAACACTTTTCAGATGTAACTGTAATCTGATTACCACCCATTTAAAATGTAACTGTAATGAAATACAGTTACTCAAATTTTGTATTTTAAATACGTAACTAAGTTACTTGTATTTCATTACTCCCCAACCCTGGATACATGTAATAACTATCAATTTCAACATGCAGGCATTTTTCATCTTTATGTACACAATAATAACCCTTTACATTGTAATCCTTTTATTTTTAATATTTGGCATGTTTGTGTACCCTTTGTGTAACAAGCAGAGTGTCTGCGAGCTGCGCACCCAATAAGCTGAAAAAATAATACTTCCGCATTGCCTTCAGGTTTTAGTTGGACAATGGCGTGGTCGTTTTCAGTTGTCTGAAAATAGTAACACACCAACAATGCACCTGAACACACATCGTTTTCAGACCAGCACACCCATGGGCGAAGAGATGGCCACAAGTGCATTTGCTATTTAGGTAACACTGTATATTACTAGTTACTGTATTTAGTAATCTTTGGTAACGTTAGTTAATGAAAATACAGTTGTTCATTGTTCATGTTAGTTCACAGTGCATTAACTAATGTTAACAAGATTTTAATAATGTTAGTAAATGTTGAAATTAACATTAACAAAGTTTAATCAATGCTGTGTAAGCCCAGTTTATTATTAGTTCATGTTAAATGTTTTTAACTTGTGAACCTTATTGTAAAGCATTACCTGTAATGATGTCCACTGAAGGTGAGTGTTAAGAACCCATGTGCAGTTTATTAAATCAAATACAGAAAAACAAAACGATGTTCTTGACTGAGAGAT
This sequence comes from Zacco platypus, assembly GCA_038088235.1. NCBI lineage: Eukaryota > Metazoa > Chordata > Actinopteri > Cypriniformes > Xenocyprididae > Zacco > Zacco platypus. Next base: position 3,447,395 of record CM076075.1, on the reverse strand, counting down.
GAAATGACTAGAACTCACAAACAGCAGATTACAGGAAACATACAGCTAGTCAAGTGAACAATGAGGGCTATTTATACAAAAAGACTAATGAGAAACAAGGAACACCTGCTCACAATGACAACACAAGCACATGACATGATCACATGACGACAAGGGAATCACGTGACATGGGAGAACATAACGAGGAACATAACGATGAGATGTAACGTAAACGAGGGAAACGCAGGGTAAACATTTAAAAAATAAAACAAGAAACATGAACATAAACCAAAAGTATACTTGACATTACCACTATTTAAACAACGTTTCACCGGGCGTAAAAAGATTAACTGCGTCGGGCTGAAACTAGCAAAAATCACTTGCGTTGCGCCTGGCGTCACATTGCGCCGGGTGTGTGATAGGGTCATAATTGTTTGTGTTTACAATTAAAAAGCCTTGGAAGCTGAAGCTTGAGATTAGGTCAGAGCTAGTCAGAGCACTCTGGGCATTTCAGAAAGCTGGGCTTTATAGAAACTGGAACTCAGAGCATTTCAGACACACTGAGAATAAAAGTGCAGCAAGAATGGGCAGTATGTGAAAAATAATGACTTTTTTGAACATTAAAAGTACCTCAAACAAGCTTCTTTTTTCCCATCATCAAATACCTATTCTCGACAGTTGGCTGGATAGAGTTTAGTTCTGTTTAGCTCTAAATCAGTTCAAAAAGGAGGAAGTAGCTTCAGAGAAATACACTTCTGTGCACACAGATACATAGTAACTTGTTTACTGTGCCACAGAGTACAGGCCAGTCAACACTACTGCCCTGGCTCAAGCTTTTTTTGTTGATTTTTTTTCAGATGTCTTGGCAGCCTTTATGAATCTTTCAAAGGCACATTGTTGAGTAAGTGCATAAGCTGAATCATAAATGCCCAACAGTTTGTTGGGTACAAACATCTGGAACTGCTGGTCCTGTGCTTGTAGTACATGCTGTACAACACAACATGCTATGCAAATAACAAAGAAGCTGTTTAGAAAGCCAGCGATAATTCTGTTTTGTCCTGTGATTTTATTAGGAGCCAAACAATGATGACCTTTGATCTTTTTCTGCAACATCCACGGTTCCCAGGGTGAGACTGCGTGAGAGCGGCGTTCTCTCCTGTCGCGTTTTACTCCGTGCTGCCGGACATGACTCGCCATTCTGTACTAATTACCTCTTTCCTGCACTTCTTTATGAGCCGTGTTTGCTTTGTGAGGTGCATCTGGCTCTGTTTACCGTGCAGCGCAGTCGCTTGTAAAGTCCGCCTGCTCTGTAGGGGGTCATGTCAGCATTAGTGCCTATTAGCGATTCCCAGATCCCAGAGTCTGCAACTAACCACAACACACGGGACTGGGACATGAGATTCTATACACAGAGCTTGGCATTTTCATTGATGTTAGCTCTGTTCCAAAAACCTAGTGAGCTGCCTTGCTGTATGTACTGCTACATCCTCATCAAAATGAAACCTCAAAATTGGTTGATTTGGACCATTTTGCATAGGCAGCAACACAAATGGGAGACTCAGCGCACAATTGACTCTTCGTAAAGACCCGCCCCCTTTAGTTACTGTTGCTACGTCTGACAAGCCATGCGCTCTCCCGCCACACATCATGTTCTCACGAAGTGAAAAATACATAGAGGACACTGACAACGTATCGACAGACAAGACAGAGCAGGTTACTTTTGATATGAAACAGTTTCAAATTTAAAATATTGTAAATTTTTAAAGAAGTTTAAACAATGAATAGCATATAGTGTCTCTTTAATGTGTGGTGACAGATCGCTGTAGCTCCTCGTGAACCGATCATCTCTTCATACTAGTTCATTTATAGCATCAAATAAACATGAATGAACATCAGAAGGAATGTTGTTTCAAGAGCGGAAAGACGTGAGGACACAATTTTTCAAGTTCATCAACGTTAATCTACTAACTCCCCTGACTGCTTTGTCAGACAAAATGGCGGATTTGGGGTTATGATTGGTCAGATCGCCTGTCAATCAAACTGTCAGCGAAGGGTCAATTGATTCCAGTGAAGTTTGACATTAGCATATTGCTAAGCTCACTAAGTCATGTTTTAATAATGAAAAAAAGCAAATAGCCCAAACGAATTGGATAAGTAAAACAGCAGTGAGTAGTGAACAAGTGCACACACACAGCAGTGAGTAGTGAACAAGTGCACAAACACAGCAGGGAGTAGTGAACAAGTGCACAAAAAACAGCAGTGAGTAGTGAACAAGTGCACAAAAAACAGCAGTGAGCAGTGAACAAGTGCACACACAGCAGTGAGTAGTGAACAAGTGCACAAACACAGCAGTGAGTAGTGAACAAGTGCACAAACACAGCAGTGAGTAGTGAACAAGTGCACAAACACAGCAGTGAGTAGTGAACAAGTGCACTCACACACACACACACACACACACACAGCAGTGAGTAGTGAACAAGTGCACTCACACACAGCAGTGAGTAGTGAACAAGTGCACAAAAACAGCAGTGAGTAGTGAACAAGTGCACAAACACAGCAGTGAGTAGTGAACAAGTGCACTCACACACAGCAGTGAGTAGTGAACAAGTGCACTCACACACAGCAGTGAGTAGTGAACAAGTGCACAAAAACAGCAGTGAGTAGTGAACAAGTGCACAAACACAGCAGTGAGTAGTGAACAAGTGCACTCACACACAGCAGTGAGTAGTGAACAAGTGCACAAAAACAGCAGTGAGTAGTGAACAAGTGCACACACAGCAGTGAGTAGTGAACAAGTGCACAAACACAGCAGTGAGTAGTGAACAAGTGCACACACACAGCAGTGAGTAGTGAACAAGTGCACAAAAACAGCAGTGAGCAGTGAACAAGTGCACACACAGCAGTGAGTAGTGAACAAGTGCACAAACACAGCAGTGAGTAGTGAACAAGTGCACACACACAGCAGTGAGTAGTGAACAAGTGCACACACACACAGCAGTGAGTAGTGAACAAGTGCACACACACAGCAGTGAGTAGTGAACAAGTGCACAAAAACAGTAGTGAACAAGTGCACAAACACAGCAGTGAGTAGTGAACAAGTGCACAAAAACAGTAGTGAACAAGTGCACACACACAGCAGTGAGTAGTGAACAAGTGCACACACACAGTAGTGAGTAGTGAACAAGTGCACAAAAACAGTAGTGAACAAGTGCACACACACAGCAGTGAGTAGTGAACAAGTGCACAAAAACAGCAGTGAGTAGTGAACAAGTGCACACACACAGCAGTGAGTAGTGAACAAGTGCACACACACAGTGAACAATTTTGGGGTTAGGTGCCTTGCTCAAGGGCACCTTAGTCATGGTATCGAAGGTGGAGAGAGTGCTGTTTATTCACAATCCCCAGTTTCAATTCCTGCCGGCATGGGAATCGAACCAGCAACCTTCCCATTACAAGCCTGACTCCCTCACCATTAAGCCATGACTACCCCAAGTGCAGTTAGGACATGGTTTTAGATTTTGTAACCTTAAAAAGCAGCATATTGCTGAATGCTACAACATATGGTCCAGGTAGGCAGGTGGGTTTTGGACCAGAGCTGTTGTGTGTATTTTTGATGGTATGAGACATTAAATATAAATGAAGCATCAACATGGGCAGCACAATGCTTTCACACACTCACTGCTGTTGTACCAGGCCTATGTTTTGCTTGGCTTGGGCCATAGCAGTAATAGTATCCCGTCTTCTTTCAGCAACTTTATCATGCCCTCTGAATCACAGTTGATAGAGTAAGCGTATGTAAGAAAGGGTGGAGGAACAGAGGAGGTCAAGAGTGTGTGTGTGTGTGCACGCAACCATGTGTGATCCTGTAAAAGTGTATGTTTGGACACAAAGGGGAAAGAGGGGTGGTATGCTGAGAGAGCACTCGGACTAAGTCCACCGCAAAGCACGAGATGAATTCTGCTGAAGTCTCAAGTGTCATAAAGGCGGCGTTGGGCCAAGAGTGTGTGTCTGGGTGTATGATAGGGTCAAGGGATTAACAGCTGGTATAAGAGTCTCAGTGCCGCTAGACACACAAAACAAACGCAAACACTCTCCTGTAACACAATCAAAGCTGTGGCAAGAGATCTGCTACTAAAATAAATGCAGCAGGAGGGGAACAGTGAGACAGGGAAAGAGTGTGTGTGTGTGTGTGTGTGTGTGTGTATTTATGTTTGTGGAGAAGAAAGTCATGCCGCTTGCATGCACAGAAAGCGAATATAGCAAGAGAGACATAGGGAGTTCAAACTACATTTCTACACTGTCCGAAAAAAATGTGAGTGGCGCTTGCCCGCCCACAATGTTGGAGTTGGCCTGATTATTTTTCAGTGAATACCCATGCTTCTATGATATTCTGGTGCCTTTATGTGATGGGGGCCCCACACATGGCCTCTGTACACTGGCTCAAATAAAAGCCGAGCTCCATGATTCACGTCGGGTGGTTCTCTGCTTCCATGTCACGCATTAAAATCGTGTAATGCACTCCTGGCTGTATCTGTAACTAAAGCTGGACAAAATATACAGGGAACACTGTTTATTACCACAATACTACTATAACCTATTAAAGGGATAGTTCACCCAAAAATGAAAATTCTATTAATTACTCACCCTCAAAGATTTTCGTTCATCTTCAGAACAAAAATTAAGATATTTTTGATGAAATCCAAGAGCTGGATATTTTCCTGTTATCACGGTAAAGCTCTTTTGAAACAATCTCTAGTGAATAAAGTGCTATATAAATAAAGGTGACTTGACTTTAAAGGGATGGTTCACTCAAAAATGAAAATTCTGTCATCATTTACTCACCCTCAAGTTGTTCCAAACCTCTATGAATATCTTTCTTCTACTGAACACAAAAGAACATATTTTGAAGAATGTTGGTAACCAAAGAATTGATGGACCCCATTGACTTCCATCATTTTTTTTTCCATACTATGGAAGGCAATGGGGTCCATCAACTGTTTAGTTATCCATTCTCTTCTAAATATCGTCTTTTTGTGATCAGCAAGTTCTTACAGGTTTGGAACAACTTAAAGGTGAGTAAAGGATGACAGAAGTTTAATTTTTGTGTGAACTATCCCCTTAAAAGGTTAGTTTACCCAAAAAATGAAGTTTCTGTCATTAATTACTCACCTTCATGTCGTTCCAAATCCATAAGGCCTTCGTTCATCTTCAGAACAAAAATTAAGATATTTTTGAAGAAATCCAAGAACTCGCCGACTCCTCCATAGACAGCAATTTAACTACCACTGTCAAGACCCAGAAAGGTACTAAAGACATCGTTAAAACAGTCGACGTGACTACAGTGGTTAAACCTTAATTTTATGAAGCGACGAGAATACTTTTTGTGCGCAAAAACAAAACAAAAATAATGACTGGGAAGAGCTTGTTGAATAAAGTCGTTTTTTTTTTTATTTTGTTTTGGAGCACAAAAAGTATTCTCGTCGCTTCATAAAATTAAGGTTTAACCACTGTAGTGACGTCGACTGTTTTAACGATGTCTTTAGTACCTTTCTGGGTCTTGACAGTGGTAGGAATATTTTGCTGTATATGTACGAGTCAGACAGCTCTCGGATTTCATAAAAAAATAACTTAATTAGTGTTCTGTAGATGAACGAAGGCCTTATGGGTTTGGAACGACATGAAGGTGAGTAATTAATGACAGAAACTTCATTTTTTGGGTAAACTAACCTTTTAAGGGGATAGTTCACCCAAAAATTAAACTTCTGTCATCCTTTACTCACCTTTAAGTTGTTCCAAACCTGTAAGAACTTGCTGAACACAAAAAGACGATATTTAGAAGAGAATGGATAACTTAACAGTTGATGGACCCCATTGCCTTCCATAGTATGGAAAAAAAAATGATGGAAGTCAATGGGGTCCATCATCTCTTTGGTTACCAACATTCTTCAAAATATGTTCTTTTGATTTCAGTAGAAGAAAGATATTCATAGAGGTTTGGAACAACTTGAGGGTGAGTAAATGATCACAGAATTTTCATTTTTGAGTGAACCATCCCTTTAAAGTCAAGTCACCTTTATTTATATAGCACTTTATTCACTAGAGATTGTTTCAAAAGAGCTTTACCGTGATAACAGGAAAATCATGCATTTCAACTGTTGTTCAGTGCAGTGTTGATTCAGTTCTGTTGTAAAGATTACTAAATTAGCTCATTTAACTGACATTAGCAGTGATGTCATCGTCCAGCTCTGTGTCAATACAGTCTGATCAATAATATTGCTGAATATTAAGTGTCCCCATCTCAGCAAGCCAGAGGCAGAAGTTTAAAATTACTATTTATTTTTAGATATAATGATCAACACTCAAATAAAAACAAATGTTAGTATACATGAGGCAGTTTTTATATTAAAGTTTTAACTATATAAGTCGGTGGCTGTAAAAACTTGCTTTTGTGACAAATTATTCAAACGTACATTAAAATGAAACTTCACTAACAGATTAAAAATATATAATGAACATGTAATAGTTACCAAAATGCTTTTTTTCTCATGCTATGGACATTGGACAACGAGGCTTTCCTGAAGTAAATGCAACGACATGTTGTCCACAAGCTTTTCTAATGACGTCTTTCAGCGGTTACATGAGACATGAGACAAGTTGTACTGATTATTTCAACACTAATGTCCATTGATGTTTACATTGTGATATAAATTATAGAAAGCGGGAGACATGATTGAAGGATTTTGTGTGTGTTTTCCATGTGGGAGTGGTGTGTGTGAGAGCAGGACAGGGGTTAAGGGGTCCAGCCTCCAATTTATTCGTGGTGTTAGTTTTTAATTAAACGTGTAAGCGATGCCCCTCAGCGAGGGCAGAGCATGTCTGCGTTTCCCTTCAGGATGGGTGTCAGACGAGACTGTCCGAGTGTGGAACAGAAAGGGAGTTACAGGTTTCACAAGGCCACACACTGGAGCAGCTGAGGGTGCGAAATCACATCTCTCCTCCTCTTTTCTCCATCTCGCTTCTGTTTGTTTTTTCTTCCTCAGCCGAGCGGAACACCTTCACGGTGTCGCACAGAAACTCTTTTGTCTCAAGCCCTCCTCCCTTTTCTCCATGTCCATCCACAGAGAAATACAGTACCTGTAGGACTGACCGATGATGTGGTATGAATCATATTTTGCATTAACATTCTATAATAAAGTGATTCATTACGCACACATCATTAATATTGCATAACCGTGCGTAGATGGCATAGCAGATGAACCGCATTGGCTGTTTAAGGTTGCTGAAGCTGTGTAAATGTTACAGATCCAATTTGGAAGGCCATCCATCATCACTTCTCTCGCTATTCAGTGCTCTTGGGGATGAAACGGAGTCTTTCCCATGCTGCCTCGTGTGAGTGGGCTTCTGTATGACTAAGTGGTGGGTACCGGTGTGGTTGGAATGGTAAAGGTTGGTGTGCGCAGACGGGATGGGGCCTGTGGAGGTTTTCAACTGGCTCTTTCAGGCAGGGAAACACAGTCAGTGTGTGCCTAGATAGACTCGGAGTCTGTTTAATACAGCCGTGGACATTTATAGGTGATTCATGATTGTTGATTGTGTCAGAGAGACAGTTCCTGTTTTCTTCAGGTGAGAAAAGGTCATTGAATGATGTTATCGGATGTAATAATGTGGTACTTTGATATATATGATACACTACCATTCAAAAGTATGGCATAAATATGTTTTTTTTTTAAAGAAAATAACGCTCGTTATTCAGCTTGCATCAAATATGAGAGTTTTATAATGTTATAAAAGATTTATATTTCTACTGAATGCTGGTATTTTGAACTTTCTATTCATGAAAGGATCCTGAAAAAATTTATAAGTTTCCAGAAAAATATTAAGCACCACAACTGTTTTTAACATTTCAGACACAATATCAGAATGATTTTTTTTTTTCGCAATTCAACTTTTTTACTCTATGCTTTATCAAATAAATTCAGCCAAAATTATTGAGCATAAGAAAGTTTTCAAAAAGATCCTGCCAACCCCAAATTTTAAACGACACTGTACACCAATGGACTGAATAATTACCATATTCACATACAATAATATCTATGTTGTATTTTAAAGTATACTGAATAACATAGTACATAAAAGAAATATGTGAATGTATTCTCTTTACGAGGTTTGCTCCTTTCTGTATGAACATTCCTCATTTTTTCTGATTTTGATTATGATTTACTTGGAAATATTTCACACGCAACACACAGGCGTCTGTATGTGATGTGGGTCTTTCTAAATATATGGTGAAATAAAAAATATTTCGGTAACACTTTATTTTACATTGTCATTGTTACATATGTTACATGTAGTTACTATAGTAATAACTATAAAACATGCATAATTACATGTAATTAACCCTAAACCAAACCAAACCCTAATCCTAAAACTACAGTAAGTACATATAGTTACTTAATATTACTCAGTACTGAAATGTATAATTACAGTGTAACAAATTCACCTTAAAATAAAGTGTAACCAATATTTCTACGCAGTTTGCTTTCAGATGTTACTCCACTCCACCATTTATTAATTCGAACTTGAAACTCTTTCAAGCTAGAAAAGTATCAGAAATCATCTTGTGTTGATTGCTATCTGAAGGTGCCGTATTAAAATTGACCTCGCTGAGCTCCTGTATCCGCACCCACGCCGTCCTGTCTCGGTGCCCATGGCCGGGTCTTCTGTCGTTTGGGCCGTGGCAGCCACCAGACCTTTCTGGCTATGATTACTTTCACATCTGTAATGAATTATAGCTCTCTCTGCCATTCAAAGGCTCCTTTATGGGTCTGCAGGTCCCTCACTTCTCCGTATTAGCACACACTCACCTCTGCACGCTCATGTGAATGCCAAAGGCTCAAACACACTATTCACAGAAAAAAAAATTATCCTATGTAAACAAATACTTTTACAAGAACACAAAAATCACAGACTCGTCCCCCTCCCCCCCTTCACACACACACACCCACTCCTGAATTGAAAGGTCTCAGTTACACACTTACAATTCAACTGAAATATCCTCCTTTTTCCCGCAGCTCCTATACTAGACAGCTGCTTCTGCTCGTTTCTTTAATGCCTCATTTGAGCTGCTTTGTGTTTGTGTGTATGTGTGGGTAGAGATTCCTTTCTATTGTCACACACTTTGATGTCTTCATCTTTAATTCCCTCTCAACTGTGCCGCATAGGCACACAATGCTTAATCCAATGTCTATTAAAACAGTGTGCTACTGTGCATCAGAAACAGTCCCAATTCAAACATTTCCAAGTAAGACAGGCTAACTACCATTATATAAACTATATATATGGCTATGTTCAGAATGGAGACTAGCCAACTACATATTGTACAGTATACTGGATACTAGTGTATTGTCGGCTTTAAAAAAAAAAGTGAATTCATTAAACAGTACTATGATACATTGTTGCAACAGACCTCATAATTGAGCCTTCGCCGGCAGTTTGATTGACAGGCGATCTGACCAATCATAACCCCAAATCCGCCATTTTTTTTGACAAAGCAGTCAGGGGAGTTAGTAGATTAACGTTGATGAACTTGAAAAATTGTGTGTACTCACGTCTTTCCACACTTGAAACAACATTCCTTCTGAAGTTCATTCATGTTTATTTGATGCTATAAATGAACTAGTATGAAGAGATGATCGCTTCACGAGGAGCTACAGCGATCTGTCACCACACATTAAACACACACTATACGGTATTCATTGATAAAACTTCTTTAAAAAAAATTACAATACTTTAAATATGCTTCATATCAAAAGTAACCTGATCTGTCTTGTCTGTCAACATGTGTCCTCTTTGATCCACGTTGTATTTTTCACTTGGTGAGAACATGATGTGTGGCGTGAGAGCGCATGGCTTGTCGGACATAGCAACAGTAACTAAAGGGGGCGGGTCTTTGTGAAGGGGCAGGGATGTGCCTGAAATCAAATACCATGTTCAGAAACAAAATGACGCTGACTACAGAGCCCCTAAAGGGTGAAGAGACTGGATCTGTTGCTCACCAAATCCTCCGCCATCGTCTTGTCAGTCATTTCTCCTTACTTGACAAGTGAAATCAAATGTAACTGCCTAACCATGTCCATTTAGGTGGTCCGTATAAAGCGTTATTAATTTTCCAGATTTCTTTTTACAGGCTAATGACGAACATTCGATCAATTGATCGATTGCAGAAATATATGATATTATAAGCATCCCAGTTACTTTGCACAGGTCAAGCTACAAGAGTTTAAAGGGGATTCGTCTCTTATGCAAGAAAGGTCAATTAATAAAAGTTTTGGACAAACAAAAGTGCAGTTTCATATAGAATGTATTCAAAAATTCACACTCAATAATCACAATATCCAGTATACTGCAAATCATCAAAACTATACATACGTATACAATTCAACAATTTCAAAGACAAGTGTATGTGCATATAGGGAATTGAATTGTCCAGCACAGCTGTTTGAAAACTTAATTATCTTAATTAATTAACTTATCTTTTGTTGAGTATAGTTACAGTCGATGAAGTCTGAATTTGCTTGAATGTCTGTTCAATTTCAGCTTTTCACACCACATGAATCAAGAGTGGCTTCAGCAATACAATGGGTATGCAAACATGTAGAGGTATCTATGGTTTATTGGTAAAAACTACATCACAGCAAAAATCCTCTATAAAGAGAAAAACAATAAATCAATTAAACTAAATAAATTCCATGAAAGTTCATTACAAACATTAAACTTACGTTTGAGTAGGGATGGCTGACGCGAAACTAACGTAGATCCCGAAGCGTAGATGTTTCGAAACACTGCTCCGAACTGTGATTCAAAACAGCCATGTCACGTGACTATGGCTAAACGAAGCTTCTGCGCGTTTCCACAGGAGGCGTGCTCGCCGAGTCTGCGTTTGATTGACAGGGGCGAGAACAAATCACACAATCGAACATCCGTCTCAACTCCCACAAAGTTTAAAAGAGGAGTTAATGCACCTTCACCTCGTGGGTTTTTGTGAGAGGAGAAAGCAATTAATATTTTTGAATAAAAATCTGTAAAAAAATGAGACCATTGTGGATTGATTTGTTTTATTAATTTTCATTTTTCATGACCAAAATAACCTAGTTACTATTATTATATATTATAGTTATATAGTGAGGATGTTAAAAACGCACCACATTAACAAAAACACAACATTTTTATTTGTTTAAATGGCTTGTTGTCAAAGTTGTTTCAGATAACATTTGCAATTGACCACTAGGTGTCACCGTGGAGACGGTGTCGGTATAGTTTCGAAGCCTCAACACAATACGGCACATTTGCTTCAACTGTTTCAGTGTTTCATGAAGCCTCGCTCTGCCCACCACTACATTTGAGCAGGAAACAAAAAGTTTCTCAAACAGGATTTGGCAACCAGGTGGTAAACAGGTAGCAAACAGCCATGACGCACAATCAAACAGACCCTATCATTTACTCTACCGTTTCCTCTTATATACTATGAGTATGCTCCAGCTCCCCCTGTAGTCTAGGAAGGATATAGCAACCATAAATACAATAAACTGTGACAGGCAGTGACTGTTACAATATACAGGGAGTGCAGAATTATTAGGCAAGTTGTATTTTTGAGGATTAATTTTATTATTGAACAACAACCATGTTCTCAATGAACACAAAAAACTCATTAATATCAAAGCTGAATATTTTTGGAAGTTTTAGTTTTTAGTTTTTAGTTTTAGCTATTTTAGGGGGATATCTGTGTGTGCAGGTGACTATTACTGTGCATAATTATTAGGCACCTTAACAAAAAACAAATTTATACCCATTTCAATTATTTATTTTTACCAGTGAAACCAATATAACATGTCAACATTCACAAATATACATTTGTGACATTCAAAAACCAAACAAAAACAAATCAGTGACCAATATAGCCACCTTTCTTTGCAAGGACACTCAAAAGCCTGCCATCCATGGATTCTGTCAGTGTTTTGATCTGTTCACCATCAACATTGCGTGCAGCAGCAACCACAGCCTCCCAGACACTGTTCAGAGAGGTGTACTGTTTTCCCTCCTTGTAAATCGCACATTTGATGATGGACCACAGGTTCTCAATGGGGTTCAGATCAGGTGAACAAGGAGGCCATATCATTAGTTTTTCTTCTTTTATACCCTTTCTTGCCAGCCACACTGTGGAGTACTTGGACGCGTGTGATGGAGCATTGTCCTGCATGAAAATCATGTTTTTCTTGAAGGATGTAGACTTCTTCCTGTACCACTGCTTGAAGAAGGTGTCTTCCAGAAACTGGCAGTAGGACTGGGAGTTGAGCTTGACTCCATCCTCAACCCGAAAAGGCCCCACAAGCTCATCTTTGATGATACCAGCCCAAACCAGTACTCCACCTCCACCTTGCTGGCGTCTGAGTCGGACTGGAGCTCTCTGCGCTTTACCAATCCAGCCACGGGCCCATCCATCTGGCCCATCAAGACTCACTCTCATTTCATCAGTCCATAAAACCTTAGAAAAATTGAGATATTTCTTGGCCCAGTCTTGACGTTTCAGCTTGTGTGTCTTGTTCAGTGGTGGTCGACTTTCTGCCTTTCTTACCTTGGCCATGTCTCTGAGTATTGCACACCTTGTGCTTTTGGGCACTCCAGTGATGTTGCAGCTCTGAAATATGGCCAAACTGGTGGCAAGTGGCATCTTGGCAGCTGCACGCTTGACTTTTCTCAGTTCACGGGCAGTTATTTTGCGCCTTGGTTTTTCCACACACTTCTTGCAACCCTGTTGACTATTTTGAATGAAACGCTTGATTGTTCGATGATCACGCTTCAGAAGCTTGGCTATTTTAAGACTTCTGCATCCCTCTGCAATATAGCTCACTATTTTTGACTTTTCTGAGCCTGTCAAGTCCTTCTTTTGACCCATTTTGCCAAAGGAAAGGAAGTTGCCTAATAATTATGCACACCTGATATAGGGTGTTGATGTCATTAGACCACACCCCTTCTCATTACAGAGATGCACATCACCTAATATGCTTAATTGGTAGTAGGCTTTCCAGCCTATACAGCTTGGAGTAAGACAACATGCATAACGAGGATGATGTGGTCAAAATACTCATTTGCCTAATAATTCTGCACTCCCTGTATATATATGATTCTCACCAGAGGTCTCATGTATAAACCTTTGTAGGTTTCATCCCACAAGAAGTAGTTTACAGATGCATATAACCTTATTTATCTGCGCAAATTTCATTTTATACATCCCAGTGATATGGTGTGGGAAGTGCCGTACGTGCTTTTCAAAGCCCGTTTTGTGTGTAAACATTTCGACATTAAGGGCCCTGATGTAGAGGCTCAGACTAGAGTTGCTCAAGCTTATTTCTTTCAGCTTTAAAGATGAGCACTACAAAGTGTTTGATCTTCAAAGGAGGATGACCAGTGCAGCAAAGACAAGAGAATGATAATCTCTCAATTTCAAAGATGATGTGACATTCTCCTGCGACCTTATGGAGCACACAACACATGAAACAGTTTCCTGGGGAAAAGAAACAGGTCCATCATGGTCATTACTGGTGGCATTTTAGCCTTGATCTGCCCAACAGAATATTACAAAAGAAATACTTAGATATTGAAGGATAAAAACAGCACAAAAGCTGTTTCTTACGGAGCCCCGGACATGACATGCAGGAAAAAAAATAGTAAAATAAAAACAAAAATAGCTAATTCTCTCCCTCAATTTACTAAAACGTGCGCACGATTTATTCAATCGAGGTAAAGAATTGGTAAATCATGCACAGCATCATGCAGGGCTTCGTAGTTCCTCATAGGAGCGGGAAGATGTTTCACATTTGAATAAGAACCAATATCGAGTCTACAAAACAAAAGTCAGAGAGAACATTCGTTTAAATAGCACATCACATTTTTGACATTATTAATGCAATGCACTGTTTTATTAGTTATAAATTAAGCCTTTCAATTAAAGGGTTTTTGAGCTGTTGACATTGTCACATACAAAAAATCAAACAAGCAACCCAGCCCAAGGTGAGAAAAAGTAAGGGAAAAGTAATGTATTACTTTGCATAAAAAGTAACTAATACAATTAGTTACTTTTTCAGGGAGTAACGCAATAGTTTAACGCAAACAGTACACTAAGGGTGCGTTCACACTTGTAGTTCGGTTCGTTTGGTCCGGACCAAAAAACAAAACACATAGTCCTGGTCCGCTTAGCGTTCACACTGGCATTTTTAACAGCGAACCTAAAGTTACCGAACCAAAGGCATAGAGATACGATCACAACCTGATTGGTCGCTTTTATGACGTATATTTGGCGACGGAGCTCGCTTACCGAACATTCAAAACAATGCTGTGTTCTGGATTAAACACCATCATTTTATGTGTGTACATATGCTTTATTTTTACCAGCTGAGAACTCAAGAAGAGCTCATAAAATGTTCAAAACATTCAAAACAGCAGCAGGATTTCCTCCGTTGTGTGCAGAAACAGAAACTTCACCTCCTCGTTGCTCCACGTTTGCCCTCGACTCATTTTGGATACACCGATCTTCCCGCGTCGTCAAATCAGCTGACTTGTAGCGTCGCATCTTGTGACATCACGTCCTGTTTTTGGTTGGTTTACATGTCTTTGGTCCGTGTTGCGTTCATATATCAATCGAACCGCACCAGAGTTCGTTTGGAAGCGGACCGAGACCGCTAAAAAGATGGGTTTCGGGGTTCGGGTTCGGATGGCAGCGTTCACATATGTTCAAATGAACCGCACTAACTGAGCAATCGCACCAGGGTTCGTTTTAATCGAACCAAACATGACAAGTGTGAACGCACCCTTAATCAACACCGGACGAATTCAGTCACAATATGACATCACACTCTGAAAATAATTGAACATATAAATGACACTTTTTTATAATAGCCCACCTAAAGTGTTTATTACTTAATGCTAAAAATGCAAAAAATTGTGTTGCATCTACACCTCTACTTCCAGCTCCCCTGATGTTTCTACAAGCTTCTCTGCTCAGAATAAAGCAGGACCAACATCATCACAACACATAATTCAATCAAGAACCGAAGAGGACGCATCGACACTATGATTCACATATTCACTTTACTCAATCAACAGGCCTGAATCCGCCTCCATTCTCTCTTCTCCTCCAGTGTCCTTTTTCCAGGCGCTTCAAATATTAATTTCTATCTCAGGTTTTTGCCCAGTCTCTGTCTTCAGTGGAAAGTCTGGAGCCAGGCTGGCTGAGCGGCGACGTGAGGAAGGGCAATTACCTTCTGCCACCCGAGACTTCCAACAAAAACACCAGTGTGTGTAATTAAAGAGTGAATGGCGGACCTCTCTCTTTACTCTCTCACCCTTTCATGATCAGGGCCCCATTACGCGTGGACAGGAGGAGCACTGGGGGCCAGTGCAGGAACGGCTGAGACAAACGTCTTTCATGGGATAAAAGACAAAAATCTCTCCAGATTATGACTGCTGCACTTTCACCACGATCCGTAGAGTAAATCTAAAGCTATCTGTAAAGGAACTGCACATCCTATGAATCACACTCCTCTGACTAATTTCGAAAGCCAAATGACACAATACACTTCAAGACAAAAAAAAAAAATCAAATATATTGAAATTTCTTGAGTGTTAAAGTATTTTGAATAGGGTGAGGATTAAATGCAAGTGATTGAACTTATTGCGAATGATTCGTCCCTTCCTGTTGGTAACACTACTTCATGCCTTTATGTATAATAAATGCATTATTCATAATGCACATTATGCTTATCTTTTCATAAATATTGTAAGCAGTTAAAAGGGATTATAATATTTGCAAATTCATTGTTATATCTGAATTTTTTTTTAATGCATTACACTTTTTAAAAGTGTAACAATGAATAGATAATTATTTTAATGCGCTTTAACTGTGGATACGATTATACAATGCATTATAATTTGCATAATTAATACATTAGAAAAACTTAATTATATGGCTTTAAGTAGAGCTATTTGACCATTATTTAACCAATTAAAAAAACTTTAAACATCAATTTTTGATCAAAATGTAAATCTAAAATTCCAGTGGTGACGCCGCATACCAAAATCCTCCGATCATATAGTCCACTTAGGCCCCGTTTACACTAGTGCGTTTTAGTTTTAAAACGCTTAAGTTTTGCTACGGTTATGCCTATCGTTTACACGACGCCGCCATTTTAGAACCTCGAAAAAGGAGTCTTTTGAAAACGCCGGGGTTGCGTTTTAGTGTAAAAGAAACAAAATGATGACTCTGCGTATCCTTGACGACCGTGGTAAACAATAACATCGAGACTGACCTGCAATCTTTGTAATTTTTAGCAGTCATTGTGTGGTTAAACTGTGCATTTTTTGTTTTTAATACTGCAGCTACCCTCACGCGTAAGAAGTAAACTGTTACACAACCGAAATGAACGGTCATGTGACATGTGTTTTCGGTTGAGTAGTGTAGACGGAGATAGTTTCTGAAACACAGTGGAAACACCAGCGTAGACGAGGATCGTATTTTAAAGCACTGCAAATGGGGTCTTAAACTCCGGCCGTGAACTCATGTTTATCTGTCTCCACATCTCGGCATCCAACCAACAACTGGTAAACAGGGCTGCTTTCAACTCTACTTTTAGAAATGCACTCACAAACGTCCCTGAGTTTTCCCTTGTGGATCCCCCGTCGCCCTTTTTGAAGTACGTTCAACTTTGTCAAGTGGACGAGGGAAGTTTATTTGGTCAACTCATATGTACACTTCAGGCAGATTCATAACCCACAATGCAACACAACTGTGACATCACAACAGCAACTCGCAGTACTTTAATTTACCCACAAGTGATCAAGGGATTAGGCTACGTTTACACTGTCAGTCCAAATCCGATTATTTGTGTATCCAAAATTATTGACTGTCCACATATACAGGGCTGGGTAGGTTACTTTTAAAATGTATTTCACTACAGATTACAAAATACATGCTTTAAAAAGTCATTTGTAACGTATTTCGTTACATTACTCAAGTTTAGTAACTTAATCTAAATACTTTAGAATACTTTGGAATACTAATAAGTGTGAAACAAACACAAAAAAAGGTCATTGCAAGTTTTTATCTCACAATTCTGACTTTTTCCCTCAGAATTGCGTGATATAAAGTTGCAATTGTGAATTATAAAGTCAGAATTATGAGATATAAACTCACAATATTGAGAAAAGTCAGAATTATGAGATATAAACTCACAATATTGAGAAAAGTCAGAATTATGAGATATAAACTCGCAATATTGAGAAAAGTCAGAATTATGAGATATAAACTCGCAATATTGAGAAAAGTCAGAATTATGAGATATAAACTCGCAATATTGAGAAAAGTCAGAATTATGAGATATAAACTCACAATATTGAGAAAAGTCAGAATTATGATTTATAAACTCAGAATATTGAGAAAAGTCAGAATTATGAGATATAAACTCGCAATATTGAGAAAAGTCAGAATTATGAGATATAAACTCGCAATATTGAGAAAAGTCAGAATTATGAGATATAAACTCGCAATATTGAGAAAAGTCAGAATTATGAGATATAAACTCACAATTGCAAGAAAAAAAAGTCAGAATTACAAGTTTATATCTCCCAATTCTGACTTTATAACTTGCAATTCTGAGTTTTGAGAAAAAGA
Organism: Zacco platypus; assembly: GCA_038088235.1. Taxonomy (NCBI): domain Eukaryota; kingdom Metazoa; phylum Chordata; class Actinopteri; order Cypriniformes; family Xenocyprididae; genus Zacco; species Zacco platypus. The sequence continues at coordinate 3,429,694 of CM076075.1, read as the reverse complement.
AGTCAGAATTGTGAAATGCAAACTCACAATTGTGAGGGAAAAAACAAATCGAGAGAAAAAGTTGCAGTGACGAGTGAATTATAAAATGACTCACAAAACATGAAAACAGTCGTGGATCATCAGGTCATGACAGGACAGTTCAGTTGACTGTTTTTTTTTATAAATTCAGTCATTTTGTCTTGTTCAGGACAGAACTAAATAAAAATAACATTTTTATGATCCTCTTAAAAGTATTAAAATGTTGATGAAACTTAACTCCTCTTTTTCAGACGGTCAGAGTCAGAGAATCACCAATCGCTGTTTAAATGACATTAAAACTCAAAGTAATCACTTTGGTAATCTAAAACACTTTTCAGATGTAACTGTAATCTGATTACCACCCATTTAAAATGTAACTGTAATGAAATACAGTTACTCAAATTTTGTATTTTAAATACGTAACTAAGTTACTTGTATTTCGTTACTCCCAACCCTGCACATTGTGTATCACAACTGTTCAGATCCGATTTGTGCGTCCATGCAGCTCTTTCGATTTCTGGAATATCGGTATTGGTTTCTATGGCAGTGATGTTGCATTGGTAGGTTTACGTCAAAAACAACAACCGCAACATAGAGGGGTTTGCAATACAGATCTTGTCTTATTCACAACATGTAGGCACCACTACTGCATCTCATGAGGTAGAAACGTTGGGGGCTGGTATGGGCCGCTCCATTCCAAGCTGTCGTCTCCATCGGACACTCAGTTATTTTATGCTCGTCTCGCACTTGCAACAACACAACCTTGTTTCTACAGTCTTTCAGCATATTTCCTCTAACATCGTCTGAGGTTTACATTTTGTCGTGAGAAAGTCACAATCCACACGAAATCCGATCAGAACGGTTATGCAAACGGATTTCCAGAAACGAGATTTGAACAGGATTTCAATCCACATACGAATATAGCATATTTAAAATAAATAAAAATCGCATTTCATGTGTTTTTTTTTTTCGTTCACACTTGCTAAATCGGATTTGATTTTAATCGGATATGCACAAAAATATGCATTTGGACCGACAGTCTGAACGCAACAGAAATCCTTGCAACGGTTCCAAAACCACTGCAAAGATTTCACCAATAGTGGACACTCTTGCAGCATAAGCATCGACATACATCGAAGTGAACAAGACCGAGGGAAGTTAGCAAGGGAATGGCATAGGAAGTGGACTTAAAGATTTTAAAAAATCTGTTACATTCAACTGTCACAATAAAAAAAAAAAAAAAAAACACAATGTTGAAAGTTGTTTCGCAGGGACTTTAAAATCAATATGGCTGTGTCGGAAATCCCATACTTCCTTACTATATAGTGCAAGTGTTCGAATTCAGTTGATGCACACTTTACGATCCCATGAGGCCACGAGAGAGGATTTGTGGTTGGCAGAGAAGTGACACAACTGATGCTAGTGGGTTCTGTGATAACGTGGCAAATGTAGTACATCCGGATCACAATCATACGACATTTTTTTTAGTAAGTACGATTTCAGACACAGCCAATATCTCAAACTCATCCATCATTTGGGATGAATCACTAAATATGTAGGATGCTACTTTAAAATTCAGGAAAAATGAGTCATCTCAAAAAGCAGCACAACAGGAATAGCCTTGTTGCAAGCACACCCATGATGCCTTGGTTTCAAAAACCTGTGAACATTTATCAATATTTTTAAGTCTAAGGTGACAAAAAAAATTAGGGTAGAAGAGACCATGACAAATCTTGGACATTGTACAATGTTTTATTAAAAAGTAAAGAAATTACACAAAAGAGGGTCCCCAAAACTACCAGGCCCTCCCTCCCTCCCTGCCCCTTTTATTATATAACAAGATTTTACAGCTGGCAGTGACGCTGATAGGGGTCTTTATATTAAAAAAAAAAAAAAAAAAAAAAAAATATTCCTTTCAGAAAACTGAATGAATGAATGAAGTCTTAGGAAATTTGTGGGTGCAAAAAAAAAGGGAAAGGATGAACTTAAAGTTTCGTTTCCCTACCAGGTTGTGGGGCTATAAATGCATATGAAAACTGTTTTGACCACCACTAGTACCTCCTGAAAGCCACCTAGTAACTGAAAGAAAGCATTTACACCTGTGAGACAACTCTCTTTCCAAGCCTGAGAATCTTAGGGGCGCAGTCCATGAAGAAAAAAAAAACAAAAAAACAAAAAAAAAACAGGCCATTCAATGGATAATATGCAGTTAAGTTACTAAACAACAACAACAACAAAAAAAAAGTACACAAAGAAATAGTGATGTCAAACCCAAAGAACATAAAGAAACCAATACAAGTAGGTTGTGATAGTGACCTTGCTTCTGAAGATTAAATTGAACCTAATCCAGACTGGTGTGGGGGGGGGGGGATTTTAAGCAAAAATCTCCATTAAAAATTAGGGATTTTTTCCCCCCGGAATAGAGCCCTGAGCAGCACGTCTGCTATGAAAAAACATGCCTATTTTAAACTTCTGTGGCTAAGATCAAAAACCAATGCTTATTATTTACTTAATAATATAAAAAGGAAAGACAATTACGGTACTTCTAATGAATAGATTATACACTCGTGTATATACTGAACCACTCTGTGCCCATCAGATACTACAATTTTACTTGGGTATCTCCAGAAACAACTCACATCTGAATTTACCATCTTGATTTCAGGTTCAGTTTAATCGCCGCAAAGATTTTCAGGGGGAATATAACATTCAAACGTCAGTTTAACACCAAGGGGATCTCTTCTTTAGAACACCGCTGTGGTAGAGTGCCACCTACTGGCTTCCAGGGAATAAGCAGCATGAGGCTTTGCAGGAATCACTAGATGCCAATAAACAGAATCACTGATCTCTTGCGCTTCAAAAACAGAAGTAGTTTAACCAGACTTAAGGATGACAGTTTTTATTGTAAAACAGCCAAAATAATAAACGAATAAAGAAAAGAAACAATTGGTGGCACATTCAAAAAAATAAAGACTTTTAGAGCAACGTCATACCACCATGGGGGTTTAGCGCCAATTAAACGGCTCTCATGAGACAGAAAACAAATAAGGTCAGTTTCATTGAAAGAGTCTAGTTCTGGACGGTCACCAGTTCAATTCATTTGAGAGTCTGCGTGAAGGATCGACGCGTTTCGTTCTGGACCACTTCATGACATTTACAGATCAACTTCTGCAGAGGAACTCCCAAGTTAAAACGAGACATGGCTTGGGTAGTATTTGCAACCCAATTACAATCTTTTTAGGGATATGGGGGGTGGGGGTTGTTTTTTTTTTAAACTTTCACTTTTTTAGGTCAAATTTCAAATGAAAAAAAGTCTTAAGAGCTCAGAGATGACATCTCATTTTCAATGCAAATCTTCAGGTTGAAAAACCAAGTGTCAACATTATTAATCAACTTACAAATATAAATCAGTTTTCTCCAATATTAACAAAAACTTTCCATAAAGTAAAACAAACAGAAACATCTACATCGGGGTGAAAAAGGGTTCTGTCCGATATGCAGCGGGCATGGGGTGGCCCGTTTCCCGTTTCTGATTAATAAGGAGGTGGTACGAAAACAAATACAAAGATCACAAAGCACCCAGGTCTTCACGAGCGTTTGAGCCTCTTGGAATGCCGCTGGCCGCCCGAGTCTTCGTCGCTGCTGACCTCGTCCTTGTCGTCCGTCACACCTCGCGGTGTCCGTCTCAATCCAGTTCTCCTGCTGTCCCTCTCATTGTCGCTGTCCTGCTCTCGATAATCTTTCCGACTCGTCCGCTTGCTCCTCCTTCTCACCGTCTCCTCCTCATCATCATCATCATCATCCTCGCTTTCGCTGTCGGCTTGGTTCCGTTGTCGGTCGCTCTGTCTGGCCTTCCTCCGTCCCGAAACTTCCTCATCATCTTCCTTCCTGGATGTGGCTCTTTGTTTTCCGTTTTGGATCTTCTTCCTTCCCTTCACGTCTTCCTCTTCGTCGTCGTCCTCTTCAGAGGGAGTGGCCAGGCGTTTGCGCGTTCTGCGGCGAAGGTAGCCAACCCCAGGGAGGCTCTTCTGCAGGAGTTCGACGAACGCCTGCTCTGTGCGTGCCATGCAGTTCAGGACGTTGCTGTTGGGCTGATTGTATTCCTCTGCGTTTGAGAAGATGAGCTTCATGTCCTCGAGGAAATCGCTGGTGCTGTGGTACTGGGAGGATTTGAACTTGTCCTGCATGGTGGTGAAGTCCATCGGAGTGCTGATGATGTCCTGATAATCCTCAGCCTCTTCAGCAGATACAGGTTCCCTGGATGAGGAGAAGAGAGCACAGGAATGAGTTTTGCCACGACCACGTTCAATTAACCCCGCTTTGATGTAGACCACATGATCAAAATTGAGCCCCGTCATATGCTTCATTCGCCTGTGGCAGTGATACACATCACTAAATGGTAATTAGGCTTGTCAATATGCCAATTTGTTATAAACTGAACAAAACCTCAAAAGGTTTCAAAATGCTCAATTTAGGGCTGGACAATTAATCAAAGAAATGGAAATTCAAATGTATATTACATCCACATACATACAGTACACAATATATATATCTCCTACATCTATACATGAAGTTGAATATAAACGTCCAACTTCACCCATGCGTACAGTATACTCGTGTATGCCAATATACACACACACAGCATCTCAACTGCTTGATTGCTTGTATTGTTGCAAAATGTAAATTAAATTACCGACCAGCTATAATCTGCTAAATGCAACTAATAATTCATGAAGGTATTATAAACATTAACATTCATAATGTGATTTAGTAAAGCTGCTCCGAAACAATGTGTGTACAGATATGTAGATTTGTCAACGAAATTTCACTAGTCAATATCAATTCTATACCAGATACCACAGAAAGAAAAAAAAAAAAATTATATAATATATATATATATATATATATAAATATTAAATTAAAACAAATGGCAGAGCTTATACAGACTCATAAAGGTAAATATTACTTTTATACCTACTAAAAAGTTATGATATAATTTTTTTGACTGTTTTAATACACAAATAGATTTGTTAAATCAACGTCTGTATAATGTCTGTAAGGGTGTACCTGAAGGGCCAGCTGTAGCGATATTTCATGAGCTTCTGAAGGATCTCCCCACATTTCTCCAGCTCAACAGCTTGTTTCTTCAATAGAGGTTTAGAGCTCTGTCGGACCTGCACACGATCAAAAACACTTCAGAATATTGTGTTTTCAAATTCATAATTCATATTAGGCTATATTAAAGTCAGTAATACTTAACGTGCCTACACTTGCACGGTTCATTCATTTTTCCTCAACACTCTGTCTTATGCTTGTTAAAATGCTGTGCGTGGAAACAGTATTGAACAGATCTCACTTCCATATGTCTCGTTTTACTCACCAGCTCATCGATGTCAGCGGGGTTGATCGGTGCGGGTCGTGATTTAGGTGATTGTTTGGAAGAGGATTTAGGATCTGGTTTGGAAACAGATCTGACAGCAGGTTTGGGATCTGGCTTGGAAGCAGATCTGGCACTAGGAGGCGAATGCTTCTTCTGTGGTTGTTTACTCTGCACTTTAGGCTTCAAAGACGTCTTTACCTTTTTCCTAGGTCTCACTGTGACAACCGAACAGACAAAACTAGAGTTTATGCCGGTACTTAAAAGATGAAGCGCTTCAGCATGACATGATGCTATAGTACATTTGATAGACAAGGTAGTTCATCTCCTTTTCCGCAAAATGTTAATGAGAAAAATTGGTATGAGAACATCAATACAAATTCATGAAGTTTAGAATCATTACTTTGTATTGGTTCTCAAAGTTCTCAGTGTCACTCACAGCTGTGGCCCGTGTCCCTGTGTTCTTCTTCTGATTCGTCCTCTTCAGAGTCTTCTTCATCCTCCTCCTCTGAATCCTCCTCTTCCTCAGTGTCCTCATTATAGTTTCTGAATTTTGAATAATTATGAATTATGAGAATCTTTGAGCATAGAAAATAAAGCTACGGTTGGCTGATACTCGCACTCATTTAACAGGGAAAACTATAACTTTTAAACAAATTCTTCAAAAACGTTTAAGCAAACCATGAATGACTACAGTTAATTTACAGTGGTGAAACAAGAAAAAGAAAAAAACATCACAAAGTGTGTAAATTCCAGTGCTTACCTGCCCCTGGAGCTGCGTCGAGCAGTGGTTGGCTGACAGGCTGGGCAGAGCCATTCACCCGCCGGGATACGGTACAATGCCGGCCGCAGACAGAACAGGTGGAAGGCTTTATTACACTCATCACACAGAATCAACTTATCATCCTCTCCTGCAGAGAAAGACATTCATAAACCAGATCAATTACATATTAAATCTTCCTGTTTCCATGAAGTACTTCCTCTTGTGTGCAGCTCACATTACAGCAACAGGTGCCATTTAAATCTTAGACATTCTCTATGGTCGTTCGGTCCCTTGTGTATTTCACTTCACACTCTAAAGGTGTGAAGTCAACTACTCCCTGTGGCGGAGTCTGAAGGTCACTTTTTTCACACGTTTCCCACAGGAGTTTGTGAGACTATGGCAAGTGGACCTTGAACTGTCTTTTAGGGGTGTACACCCGTAAAAAAAAAAAAAAAAAAAAAAAACATTGCACGCTTTAGTTAAATCAAATGAGCGATCAAATTAAACAGCAAAAAAAAAGACAGACAGATGCTTTGCCGTACTATTAAATTTGGACACACTTGAATTTAGTTTTGTAGACTAATACGAATTATAAAACTAAAAATGGATTAAAGTCCTATTATTAGATGATTTAGACTGGACAGAGAAGCAAAAGCACACATGAACTTGTTTAACGCAGCTCCTAAAGTGGGTTGAGAGAAAGAGCTGGAATCCAGACAAAGGGTAGCCAATTTAAAAATGACAAAATATAAGATTTTGATATTTGACATTTTCTTGAACACTACACAATTCACATCTTAATGCGTCTCTTCATAGCTTTGATGACTCGGTTCAAACATTTGTCGCTGCATTTAAACATTTAAAACTGTACACCGCAGAAAATTATCCTTCAAAGTACTTGAGGTTGACCTTCAGATGTCTCACCTTTCCTGCGGCACACTTTACAGCGAGCGTTCTCCGCAGACATGTCCCACTTGATACAGGCGTCCAGCATACCTAGCAGCACATGCATGCGAGAAAAAGTCTGAGCTTCACGGACAGCAGTTTTCCACTTTTCCACCGCCGTGGCTACCTAGAAATTTGATATGCACAAGTTTAGTGTAGTTTGATTAAATACACGCATATACACTACATTTAAAGTGTTCGTTCACCCAAAAATAAATGGTCAATTACTCACCCTCATGTCATTCCAAACCACTAAGAACTTCATTCATCTTCGAAACAAGATATTTAAATGAAATCCGAAAGATTTCTGTCCCTCCACTGACAGTCTACGCAATTACTTCTTTGTCACTTCAAAAAGTTCATGAAGAGACCGTAAAACTAATTGGTTTAGTCCAAAACTTAGATTGAATTTAGGATTTTATTAAACATGTGTGGATGAATGTTTATGTTAGAAAAGCCTAAATTAAATCAGCTCGCCACAAAGTGACTGTGTCTCAGAAAATTAGTTTTACAATCTCTTTATGAAATATCTGAAGCGCCAAAGTGTCAGTTTGCGTAGACTGGAAATGGAGGGACAAATCTCGCAGATTTAATTAAAATATTTTCATTTGTGTTTTGAAGATCAACGAAGGTCTTAAGGAATTGAATCCTTAAGTGATTTTTACATTGTTACAAACTAAATATGTTAAATGCTGTTCTTTTAAACTTTTCATTCACCAAATACTGAGAACAAATCATTATCATGATTTCCATATTAATGATTTGTGAAGGACCATGTAACGCTGAAGACTGTAGTAATGATGCTGAAAATTTAAACTTAGCTTTGTCATCACAAGAATAGAATTATATTTAAAATATTAAAATAAACATTTTAATTTGTAATATTTCACAATATCTTTATTCCGTTTTTATTAGTTAATCTCCGTTTGCTTCAATGCCTGCAATGTTTACTTGACAGAAGTAAATGAAGGATACATTTCTTCATTTTAATTTAATATTTGTAACTTTTTTTAATATTAGGAGTTTTGTATATTTTTTGGCTATGACATTGAGACATGAAATCATTACTGAAATGATAGTATCAGGAAAACCTATTGAGCACAAACACACTCACCCTGGCCTCTTCAGCCAGTCTCTTCTGATCATCCACCTCCTCCGCTGTCGTACTCTCCTCTCCCCCAGTCTTCTTTTTCTTCTTCTGTTTTGGTGCCATGAAGCCCTGCAGAAACTTCTTGATCACGCTCTCTTGCAGAGCGATCACACACTCGCCGAAATCCTGCAGTTTCTCTAAGTTCTGCACCTGAAAACACAAGTGAGAGGTCAGGTAAGTTCAAAGTGGTGGAGATATCCATGTAGCACAGCTGGGCAGCAACATTGACCAAAATCTTATTTCACGGGATGGTAACGGCCCCACCCTCACCACATGGTCTTAACGTTTCTCACCCTCTCCTCAAACTCAGACGTGTCCTCCATATATCCCAGGCCTCCTTTCTGCAGACGAGAGGCTACCTCATTAATGTCAGTGCGCAAGAATTTAAGCAGTTCCTGGTATCCGTCGCAGGTCTTCAGGCCTGGGTTACCTTTTTTCGTCAGGTGGATGGAATGCAAGATTTCGTGGTAACTACAAAAAAAAACAACAACATCTGAATTCTTCATCCATTTTTACTGGGAATGAAAACAAGTACGTTGTGAAAATGTGTGTTTTCAGAAGGAAGGAAATGTGTATTTATTTAGAAGTATATACACACTCACTTGACCTGCAGTCTGAGTTTGAGTTCACTCTCTCTTACTCCCTGAGAGTGAAGACTCTCTATTAATTCATCAAGATCTTTTGGTGTGTCACACACAAACCTGGGAAAACAATTTAAGAACAAGCATTTGTTTTGCCGCCCAACACCGATCCTGACAGATGTCATGCCATGTCCTGATTAACGTCAAGGACCTTCATTAAAAATGAACTTTTTCTTCTTGGAAGCCTTTCCTCTCAAACAATGTGTAGTCTCATACAAAAATTACTTAAAGGCTGATTTCCCAGACAGCAACGATACAGCTGGGAATTTGCAAGAACACTTACCAGAGGTTTTGGCCTTGTTTGGGCACAGTGGTCTCAATGCAAGACTCTGTCACTGGCGCCCCCTGCTGGCCGTTTTCATTAGAAGTGCTGATTATGCTTCCCTCATCCTCTTTCTCTACATCTGACAAGGCAAGGAACGGACACTTTCAAACATATTGCCTTTGATGCAAGAACCTTTATTCTGTATATTATATGTATTTGATCGGAAAATACTTTAAAAGGGGATTCCCCCCCCCCACCACCCAAAACAGAAGAATCATCATTTCACATGGATTGTATTTGACTACACTGGTTAAGTAGAAGTTTGTTCCAAAAACCAAGAAAACTGTTGCTTCTGTGAACAACAGATGAGGTACATCTAACAGAAAAGTTAGTCTTTATGCAGAATATTATTAAATCATGCCAATAAGTCTGGTCAATAACACTTTACTTAGAACGTGCATCGATAGACTAACCTTCTGTCTCCTCCTCTTTCTTCACCTCTTCATCTTCCTCTGTTGACACCGGCTCCTCTTCAGGAGGAAGAGTGAACGTGTAGTCTATACTCTCATGAACCCATCCCTTTTCAATGTACAGCCCAGGAACCACATCGGAGAACAGCCAATACCGGTTGTGATTGCGGTCAGTACCCAGTGGGGTTTTCCTCATCACCAGCTTTGCTTTAGTGACGGCATCCTGGAAGGCTTTCTCTGCTGCGGCTTTCTGCCTCCTTATTCGCTCCTCCTCTGCTTCCTTCTCCATACGTTCTGCAGGAGACGCATACATATTACAAATTTTATTTAAAATTTTTTATTCTTATTTAATATATTTTCCATCATGAAATGAAACCCCTGTAAGGGGTTTGTGAACAGCTGAACCTACAACAACAACAAAAAAAAAGTTGTGCAGCTTAACATTTTTTGTGGAAGCGTAATGCACCGTTTGATGAACAGAAATCTCAAAAAGAACAGCATTCAGTTAACATAGGAATCTTGTCTAACAAACGTCTTTAAGGTCACTTTTGACCAATTTAAAGCATCCTAAGTTTGAATAAAATTCTCAAAATAATTAATCTTACTGGCCCTAAACTTCTGAACGGTTGAAATGCAGCATGAAAGTGCATTCACAACCCATTTTACTGTGAAATGGGATTAAAGTTAAGGCCACAACACACTTTAGGCGAAACCAAAGACAAATTGGTGAGAAGTAATTTCGAACAAAATCAGGTAAAAACTAATTTCATTTAGAGTTCAAAACAGCTTGCCAGAAAAGTTTGCTCCGGCTGGTAAACACTGAAGTAACGTTAGTTAGGTTGATGGGTACGTGTGGCTCTGGACCGTCTCCAGTTAATTTCTTCGGTTTTCTCCTGTCGTTTTTGTTGCGTGTTTATTTTACGGAGATGAAAGCATGAAGCACATCTTTATATGCATCTAATTGACAGGACAGGATGTTCGCTAACAGTATACCACTGTTCAGGTATTCCAGACCTATTTTTATCTTTAAGCGAAGAACAAAAAAGAACTTTACTGCAAGTATATCGTGGCCTTTATTTACCCTGATCCGATACGGACTGTCTTCATTGTGACTCTCAGTGCTGTTCACACATGGCAAGTTTTGTTAGATTAAAAAAGAAAAACTGGTGTGAATGCTGCCATCCAAACCCTGGTGCGCATTTAACAACTGGACCGAGACCACTGAAAAGTCCTCTTCCAAACAAAATCTGGTGCGGCTCAACTGAAGTATGAATACAACAGTCTAAATGCATCTAAATGAACCAAAAACAAGACGCGATGTTACAAAATGCAACCCTACAAAATGACTGAATCACACCTGTTTTTTTTCTAGTCATAGTATCTACATTGTCCATTACAGGAATCAGAAACAGATCTTCATTTGTGGGCATCAGAGGAATTCCTGCTACCGTTTTGACTCCTTTACACATTTTAAAGTCTCTTCTTTGTAGGGTCGCATCTTGTACACTTTATTATCCGTTCACGAGTTCTCAGCTGGCCAAAATACCATTGTATGTACGTACATACAATGAGAGCATTTAGCCCAGAACACAGTATTTAAAGTTCAGTCTTAAATGACGGCGTGAACACGGAGCGAAACCAGGACTAAATGTGTTGCAGTTCGGATTTGGTCTGGACCAAAAAAAGAAAACCAGCGTGAACACACACTAGGCAGGGTTGACTTGAACGAGCCAGTGCGCAAATGCTCCCTGCACCCCCTGCTGGCCAGCACACACATTACACAACGTTCCGGCCCAGAGCTCACTTACATCATATACGATGTAACTTTTCATATGGAAGTAAAGCACTTTCGTTAAGATGCTGCCTAATAGATTTATCATTTATGCTGCGCAGCGATTTTCACTTGCACGTGTCAGAGGATTATGAAGGCAGCTGATGTTAACAGATGAATTTCTAGCTTTACTCGCAAACTACAATTCCTGTTCAATCAGTAAAGTTGAGAACCAGACACGTTAACCCAAATACACTCAAATTAAATTAACCGAAAAGTGAACTGTCCAAGTAGTCGCAAAAATGTTAGCCGTTGTAATGATGACAGTCAAAAGTAGCGGCTGTTCTGTGCTCCGGTGCAGTTAGCGAATGAACCGTGCTCTGGACCACCTCTTCCAACCGAGCCAGGGACTGGTAAAGAACCGCACTCCGGCACGGTACGGAGTGATCACACCGCTTCATTTGACTAGACTTTGGGGGTCAAACATGCTCAGGCACAGGTCAGAGCACCTAGTGTGAGAACACCTTTACTTTCCTCTTGTGCTGCTGGTTTCATTTCAATCTTCTCTTAAACCCCCCTCCCCCTCACTCTTCAAAATCACCTCATCCTCATCTTTTTAACCTAATTTCTGGCACTCTCATTTTTTACTCATCTCTCACCTTTGTTTTGCCGTTCCTGTTCTTCCTTTTCTTTCTTGGCCTGCATGGACATCAAGCGTCTGCTTTTCACTGTGCTAATCATGTCCTCCGGCTCTGGTTCCACTTTTGGGGGGACTTTGGGTGTCTCTTTTTTCACGTTTGAATCTTTCCTCCTATCCCTCATCAGAATATCTCCACTACCATCAGTTTTAGCCTCCATCTGCTCTTTCCGTTTTTGCTTCTCCACCCTCTTACGTTCATTGACTTCTTTGAGCGTGGCAAGGCGCTCCTTCCACAGCTCAGCTGATCGCTGCTGCACGGCCTCCACGTGATCTTCCACCGAATAAGTCATGAGGATACGATGAGACAGTGCCACCAGCAGGCTGACCTTCTCCTGAGGGGTCAGTTCAAACACCTCCGATGTCTCAAGCTTTTCCAAGAACTCGCTGCTCACCACTTCGTCGTAGCCCCCACCAGGCTGCCAGCCTTCTGAGCCGCGGGCGCTCTCCTCCTCGTGTGCATCCGACGGCCGCAAACACAGGCGCACCAGCTCGGATACGGAGTGCATGGTCAGAGGAATCTCGGATAACGACATGTCCAGTTCACTGTAACCTTCCGCCAGCTCATCTTGCAGAAGCGTTTGCAGCAGCACCACCAGCACACGGTTCAAGTAGAGAAAACCTGCCTTGTCTCCAGCTAAAGCCTCCATCAGAGCAATGGAAGTGATGGGATACTGGTCATCAGGCATCAGAAGGCCAGAGTAGCAGTGAAGGAACTCCACAACCATGGCTATGTCGCCAAAGAGGGCGTTGGGAAGCCCCTCGGGCATGTCGAACAAACGAAATGTTGGCAAGCTTTTGCCTTCGAGCTCCTGGTCTTCATAACGGCGTGACATCTCTCGCCTCATCTGCATCTCCTTCTCTCGACGCTCTTTGGCTTTCTCACGCAGCTTCTGCTTGACTTCCTGGCGCTTCTGACGCAAAACATCCTGTTTCTCCTCCTCGGTCATGAGGGCCCATCGCCGTTTTTGCTCAAGAAGCTCCCAGCGCTTCTGCACCAGCTCTTTCAGCTCCTCAGGAAGTCGTCCGCGATCCTCTGCGGACAGTGTTTTGGCTGCCTTAGACACCAGTGTGGACAGAGCGGTTTTCTTGTCTTCTTTGCCTTTATTCTCCTTATAAAACCGAAGGAGATGCAAGGCCATGGGCGGAAACGGTTTGCCCAGCTTAGCAGAGCCAGTACTTGAACTTCGCCCTCGCTTTTTTGGGCTGACTGGAGCAGGTGAGCTTTTTGCAAGATCCAAAAGGGTCATCTGCTTCATTTTGGGTTTCTTGGCGCTGCCAGTGCTTTTCTCCTCCTTTTTGGAGAGCTTCTGGCCATTAGTAGTCTTGGTGACTCCACTCTTGCGGCTCCTTCTGGGGTCAGTGGATTTTTTGTCTCCCTGCTTTTTGTTCGATTTTGGGGTGCCGAGGATGTTTTCCCCATCAGACTTCTTGGAGGTTCCTGAGTTTTTCATTTTTAAAGGTGATCCATTAACTTTCTTCAACTGAAATGAAAATATGAAAACAATATTCAAATATGTACAAATATTAACAATAAAATACACAAATAACTCAATTACATTTTTTAATGGGACTGCCTGTTTGAGTCATCTCAGAGACAAATGAATGGCTTAAAAACTGTTCCAAAACATCTAGTAGGGATGGGTTTGTTTATCTATCAAGTTTTTTTTTTTTACGCCATGTTAGCATCATGGCTATTTACATGGCAAACACAAAGGTCAATATCATAATCCATAAAATGTACATTATTATATAAAAAGACATTTCAACTTAACAAGAGAAAATTGAAAACATTTGGATGCTCATTTTGAAATATTCCATGCAAAAATTTCTGAATAAAAACGGTTTTCTTTAGTAAGCTTTTGAATTTCATAAATATTAATAATTGATTATTAAAAGTTGATCGATTACTCGTTAACATTAGCACCACAAAACAAAAAAGCATGCGGAGAATTCTAAACACGTCTACATGGCAACAACGGCTGCAACAGTACATGTAACTGTATAAAAATTTCATCCAATAGCGAAAGTCTTTGAGTCATTGCTGCAGTGTATTTAATTTTTTTATTAATTTGAATTATTGAAATTAGCAGTTTGAATGAGTCAAGTAACATTTCATTCCCCCCAGAAAAACGCAGATTTTTTCTTTGTGATTGTTGCGGGCAAAAATCCTTGATTTTGCGGCACGTTTTCTTAAAAATGCGATGGAATATGCGGGGATATTTTTGCAATTTTATGCGATGAAATTGCGGGAACTTGCAAAAACTGCGGTTTGATGAAAAAGAGAAAAAGGTGATTCACCAACACCCTGTTCTCTCTAGACTACTACCTTCATGTAAAAAGTCATTTCTTATTACTTCAAGCATACTAAATCACAGAATATTGAAGTTCTCGTTCTGTTTTATGTCAGACCTTCATTAACACATGAATCAAACTTACAAAACATTGAGTCAAACAAGTTCTGTATCTTTACAAAAGGAATATTCAACAACTTCTGTAAAAATGAATAAATAAATTATAAAAAATAAAAGGTGTGCTTCCTGTTTTACAGATGTAGCTACACAAAACAGACATCTTCTGTTAAATTAAGTGCTTCCAATGCACAAATAATTCGCCCCCACTGTCATGTGACACACCGGGAAACTGCTTTGCGCGGTCTTTTGCGCTTATTTTTGTTGGCAAATGAGAATTGCGTGCTTCATCTTGGTTTCACCGTGGGGTTTGCAGATGATGTTCACGTCGCGTAATTACATCACTTCATAAGGTTCCCATGGCAATAGCGGGAAAATAACGGCGCTTTACTTGTGTGACTTTCTGCTAAGTAATGTGACTTTTTTTGCAACGAAAATACAGGGATTATGAAATCATGCTAGCCTCGCATATTTTGCTTGCTGAAATCGGCAATTTATGAGGTGAAAGTGCCGCGTATTTGAAAAAACGCGACCCCCGCATAAATATGCAGACTTTGGCTGATTATGCATGAAATCACATGATCGCATAATCGCGTTTTTCTGGAGGGACTGACATTTTGTCATAATACCCAGAAAATTACATTCATTTTATTTAGTTGTCTATTCAGAACCGTGGGATGATTGTGATCTCTATTTAAAAACAAAAAAACAAATCATGATACTCACTTAATTCAGAATCACGCAGCTTTACACACTGACACAAATGACTATGTGGCTGTGTAGCAGACATGATATATAAAACACGCAAGCTAACTCTAGCATCAGATGATTTTATAGAAGTGGTCAATATTTGCCTTTTTTTTTTAAATTATGGGCATCGGCTGAAAAGGTTTGCCTGGTCAATGTGTTGGAAGACTTATTTTGACAGTGCCGAGATCACCAGCGCCTGTCCATTCAAGCTTCCAATCTCCATCTTCACAAGTTTCCGGTCTTTGTTTAATAGCGCGGTCTAATAAATTATTAGTATACAAAAAACTATTTTAGCATTTACTTTAATAATATTAGTAAAAACAGAACAAAAGAAGCCAGCTGTGAGATCTTGTAGCCTGCATAAAAACGTGTACACTGTGCGCAACAGTTGGTCTGTGCGAATCAGACGCCAGAAAGAGAATTCAGCCGTCACTAGAGATGCACAACCAACAAAATTCAATCCTTGATTTCAAACTGCTGCGCTATATCCAGTTGGTCACTTGAGTATTTGACATATTCATTGCATGCTTTATGTAATTAAGTTTTTAACAATTTCCCTACTTCTGAAAGACACTATAATAGGATTACAGAATCAAGAAGTTGCAATCTAAATCTGAACTTGCTAAAAATTTAGCAAAAATAAATTTGTTTGTATATTTTTTTTGCTTGTGTTTTTACCATCTTTAAATACAATAATGTAATTTTTGAGTATATACTCAATATACCCATATACTCACTGACTACTGTTTTATAGCTAGTGTTTTTGACATCTGCTCACATGATTAGGTTTTAGTAGTGCTCTGCTCCAACATACCTGCACATGACACCAGAGGGTTGGACTGAGAGGTATGTTCTGGGAGTCTTTTTTCTTTTTCTTCTTTTCCCCCTTTACATTTACTCCCTCACCGTCTGTTCCCATCTCTCCAGTCTTCAGCTTCTTATTGGGTTTACCTTCTGGTGAGCTCATGCTTTTCCTCTTAGTAGATGGATTTTCTGCTAGAAACTAAACAGAAAGAGAAAATTTTTACAAAGATAATTTATGAAAACGCTTCTTTCTAAAGCATATCGCACATGTATCCCACCTTGTGAGGGTCCAGTAAAAAGTCACTGAATTTGCTCGGCAGGTTAAATTTTTTCACCAACTCGTCCTCCACCACCCAGGGGGCGCTCTCTCCTGAGCCCAACCTCAGAGCATAGTGTCTGATGAAGTAGCGCATGATTTCTTTGTTGGGAGGCCGCTCAGTTCTGAACAGGCTGTCTACTGGGACGTCACTGATGACTTTGTCCTCATTGAGAAGTTTGACGTCGTACTTGTGGGGCAGAAATTTGGGCATGACCCATTTCTTCTTTTCTTCTTTCATACTGGTTGGGAGTTTTCTGGGTGAGCGACGGGCCCTATCAGCTACAGGGAAAAAAAAGAAAGAAAAAATATTGCTAATTAATTTTTAATCCTCCCAGGTTCAATTGGGGTTTAATGTATAATGCAGTAATTAGTGTGACAAAAATAGCATTATAAAGAACAATTCTTGGTCAGCTGAATATTAGGCCTACAAGTAATCAGTGAAAATAAAAATACATTATTATTTTGTATATAAGGAAAGACATCATGAATGAATATGAAGAGCAGATCAGTCTTACAGAGACTCTCTCTCCTGCTCTCCTCCTCTTTGGACTGTGGCTCCTTCTTCAGGTTCTCCTGACTGGCATTCTCTTTATCACTGGATGGAGAATCACAAGCTCCTTCCATCTTTTTCTCCACATTTTCTTCCGGGGGATTCTCAAGCGGATGAATCTTTACCACTTTGACACGCAAAGTCTTATCCTTGCCAACCTTACAGAGAGAGCGAGACAAAATTAATACTTCACATCCACAGAAAGGGAACAGAAGAGAAGGAGAAATGCAAAACCCCATTTTTCACAAGGTAGACATATTCCCATGGACTAAAGTCCCACCCTACATACAAGGGTCAGAATATTAAATTCAAGTTCATACCAAGAAGTCGCACTCCTCGCCCACGGCATACTTCGTGAGAATCTCCACCCAGACCAGATCCACTAGCTTATCGAGAGATACCGTGTTATGGTGCACAATCTCCAAAACAGGCTTCTCAAACCACACCGGATACTCCTCCTGAAGCCTGCCAAATATGAAACCAGTCAGTATTTTGGAAACATAAGCAAACAACCATTCACTCACTGTCATTTGCGAACTTCATGAAAATTTGCCACTACATTTGACGAAAGTAATTCTCCTGCCTGTATTGACATTTTTAAATTATGTGACAGCCCATTAAATTTATGATTTGCAACTTTACACAGCTAACCAGAGAATAAGGAGTGCCTGATGGACAGAGTGAAAGAAGCTCAGGACTGTTAAAGGAATTGTCACTGGCCCAATTTCTTACCCGAATACTACCGTTAGACCTACCTGAAAACAAAGCATTGTTCATTGGATATTTGTTTTATTGTATTCATTAAGATGGTTTACTTATCTTTAATGTTTGAACTTTCCAATATTTTGGCTAGAAGTTTTTTGCTGTGGTAATTTCACTGGTATCTATAACTTTGGTGTCATGACAACCTTATTTATTATAATACAAGGTTACATGGGTTAAGAACAAACCATTTCTTTAATTGTTTTATTTCGGGAGATGATGTCATCAATATGTTTGGTACACTTTCCCACTAGAAGAGAGACTGAATATTTTACATGTATATTTCTGCAAAAAGTGAATTGTCTCAACTGGCATAGCCAACAGATATGAACAAAAAAAGCCACCTTGATATAATTTCATGAAATTTTACTTCATGAAATAAAGAGATTGTGGTGGTGCTGGTTAATTGGTAATAATAATAATAATAACCTCTGTTGTCATTTGAAAGTCTTCTAGGATAATGCCTTCTCTCTATAATATGGACTTAAGGATTTATTTGGGGAGGATTTGTGTTAAAACCAGTAAAGCTCATTTGAAAACAAAACAACTTCATACTCTTCATGGCCAGCAGAGGGAGACGAGAAACAGGGGACTGAAGAATGAACGGTAAAAATAGCTTACAAAACACATTGACCCTTAAAGCAGCATAACGCTCTATATGGTCTGCACTGCAAACCGTTGTGAACGCAAGTGTGTCTGGTTACATAAGCAGCTTACGAGACTAAACTGCTTTCTCTCACACACCATATAGTAATCTGTTTGAATGTCAGATGAGCAGGTCAGAAGCAGAGCATTTCACTAAACTTCTGTTGAAATCAATAATACACTCTTATGGGGGGGGGGGGGGGGTGACAGCACAAGAGCACCAATGAAATAGCAGAGCTGTGGTCATATGACACTCCCTCAACAATAGTTCAGTTTACAAGCTCTATTTACTGTATGTAGCAGAAAGGGTTGCACTCGAACAATTTCAAGTCAATAAAATAATTTAGTACAGATATATTTGATTAGTGTTAATAGTTGGTGAGATACATGAATCGGTTCAAACTGCCAGCTCATTCAATCGATTTATAAAATTAAAGATTTTCATGACACTTCTAGACCTGCAAATCAATTTTAAAGTTATTAAAATATTAAAAATTTCAAGGTGTTCCATGATATGAAACAGCAATATTTTCATTAGCATCATTTAGACACTATTATAGTTATTAATATATATATATATATATTTTTTTTTTTTTTTTTTTTTTTATTAATTAGTTCAAATTTTTAGATTTTAAATCATTTTGTTGTTTGTTTTTTTATGTTGTAGCTTTAGTTATTTTGGTACATCAAGTTAAACTAAATGAAAATGAGAAGTGCTGCCTGAAACATTACTAAAACTTGATACTTGGAAAAGAGAATTGTTAAAAAAGAAAAAAGTAAACCAACAACACTGCTATTAACTGACAATAAAAGAGCCACTTTCTTTTAATGTATGACAACAGCTATAGCTTAAAGGATTAGTTCACTTCCAAATTAAAATGTCCTGATAACTTACTCACCCCCATGTCATCCTAGATGTTTCTTTCTTTCGTCAAAAAAAAAAAAAATTAGGGTTGAGGAATTCATTCCAGGATTTCTCTCCATATAATGGACTTCACTGGGGTACAACAGGTTGAAGGTCCAAATTGCAGTTTCAAAGGGCTCTACACGATCCCAGCCGAGAAATAAGGGTCTAGCGAAACGATCGGTAATACATATATATATATAAATAATTTAACCACAAATGCTTGCCTTGCACTGTGCCACACATGACGTAAGGGGAAGTACCGGGGTAGGGCGAAAAACTCACCTCCAACTTCAAAACCGCCTGACATCGTTGTTTAACCTTTTTTTGTACAGGCCGTTTGACTTAGTCTTTACACGTTCGTGCACACTGGACCGTTACTTCTGCCCATGTCATGCGTGACCTTTCCAATGCGATTATGTAATGCGTGGTGAATCACAGAGATAGTGCAAGACGAGCCTTTGTGGTTAAAAAGTATAGAATTTTTTTTTTTTTTTTTTTTTTTAGAAAATGGCAGATCATTTCGCTAGATAAACCCTTATTCCTCGGCCGGGATCGTGTAGAAAGCTTTGAAGCTGCACTGACACTGCAATTTGGACCTTCAACCCATTGAACCCCAGTGAAGTTAACTATACAGAGAATATTTTCCTTTAAATAAAAAAAAATCTTTTTGACTGAAGGAAAAAAAAAAAAAGAAGAACCAGCTTGGATGACATGGGTGTGAGTAAATTATCAGGAAATTTTCATTCTGAAGTGAACTAATCCCTTAAACCCAATGAGCTGCTTACCTAATCAGCATATCTACGCTTCAGACAACCACAAATGCACCACTACATAATGAGACGCAGCCAAAGATGCCCAGAAGATCTCCAAATATAGATAAACACAAAATCCAGAAAAAAAAAAAAAGACTTCGAGAAAGACTGAATAAGTGGAGGACCAATGACTGAACGATGCTCAGAGTGCATTCATGCATGCGCTCGCTTTTATTACTCACAGCTCCGTGACCTCCTGCTCCTCCTCCCAAGCCTCCTTATGCGTGAGCTGGCTGCTGCCAGTGCTTTTGCACGTCCATATCCGCTCTCCATACCTGCGCAGACGGGCTTCAAACTCTCTGAACAACAAGGTTAAGGACAATCAACGCACTTCAACACTACATCTGTTCCAGCTCTTCTGGAACTTCTGAAGTCTCGAGCAGCACGCACTTCTAAAGCAGAGCTGATGGAGCAGCGTCAGCACTGACATCCGTCCTATACGAGAGAGACTCGATCATAAATGATGCATGCGAGCTCAATAATTAAAGGGTCAGCAGCGGCAGACCCTGCCTGAACATTTACATGTTTAAATTTGTAATTTAGAATAGGTAACAGAAAATACAACAGAAGAGCCTCAGTAAAGTTGATATTATATAAATGTTAAACCATTTCAGATGTGTATCCAAGCATGATAAATAATGAGTGGTCATCCAATTTCTAGAAATCTGGTTATGACCGCAAACAAGATAGACAAAAATGCTAAAATGACAATTTTGACCAAACATTGTGACACTTAACAGAAGGAATAACACTTCTGCGGTTAATAAGACAAGCAAAACCTAAATAGCAAAAGCTGATCATCTCAATAAGCCCAAATATTGTATTATTAATCAATATATAATCTCATGTACTAACCTCAAAGCTTCAAATTTGCTCGTTTCAAACACTACATTTAGAATATCTAGAACACAAAATTATCTAGTTTGTGGAGCTGAACCTACCTAAAATAAAGTTTAAGCACTTGATTAAGTCTTTAAAACGAGTCAGAAAGACAGTTTTCGATTAATATAATCCGTTTACTCAAACTACCCTCCATCCTATCGCCTTCTCCACAAAGCCCCGCCCTCCGCACACACGTTAGCCAATCCGATGTCACAAAACACAAAAGCAAAGAGTGATTGAGAGGCAGGGAGTGTTTCTGATTGGCTAGTTTTCTGATTCCGTAACATGCGGGTCGGGGTCACTTTCACGTTTTATACTGTTTACAGAGACAGGTGTGGTCAGGAAACCCGTTACAGTGACATCTGTCACATAAGAGAGTTTGTCCGAGATAAATAAAACACTCTTTAACCAATTAAAGATTTATATTTTCTTCAGGTCAAATTCACAAAATCCCGTAAAGCTGCATTTAACAGCCTAAATCAGGACTAACAATAGTTAGTTGGTGATGCCCTGAAGTTCAGCTCCACTCATCTGGTCGATCAGGACCAAATTCACGTGGCGCGCGGAGAACATTTCGCGCGCAAACGACCTCGCGCAGCAGCTTCGCACGAGCTCGCTCTTTCACCTCCAGCGGCAGCCAGCGCTGAAACTACTTGTACAATCATAACCACACACACACTCCCCACCACACAGATAACTATTAGTCTCAATCTCGGAGCATCAATCTAGACTCACATCACGCATTTCCCTGAACTGTAAAAGACAGCGCGCGAGTGTTACACAAGATTGAGTCATAGCAGTTTGGATGAGAAACTGTTTAGCCAGACGTCACACGACCTGGAGCTAGCTTGCTAACACTAGCTCGCTCTAAAACGCACACAGGACGACAACAACCTCCTGTCAAGAGCACGAATTTCACCATGTTTCAGCTCCCCAAACCAGACACACATAACATTAGGAGTTTAACCCTGGATAGGCTAACCGTCATGGTCACCTTTAGCAGGTTAGCGTCACAATGAGATGCAGCGCACAAGATGAAAACAACAATAATAAACGCTTAAAATCGCGCACGGTGCTCGTACGCGCTCACAATCATCGATCCGCGTGGAAAGCACAGCTCGAGACTCTCGCGTGCACGCGTTTCTATGTTCGATACATGCAAGTGGAGGGTTGAGGCAGTGATAAAGGATACTCTTTGTTCCTGAAGGCCTCTTTAGTGTGCTCGATGATGAACACCTCCTCTCCTGGGCCCGGCGGCTCCGACAGCGGCTTAACCAACGGGTACGGCTTCCGGCCTAGCAACGGTGCCATTTCGTGCGAGCTGCTGTGTCCCTGGATGTGTCGGCGAAGTGAACTACTGAACTAACCCACCTCTCAATCTCAGCTTGAACTGAATATGAAGTGAAATCCGCGCGTCTCAGCGGCGTAGCATGGAGGTTAGGCTAGCGCGCGCTGCTTTACTCACTTTTGATGAAGCGCGTGAAAACAAAATGAAACTACCGCTGCTTTACTGGTCAGTTACATCTCCTGTGGAAAATCCCTTGGCTTGGGGGAGCCGGTGGGGTCATGGTGAGATGGCTGAAAAGCGCGTAAGAAGTGAACGGAAGCTCCTCCTGTGTGCCGGGGATGGAAGCGCGAAAGGCGGCCCGTCAGAGCTGGTATGGCGGGCTTTCTTATGCCGCTCAGGTCCGTGTTGCTTTCGATTCTCCAGGCCAAAGCGACGTACCAATCCCTTCCCCGCAGCGACTATAGACCGCGTAGATACTGTTTTGAGGGACGTGCTGATTACATAAACAAACAACAGGGTTTATAGCTGATTGAAAAATGGCGGGAGTTCCTGCTACACCGGCAACATTCCGTACAACCTCAAAACTCCGTTACCCCGGTAGCAAGCAGCGACGCAAGAATAAGTCCCGCCCACCGTCTACAGCTATTGGCTACTAAAAAATTACGACACCGACTGAGGCATTTTATTGGCCGCTGGAACTGTCAGTTATGACAGTCACTCCATCTTTTGACAAAGGAACACCCCTCCAATCATAAATACAAGGAGTGTTTGGAAGCGTGGCTAGAGGTCAGTTTGTGGTAAATTCGTAGATAATTTCAAAATGTCAGTGTGCAATATTTACTGAATTTTTTTTTTTTGTAGGAACATAATTTACTAAGCGTAATGCCTAGCGCTTAGCAGAATGGAGCGGCGGGTTTACAATTTAAATGGAGACAATGGAGCGCGCACGCGACACTTGATACAATTAAAGAGACAGCCTTGATTAAAATGTTAATGCCTCTCTTGGCAGTGGAGACAGTATACCATTGCGTCATATTTTATTTTCAAGGCAACATATAAAATAATAAAGCATTGTCTCAAGCATACAAATGAATCTAATTTTATCATTATTTGGAAGCAATATTGGGGAATCGCCTTTAAAATGATGATGATGATTAGGAATCTTGTACATTGCACTGATTTTCATATGTAGAATAGTGTTCTCTACCATACAAAATTGCAAATGATGCATCAGAGAAAATCCCAATAAATCCAAAGTGGTTTTATTTTCAGGTACACGTTTACCAGTTTATGGATCATACAAACATATTTCTTTTTTTTTATTTGAAAAATACTTCAAAGACTATGGAAAGTGGAAGTTTTTGTATTTAAAATACAAATCTGTAGGTGATCTTACCATTTGTAAAAGATAAGCATTCCTTTAAAAGCGAAACAAAACAAAAAAGTTCAGTAATTGGATGCAGTACAATGAAAAATAATAAACAAATCAAGAAATAGATAACAGATGCTGTTTAAAATTTCCCTAAACTTCATGCATTTAATATTTTTTTACAATGAAGCAAAGTAAAACAAGCCAATAAAAGTTATTTGTACACTCTTGAGGGATGGCGCAAACACAAAACAATTAAAATGTTTAAACTGTTTTGCCATACAGCGTATACCAATCATTACTCCATGCAGTCACGTATTATACTGATAAAGTTCTTTCTCGATTTAGACCGAGAAACATGCAATTTAACAATTTATTTTCAGTATGTAATACAAACCTTCATAAGAAAATACCTGAAAAGACCCAAGTAAAATCTTTTTATGTACAAAAAAAAATTTCAAGCTTGTTTCTTGATCACCAGGCATTTGGCAGGCTGTAAAAACGTCTCTTAAATGTACAGTTTAGTCTCTTTCAAAATTTCTTCCGTGGTTTTGACCTGCGACGTTCAGCGTAATGGTGCTAACTGAGAGCAGAGTTCTGCTCAGTGCAAACTCTTTTAAGCGGTGGGGCTCCAATCATCTCCTCTTCCTCCTATGAATAACAGTAATGTCACACACAGCATGCATTCAACCATGTTGCTTTGAAAGAAGCACAAATTAGGTTTGCATAATATCCACATATCATGAGCACTTATATGAGGACGTTACCTGAGTAGAGAGAGACAACACGTCTTCTTTAATTAGAGTCGGGGGCTCATCCGTGACCTCACTGCTGGTCGTTGATGCCTCTAAATATGTGTTTTGATCATGGAAAGCAAAGTAAAATACTAGTATGCAATGTGAAATGAAGGATGCAAAGTCATTAATGTACTACAAATGTCTTATTTCATCCCAAAATTAAAAGCAAAATTAATTAAACTAATTTGTTTTTGCATTATTTTCAGAACAATTGCAAATTCGTAATACAGTAATACAAAAACAAAAAACTGATTGTCATTAATGTACTACAAATGTCTTATTTCATCCCAAAATTAAAAGCAAAATTAATTAAATTAATTTGTTTTTGCATTATTTTCAGAACAATTGCAAATTCGTAATACAGTAATACAAAAACAAAAACTGATTGTCATTAATGTACTACAAATGTCTTATTTCATCCCAAAATTAAAAGCAAAATTAATTAAATTAATTTGTTTTTGCATTATTTTCAGAACAATTGCAAATTCGTAATACAAAAAAAAAAAAACTGATTGTAGTTATTGTTACATGTATTGGTATTTAAAGGTGCAATATGTAACTTTTTGCCGCTAGAGGTTGCCTATTCAAAACAAAGGCGAAGCTTGATGAGCGTGGAATCATGGGAGATGTCGTCTTCACCTCACACCCGGTGGAAAAGAATCCGACAGGACTCGGGACAGAAATCACGTTCATGGATGCGATTATTAACATTACTATAGTATAAACTGAATGAGGCCGCTTGAGTGATTGCTAATGAGAGACGAGTGCGACACGAGAGCAGTGGAACTTTTATTATGCCACAGACGACCGCTTCCTCTTCTTCCGCTCATGCGTATGTGGGGTAAAGCAGCTCTGTTTATCATATTAAATACATTTGAATGTTTCGAAAATGATGTTATAACGTTGCTCTGTGTGTTTGCTCGGAGGCTGCTACGAGAAACTTGTTGCACACGGCAGTAAGCTAGAACGATATTAGAATATCATATTAATATCATCAAGAAAACGCGATTCAAGTTATCATGTTTAACACTGATTCGTTTTCTGTCGATGAATGTATCCAAAAAGTTGTTTCCTTGTCCAATAAAAGATATAATATATGAAAGCGTCTTTGATGTTTCCATGGTTTCTACAAAATAAAACCGTAAAACGAGTGTAACGTGGGTATGATGTCATTGATAGGTGATTAAAATTGCTTATTTCTCTGGATTTAAACATTCGTTTAATCCAAAAATATTGCATATTGTGCCTTTAAATAAAATATATCATTGTAATAAATAATATATATTTGAATAAACATGTAGTAAGATATTACCCCTTTAAAAAAACATAAATTTAACATTATTTGGGACATACCTGTAAAACTAATTTGCATTCATTCTGAATAATAATTCCATTTATTTACGTTTTCAATTGACCCTTCGCAAAACCCGCCCCCTGTTGCTATACACGACAACCCATGCGCTCTCACGCCACACATCATGTTCTCACGCAGTGAAAAATACATCGCGGAGCAAAGAGGACACTCACAACGTATGAAACAGTTTCATATTTAACATATTGTAATTTTTTTAAAGAAGTTTAAACACTAAATAGCGTCTAGTGTGTGTTTAATGTGTGGTGACAGATCGCTGTAGCTCCTCGTGAAGCGATCATCTCTTCATTCTAGTTCATTTATAGCATCAAATAAACATGAATGAACATCAGAAGGAATGTTGTTTCAACTACGGAAAGACGTGAGGACACACAATTTTTCAAATTAACCAACGTTAATGTACTATAGGACAGAGGTCCCCAACCCCCGGGCCGCGGACCGGTACCGGTCCGTGGGTCATTTGGTACCGGGACGCACAGAAAGAATAAATAACTTATTTAAAAAAAAATAAATAAAAAAAAACTGACTTATGTAATTAGTATGAAATGTGCATTTCTCTCTGGCGCGTTCACTACTGCGAAGATCGCGAGTCAGCATCTCAACTTCAAATTCTCTCCGTTACATCCGTCTATGACTCACTCTTGGCGCATAGCAACGCTTGTTTAGGTCACGTGATACGTTACCGCTAAAAATAAACACACAAGCTAGCAAAATGAGTAAAAAACAAACGTCTCTGGAAAGCTTCTTTGCGAAGGGGAAACGGCCCAGTGAGGAGACAGAAGAAGAGCCTACGATTTCCAAGAAAAAGAAAGCTGCATTTAACAGACAATACCAGGAGTCCTACTTGAAATATGGATTTATCGCAACAGGTGATTTACACGCGCCAAGCCCGCCAGAGAGCGTTAGGGGGCGGAGAGGATGATACTCATGTTATGATGTTGGCGCGATGTTACGAGGACGCTGCTAATGAAGTTGCGAGTAAGCCTACACATTGGATTCACGTTTATTATAATATTTAAAAAAATACCCCAGTTTTTATGCTGGTCGTATCATTTTATTTTGTTGTTTTATCCGCCACACCTTAAAGGCCGGTCCGTGAAAATATTGTCTGATATTAAACCGGTCCATGGCGCAAAAAAGGTTGGGGACCGCTGCCCTATAGGATACTCCCTGACTGCTTTGTCGGATAAGATGGCGGATTCGGCGTTACGATTGGTTAGATCCCCTGTCAATCAAACTGTTTGCGAAGGGTCAATTCAGTAAATGATCATTTTTTACTTTGTGTTTTCACTGGTCTGTCTCACCTCTCTCCGCCTCCATGCTCTCCTGTCCCAGGGTGGGCGGCTGGGAGTCCTCCGTACGGAAGTAAGATGGATGGGAAGGGCTCACCGCCTCGCTCACATGCTGTGGACTGGAGTTGCTGCTGCTGTCCACTTTTGTATTAGACTGATAGGCATCTGATAGGAAACTCTGGTTACTGTTGTCATCTGTTTCGGAGAATAAAAAAATACTGTATTATTGTGCAGTCTTCTGAAGAGCTATGTGAAGTACTTCAGCATAAAAATCATGTTCAAATAGGAATGCAAACAACATGGTCAAGGTACTAACTAGAGTCTATCGCAGCACAGCCCAGTGTTGCATTACATTAAATGGAGGATGTTCTGAATTGTTTACATAGGAAATATTAAACCTCCTTGTGTCTGATATAAACATAACCTGTATTAGTCCTGTATTACCTTGAAAATCCAGTAGCACGGAACGGGCATTTTCCAACACTACATCTGTAGGAAAGCCCTTCAGTTCCCTCACTGCAGTACCTGACACTTTAGGCTTGTATATCTACAAGAAAGAACCAAGACATTTTGATTATATTTATATATATATGGGAGCTGGACAGCCACTCAAGATGTAAAGACACACACACACCTGTTTAGTTTCTGTAACTGGGACCCATTTGAATATCCGTAATGATGTGTCTCCCACTGTAACCCACTTCTTTTCCCTAAGAGGACAAACATTTTACAGGTTAACCTCACAAAAACATGCCCAGGTCACATTTATGACAAGAAATTTAATTTGCATAAAGAAGCTAAAGCTAGTTTTAGGACCATTGTTTTGCTTATTCTCAGTAGTAATCCGCGAAGATTGTTTGTTGTGTTTATTATTCCCACGTTCTTGGCAGGTTGCGTGAGATTCACGCATATATACTCATGGATGTTGTGAAATTTGTATGTAAAAATGTGAAGTCTTACATTTTAGACATTCCGAATAGAAAACCACTTCATTACAGTACAATCCCCATTGACACTTCTATGACACGCCCACTCACTGTATACGGCGAAGCCCATTGGTTGCTTTGCTTGTCTGTCATGTCACTGAATGACGTCTCTCTCCCCGCTACTCTGAAGTTTATTTTTGTAACGTAGAAGAAAAGAAACTTGTCTCCTTCTTCGAATAGGCAACTTACCACCGACGGACCCTTTCAATTGCCGCCATCACTTTTTTGATATCATCTTTTGCACGGCTGCGTGTCTCCGCTCGCACGGACCGTCCCGACATTTTAATGGGTTTTATTAGTTTGTCAAGATCTTCCTCTTTTTCTTGCCTTCCTCCGTCTGCGACTTGATCTCGCCCTGTCTTCGTCTTTGTCTCGCGAGACTTCATTACGCGGCACTGGCACTGCCTCTTTGCATTTTTCACATTCCCCATATTTAATTTATTTTTTACATTTATTTTAAATTAATTTAAAAAAATCATTTGTTGAATTCTGTTATCTAATAACCACCATGTGGGTGTACAACATCAAAAGAAGCTGTTACGTACATATATTGACCTCATCATACCACCAGATGGCAGTGTTTTGCACTTAAAAAACTCAATGGGAGTTAACGGGACCAATCCTACTACGCAGTACATTTCATGTCTGCATGTTGCATTTGACAATATATTTAAAATATGTAAATAATATTAGTTGTCCTTTATTAAGATTACATGAACAGGGAATTAAATTATAAATATTTTCACCGTTTAACAGAATACGCTAAAAATGCACCTTCGCAATTAGGTTCCAACTGCATTAATATTGATAAATACTGTAACAAATGTGTTGCTTATTGTTAGTAAGAGGTAGTGCATTAATTATTGTTAACTAATGGGATCTTATTGTAAAGTGCTCCCAAAATGTTTCTTCTTCAAAAACATTTAAAACTAAAAATGTTTCAATATGTAATTACTATTTTAACTTAAATAATTCAATTTTCTAAAGCTCAAACTACATAACAGGATTGATACAACAGGCTCAATGTATTTTTCACCTCACTTTTCAGTAAATTTAAATGCTTGTGAGGTTTAAACTAACGACGGAAACCAATATTATGAATAAAAAGACTCCAACCCTTCATATCATTTTAAAGATATTTATTAGATGATATTGTTATATCCTCCGTCTGCATAGCTGGTCATGCACATTCAGCAGAATTCAGTCTTTAGAATTTATCACACACACACACACACACACACACACACACTATACTCATCTGAAGGCACGCCAAGTTTCCAATAGCACCACATCATCTATGGAACATCAAAATAGATGGAAAGAAATCTATATGTGTGTATTTACACCATAGAGCTCCACTGCAGTGATGAATACACCACATCACCCTCCACACGCTCATCCGTTCCAGTCTCACTGCGGCTCTGCGGAGAGCAAAGCAATACCGTTTTCTTCACATTAGAGCCCAGGCGAGCGATAGACAGAATATCACAGAGTGGCAGCTCTTCCTCCATGGAGATGCATAATGCAATGAAATGAGCGTGGAAACGCAGGGGATCACCTGCAAAAAGACAATATTAAGACTGTGAAGCTGCACTGAAAATACTTCTGTTCTGTCTTCCATGAAAAAATGATGGAAGCTTGTTTCCATGTTCAAAAAAATAATTAAAAAGGTCATTGTAACTTTTTTTTAGCTCACAATTGTGACTTTTCCATCACAATTATAACAAGTTTAAATCTTAAAAACTCGGAATTGTGAGAAAAAAAGTTTACATTGCAATGCTGACCCCCCCCCCCAGTTTAGTTCATCAATTCTGATTTTTCACTCACAATTCTGTTTATTTCTTGCAATTCTGACTTTTCCTTCACAATTCCGAGTTTACATTTTACAATTCTTACTTTTTCCCTTTAACACTTCTTACATTTGACTTACAATTCCGAGTTTACATCTCATAATTCAACTTTTTTTCTAACAATTCCGAATTTACATCTTGCAATTCTGACTATATTTCTCGTAATTACTGACTTTTTCCCCCACAATTCCAAGTTTATATCTCACAATTCAGACCCCCCCCCCCGAATTCCGAGTTTATATCTTGTAATTCTGACTTTTTCCCCCACAATTCCAAGTTTATATCTCACAATTCAGACCCCCCCCCCCGAATTCCGAGTTTATATCTTGTAATTCTGACTTTTTCCCCCACAATTCCAAGTTTATATCTCACAATTCAGACCCCCCCCCCGAATTCCGAGTTTATATCTTGTAATTCTGACTTTTTTCCCCACAATTCCAAGTTTATATCTTGTAATTCTGACTTTTTTCCCCAAATTCTGAGTTTATATCTTGTAATTCTGACTTTTTTCCCCAAATTCCGAGTTTATATCTTGTAATTCTGACTTTTTTCCCCAAATTCTGAGTTTATATCTTGTAATTCTGACTTTTTTCCCCAAATTCTGAGTTTATATCTTGTAATTCTGACTTT
The DNA here is from genome assembly GCA_038088235.1 of Zacco platypus. Taxonomy (NCBI): domain Eukaryota; kingdom Metazoa; phylum Chordata; class Actinopteri; order Cypriniformes; family Xenocyprididae; genus Zacco; species Zacco platypus. Next base: position 3,399,171 of record CM076075.1, on the reverse strand, counting down.
TTTCCCCAAATTCTGAGTTTATATCTTGTAATTCTGACTTTTTTCCCCAAATTCTGAGTTTATATCTTGTAATTCTGACTTTTTTCCCCAAATTCCGAGTTTATATCTTGTAATTCTGACTTTTTCCCCCACAATTCCAAGTTTATATCTTGTAATTCTGACTTTTTTCCCCAAATTCTGAGTTTATATCTTGTAATTCTGACTTTTTTCCCCAAATTCTGAGTTTATATCTTGTAATTCTGACTTTTTTCCCCAAATTCTGAGTTTATATCTTGTAATTCTGACTTTTTTCCCCAAATTCTGAGTTTATATCTTGTAATTCTGACTTTTTTCCCCAAATTCTGAGTTTATATCTTGTAATTCTGACTTTTTCCCCCACAATTCCGAGTTTATATCTTGTAATTCTGACTTTTTCCCCCACAATTCCGAGTTTATATCTTGTAATTCTGACTTTTTTCCCCAAATTCTGAGTTTATATCTTGTAATTGACTTTTTTCCCCAAATTCCGAGTTTATATCTTGTAATTCTGACTTTTTCCCCCACAATTCCGAGTTTATATCTTGTAATTACTGACTTTTTTCCCCAAATTCCGAATTTACATCTTGTAATTCTGACTATATTTCTCGTAATTACCGAATTTTTCACCCACAATTCCAAGTTTATATTCACAATTCAGACTTTTTTCTCCAAATTTACATCTTGCAATTCTGATTTTTTCCCCTCACAATTCCGAGTTTACATCTCACACAAAAAAGTAATTATAATTGAAAAAGCAAAAGTAACTGAGCTTAGATCTCATAATTATGATTTTTCAGAACAGCAAGTCAATATTTTGCAATCGTGAGTCAACATCTTACAATTCTTCAGTTTATTTCTCTCAACTCCGAGTTTATATTGCAATTGTTTTAGCTTTTATACGAGTTTATATCTCACAATTTTTTTTTTTATTCTGTGATGTAAATAGGCTTCCAAAAAAAAACATAGATCTTTGCTTTCTTCATAAACATACCTGGATATACCAGGAAATCTCCTCCAAACTTCCCTGCAGAGGTCAGGTAGAAGCCTTTATTTCTCAGATCCCTGTACACACAGAATCTAGTGTTAAAGCGTTCATCTCTAGGCACTGGCCAATCAGTGGAAAGGAAACTGCGTTCCTCTGCACAGTGGCTGAAGCCGGCACGGGCAGTACAGAGCTGGACCGCCATGGCCGAACACGGAAAGCGGAAAGCCTGATCCAGTGCATTAAGACGGTCCCTAATCGCATTGTCGGAGTCATCTGTGCCTGTGTGATCAGGAAAAGTACAATCAAATACAAGTAAAAATACAATATATTTTTTTTACTAAATTCAACATTATAATCAATTTTTAAAGGAAAAAATATATCATTTTATACCAAATTACTGCAAGCACATGCAAACATGCGAAAAGTGAGGAGAAAGGTAAAATAATTAGCCCATTTACAGGGCTGGGTAGGTTACTTTTAAAATGTATTTCACTACAGATTACAAAATACATGCTTTAAAAAGTCATTTGTAACGTATTTCGTTACATTACTCAAGTTTAGTAACTTAATCTAAATACTTTAGAATACTTTGGAATACTAATAAGTGTGGAACAAACACAAAAAAGGTCATTGCCAGTTTTTATCTCACAATTCTGACTTTTTCCCTCAGAATTGCGTGATATAAAGTTGCAATTGTGAGTTATAAAGTCAGAATTATGAGATATAAACTCGCAATATTGAGAAAAGTCAGAATTATGAGATATAAACTCGCAATATTGAGAAAAGTCAGAATTATGAGATATAAACTGACAATATTGAGAAAAGTCAAAATTATGAGATATAAACTCGCAATATTGAGAAAAATCTGAATTATGAGATATAAACTCGCAATATTGAGAAAAATCTGAATTATGAGATATAAACTCGCAATATTGAGAAAAGTCAGAATTATGAGATATAAACTGACAATATTGAGAAAAGTCAAAATTATGAGATATAAACTCGCAATATTGAGAAAAGTCAGAATTATGAGATATAAACTCACATACTAAATTCACAATTGCAAGAAAAAAAGTCAGTATTGCAAGTTTATTTCTCCCAATTCTGACTTTATAACTTGCAATTGTGAGTTTAAATCTCACAATTCTGAGGAAAAGAAGTCAGAATTGTGAAACACAAACTCACAATTGTGAGGGAAAAAAACAAACTGTGAGAAAAAGTTGCAGTGACGAGTGAATTATAAAATGACTCACAAAACATGAAAACAGTCGTGGATCATCAGGTCATGACAGGACAGTTCAGTTGACAGTTGGGCAATTTTTTTTAATAAATTCAGTCATTTTGTCTTGTTCAGGACAGTATTAAATAAAAATAACATTATGATCCTCTTAAAAGTATTAAAATGTTGATGAAACTTAACTCCTCTTTTTCAGACGGTCAGAGTCAGAGAATCACCAATCGCTGTTTAAATGACATTAAAATTCAAAGTAATCACTTTGGTAATCTAAAACACTTTTCAGATGTAACTGTAATCTGATTACCACCCATTTAAAATGTAACTGTAATGAAATACAGTGACTCAAATTTTGTATTTTAAATACGTAACTAAGTTACTTGTATTTCGTTACTCCCCAACCCTGCCCATTTATAAATCTTCCAGTCACTCTCTCACCATTCTCCTTCTCACTGATGATTCTCCTCAGCACAGTCTTCTTGTCCTCCAGGGCCAGAGCACACTGCTCCCTATAGCTGCTCTCCAGACCTGCCTCATACCGCCTCACAGCATCTGAATGCATCTCCTCATCTCCACAATCCTTACGAAAATAACAATACATACACACATTTTTAGGATGACTAGGATCCTTTTAACTAACCTAAGTAATATGCACAGCTCTCGTACAGTAGAGAGGTTTATGTGTGGCATTAGAGCTGAGAGAGAGAGCGCCACCTGAGCGCGCAGTGACGCCGCGGCAGCGCCGGTGTGCAGCAGCAGCAGCGCCTCCTCCCGCAGCAGCTCCAGCGGTCTGCCCAGCCGCACGTTCTGCCGAGGCTGACGGGCCAGAGAGCCCACCAGAGCCCCGACCACACCCACGGATCTGCACCTTCTCATGTCCGACACCTTCCACAACATAGGGGTGGATCCGCAAAAGCTGATGTCAACATCTCCTGCTGGCTGATTCTCACTTCTGGTATCCATATCCTTCTTTACCTCCACACTCGATGACGACACATTCATCTCTGCTGGATTCCCGTCCATTACTCTCCGAAACACACGTGGGTGTCTCAACACATGACATTCACCGAGACATTTTGTGTCTGCGCTGAAAAGGATAACAGTAAATACATGGCGATCGTGCGAAATATTGATCTGTGCACTGCAAGAAAAATATTAAAGTGAACTTACACGACTGCGCTGATGTTTCGAAATTAGCTAAGCCTCATGGTCACGTGTACCTCCTGCACATGAATGTTATTTCAGTATCAAAAAAGACTTTTACGTTATAAATTATTTGCAAAGCAAAAATCATTCCCTTCACAACACGTGTACTTCTTTATGCAACTTCCGTAGCATTCCCACGTGATCACAATAGCGCCATCTGTCGGTCCACTAAAAGTCACAGTTCGCTTTAGTGGCGTGATTTAAAATAGATTGACATTGTAAACCATTGGTGATATTATATAACGAATATATTATTATAACAATAAAAAAGCCACACACACAATCCTTCGAAAAAAGCCGGTGATGTTATTAGCCGCTTTTTCACGTGGTATTTGTTACTTTTCTCTTCGCTGATTAAGGTGAACCAATCACAGCCGTTTCTGATAACTAGATACCCGATTTATTTAATTGTTTTAAGTGTTTCGGATACCAAACCTTCTAATATGCTTGAAATATTTTTCCACTTAATGCACAAATGTCTTTAGTAAGAGAAAGAAACAAATACATCCTGAAAGATGAATCTTCTTACCGAGCGTCCTTTTATGAAAGACAAGTTTTCCATTCAGGGAAAAAGTACCAATTGTTTACACAGCTCGACTTTATTCAAAACAGATTATAAACAAATATGATATATGATCAAAAATCAAAATACATCAAAGTACATTCTTGATATACATATTTAATTATTGGATACATTTACAGAACTTTATATATTTTTTTTAATGAATACCGTTGTCTAGAACGTACATTCCATAAACATCAGAGTTGAATTAATAAATTGGCACAATATCATATGAAGAAAGATGACAGTGTAAATAAAATTTGAGGGCAAAATCAAAAACAGAATTGTAATTCTCAACACATTATAAAGAGTTTGAATTTCAAACTCTGGAAATACTTTGAAAACTGATTTCAGTAATTAATACTTGCACAGACCCGAAAACAGGTTAACACTGTATTTAACACCAGTTTGATCCAGCATGTGTTGATGCCTGCAGAATATTTTCTCATTAAACTTTCCATTTCCTCCATAAGACAGCGGAGCGGCTGTGTGTACAGGAAGACTCGTGGAGCAGAGAGACGGACCGGACATCCAGCCTGCACTAGCAGACACACTGCATTCAGTGCAAACCTTCATTAATGCCATCTCACACACCAGGGCCTCACATCACACACCTGGAGAAAAAGTTATAAAGAGGGGAAAAAGATAAAAATAGTGATGTATGAGGTTCATAACAATCTGGAAAGCTCTGAATTTATAGGATGTTCTTAAAGTCAGCATGAAACAGACGTTGTGATAGTCTTTTCTTCCCTATTGTGACATATCTGAGTGAAACGTATGGAGGACCAGGAGTGCCACATAAAAATAAAATGAAGAATCAATTAATTCATTTCATAATTCACACATAAAAATGTATATAAATAGATCACTTTTATATAGGCAAATAAATAGACATATTTAAAGTCGTTTATTTAATTCCTGTTTTTAAACGTAGATTAATAGAACAATAAAAAAATACATTTGTAAATCATTTTAAATCGCTTTTTAAAAAAGGATTTGCCAAATGCTTTTCTTCATCCATTTGTCAATCGAGTGCTAAAATGCCATTGGACAGCACACACGGGGGAGCAACCAATCAGCTTTCGCCTCAATTTGAAGAGTCGAGCCTCTCTAGAAGAGTTCGAGCAACACGATCACGCAAAATATCAGGCGAATCTAAACGTGTTTGGAGAGGTTATAATGATTTTCGTCAGACTGTCCTCAGCGACACAACAACACATCCTGCCGTCTCTTCTGCCGGTACATCCAACCACTGGTGTTGTTGGAGAACGCTTGGAAGTTCAACCAAAGCGTGAGGGCCACGGAGTCGCTGAATGACCTCAAACTGAACCCAAATCCTTCCATTTATTGTACAACCACAATTATCCGCTGCGTTTGCCGCGTCTTCCCTCAACTGAAAAACTCTTTTACATATAAAATGATAATCGAGAGGAGAATTTCTTTCGCAAAAATCAGCTAAAGCTAACAAATCATCTACAATACTTCTAAAAACACGTTCAGATTCGCCTGACATTTTGCGTGATCGCGTTGCTCGAACTCTTCTAGAGAGGATCGGCTCTTCAAATTGAGGCGAAAGCTGATTGGTTGCTCCCACGTGTGAACTGTCCAATGGCATTTCAGCACTTGATTGACAAATGGATAAAAAAAAGCATTTGGCAAATCCTTTTTTAAAAAGCCATTTAAAATGATTTACAAATGTATTTTTTTATTGTTCTATTAATCTACGTTTAAAAACAGGAATTAAATAAACAACTTTAAATATGTCTATTTGCCTATATAAAAGTGATTTATTTATATACATTTTTATGTGTGAATTATTAAATGAATCAATTGATTCTTCGTTTTATTGTTATGTGGCACTCCTGGTCCTCCATAGAAACGGCTTCTCAAACCAAAATTTTTTTTTAAAAAATCAGGGCGGGACTTGATTTTTTCCATCAGCAGTTGATTGGATAGTTGTGGTGTACTATAGCTGCGATCTCATGTGAGTGACAGGTCGTCCCGCCCTCACACCAGTAAACGCATCATCAGAGAACAGATGCAAGTTATTTTGATTAAACATTAGGAGAGAACATTCTTTTTTTCTTTTTAAATGATGTGCATGGATAAACCCTTTATAATACACACAACAAAATTCCTGAAAAAAACAAAACAACAAGAATTGTCCATTTTGATTTCATAGTGCCTTTAAAATCACAATGTATTTGGACACAAAGATCTTTAATCTTAATGGAGTGGTGCAAGGATGATGTATTTTTGTAGTTCAACCCAGAAGTTAGCATCACATTGGTTCCCTCGACAAAAATTTGGCTTTGCAAAACTAAGCTCTGTGATCAACAAAAGATTATATTTACACGTTTTCTCCATCAAGATCATTCTCAGGAACTTCGATGAATTTTGAAGCCTAAATACAATCGGAAGAAGCAAAAAGCTAAACGTAGGTAATAAACGAACTTCACCGCGGTCGCATGATTTCAACGTCATCGCCGTTAAAGCTGCAATATGTACAATTTTTGCAGTAAAATATCCAAAAACCACTAGTCCAGTGATATATATTTTGTTCAGTTGAGTACTTACAATATCCCAAATGCTTCCAACTATCTGCGCCGCGTCATACTACAATAACGCTAATAATCGCATCCATGAACATGATTTCTGCCCGTTTCCACCGGCTGTGAGGTGAAGACCACATGTCCCAGGATTCCTCGCTCAAACTTGGCATCATTAAGCATTATCACTACGCCTTTGTTTTGAATAGATATAGTGCACCTTTAAGTTTCTGATAACTCGTTCAAGTCTTGATAAATAAAAACAACAAAACTTTTCCCTGAAAGTTCGAGTTAGAATAGTTTGCTAGAGCCAATTATGAAAAATGTGTGAAGGAGTTTACCTGTTCTGTGTGATGACATTTAATGTCTTCTATAGAAACACTTTTTTTAATACACACAGGCTTTTAAAAAAAGTCGTGTATTACTGGTGCGTTTTATGTTGTAGAATAATACGTGAAAATATCTTGAGCTTATGTTAACTACAGACCTCATTTCAGGCTTTTAACTAAAAAGCTATTGGGACGATGGAACCAGAAGTGATAAAATGCATTTCCAGGTTTTGGCACCACTCTATTTATGGTGGAATAAAACCGTCGGGCTACCCACAAGTCACAGCCGGTCTGTTCAGTTCCTGCAGCCTTACGCCCGTCTGTGGGGGAGAGAGTCCATGTGTGCGCTCAGCTTCATCTCGTTCTCCAGGATCTGCACCAGCTGCTGCATCGAGGGCAGGTGGCCAGACTGAAGCTTTGACCATACAGGCACATCTGTGAGCACATAAACACACACAAGCACAAAGTAAAAAAACAACTAGCATTAAACATCATGTAGTGTGAAATCTTTGCGTTACAGTATTTGTTATCAATAATCAACCATCAGTCCTACCGTTAAGAGTGATTTCAAAGGCGCCAGTGGACATACACTGGTTTTCAATCATGTTGCTGAGGAAGAACACCATCATGCAGGCATATATCTTTACAAAAACACAACAAACTGAAGTCACAAACATATGTCGTCGGCAGCATTTCACACGGGCAATGTCATTTCACTAAACAGAACTTCCTAAATAATATTTTTCCCAAACACTCAATTAATGAACTAAAAGTTTAGTTCTATCGCATGGTTTTTAAAGGTTCTTATAGGAAAGGAACTCTGCGAAACTTTTTCACAAACAAATCATTAATTTTCGTACTTAAAAACAACCGATTTTGAAAACGATACCATTATGGTTTCCATTTAAACCACAAAAATAAATTAGTGAAAAGAGTGACGGAGTTACACGTTCAGTCTACAGGAGTGTTTCTTTACAAAGTGACATCGCCAACTACCGGCCTGGTTTGAATAATACAGAGTTTTTATTCTTTTTCACAGATCCGTTTGAACGGGGATCGTTTTGCCAACATTGCCGCCTGTACGCGAAAAACGGAAAGGAAAAACGTTTCCATATTTAGTACATCGTTTTCGTGTAAACGACTTCATTGAGCTTCACTTTTGAGTGTCTCGCCCACATCCCAACATCCAATCAGAGCATAAAACCATGTCCATGCTCAACATTTTTTTCTCTTTTGAAAATCGATCACACTCGTATGTACTTCACAGTACGGAAGAATTTATATATATATACTTTAAATTGGACTTAACCCTTGTGCATTGTTCAAATTCACGACCCTTTCTGAAAACAGCCACGATTTTAACTGCTTTAAAAATGTATCAGATAAATATTTTTTTCAAATTTTTTTGCTTAAATCTATTAATCAACCTCAGTCCTGATCAAAACTACTAAATTAAAAAAAAAAAATTCAGGATTTTAACTCTTTAAAACGTTAAAATCTGATGCTGCGCAAAAACTAACAACGCATCAAAGCCAATGTTGTTTCTAATCTTTGACACGTTTTTTCCCAAATCAGTGACATCATTTATGAATTTGGCAATTAAAGAGTTAAAATCCTGATTTTTTTTTTTTTTAAATTTAGTAGTTTTGATCAGGACTGAGGTTGATTAATAGATTTAAGCAAAAAAATTTGAAAAAAATATTTATCTGATACATTTTTAAAGCAGTTAAAATCATAACGAAAGGGTTGTGAATTTGCCCACAGAGTACTGTTGAGTTTTTGAACATTTTCAAAGCATTTTCCCAAAATATGTGTCAAAATAAGATTTGTCACCAAAAATCATTCCATTTGCTGAAACACGGAGAAAGTTATGGCCAAATTAAGACTCAAAAATTCCCCATAGTGGATGAAAACATCCCGAACAGCACAGAAGGGTTAAGGATGGCACACTTGGACAAAACTGAAAAAAATTGCATCCAGAATAGTTAAAAACGGGGGAAAAAAAACGAAATTCGGAAAGAAAAAGAAATTACAAAATGTCTCCTCGCTGGGAAATAAAAATGAATGACCAGATATCAAAAGCAGAGGCAGGGACATCCCACAAGTATGCATTATAATTATAAAGCAGGCATTATAATGTGACATTTTACCACAGAAATTGATATGCACTCCAAAAATGACCCTTGCTGACCTTATTCTCTTGTGCCCAAAGCCAGATTCCTGGAGCCTCCATATGGAAAAATGTGAAAGGGTTCTTGCCCAGGATAACTAAACCAATCATTACAAATTTGAAGACAGAGAGGAAGGAAGCTATGTACCTAAAAATGAATTAAAAAGACCAGTTTATGTGTTAAAAGTCACAGACTACCATGAATTTGTATGGTCTACGATATAAAATTTATTAGGAATGAAAAACCTACTTGTATAAAGGCTGTGGCAGGAAGTTTTCTCCCTCGATGCGGATGTCTGGGTACCTCTGGGTGAGAACCCGAGAGTACTCTTCAAACACCCGCCGGTACCCTCAGGAAACACTGCGAATTGAGACGCACCGTATTTAGAAACTGACCCACGGAGGAAAAAATAAACCAATAAACTGGTTCACATGTGCTCGCGTAATTATGAAAGCTTGTTTCTGCCACACAACAAAAAATAAAAATGTAATTGCAACTTTTTTAACCTGCAATTCCGAGTATATTTTTCAAAATTCTGAGAAAAAAAGTCAGAATTTTCAGATATAAACTGAAAACAAAAGTAGCAATTACCTTTTTTTTCTTCTTTTTTTTTTAAATTCCATGACAGAAACACACAATGGCAAATTGTGGAGGGACAAAAAAGCTTTTACCCAATTGCAAGTTGTAATATCAAGTCTGCACAATAAGGAATTTTATATACACAATATTATATATATATATATATATATTCCCTCAGTTTAAGTGAGTCTGCACACATGCTATAAAAACATTTTTAGTTTTATATTGTGGCTTTACTACAAAACCATAGTTAAGATATAGGTACTGTAGCTAATTTTGTAGCTACTATGGTTTTACTGTAGATGTTGTACTATTATCATGCTAATGTTTGTAGTTACTATGATTTTACTCCAAAAATCATAGTAAAATCATGGTTCATTTTCATAAGTTTTAACTCCTTGTGTGCTGTACTTGTAAAATACTATATTGTTTACTACAAAAATGCTGTTTTTTGGTCCTGAAAGACCAAGGAGAGTTGTCTTAGAATCATTAAATGTCATATAAAATAAATAATATGACATACGAAAGTGGTAATTATTCAGTTAGATATTTTTGCCTACTGCTTTAGGCTAATTTCGCTCAGCTAGAAGAGAAAACGAATAGGAAACATACATGATCCAACTTTAATGCATTTACTGATTGTACATAATAACGTCAGTTCAGGTTAAATAGTTGCTGCTTTATCAACACATGGCAGCGATCAGCGCGACCACTGACAGGAAACGGAAACGCATTCCGTTTGCTTACCAAATCTGAAACTTCAGCAGTGGCATTCCAATATATTGCATTTTCATCTTTTTAACGCTGCCATTGTCGGCTGTGGCACCATACACTGACAGCACACAGACCAGTAAAAGATATAAACACCGCGTTTCCATCCCGCACGATCTGCTCGCGGATCCTCTGCTTTGAATCTACCAGAAACTTCCGCAGTACAAACAGCCTGTCAAAATAAAAGCTCCCAGTTCGCGTACTTCCGGCTTTTATTCTGCGCTTTCTGAGTTACGGACCCGCAAATATGACCATTCTAATGCGAGAGAACCTCATCCGAAAATTTAAAAGGCAGCTATATAGTTATATGTATAAAGACCCAATTTATATAGTGAAAACATTATCATTTGACATTTTCAAAACATTAAATATTTTTTTCCTACTCACTATAGTAGTGTAAGATGCATTTTTTTTTTAAAGTGTTTTATTTATTTAATCACTTTTTATTTTAATAGGAAAAAAATCAGAACTTTTCCATGGACCCCTAGTCTCTTTCGGCTAGAAGTCTACAGGCCCCAGTCTGAGAAATCGACAATGCAAATGTTCGTGTCGGTCTAAACGAACACATTAAACACCTTTCGTTCAAATTAAAGTATTTATCGCACTGAACATTTGTCTTGAACAGGCTTGTAGTGGTGGATTTTTTTTCGGACTTTTTACGCCAGTAGGTGGCGACAATGAGTGAGTCATTGACTCATTCACTCAACTATTAGTAGCTATTCAAAAAAAATTGAAACACTATTGAGCCGCTGAAGATAATATTAATCAAAAATTAGTTCTACTCAGAAGAATCTGAAAGACATTTTGATAAGTTCGTATGAAAAATTGTGAAATTCGACCAGAAACAAGGAAATAAAACACATCTACTCCATGGATGACCAGAGAGGTGGATATCAAAAGCAGAGCAAAGGAAATCCCGCAACTACACACTATGAGTTAGATTTTACAACAAGTGAGTCATTGAATCATTCACTCTGCCATTTTACTTAAACCCATCTTAATTCTTGAACAAAACACCACAACCATAACCTGGTCTTCTGGGCCCGGTTTTTCAAAAGGTTTAATCCGGATAAAATTGATCCGGATTCAGTAATCCTTTTTTTGCGATCCGTGATCACGTAATCCAGTTTATTTTTGGAGCCAGTTTTTTAAAGCAACATCGGATTGGATCAATCTGATCCGGATAGGAACTTTTCAGGATCACCAAATCTGGATAACCAGTGCTGGATAACCAGTGCTCAAACAGGATAGGAAATCGCAATGTAGAACTATAGATATGTAAAGAGAAACAAGTAGAATAGCCAGTGTGGGGTCAATATAACTTTATTTTTATTAGAACGAGCAAACAGGACGTCCAACAAGGGACGCAATAGTTAGACACTATTTCTGATTTGGATTTGTTTTGGATTTCAAAAATCAGTGATTGCCATTCTTTGCATTTTTTTTGGTTATTCTGTAATCATTGCATGCATCACTAATAAATATTCTAAAAACAAAAATATTTTCGATTGTGATGAATATATCAATTAGTGACAGAGTAAAATTGATTGTTTTTGCTCAATTTTGACAGCGGTTTGGGGGATTATTTTATGAGGCCAAACTCTTTCTACTTTGCTGTAGGCCTATACTGAAAGACTGAATACGTTAAAGCCTACCTAATCACTGTAGCCTGACGGATGAACAAATTAAATTAAAACCTTATGAATAAATAGGATATCTTGTAAGATACTGCATGATCCAAATATAGTATTATTTGATACGTTTTTAACGTTTTCATTACATTTTGGCCATGAAATCCACGCTGAATCCACCCTTCTGATGGGATCAGTTTAATCCAGATTTTTTGGATCAAAGTGATCCAAATCCTACAAAAAAGTTCTGAAAAACCCAAACTAAAGGTTTGATCTGGATCAAAACCAAGATTGGATTACGTGATCTAATCCGATTATGTAATCCGTTTTTTCTTTTTCAAGATTTGATCCAATCCGTTATCCAAAATCCTAGTGGATTACTTTTGAAAAACCGGGCCCTGGATGCTACATGAAATACACTAAGCAATTGATCAACAGCCAGATGTAGAAAGGCTTGATAACAGAATCAACAGTGGTCAGACAGAGAAAGTTATTGTACAGTCTGAAGCAGAGCTGTCCAGAATGATGGTGGAATGAAAACCATCACTTGGCTAATCTGAAGGGATTCTGATCCCCATGTACCAGATTGACCCCCTCAGTTGAATTCCTCCCTACACAAGCGCCCTTGTAACTGGATCTGTTTGTTCATTTACATCAGGGGTGTCCAAACCCTAATTAAACACACCTGGACCAGCTAATCAAGTACTAACTAGGCATACTAGAAACTTTCAGGCAGGTGTTTTGGAGATGGTTGGAGGAAAACTTCGCAGGACAGTGGCCCTTCAAGACCGAGTCTGGACACCCCTGATTTACACGAGAGCTATCCAAACAGAAAGACTCACTAGAATGAACACGTTTCTCCTACAGATAATCAATTTGTCCCACTAAAACAATTTGTGATAACAGGATGCCCTAGAAAAAGTCTCATGGGATTTAATGATGTCATAGAGCTAGAAATAATTAAACAATTATTCATAAACCAAGTTGCATTCAGCAAAAAAACAACAACAATTGACAGTAGGAATAAGTCACTTTTTATTGAGTAAAAATCAGACATTGAAGACGTGCAGACTAAAAACCAGTGCAACAGTCACCATGATCAAAAAAAAAAAAGTCTGCATCCAGCTGTAAAAAAATATGATCTATTTTCAGAGTAACCAATTCACTTCCATCAGCAGAGTATCTTTATTTTTTTCCAATAGCTGTGCAAAGTATCTTTGTCTGTCCTGAAATAATTTTCTCATTTTTCTATGCAACTAGTGATTTTTCCCACCTTTGCTTTTATAAATCAAAGCATTTCCCATATAACATCAACATTGAACCCATCTTTACACTGTAAATATTTAGTTTCATATCCTTTCAACATTTAAAACTAAAACAGCAAAATAAGAGAAATCAAAAAGTAAAACAGACAACTAGGTCAACGTGGACCACTTTAATGGAACACAAACGCACTCGCAGCCTCACAGACGTGTAACAAGAAAACACTCAGCGTCTGTGTCGACTGTGGCTCGAATGACTGCTGCTGTGGTGTTTGCTTTTATGAGAGCGTTCGTACGAGCGAGAGCGTTCCCGGCGTTCGCGGTGATGGCCACCGCCGCTACGCTCGTGCTTGTGCTTCTTCGCCAGGTCAGAGGAACCTCGATCCCGTTCCCGCTCTCTCTCTCGCTCTCTGTCCCGCTCGCGGGGCTTGCTGGTGGAACGAGAGCGGCTGCGCGACCGTTTCCTCTTGTGGCCGTGTCTGCTGTGCTGGTGCAGATCGTCTGACCGCTGCTTTGACTTCAAGTGTGGCAGGAGGGGAGACGGAGGGCCGTGGTTGGCGTGTCGCCGTGGAGATGGGCTGCGGGTGTGAGAGCGGCTCCGGGAGCGAGAGCTGTAGGTGCCTGAGTGACTGTGCCTGTTATTGTAACTAAAGGAAAGGCAGTAATTCAGTACAGACGTAAAACATCATATAGCATACAGCGGCGCACTGCAAGTGGCACTTACTGTCGTCTGGGAGAGCGAGATCTGGACCGGGATCTCGTTCTGGAACGAGAACGACTTGCACTTCTACTGTTCCGACCTAGCTTGCTATCCTTCCTGAGTCTGAGGAAAGGACAAGGAGGCCCTTAATCAGTGCTCTCTAATTAAAACAATGACAATCGCATCATTTGTCTGTCAAATGACTCACCCGTTGTGTGGGCTCTTAGAGCCCTGAGGCCGATCTTCTGGTTCTTTCTTTGTGGCCTTAAGCGCTTGAGGGTTGGGAGACTTCTCATCTGCCTTCATTATATTAGGAGAACCTGACAGGAAGAATCAAATTTGTATTATTTTTTCATGTTTTACAGGTTTGCTGTTAACCAATTTAAAAACAGACATGTGTACATCTTCAAGCTAGTGAGATGTGAGCTGAAGAATAAACGTCGTCATCATTTACTCACGTCTCGTCTAATTTGCATTCTTGCCAATTCAAATATGGAGCATCAAGCAGAAGACCCGAGGGCCATTCACACAGAACGTGTCTGGAGTGTGACACGGCATTCTTAAGTACAACTTATATAATAGAAAAAAAAAGTAAAAGATTTTTTTGTTTGTACTTTAGAACAGTCATTCCCAAACTGTGGTCCGTGAGGGTACTGCAGGTGGTCCGTGGAAAGGCAAAATAAAATAATATTTTACCTTCATTTTACCAGGAAATTCCCATAAAAAAAAAAAATTAAAAGAATATGTAGGCCTATATTGATATAACATTTGCATTCAATTGATGTGATGACTAGTTATAGTAGTGCTTGTAAGCCTATTTAGAGGTGCGGATTAATTCAGGTAAGTCTGTGTGTAGACATTTTATTATGTGTGTTATGAGGTGGTCCGCAAAATTTTTTGATTACAAATAGTGGTCCACACACACAAAAAGTTTGAAAAACCCTGCTTTAGAACGTCATGTCATTCTATTTTTCATTTCACTACCCTGCCTCTTGCATTTTTACACACAAAAAATGCATTTGGTGCTACTTAGAATTTAGTGTAGATACCACTTTTATAGACAGACCATAAAGTTGAATGAAGTTGTTATTTTTGCACATAAAAGTATTCTTGTCGCTTCATAACATTAAGGTTGAACCACTGCAGACTTTAATGATGTCTTTAGTACCTTTCTGGACCTTGAATGATGGTAATTAAAAAAAACAAAAAACAACCATCACCATCTTAATTCGTGTTAAGACGAACTCATTTTTGGGTGAACTAGCCCTTTATAAATACACTGATTCTTAAAAGCTACTAAAGTGATTCAGTCAAGGGCAGCAAGTGAATTTCTCTTTATATTTTGTTGTTTAACAGGTAGGTTTATCAGGCTGCTGTCACTTTTAGACCGCGTGCACATCCATACAATTTACATTCCCTTAATAAACGCCCGTTTACGTAAACCTTGTGTGTATTTGACAGTTTTTTCACAATAAGATGCAAAACAGAACTGCAAAATGACAGCATGTGCCCTGTGGCATGATACTAGGGTCTCGCTTTTATACCCTCGTTTCCAATCTGAAATTGTGGTGTCGCTCCTCAACATGAGAGTGTATTGTTCTTGAGGTCTCCAGTACGGTATACTTTGGGCTTTATATTTCTTTTATGTAAAAAGAGCCGTTTGGACATTCTGCTTATTTTGTGTAACAGACAAAAGTCATGTACGTTTGGAACAACGATGGTAAACTATGCTTAAAAGTAAAGCTGTTAGACTGCACAATAGGTAGTGCAAATGACAACTTACATGGTTTGGATCCAGGAGAGAATCCACCCAATGTGGAGAGAGCAGGAGTGCCATCTGGATTCAGTCCTTTGGCTTTCAGTTTGGCTTCCTGTAGAGCCACCTTCCTCTTGTCCACTTCCTTCTCCAGGAATTCATAATTTGGCTAAAAAAAAAAAAAAAAAAAAAAATCAGGGAACAGAAACAATAATAATCCTTTTAAAACAGGAGTGAGGTGAAACTGCTGAAACCTTTTTTCTGGTGTACAGTTTCAGAGTGGTTGTACATATATCTTTGATCTCCTCCTCCGTAGCACCAAACAGCAGGTACCAAAGCGGCCGAGAGGGTAACGATATCTAAAAGAAAGAACGATGGGAAAAGTCAGACATTAACAACAACACATCTCGGCGTGAACGAAGGACAGAGAGCGGTTTTGTACCTGTAGCACTCGTGCAGCGAGGTAAATGCAGGCACAGGCGATGGTCTCAGCTTGAAATCTCACAAACACATTAGTGCGAAGGCTGTCGTTCATGTAGTTCCTGCAACACAGAAGGTGAACCACAAAATTGCCATTTCCCTGCATAGGTTGATCATCCATAATTTCATCTTTATGTACGAGGTTTGTCACATGATGCAAAAAGACCAAAAATAAATGGAGGCTTAAGTTTAACTTTGTCCTTTTCCTCTCTGCTTCACGTTCCTCTGTCGTTCTACAGAAGGTTTAAGGCAGCATGCAGTGTGAACGGGCACACACGCACACGTTCGGTGAACCCATGTGCACAAAGACAAGCTCATGGGAGGATATTTGTCAAAAATATGCCACTGGTTTGCATGCAACAAATTACTACCTCTTAGAGCTGCACGATTATTCATTAAAAGCTCGGAATCTCGATTCAGACACCCATGTGATCTCATTCCAAAATGATCTATTAACCCTTTGACAAAATCACACCGGAACTTTTTAAATCTGCATCGGCACTGCCGCTGAGCCAGAGTTGTCATGTACAGTCCTTTAAACGACACAGAAATAACGATTCTGTCATCACAGAAATAAAATGTTATAGTTCAGATATAAAAACTGATGTCTATGGAAGCGATCAAAACAGAATAATCACCTTTTGAAAGTAACAAGACGATTCACTCATAAAAGCCGTTCAAAAAAAGCGATTCATCCATTAATGAAGAATTGAACGAGTCATTGAATCATTCATTAAAAAAAAAAAAACTTCATTCCAATTCATTAAACATTGTAAATAAACTGCTGCAATTAACAATTATCAGAATCTCTAGTAAATTACATAATTGTTTTGATGTCTGTTCAGAATCGTGATCTCAGTTTGAAACAAAAGAACCGTGATTCTCAATTTAGCCAGAATCGTGCAGCTCTACAACTCCATCCGTTTTTACCAAATACCATTTCATAATCGCTTAACTTTCCATGAAATAAGTAGGTGAGAGCGTAAAATGGAGAAAGGAATTTTTACGCAGCAGGGATGTAGCACTGATGACTGCATGCAACTCATAACAATATACAGCATGCAAAGCGGGCTGAGAGGAGCTGCTCTGGGAATGGACAAATACACATCTCCTGTAGCGTTAGACTAGACGGCTGAGTGGAGACTTGACAATAATCTTTAACTTCAACTCTGAATGACTGCCAGAAATGAGATGCAAAGCTCTCTGAAAAAAGCAAACAGGCAGATGAATACTACGGACCCCAAACGCTGTGAGAAATAAGGAAGAGACTACATTGATGTGCATTATGCTTAAATAGAAAAACTCTAGATTTTGTACTGCATGCCTTAGAACTAGGGTTGGGTATAGTTTGGATTTTAGCGTTTTTTACTAATACCAATTCCGATTCTGCTTATCGATTCAGATTGCTTTTGATTTCCAGTTTCAATTCGAGTAAGGTAAAAACATTGTCAAACATTTATATGAAACATTTATTCTTTGTCTTTTGGCAAAACGTTTTGTTGCAGCTGATTTCCATAAAATCAGCAGCCTACCAAAAAAAAAAAAAGCCTAAAGAACACTAACATTTTCCTATGGTTTTAACAATACGACAGCAAAAACAACTGGACTAACATAAATTTCAAACATTAAAGACAAGCAAACTGTAATAAAATAAGAACAAAAACAGGTTAGCAATAGCACGAATGAATACAAATGAACAAATTTCAGGTACAGAAATTGTAATATAATGTAAAATAACACTGCCCTTTATAAATAAAATATAGATTAATCCTTATTAAAAGTTATTCAGTCAACATCAGCGAGTGATTTTCGTTTTCTTTTGTTCGTTGATTAACGTTAATGACAGACCGCAGCAGGTTTATTAGGCTTCTGTCACTTTAAGACCTCATGCAGGATCCAACATACATTTTCCTTCTCGACTGTTTACGTTCACTAAAGACAAAACAAGCGTTTACACTAGGATATTCTGACAATTTAATAATTTAACACAAATAAGAAAACTTAATTCAGAATCACACACTATATGACACGGCTCTCTGTGCGCGTACTTTGGATGTATGCAGAGAGAACAAGATTTCAAAATTCAGTTCTTTAACGTCTTGTACTTAAAAAACGGTTTGAAAATCACAGTAAAATAAGATAAGTGGAATCAAACGAATCGATAAGCGGAATCAAAATTATATAATTTTTACAAGTATCTGATACCAGAATTGGAATCGATTTTTGATTCCCAACCCGACTTAGAACATTTGATTTTTATGGAAAAGCTGAGCTTCATCGTTCAAGTGTAGATGGAGCAGGAGAGAGTTCCTGTAAGACACAACGCCTCACACCAAATTATTGCGATAACTGCATATTTTAAGGAATAGGTCACCCAACAAAAAAAATGTCATTTACTCACCATCATGTCATTCTAAACCAATGATAGTTTCCTCAGTGGAAGACACACAAAAAAGAGAAATATTTACCAATGTTCAAGCTCCCCCCCACCCCATACAATAGAAGAATATGGTGAACAGAGGCTGTCCATCTCCAAAAGTAATATAAAAGCATGAAAAGCATTTTGTGTGCCATATTACTACTCTTTTGAAGCCATATACAGCTCGGATAAGTGGCCATTCAGCAAAAATCTCATCGCCCAGTAGGGGTCTCAATACGATTTACACTACACATATGCAAACACGCTAGGTTTGACATGAAAAACATGCAAAAAAATTCATAGTTTATGATTGAACAAAATCTGGGAGGAATGACTACAAAAAAGGATTTTCTTCAATACAAACCTAACAAATTTAAACAAAAAAGCCTCTATTAAAAAAATAATTACACAGAGTCTTTATGCAAGCTACAAACGGGACATACCAAGTTTATGTAGAAGCACATAAAGAGATCATAGAGGAAATGATTCAGCTTAAATTTCAGAAAATAAAGAGAACAATGACCACTTTTTTTGCCCTTTTTACATCTTGACAGCCTCTGGACACTATATGCTGTCAATGTATGGAAAAGAGCAAAGTGAACATTCTTTAAAACGTATACTTAGCTATTTTTATGAGAAAAAAAAAATCATACAGGTTTGAAAAGACATCAGGGTGAATGACATCAGTTTTCATTTTTAGGTGATTTACCCTTTAATTTGGAGTACATTTAAAAAAAGAACACTACTTAAACCACCTAAATCTAATTAGTGAAGTCTAATAATGAAATGCAAATATTCAGGTTTTAAAACTAGGTGACAGCAAATAATTATTTAAAAAAAAAAAAAAAAAAAAAAAAAAAAAAGAGAGAGAAAACTTGAGACTTGAAGCAAAAAAAATACAAATCCTTTTGGACAACCGCAAGAAAACAAGATGCTGATGGCAGCTGGAAAAGGCCCCCTTCAGTGATTCTCGGGCAGAGAGCTCTCACTGGATTGGCTGTCTCGAGAAGGGCAGCCAATGGGGGGAGATTCCTGAGGTCATGTGGTTGGAGGAGCAGAGTTCAGAGGTTCTTTATGACACTTACCATCATGGACTACCCTTTAATCAAAGAGTAGAGAGAAAGGACAGAGTTAAACTAAGCTCTCCATTTTCCTTTAATCACAGCCATGAACAAGAGATTTAAACACACACCAACACACACATGAGCCACGAATACACCAATCCATCAGATGAGGGGACAGAAAAGTTACGTAGGCGGGTTAATTACTGGGCTGGTTACACCGCAGTGTCTAGACACCCAATGCAAGAGAGCTTATTGACTCACCATGCTGTCTGGACCAACGTTTGGTTCTTCTCACATTCAAGGACTTGTAGATACATGACGATAATCTAGAAAAGCAACAAAACTGCATTTTAAGTTACTCATTTTGTTTTCCATCAAAACTTTCAAGTGCAAAAATAATTAACTGAATAAATGAAGAATATGGTGGACGTACCTTGTGTGGGTGTTTGACGTGGACGCAGAAGCCCAGCTCCTTCAGCACACGCCGTTCAGCTTTTATCACCTGGTTTTTGGTGTTTATGTAGTTCTGATCAAGTATCAATGGACTTGGACTCCTGATTTATGAAGGAACGAAAGTAAAATGGTTTCCCCAGACCCAAATACTATTTAAGACAATGAAAAAGTGCCTTTTGTTTGCTTCATTTTCAATTTAAAATCATTCTGTTTCCCTTTCAACCAACTACAGGCAACAGGTCCAGTTTTTTGACTCCTGTAATTTCAGTTTAAGACTTTTAGTACTGCCGCAAGTGACTGTTAGAGGTAAAAGATGCTCCACCTCTCACCACATCATAGCTTCAACAGAAAAAAACACACAAAAAAAAACACGTTCTTCTATAAACGCACTGTAAGCAAGATCACAATAATCAAAAACCTCAAAGTATACAGTCTTGGCATAACCATTAAAACACATCAGAGACATGAGCTTTTTTTTTTAATCAAAAACACTACTTGAAGTACAAGTTCATGACAACATAATGCTGAGTCACGATTTGAGAAGCACTTCAAGGTGTGTAAGGTAATCAAGTAAATAACGCTGGTCACCTTCCCCATGTGATCAAACTCTGCAATACAACAGCAAAAAAAAAAAAAAAATACTAACCAACTAAAATAATTTATTCTTATACTCTTTTAACTATTAAAAAAAAACTAACTGCAGTTATATCATCAAGAGAAACCCTTTACATTTAATATTTTACCAAAACTATGTTGTACACCTAAACAATATTATAGAAATAAATTATCCAGTATCGGAAAAGAGGGAGGGGGAAGCCTACATTTTAACAAACTGATTTAGAAATGTTACATTTTCTCTCTCTGGCATTGAAAAGAGAGAAAACCCATTGATATTTTAATAGTTATCTGAACGTGACATGCAGGAACATTTCTTAAAACAGTAACACAACACCTTTAGTTTAATGTCACTCAATTACAGCTGAAATCATAAAAATCAACACTAAACTACACTAACCATGTCGGTTAGTGATTTCCAAGGGCAGAATGCACACATGGGTCTCATAATGACTGCTCTTTGCATAAAAACATTTAATTATGCATTTTGGACCATAAAGTGCTTAAAATATCCGATCCATATGTAATGCTTATATTACGACGCCAAAAAAAAAAGCACAGTCTCAGTGTGCAATCCTCACAAACTCCTGTCATGTGAACACACAAGAGATTTCAATCTTGGATGTGCAGAGTGAGATATTTCTGTGGAAGCTATGACATGTGAGGTGAGGTGTCTCTTGATAATGAAATAAAAAGTTAGATCATCACCTGTGCTGGCAGAGATAATAAGCTTAAACTGAGATACAGGAGTCACCCAGACGCTTCGGACCAGCGGCCAACCTGTCGATCCCCGATATCCCAGTGACCGCTTTCAGACCACTGGCTTCTCCCGGGGGAGGGGGGGAAGCGACACCTCGCTCACTGTTGCCATGCCGACTGCTTCATCTCTACGTACCATTCCACATCACCCAGGCATTGGTAAATGTAGCTGGTCGCTGTTAGTTGGTTGCAAGGGAAAAAAGAATTCAAGTTAATACCGCGTCCTTGAGTTCAAATGAACAATTTCCTTTTTATTCTTAAAATTGTTTTCAGAATTCAGACTAGCCAGTAGTTAGCCAGTAATTTCCGCAACATAGTCCAATTGGCATCATATTCCCTTGATCAAAATTATCCTTTTGAGCCATTTGAATGTATTTTACTTGCTCAGGTAATATCCTGCTGTTACTACCAATTATGACTGATGAAGGAACTGAAAAGCTTTAAAATGGTTTAGAATAAAGCAAACAAAATTAAGACATCATATCAACGACAAACAGAAGTGCACAGACTACTCACAGTTAACATGTTTAAGTATACCTGAATCATTTACAGTTTGAGGTGATGAAATTAAATGTTATTCAAAGCAAAATAAATCAGTTAAGGTGGGAGGTTGGGCGGACAGCTAACAGAGGAAACGGTGTGACAGAAGCCCTGCGAGATGGAGCCATGCTTACCTTTTGCCTCGGAGCTGCCTTAAATGATGAAACACGTTGATGACGTCTCTAATGCGTCGAGGGGCTTCCTCGATCTTTGAAGCCAAGTTCATACAGGCCATGGCAACAATCTAGGTAGACAACAGATGAGAGAAAGAGCTGTCAGAAACACTTCAAGAAATCAAGCCGTATACATTAGTTGATAAGCTGATATACCGATAAATACATATATACAGTATATAACTTCAGAACATGTCAGTGTATAAGAAACATTTTCTGCTTTTAAATAGTAAATTTGAGCAAATGTTGTGAGAAAAGTATTTGATTTTGTATCGGCAAATGAAAAAAGACATATATAAATAGCTTATATATATATATATATAAATATATACAAATAAAAGATATTTGTATGTGTGTGTGTGTGTATATACAGCTCTGGAAAAAATTAAGAGACCACTGCATATTTTTTGTTATTTTGACCAGTTGTTGCTTTTGGCAAATAAAGGCTCTAAATTACGATATTTTTATTTGGAATTTGGGAAAAATGTCAGTAGTTTATAGAATAAAACAAAAATGTTAATTTTACCCAAACACATACCTATAAATAGTAAACCCAGAGAAACTGATAATTTTGCAGTGGTCTCTTAATTTTTTCCAGATAAATAGCTTATATATATATATATATATATATATATATATATATATATATATATATATATATATATAAAAGCTATTTATATACGTGTGTGTATATATATATGTGTGTGTGTATATATGTATATGTGTGTCTATATATATGTGTGTGTGTGTATATATATATATATATATATACACACACACACACACACATATATATATATATATATATACACACACACATATATAGTAATATATAGTAATATACACATATATATAATATATAGTAATATATAGTATATATATATATATATATGTGTGTGTGTGTGTGTGTGTGTGTGTATATATATATATATAAGCACACACATACATAAATAGCTTAAAAAATATACACATATTTAAGCTATTTATGTAAACATATATATATATATATATATACACACATTTTTTATTTTTTCATTTACTGATACAAATTAAACACTTCACACGTTCTGAAGTTGATATATAAGCTATCTATTTTATGGCTAAATATCATCTCAATAATCATGTCAACAATAAGCTGTCTAACAGGCCTATGATGCCCAAACATTACCTCTAGTTAATTCATTTTAAAACAAAGCCATAATAATTACCCTGTTAAGACTACAGTATTTTAAAAAACAGTATGTATACACTATCCAGCGATGTATTTTTGGTTATAATCTGAGCGAATGTCATTTACAGCAACTCAAAACAACATGGCTGCCATCCGCATTGCTTGTAAATACGGCTTTTTTCTCTTACCTCAAAACTGTGTTTCACGAAAGACTTTGAGTAGAAGAAGCGATGAAAAAGCACTTGTCCGGTCGCCATGGCAACCTGAAAAAAGACATACAATTAAAGATTTAATAAACTGCCCTGTTTTGCTTAAAAAGCGACGTCCGCCATTTTGTTTTTGTCTGGCCGACACACACCGCTCGTGAAAGACGTAACATTACAAATCCATACCGAGCTCTAGATTAGACACGGTGTACAAACAAAACTTAGATATCGTTTATTTATCTATTTATAAGTATTTTAGTCCATGGGAAAGTTTAGCGTGTTATGTGTTTGATAATGTCACATCGCAATTGTTTGAATAATGGCTCATTTCAACACCCACGATAATTTAACAGTGTTAACGTTACTTAGATTAGTCGTTTTTGTACTGTAACAAACATATGAATTACCTGCGGCAGGCGCAGCAGGATCCCGGCGGACTGGATGAGCTCGCAGCCCAGGATCCGCAGGTCGGTCTCGACGTACAGGTCGAGGCCATCCTGCATAGACGGGGTCGGGGAAAGCTTTTCCTCTGGAATTAAAGAATTGTCGATGGTGAGGAAGACTTCGGAATACACTTTATCCCCTATTAATATGCCTTCGTTATTAGCTGCGGGAGCGTTTACGGCGGGACCGGTGGCCATCGACGCCTCCATGATCGCTGTCTTCGGTACCTGCCGAGGACGTTAGAATCTAGAAATACACTGGGAACCCAGAGCGGATCACTGCACAGCATACTGCTGCTTTAGTGAGAGCTCGCTGATTGGTGCAGACATGCGTCATGTGACCAGACAACTGTTACGCTTCAACGCTGTTACCCAGCACTGTGCTTTGAAGTACGTTTCATAGACAGACAACATCGAGTATTCACTTTAAATACATTGTAGGTTATGTTGAGATTGTAACCGCTATCATTCAGGGTTTGTCTCGGGGTTTTTTTTTTCACAGCGCCTCCTGCAGATCATAACGCCATCGTGCAGCAGTCAGATAATGTAAATGACTCTTGCGCTTCCAGGTGTTTGCATTTCTATGAGGATTGAACGTTGATCTGACGTAAGCCTGGCGTGACAAACAGAAGATTTGTACACATCCGCGGCCTATTGTAGGGCCGAGTAAAATGTAATTTATGCACGTATAACATAAGTAAAGACATAAAACTTTTCACGTAATCATGAGGGAGCGAGTTTAGCAATTTATCAGCACAATATTTATACTTTTGCCGATGTTTACAACTTATGTGTAAAATTGAGGAAGCTGTGCTTCATTTAATCATTGCAATCAGATACACTCCCTTTGAGACAATTTAAGTTCTTATCTATCTCCTTCTTATAAAATGCCATTTAAACGTTTCACTAAGAGATATATTTCTTTTTTTTCCCCTCTCTGGCAGTGATAATGCTATTGAACTTATTTCTTTGTTTTGCTTTTTTTTTTTTCAATTCACAAGAATAAGTTTCTTATCTCTGCCTCGAATTAAGATTTTCCATACTCTAAATTTAGATTTAAAACTCTCAATAATAATATTGGCTCTTTCTCACTGATAAATAGTAGACTACACAGTGGGGTCATATACGTTGTTTCCCCGGAGAAATATGTTATTATTATGTGCGTATTATGTAATATGTGTATTTTCAAATAGTTTTAAGATTGCCAGTGACAGAATACTGACAGGAAGTGCCAATGACGTCGATGACAGGAACTGAAAACAGTGTGCAGTACATATCAATCCGCGGGTACATTCCACAGTCGTTTGCCTGACGTCATGAGAAAAGACATAAATGGCCTATTTTTTTTTTAAACAGTATTTACTGGAAAAGAGCACCTTAAAAAAATTTCTAAGAAAAAAATATAATAATAAAAAAAATAATAGAAGTACATTTTAAGATACTGCATAATATCTACCCGACTATCTCCAGAATTGCCAATTTTGCTGATGTTCCATTTTCTGTATTCTGTAAAACTAAAGAATAAACTTTGCTTATTTTGTTTTATCAGTGCAATCATATACATTCCAGGTGGGAGAATTTAAGTTGTTATCTATGTCCTGTTATAAAATGTGATTTAATCTCTCTGAAAGATTTATTTTTCTTTATTTTTCTGGCGGTAACCATGCTGGTGAACATATTTTTATTTTTATTTTTTTGCTTTTCAATTTTTTTTACGTCTTTCAATCTTTGACGTCTTTCTTGCTGAGATAATAATTTTATATTTCAATGGAGTGTTTCTTCTGTGCAATTAAACACAATTTATGTGAACAATTAATGTGCTGAAATTATAGAAATGTAGAAATTGTCACGTCAGCGTCTGATTGTTGAAGAGGATTTTATTTCTGTATAGACCCTTAAAAATATAAGTTGTTAACCGTACTTGGCATCAATACTATCAGTTACTTGAGGTTTTATCCACCACAGTTCAAAAAACAAAACAAACAAACAAAAAAAACTCCATCCCCTGTGATTTCTAGCAATTGCCCCAGTCATAACTATGGGATTTTGACAGAAATTATATTTACCATGACAATGTTTTGTTAGGGAAGATCAGGTACAAACTTCTGGTTCCACTTCTGTAAAGTTACATTAGTGAAACTGCGGTAAATTTCACGGGTCACAGCTTTCAAACCAAGCAGCTTCTGTTGGTGAACATGGGTAAATTTGCATGATCAACATGAACCCGAGCGAAATCTGCAAGTAGAAATCTTTTGCGCTCAAGCAAAATTCCTGATTGTGCAGATTCCTATAAAAATGACTGGATTTCTACCCAGAATATTTGCCAAACAACAGTGAATGTCACCACACTTTTACATAAAATATATACTTTCCTAGAATACTTGTCCTAATCAGTGGACTGGAACTGTTGTACAAGAGGCAAGTTCACACTATGAAGATTACCATAAAAATAACTATATTAGCATCCACACCAACACATGATGTTACAAGCATGTGCTGCAGTTCAGACGTCTGCCGCTTTAAATGTTCGATCTCAGCTGGATTCTGATTGGCTGTCAAAAGAGTGCAGCAGAGATGATGTATTTTTGTAGGCCTACCATCATTAAGTCGGCATCACCCAAGTTCCCTTGATAAAATTCCAATAGGATGGATTATTTCAGAATATAAACTGTGACCGACAAACTTTTATTACTCTCACACGATAATCTTCATGAAAGAACACAACTTTTATGAAGAGGTTTTAAACACAATTGGCAAAAATAAAAAGCTAACACCAAACTACATCCGCAAAAATTCAATTCCACCATCATTTTTATCATTCATCAGCTGAAAAAAAATAGTTTTGAAAGTGATTCCATCAATATTGTTCCTCTGTACACTCAAAAAAATATTTCTGTCTAAACATAAGTTTTATGTCATTTAATTACATAGCAATTTTCCATCCATTTGGATTACATAGTTTTAACATAAACAAACTAATAAACTTAATGTGATTCATATTTGTCAGTCATATGTAAATGAAATAGGTAAGATTTATGTAATAGTTGAGTATATGAATAGTGAGAGATTAAATGTCTTTTATCTTCAGTTGATTTCATCAGTTGTAGTTCTTGTGTTTCTCTGTCCTTCAGTGATTCTGCTTGTTAACAGCAGGTGTTCATCATTAATGCTCAATCATCACTTAATGATCTCATTAACTCTGACACTGCTTCAATGGTACTTTAACTCAGTAGTGTGCACACACATGACCACTAAACAGTGTTAATTAACCTGTGAACTATTACATAAATCTTACCTATTTCATTTACGTATGACTGACAAATATGAATCACATTAAGTTTATTAGTTTGTTTATGTTAAAACTATGTAATCCAAATGGATGGAAAATTGCTATGTAATTAAATTACATAAAACTTATGTTTAGACTGAAATATTTTTTTGAGTGTATCGTTATAGTTGTGGTGTGGAATAAGAAAGATTATTAAAACTTGGTTGTCGTTATAGTTATCCTCTGTGTGATCAGGCCATAAAAAGGGTTAGTTTAACCAAACTTACCCCATGATTTACTCACAATCAAGCCATCCTGTGTATATGATTTTCTTCTTTCAGACGAACACAATCGGAGTTCTATTAAATGTCCTGGGTCTCCTAAGCTTTATAATGGCAGTGGATAGAGGATGAGATTTTGAAGGCCAAAAAAGTGCAACCATCCATCATAAAAAATAACTACACGGCTGTGGGTGATAAAGGCCTTCTGGAGCAAAGTGTTTGAGTAAGAAACATATTCATATTTAAAACTTTAAAAACTAAAAACATTTGTTTAAAATCCGACAGATGGCCATACGCATTGATTTACGGACGAATGCGGAAGCGCAGAGAACAAAACAAAACACCAGTTATGAATTAGAAGTCTAAAACTTCTAGAATTTTTAAAGAGAAATGTCAGAGCATTTCAATATCGGAGAAGAGGAGCTTGAGTTTGTTGCACAGCCAAATTAGTTTGAACAGCGAGAGGCATCTGTCATGAATCTGGTCCATCATTTTACATCCACTCACCACCAGAGGTCACCCGCTCACATTATGGATTCCATACACTACACTACAATTCCCATAAGCCACTCACCCAATCACTAATCACCCTGCCAGCTGTATCACATTACCTTATCCAATTACATTCATATCTCTCCACTATAAAAGCACCACTCACCCACTTCCTCCTTGCGAAGTATTGTTGATTCCTGTGTCACAATTCCGAGCGTTATACCCGTGTCTTGTTTGCCTGTTCCCTGATCCTGCCTGTCCCTGGTTTATCCGATGTTTGTCTGCCTGCCTCCGACCATCCGCCTGTGTATTTACTACTAGTGGTGGGCAGAGCGAGGCTTCGAAACTATAGCGACACCGTCTCCACGGTGACACCTAGTGGTCAATTGCACGTGTTATCTGAAACAACTTTGACAACAAGCCATTTAAAAAAATAAAAATGTTGTGTTTTTGGTAATGTGGTGCGTTTTTAACATCCTCCCTATATAACTATAATATATAATAATAATAAGTTGGTTATTTTGGTCATGAAAAATGAAAATTAATAAAACAAATCAATCCACAATGGTCTCATTTTTGTTTGTTTTTTACAGATTTTTTTTATAAATGTCACTATATCGTAAACGCTAACTCAAAATCTTTCTCCTCTCACAAAAACCCACGAGGTGAAGGTGCATTAACTCCTTTTTTAAACTTTGTGGGAGTTGAGACAGATGTGCGATTGTGTGGTTTCTTCCCGCCCCTGTCAATCAAACGCAGACTCGGCGAGCACGCCTCCTGTCGAAACGCGCAGAAGCTTCGTTTAGCCATAGTCACGTGACATGGGTGTTTTGAATCACAGTTCGTAACAGTGTTTCCAAACATCTACGCTTCGGGATCTCGACACTGTGTCGAAACGTTAGTTTCGTGTCAGCCATCCCTACGGTGGCCGAGAGAGCTCAACGCGCTGCGAATAAGAAAACACATGCAAATAAAAAAAACGTGATCATCAGTTTGACAACACATGTGCTGCAAATCCTCACAACACATGCAAACTCAAAAACGCGCTACATTTACAAAAAGCGCTGCAAAGACCACAAACCACAACGGAAATGTTTCAAGGGGGACCCCAAAAAGTGACGGACCCTACTAGGACGTGCGTCCAAAACCAGTTCAACTCACCCTTCACTCATTCACTGATCCCTATATAGTGTGCGGCATTTGAGTGCACAATGTGTTCACAATCATTAAATACTATAAAAACTGCAAACAAAAATAAACAACTGTACATTATTTCATGTATTTATTATTTTTTCAGTTTCAAGTGTTTTTCAGTTTGCTAGAAGCTCACGCTCACAGATGACGCGGTCGTCGAGCGCCTCAGGCGGCCGTTACGATGACGTCACATTAGTACGCTACAGATGATTAACCAATATTTTTAAATCATCCACTAAATTATCATCTCTTAAAGTTTAATGAGTTAACAACAATGCCACATATTAAAACACTTTTCTGTTAGTGAAACACATTGCATTGAATTAATGCCTACATAATATATTTTAATATTTTTTAGTCTGTGCTGTTGTCAAGTCGGGTCCGTCACTTTTTGGGGTCCCCTTGAAACATTTCCGTTGTGGTTTGTGCTCTTTGCAGCGCTTTTTGTAAATGTAGCGCGTTTTTGAATATGCAGCGCGTTTTTGAGTTTGCATGTGTTGTGAGGATTTGCAGCACATGTGTTGTCAAACTGATGATCACGTTTTTTTTTATTTGCATGTGTTTTCTTATTCGCAGCACGTTGAGCTCTCTCGGCCACCGTACATCCCTACTTACTACGAGTCTGTCTGTTCCCTGCTATTTCTGTTTGCTACTGAGTTGACCCATGCCTGTCTGACCACGTTTTCTAATAAAAGCTGCATTTGGATTCTACTCACTGACTCCTCATCATTACAGCATCAAAGCTTACACTACTCCTATGTCGCATCAGGGGTTACTCTTTTGGCGTAAGATGACGTGCGTATGACAGTCTGCAGGAAGCCGGTTATTTACATTTTTAAATATGGATTTTTTTTTTTTTACACAAACGCATCGCTACGATTCAGAAGGCCTTTATTATCCCCCCAGAGCCGTGTGGATATCTTTTATTATGGATGGTTGCACTTTTTTGGGCTTCAAAATCTTATCCTCTACTTACTGCCATTATAAAGCTTATGAGAGCCTATTTAATATAACGCAGATCATATTCGTCTGAAAGAAGAAAGTCGTATCCACCTAGGCTTAAGGGTGAGTAAATCATGGGGTAATTTTCATTTTTGGGCGAACTATCCCTTTAATTCACTGTTTTTTATTCTATCTATGCACACTGTCCTGAATTCGATCGCTCATCCTGATGGTCTGGTGTTGCTGAAGGAGCTGGATGATGCCTAGCTGATTGTGTGTCCTTGCAACATCCTCTGCCGTCTCTCTCCAGCTGCTCCTTACAGCTGGATCAGCACCTTTGTCTAGCAGAACCTTGAAGACCTGTGGATTGAATCACAACAAGTGTACTGAGAATACTTCTTTCTAAAGACATTTATAAAATACAACAAAGGGCAGAACTTTGAATTTCATTTGCGGCAATTTGCTTGATGAAAAAACTGTTCATCTCTGGCAGGCGATATCTGTGACAATGAATGTTTCTGTGCTGTCATATCTGGCTAGAGGTGTCATGTCTTTCATGTTTAGATTTTAATTGATTAATTTCCTGTTTCTAGTTTTGTAGTCGTTTTGTAGTTCTTTTGGTTCCCCCTCATTACACCTTCATCATTTGCACCTGTGTCTTGTTATCTAGTTTTCCCAGTGCACATACAGTAAACCCTAGTGTTTGTTAGTTTGTCAGTAATTTCTCATATTTCAGTATTCTTCTCTGTTTTTGTATTCTGGTTTCTTGTTTTCTTGTTCTTCTGCCCTTTGTGTTCCTGGGTTCCTGTTTTGCTTTTGTTATTAAATACACCTGCACTTATGGTGCACTTATTTCCACTACATGGTACAGCTCGGTACAGCTCACTTTAAATATTAACACCTCAGTTGAGGTTCCAAGCGAGCCATACTGATACTGCAATGTGACGTGCAAACAGTGCAGATCACTGATTGGTCAGAGAGAATCATCACTACCAGCGTCATTGGATTTGCGACACGAGACACCAAAACAAATGAGAGTAGAGGCAACTATAACGATCAGTCTATAATCGGACCCACTTTGAAGCAGTACTAAACTGCAGTGGAAAAGCAAACCGAGCCAGAGTAAAGCGAGCCTAGCCGAGCTGAGATGTGCCGAGTCGTATCACACAGTTGAAAAGCGCCATTAGTTCCACTCCTCTGCCTTCCTTCCTCACCTCTTCCGTGTTACAACCATTAGCTGGTTTATTTATTTATTCACCATTTTGGGAAGGGTAAAATGGCTTCAACAACCAGATGCATTTACACCTCTGCCGTTGTTTCTCTAATTGTTTCCTTCTGAAGAGATTTGTGTGATAGATTTAAATCCATCTAAAGTGTTTCGGAGGGCATTTACACTTGTGCTGCATCCAAAACTGCATACTGTAAACTGAACCTTACTTCGCAGCTGTTAAAAAAGATGTTCTACTGTATTTTGTATGAATGTTTGAATAAAATTCGGACATACTACATCCACCATGTATGTAACGTAAAAAAATCCTCTCCTGTGACCTCACAGGATAGTAAAATGCTCATTAAATGCGCACTTGAATGCGGAAGTAGTAAGTCATCCTGCTAATTTTCACCTACTGTTTGATGAACACTATGAATTTGGCCACACTATTCTTCTCACATATTGTTTTTCACCTACTATATACTATGGAAGTAGGCATATTCAGATGCAGCACTGGTCTTTTGACAGTCGAAAAGCTATTCGATCAGAGAAAATGAAGGAAGTGACAAGGATTAAATAGGCCCTCAATTGTTTCTTCTAGAGAGCAATGGAGAGCAAACAGAGACTTTTACTCTCACATTTTCTTTCTGAGAAGACCACAGTCTGTAAGCAAAATTTTACATATTTCTCATCAAATCTATTCACATTCATTTCATAACTCTGAGCTGAAAATTTTGCATATGTATGTGCATAGCCAGATAATAAAAAGCTGTGCAAGTAAATCGCACTCCTCTGGCCTCAAGAGGCACTCTAGCAGCGACAGACGCCAGAGGCTGCGGTCTTTAGTGTCATTGTTTGTCACATGCTGGAAACGCTGTTCAAATCCTGCTCGGAGCACTGCGAGTAGAACCAGAGGGGTTACATAACATATAAACATTAGAGAGAATCAACACACCTTGCAGTGACCCCTCTCTGAGGCCAGGTGCAAAGGTGTCTGTCCAAGCCTCTCCACAGCATTCACATCTGCCCCGTAATGCAGCAAGAGTTTGGCAGCCTCGACATTATCCCTGAGTGCTGAGTAGTGCAGTGGAGTCATTTTGAGGTTGTCCCTGTCCTCAAGTCCTGCTCCATTCAGAATCAACAAGTGCAATACAGCCCTGGAGCCACTGTAGGCAGCCAGATGCAGTGGAGATGCCACATCTCCATCCCTGACATCAACCTTGGCTCCTACTGTTAACAGCTGCTGGAGGATCTAAGGGGAAGGAGAAGATGTGGTTTAGAAGAGGCAAGCGAGGGAGGATAGAAAGTAGAGAGAGAAAGAAAGATCAAATGGTGCTAAGCAGACAGGAACAGTACACTGCCCTTCACCCACACATATGCCATCTGTTTCACAGCGCGCGGTTGGCGTGACTCTGACAGCATTCGGCCAAAAGGATAGCGAGACCTTGAATTCATAGTCTTGGCAATGCAAGTTATGCTGCGGTAATAGGGATGATTGGAAACAAATGCATTTAGGTGTTTATAGGACACTTCAAGTAGACAGAGTTTTTTAGAGAGAACATTTATCTCAATTATCACATGATCAGTGCTACAGTAGATTCGGTAGCATAGCATTATTTCATCACTCCTGTTGTAAAGTAACTATGTTACACTGCTACTTTTATGTAAATAGCATTTAGAACAGTCCCATTTTCCAGCCTTACAAAACTTATTTTACAGTCTCTAGAGTTCATGAGTTGACACTTACATATAATTGGATATTTGGCGTATTTGGTGTACTGTTTAGAGGAGAGGACTAGGAACTCAGAATTTGGCCTAAACCCAAACCCTCCCAAAATCTCTGGCTGGGATAGGAATAATCGAGAATGAGGAGGGATGGTGGAAAAACTGTTGTGGAACAGAAGCAAGTCGGCTCTATATATTTAAAACTTCTCTCTCATAGATTTCTTAACATGCTCTTTCCAAACTTTGTTAATAAAACATAATTATTCAAAAATTTCGGTGAAAACTGTTGGTAGATGTGATGTTTTTTTTTTAGCTTAACAATGTTATGGGCAAGAGAGGTATTTTTAGTTGTATGTGTCGATTCTACATTGAATTTGTGTTGTCAAAAGCACCGACTTCGATACCAAGTCGGTAATGAAATTTTAAAAATGTGATGCTTTGAGCGCTGTTGAGTGGATTCGTAAACACCTCTGATTGGCCGTTGTGTTCACGTGCTCAACATATATGTCTGTGATTGGCTACAATGATCAACGCACGGGAGAATTTGAAAGCACACAAAAGTGTTTGAAAGTGTTTTGAAAGCAGGCGTCCAGGCCGCTTTCAAACGCTCCCGTGGATAAACTTATCTGTGCAAGTGCTCGTTGAAGAGTGTCATTGATGTCTATTTACCAAATATTTTTGAAGCGTTGATCATCACAGACATAGTTGATGAGTGTCTGAACACAATGGCCAATCAGAGGTGTTCACGAATCTGCTAAAGAGCACTCAATATTTAACAGAATAAGTGGCTTATTATTAACTCAAAGGCGGCACTACCCACAATCACTGACCATTTGATAGATATTGTACACTGGAAAAGGCTTGTAAAAAAAACTAAAGCTCTAGTCACTAAATATACAGTATAGAACATCTTTAAAAACCAAGTTTAAAAGGTACCAGGGTTGATATTATCAGCCCTTCTGAAGAAAAAACTAGTTGCAGGACTTGTTAATGAAATCCTTTAAGGATAGTAAAAATCCTTACTTTGAAGGATAGTTTTTTTCTACAACAATCTATTATTGGAGTATATTCCATTTTATATGTATTTTTAGGCTCCAAACCCCCTAAACCAAACTTTATATGCAGTAATTTTCAAAGTTGTCCAAATTTTAAAGTGTAACAGACTATCAGAAAAGAAAAAATATAGTTCAGGATTTGATTCTATGCATTGGTTGTTGATTGGATTTTGAGCTGTAGGCACTCAAAAGTGAACACAAACTTGCAGAGGCAGAGTTTAAGAGAACTAAACAATTAGAGAAGTCTGTCATTTTCACTGGAAGATCCAGTTATGACATTTTGGACCTGTTTTACACCTGGCATTAAAATGTGTTTTTGTTAATATGTGGACAATGGGGTAAATGGGGTCTAAAACGTCCACTTTCGAGGTAATCGATAACGTATGTGCTTGTTTACCGGTACATGTGGTCAAATGCATCTGAACAGCCACAAATGACCACCTACTCGGCACTTGGGACTTGAGATGCATTATGTCGTGTGTTTTGAGAAAGTGCACCAAAACAAATGATTCAACTTCGCTATGTTGTGCCAAAACACAAGGATTATGATTGAAATCATTGTTACCATTCATATCCTTTCCATTTGTACGGTGGCCGAGAGAGCTCAACGCGCTGCGATTAAGAAAACACATGCAAATAAAAAAAAACGTGATCATCAGTTTGACAAACACATGTGCTGCAAATCCTCACAACACATGCAAACTCAAAAACGCGCTGCATATGCAAAAAGCGCTGCAAAGAGCACAAACCACAACGGAAATATTTTTTAGTCTGTGCTGTTGTCAAGTAGGGTACATCACTTTTTGGGGTCCCCCTTGAAACATTTCTGTTGTGTTTTGTGCTATTTGCAGCGCTTTTTGTAAATGCAGCGCGTTTTTGTGTTTGCATGTGTTGTGAGGATTTGCAGCACATGTGTTGTCAAACTGATGATCACGTTTTTTTTTTATTTGCATGTGTTTTCTTATTCGCAGCGCGTTGAGCTCTCTCGGCCACCGTACATTTGCCTCCTTTTCAGCTTGATCATAAGTAGCATAAAGGCTTCATTCATTCAATAATATTTGTGTGCTGCACTCATGTGAAAATGATGTAGAGTGTGACGATGAAGAGAGGAAGGCTTAGACGCAAGTGGTCACAGGAGACCCATTTCAAACGCAGGTAAAACCAGGCGTAAACGATAATGCGTTTTAGCTAAAAACTTGTGAATGGATCACTGAAAAGGCTTCTTGATACGAGGTGTAAACAGGGCCTTTAACACAAAATTGACATAGGGTCAATTTCAAGCCTACGGCCAATCACCTTCTTGTCTCCAGAGCAGGCACAAAGGTGCATGGCTGTGCGCCCATTAGGACCCCTCATATTGGCATCTGCACCTCGGTGGAGCAGCAGTCTCACCCCCGCCTCATTCCCTGTCAACACTGCCAGCTGCAGAGGGCTCATGCCCACACCTTTTCCTCCCTCCACGTCTGCCCCATTATCTAGCAGGAGCTCCGCCACGTCCCCCCAGCCTCCGAAAACCGCCCAATGCAGGGGTGTCCACTTATGAAAGTCCTGGGGGTTCGGTGAGGCCAAGTGCTGGAGCAGAACCCGCGCCGTGCCCAGGTGTCCGCTGGCTGCCGCCAGGTGAAGGGGCGTCTGGCCGGAGCAGGACCGTGCTGAATGTGATGCCCCCTTCTGGAGGAGAAAGGCTGTGGTCTCTGGGTTCCCTCCGCTGCAAGAGCGGTGCAGGGGAGTGCAGCTGAAGAAGTCTTGGCTGTTTACCTCCACCTGGCCGGTTTGCAACAGGAACTTGATCAGCATGAGATGACCCTTGAAAGAGGCGTGGTGGACAGCTGTCCAACCATACGGGTCCCTGGAAGTACAACATAGCTCAGTCAGCAAAAAATATGTCTGTATATTTATTTTGGGATTAACACAACACTGTTTTGCATGGCATTACTATTTTTACACTGTTACCTTCTGTTACCAACATCTGACATTGTAATAATACTTATTTTAAAAGGGATTTATCATGGAAAGTGCAAATTGAAAGCCAACAGATCTGTCAATAGATCTTGTTTAAAAGTGCTAAGTGTAAATTTTTTAGCGTTAAAACATTTTCTCCTAATCCATCTTAATATGCTGAAACTCCATAGAGTTAAGTTATTTTCCCTAAAAAAGTGTAAACACTGTAACTGTACTCCTATCAAAATATTGATCTGTTTGTTTGGGTTTAAGTGAGTTTGGGGCGGGGCTAACTGTTTGGCTGACCAATGATATTTCAATGTGGGTGGAGCTACTCAGCACAATCTAAGCAACTGACAATATGTCCAGACACATATAGTGCAACAGTTAAAAATTCCATAATTTTCTTTATAGGGGAATTGATTTTTGAGGATAACTTGTAAACGTGCAAGTTAAAGACGGACCCAATGTTGTCATGGTAACAGTGGCTGCAATTACTATTTTAGAAATTTTCATTAACTTTCCTGGCATGTAAACAATTTTAATTAACATTTTAGTGATATTATTATAATTTGATTAATAAACATTAGGAGAGTAAGGCAGGTAGCTTTTTTGATGCGACTGACCCTAGTTTGAATCTGCCTTTTTCTGAACTCCTTCTTCTCCCTTTTCCCATTGCATATCAACTCGGAGAAGTGTTTATTTTAAATAAAAATTAAGAAAATATTCAAAAAGTGGAAATAAATAATAAGTTATTATTTTAATAAATATAATCATATACACTGAATATGTTGTTATATTGCATACAGTTTTATAATATTGTGGCGAACGCTACTTGAACGCTACGCTCTCACCTGAATAATAGCAATTGGATTACAAATCCCAGAACTCAAATTCAGGAACTGTTAGCACTTCGCTAGACGAAGACTTGTTTAGCCATGGCTAACCTTTCTGAGCATTTTTTCCCTCATGATTCTCTTGCCTTATTTGATTGCTATCATGACTTTTGCTTTCTGCCTTTTGTCCATCTGGATATTGTATTTGTCTGTCTGCTGCCTGCCCTGACCCTCTGCCTGTTATGACCACGATTACTGCCTACATTGCTGTTGTTATATTCAGTGATTCACTGACACTTCAGAAAGCTAGATCGATACTAGAATATCATATTAACCCTTTCACACGTACATTTAAAATATTCTGTCTGAGCCCCCAGCGTGAGTTTTTCAAGGCGACCATTATTTAGAACGGGTCACTTTATTGTTTCCATGCTGACGCGTCATTGCTTGTCACGTGACACACCGCAGCCACAATAGAGTTGTATGACTGATGATCTGCTTTTATTGAATTTTTCCTTTTTATTCAAATTATTCACAAATTTGTTAGCTATAGCATGAAATATATGATATTCCGATTATCAAATATGCGCAAGTGGATGTGTTTTGCTGTTTAAACACCTTTATAATGATCGGGTTAGTCGAGGGGATTTTTTTTCTTTTACTTCTAAGAGTCAGAAATGCAACAAATTGCAATACGCGCCATGTTAGTTTACACCGCAGTACAGAGAATCAGATCTGTTGGATTTACAACACGTGAATTCATCCACTTCTCCCGAAATACATGAAAGCAAGTGAGCCGGTGAACTGAGAGAAGAATAGAGTTAAATGTAAAGTTACTTACACAATGTGCATCTGATTTGAATAAAACGTGTCGTCTAATTATTACAGAAAGATTGTTATTGCCGCTTCCATAGATTAGTGTGTATTTTACAAACTCTAAATGTATTGTTTTGTTAGTATTGATGTGCATTTACATATCTGAAACCTAAAATAAACTTTATGTGGTTGAAAATGCAGCATATCTGTGATATTTTGACAGCGCTGAGCACGTCTGTCACAGGCTCAGCGCCAGCCAACGCGCGCCAGAACTTTTGAATTTGGCATTTGATCACGTGATGCACTGAACGTTCTAATCGCACCGGTGTGATCGAACGTGTCAAAGGGTTAATAAAAGCTAAATGACATGTAATACATTTTAAGACATTATATGGTGGAGAAAGTGCTCTAAAACTGTTACTACAAATAAAGCTTTTTCGGATTTTGCTATGTTAGCCACTCCACAAAGCAATGTCTGATTTTCTTTTTGGGTACAAACATGCGGTAAATCAATAAAACCGGATTCAAACAAAAAGAATAACCGTGTTGAGCAATATAACAATGATTAGTTTTCAGTTGTTAAAGGTATCCAACCAGTTGCTCACCTGTCTAATAAAACACATAATATATTAAAGCATCTTTGCTTTGATGTATTCCATGGTTTCTAAAGAAGTAAAACCAGAAATCGAGAGTAATGTAGGTATGATGTCAGGCGAAGCAAAGACACGGTTGTTACACTAGCTGATTTCTCTGGATTTAAACATTGTTGGAAACATTTGGGATAATGTAAGTGTATAAGATATAACACTGATCTAGTGTTTTATGCGTATTTTAAACAAAAAAAATACATATTGTGCCTTTAATCCCTGTTCAAGTCATCGTTACAAATGTACTACAATGCACTGAGCTGCAAATAGTAGTGTCACAGTCACGTTTAGTTCTGTTTTGTCTTGTTATTCTTAGTTTATTCAGTCATTATCTGCACCTGTCATCATTAATCAGTTCAATCTCCTTCACCTGTTTATCATTTCATCAGTGTATTTAGTTCCTGTCTGTTCTTCATTCATGGTCTGTCGATGTTTGTGCCATGCACACTGTTGCATGTTCCTCTCATTTGATTAAACCTGTTTATTGTACTTCAACCTTCGTCTCCTGTTCCTGTCTTCATCCCCGGCGTTACAAGTAGCCTTTCCGCCACTATTTGCACCAAGAATGAATAGTAACTAACAAATATTCACACTTAGTACAAAGAAAGCACTTTTTGCTGGTATTTAAACTTAGTGCAAATAGCGACTGCCATTAAAAAAGATCTGCAATATGGTCCCTTTACCAGGTTAAAGGTGTAGTTTTGGAATGATATTTAGGAGGGAAGATAATGGCAGAATTGAAAATTTTGTATGAATTGTTCCTTAAGGTTATAGCTCACTAACTGGCAGTTAGCAGGCACCCCATGTTCCAACATGGCCCTGACTTGCTCCAGACAACCATCCCAAGCAGCATAATGCATCCTCCGCTCGTCCAAGACAGAGTGCCTGGGTTTGGGTCGACGGTGGATCCTCCACTGTCTTGTTCCTGCAGCTGTCCGAACCTTCCTCTCCACAGACCCCATGGACACAGAGTCATGGAGCTCCAACCATCTCCAGTGCATCTCTGGGCCTGCGCGGGCCATGGCAGGAGGATAGCCTGAGGAGAAAGTTCAAGGTGCAAAGGCTTTATTTTATTTTTAATATTTTCTTAGATTGTTCGTTGGACTTTACTAACTGAGCTAAAAGAATATGGAGAGTTGTCCAGATTATTTTCTGGCTAACTATACACTCACTCCACCAGGGGGTGGTAAAAGTTTACAGCATTTAGAAGATTCTCAGTCAGTTTGGTTACATCACTAAATTGGACCGTTTCTGACCTACATCGAAAGTGTGATAACTGTTGAGTAAATCACTGGAGCGGTTGCGTAACCTATAAAGTCATTGTCTCCATGGCTCCAAAAATTCTACATTGATCTTCCAGTGAACGTTTTCAAAGACTCGTCTGATCTGTCCTTCTGCTGTAATTCCATCTAGAGACACGGTTGTCATGGTAACAGTGCCTGCAATTACTATTTTAGAGGTTTTCATTATCTTTCCTGGCAGCCTGTCTTGTAGAGGAGAAGCAAAACATGGACAAATATTTTAGTGTACATTTAGAATCAGATTAATAAATTTTTTTTTAATGCTCCATTACAGATCATGCACACTAATAGCGAATATATTTAAAAATATGAACCAGAGTTTCTTGACATTTTAAGCTATAAATGTATACTGAGTAATTATTTCTTAAGCACCATGTTTAATGCAACAAGATTTTGAATTTTCTGAAGAAAATGTGGGTATATTGCTGCCACAATGCGAGGCTGTTTCTAGGTGTTTTAAGTAAGCACATTACTAGTCCCACTTTCAATTTAAGTCTATGGCATATTTGTAACCCATTTTATTGTTTACCAGGTGAAAATGGTAAAACTCTCCACAACAAGCAGCACAATTTGGGGTATAATTCACACCTGTAGCACAAAATTTAAAGGGATAGTTCACTCAAAAATGTAATTTCTGTCATTAAATACTCATCCTCGTGTCGTCCCAAACCCGTAAGACCTTTGCTCATCTTCATAACACAAATTAAGACATTTTTGATGAAATCCGAGGGTTTCGTGTGAGCAGCACGATATATGCGTGCCAATAATGAGTCGGCGTTCTGACGTAAACACGGAGGCTCTGCACTGCGTTCACTATGTCAACTGTGTATGACAGCAGTTCAAATTGTTAAATAAAGTCGTTATTTTTGTTTTCTTTTTGTACACAAAAGTATTCTTGTCGCTTCATAACATTAAGGTTGAACCACTGTAGTCACGTTGACTATTTTAACAATGTCTTTCTGGACCTCAAAAGATGCAATGACATTCTATGTGTGGTTCAGAAACTCGGATTTCATTAAAAATATCTTAATTTGTGTTCCGAAGATGAGCAAAGGTCTTACGGGTGTAGAACGACATGTGGGTGAGTAATTATTGACAGAAATTTGATTTTTGGGTGAACCCTTTAATAAAAATGGTTCAAACTCAGATTTGAAGTACGAGCAATTAGTAATGCGTACGATAAGTTTGCTTTAAATAAAATTTGCCAGAAATAAAGATTTTGTTTTGGGATAGGTCTGTCATCCTTTACT
Source organism: Zacco platypus (assembly GCA_038088235.1). Taxonomy (NCBI): domain Eukaryota; kingdom Metazoa; phylum Chordata; class Actinopteri; order Cypriniformes; family Xenocyprididae; genus Zacco; species Zacco platypus. The sequence goes on along the minus strand of CM076075.1, from coordinate 3,358,137 downwards.
CACCCTCATATCAATCCAAACCTGTAAGACTTTCTTTCTTTTCTGGATTTTTAAAGAATGTTAGTGTTCGGGTACGCAAAGATAACAATGTACTAAAAACGAAAAAGGTTTTCCTTTGCGTTTTTCGTGTATAGACAACAACATTGTCAAAGCGGTCCATGTTCACACGGATAAGCAAAAACGATTAAATAATCTGTATTATTCATGCCAGGCCAGTAGTTGGCGATATCATTTTGTAGAGAAAAACTACGTGCCTATAGACTAAACACATAATACGCATGCACATGACGTCACTCTTTTCACAAATTCGCATTTTTGTAGTTTACATTGAGACAATAATATTATAGTTTTCAAAAACTTGCTTATTGGGGCCGTTTACACAACACAGCTTTAACTAAAAACAGAAAACTTTTTATGCGTTTTGGCCATTTATTTACACGACAACAGCGTTTTGGGGGACTGAAACTTTTGAAAATATGATTCAAAGTGCAATTTTTTGAAAACGATACCATTAGCGTCACATGTAAACTACTAAATGCAAATTTCTTACTAAGTAACATCGCCAACTCCTGGCCTGGCAGCATAGTACAATGGATCTATGTGAACATGGATGATTTTGACAGCATTGTCGTCTGTACACGAAAAACGCAAAGCGAAAACTTTTCCATTTTTTATTACATCGTTGTCATGTAATTGTACCCGTAGAAACCCGTTTTCATTTTTAGGTCCTCAAAACATCGTTGTCATGTAAAAAGTTCCTCACGGCAACTGCCGCCCACACAAACATAATAAAAACACAACATAAAGTCCAGGCCTGGTCCTCTCTCGTCCTTCACTGTCGTCGCTCCTCTTTTATGCTTCCGGAGCTCCTCCGTGAGAGATACGAGACCGGTGTAGTGCGCAGCTTACGCTCATTACCGTTCCCTCACGGCTCTCGCCCACCCTGCTCGTCACAATTATGTAGACAAATCTTTATGGAGGGGTGTTTGTGCAATTTTATTGATTAAATGTTGTTGTTTTTTCAAAGCTCAAGAGACTTAATGTAGTTCTCGGTTACTTGTCAATTACTGTAGGTGTCAACCTGTCGCAGATATTTATCCTAAAATTCCTTTGTAGGAATAAATAGGGAAAATCTTGATACAGTAATGCAAAATTAACCTGAAGCTCATATCATTTATTTTTTAAAGAATTTGATGAGAAGTTTGAGTTCATACTAAAAGTTTTTGAAAACGATACCATTAGCGTCGCATGTAAACTACTAAATGCGAATTTCTTACTAAGTAACATCGCCAACTCCTGGCTGATGATTTTGACAGCATTGTCGTCTGTACACGAAAAACGCGAAGCGAAAACTTTTCCATTTTTTATTACATCGTTGTCGTGTAATTGTACCCGTAAAAACCCGTTTTCACTATTAGGTCCTCAAAACATTGTTGTCATGTAAAAAGTTTTAAGTTTGTAGTTAAAACGGTGTTGTGTAAATAGCCCCTAACAGTTTTGGTGACCATTCACATCTATTGTATGAACCAAAAATATAATATTTTTAGACATGTGAACAGGGATCATTTTGACAACACTGTCATCTGTACACAAAAAACACAAAGTGAAAACCTTTCCATTTTTATTACATCGTTCTCGTGTGAACGTACCCACAGAAACCAAGTTTCAAAAGTTTGCATTTTTTGGGCCCCCAAAACGTCGCTGTTGTCTAAAAGGTTTTACGTTTTTAGTTAAAACGGTGTCGTGTACACGGCCCCTAACAGTTTTGGTGACCATTCACATCTATTGTATGGACCAAAAATAAATAAATAAACAAATATAAAAATCTCTAAATTTCTTCTTTTATGTTCCACAGAAGACAAAAGCCATATAGATTTGGAAAGACACGAGGGTGAGTAAATTAGTTCTCGGTGAACTATGCCATTGTGCAGTATGTGTGAAAAGAGATATACTTTAAAAAGATCCCACTTTAACAGTAATCCTCAGTGGTGAATGCTTGTTCCAAGCCAAGCTGTGAGCCACTGAGATCGGGAGGCGTGTACAGCCTGTCTTGTCGTGGGAGTTTGGGATTATGTGGGCGGACAACTGGCTCCTGCCCTTGCCTCCTGCCTTGCCATTTATCAAAGCAAAATATATTTCAAAAACACACAACTGCACATATACACTGAAGAAGATTTACAATTATACATCAGAGATGAGATAATGCCATTTTGTTGCATTTACAGTGAAATTCATATTTCTTAGGAAAGACTATTAAACTTGTATTTGGCAACCCAAACAATTATCACTTCATAAGTGCACGTCATTTCTTGTGGTTTCAAATTAGCAGTCAGACAAATACACATTACCAGAGAATTGAATTTGCAGATCCGTCCAACTCAGTTCACTGGAAACAAGACCGAGAAGTTACCTGTGAGTGCCAGTTACTGCATGACGTCTTGCTTCTCTCCAGTGTGCCTTTGAACAGATTTCTCAGGGTGACATAACATGTAAGTCCGGTCTTTCCACCCCCTCTGATATCGTTCATCAAGTGTTTTATGTTCATCTGAGGTTGCTATGGTGAGAATGGGCTTTTGGAGCACTGTTATTGTATGATGGCACAGAAGAGAGAGAGAGAGGTTTGAGACTGCGCATGCCTGATGGTTGCTGTGGCACAATTACATTTAAACTGCATGCAAATTTGAATCGAAGGAAGCAGAATTTATGTAAAATGAAATTGAAAAAACTCCTGGAAGTATAGGATTTATCACAGAATAAATGTTTGTATTTTTTCAAAATTAATTATGCAATTATTCACGTATTTTCATTTTGAACTAATGAAATTCCTTTGCTGCATGACAGCGTTGAATTTCCATAAATTATAATTCAAAAAATTCCTGTTTGTGGCCAAATTCACACTCTTGAAAGGGAGACAATTTGATAAAATGTCATAAATCTTTGCAAACATAATGTCTTTTAGACATGTATTTGAATTCATGCCTTGTTTGTATGTTTACACATTAATGTCTGTTTTGTGAATTAAGTCAAGTGAAATCACAACAAAAATGTAGGCAGCAAAGATTAAATTTGCAATCTTTACTGGGAAATTGTACCCATTTCTATAGTCTTCTAGGAAAGAAGTAGGATCGTAACAACGTTTTGTTTCTTTTAATGTATTTATATTAACAGTTTTGAGAATTTTGCTCAATAAATAACTTTCATAGAACATTATTGTAACGGAGTTCGTAAGAACGGGAAGAAGGAGGTGGGAACCGGCGAACGTTCAACATAACTTTTAATAATAAAATAAACAAACAATGAAACGAAAGTAAAAGGGCGGCAGTCGCCGTGAGGAACACAAACATAATAAAAACACAACATAAAGTCCAGGCCTGGTCCTCTCTCGTCCTTCACTGTCGTCGCTCCTCTTTTATGCTTCCGGAGCTCCTCCGTGAGAGATACGAGACCGGTGTAGCGCGCAGCTGACGCTCATTACCGTTCCCTCACGGCTCTCGCCCGCCCTGCTCGTCACAATTATGTAGACAAATCTTTATGGAGGGGTGTTTGTGCAATTTTATTGATTAAATGTTGTTGTTTTTTCAAAGCTCAAGAGACTTAATATAGTTCTCGGTTACTTGTCAATTACTGTAGGTGTCAACCTGTCGCAGATATTTATCCTAAAATTCCTTTGTAGGAATAAATAGGGAAAATCTTGATACAGTAATACAAAATTAACCTGAAGCTCATATCATTTATTTTTTAAAGAATTTGATGAGAAGTTTGAGTTCATACTAAAAGTGTGTTCACACTTGTAGTTCGGTTATTTTGGTCCGGATCAAAAAAAAATGTTTAGCATTCACACTGTGATTAATGACATCAAATCTATAGATACAAAAGAAAAAACAGCTTTTATGATGTATATTTCGCAACAGAACTTCCTGAACATCCAAAAGAATGCTGTGCATCATATACAATATATATATATATATATATATATATGCAACTTTTATCACCTGAGAACTCAAAAAAAGCTTATAAAATGTGTTAAGGAGTTAAAACATCAGAAGGAATTCCTCTATTCCACACAAACAAATGCAATGAAACAGCATAATAGGCAAATGTAGCATCTATGAAGAGAAGAACCAGGTGTGCTTGAGCATCCTGTCCTTTTTAGGGTCATATGCCGTGACATCATAACTGGTTTTTGGTTTGTCTTTTGTCCGTGTTGCGTTCTTATTTCAGCCAAACCGCACCATATTTAATTTGGAAACTTAAAAGATGGGTCTCACTGGTTTATTGCGCATCAGGGTTCGGATGGCAGCGTTCACAGAGCAATCACACCTGTTTGTTTTAAATGAACCAAACCTGCAAAGTGTGAACACATCTGAGATCTTTAACATTTGACGCCAGATGGTATTTTGACAATTTTGAGTCTCAGATGTGAGATTACTGAGGACCTCTTCATTGTTTCACAAATGTTACCTTTGCAGCTGGAAAACGACAATAGATTCTAAATACTAAAGTAAAGTCTGTGTCATGAAATCATATGATCTGCTCATGCTCAATTTGTAATGTCCTCCTTCACATTTCCATGTCAGAGAAGCCTTATTTAAGACTTCCTCTTGTTCAGTGGAATTCAGGAGTAAATCAGCAACCATACAAATGTGTAACAAACAATTTCTTGACATCTAGGACATGAATATGACATCATCTATTCTGGAGTTCATTTGCACTTTGAGCTCTGAATCTGAATGTTGTGCTAAAGGCGGGTGGGTTTTGGGCGGTGTAGGCAGAGTTGTTTTTTATGGGCCTCATAGGGGAGTCAATTCAAGAGCACATTAAGTTTGTTTTGTTTCCCAGCCGATTTCAGCCATTGACCTTCATCAAAGTCAATGCACTGGCCCACAAGAGGGCAATGTCTGCCCAGCAAAGATTTATTATTACACTGAACCACTAGAGGTGCTGTTTTAAACATTCATTAATGTGGTTGTCTAGCAGTCGGTCTCATATTAGGAGAGAACATCAGTGATCTGAGAGCTCAATTGGGTTCAGTGTGACATAATGTTATCTATGTGCACAGTTCCAACCAACCACACCTGTTTTGTACAGTATCTGATGATTTCACATGCAACTTCTGAGATTTGACATTTGTGTTTGTGTGTGTTTAACTAAATCTTTCAGTACAAGTTTGAACATTAAAAAAGATAAATAAATAAAAAACTGTCATCATTTATTCACGTAATTCAAAATCCACTTGACTTTCTTTTTGCTGTGTAACACAAAATAAGATATTTTGAAGAATGTTCACTCTGCTCTTTTAGCAACAAAAGCAAACTCCAGAAGGGATGAAAACACTCATCAATTGAATTTAAGTTGCTATTTTCTGGAAATCTTCAAATCCACTGTATCTCATTTGTGTTTCTGCATGTTGAAACAAGGCTAATAAGAAACAAGAGATTAAGAGCCAGATTTACTAAACAGAGCAAATTAGTGTGAGAGCGCAATTGCATAAAAGCGGCAGTGGGAGTGGAAATTCTGTGCATGATCTATTGATGACGTGCAAATTAAAGAACACAGAGCAGCTCGATCATTTCCAAAATGATCAATGCAATTTATCACAAGCAGCGCAAATTAGCATCCGGTGTAAGATGCTTTTTGGGCGATAGAGGGTTAGTTCACCTAAAAATGAAAATTATGTCATTTATTACTCACCCTCATGTCGTTCTACACCTGTAAGACCTTCATTCATCTTTGGAACACAAAATAAGATATTTTTGATGAAATCCGATGGCTCGGTGAGGCATCTATTACCAGCAAGAGAATTAACACTTTCAGATGCCAAGAGGGTACTAAAATATATTTAAACAGTTCATGTGAGTACAGTGGTTCAACCTTAATATTATAAAACAAAGAGAATACTTTTTGTGCGCCAAAAAAAACAAAATAATGACTTTTCAACAATATCTAGTGATGACCGATTTCAAACACTGCTTTAAAGCTTTTGTTTTGAATCAGTGGGGTGGAGCAACAAAAAAACATGATTTCAGTAAACGAGGCTTTGTTACGTCATAAGTGATTCGAAATTTCAATAGTTCACGTGATTTTGATATGCGATCTGAACCACTGATTTGAAACAGAAGATTCGTAAGCTTCGAAGCAGTGTTTTGAAATTGCCCATCACTAGATATTGTTGAAAAGTCGTTATTTTGGGGTTTTTTTGGCGCACAAAACGTATTCTCATCGCTTTCTAATATTAAGGTTGAACGACTGTACTCACATGAACTGTTTTAAATATGTTTTTAGGAGCTTTCTGGATATTGAAAGTGTTGATTGTCTTGCTGGCAATAGAGTCTCACCGAGCCATCGGATTTCATCAAAAATATCTTTATTTGTGATCCGAAGATGAACAAAGGTCTTACAGTGTAGAACAACATGAGGGAGAGTAATTAATGAAAATAATTTTCATTTTTGGGTGAACTAACCCTTTAAATAATAGCGCAAATACCACTGAATTGACTAGCGCAAACCTTTGTAAATTGCATTGCGTGATTCATTTAAACACTCTCCTCCCATAAATTCTGCATCTGAAAGGAAAACTCCTATAAAAAATGCATATGCGATAAGGTCAGCCGCAAAAAAAACCCCTGTCCACGCCTTTTCAGCGCTAATTTTTCACTGTGTCTTTAGTAAATCTGGCCCATAGTTTGTAATTAGCTTAAAACCAATATAAAACTTCTGAATAAATAAATAAACAGAAAACAGCATGAACTACATTCTTAAACATACTGGGTTGTTTCAACCCACATTTGGGTAAAACATGGGCAAACCCAATTTTAATTTTTCAATTTAAACCAACGGTTGGGTTTGTCCATATTTGAAACAACCCAGTATTCTTTTTAAAAACACATTTTAAGTCCCATGGTTATAAACGACTGCAATACTTGGTCACATACGAGTTATTCATTACTTCATGTAAAAGGTTAGTCTATATGGATATGCACACCCCCCGGATTGCCCCATCGGTGATTATGACATCCATAAGAAGTGGATACAAACCATCCAAGTCATTGAGCAAGGCTTTCTCAAATCCTTGAGGTTTAATATATGCAGGGATCCCATGATCCATGTTAGACTGGCTCATAAACCAACCTCTGAAACTGCCTATCCCGTTGGTATGCAGGGGTTCTGCTCGTGTGATCCACAAGAGCTCTCACGTTCGAGTTATTTAACCGATCTGTTGACACAGCATTCCCGTTAAGAGCCCTAACAGATGGACTGAGTCAATGGCAGGATAATAATTCAAACATTATATTACAAAAGTACAGAACGGTTACTGAGCGGACATGTATATGTGTAGAGAAAATGTATACGAATGGTTTAGAGAGAAATGTGTGTCTTTCATAAATCAAATGTGCGGTGATGATGTTGTTTTTGATTGCTAATGGGTAGTGTGGGAATTACACAATAGCTTTCGAGGACGTTGACTTTAGAAATAGAACACAATCCGCAGTCCTTAAAACGTTTTAAACCAAAATGATGTGTTATTCGCCATAAATTGATAAATCGCACGGCAATTTGTAACTATTTTACATTTTGGCAAGTCGGTGGATAATTTGTTTGAATTCACATGATCTCATTCATATGATCTGATTGTCACCGTCATGGTTGTTTAAGGTTTAAAGCTCTTTTTTTTTGTTTTCGTATGATTCACATTGTATGAATTTATACAAAATCACAACTTTATAAAAAGTATCATGAGATTTGTTTTATTTATTTGTGTGCTAATCAATGGCTGGATGTAGTTTGCAGAGTTAAAGCAGTGTGTTTCGGCTTTGTTTTGTTATTTATTTGAAATGCTTGACGGCGCAAACGTCGTCATCACAAATCAGCCTCTCTGGAGCCAGAAGTCCAATCAGGTAGAGGCAAAGCTCTACAGAAAGGCTTATTAAAGCAACATTTGAGGTAATTAAGACACATGCGGGACCCCACAGGGCCTCTAACCAAATCACAGCCAGAGGACCCAATTGAAAACACATGCTGCCGACTCGCACTGTTTCTTCATCCCTTCACTTTTGTCCCATTCAAGGATTTTTACATTAGATTTGTTTCTAATGCAACGTCCAAAGCTTTTATATTTTATTATTAAGTGTTTTGTTTCTTTATTCTTCCCCTTCAGTGTTCAGGGAGCCTCTGAACTACAGTCGATTCTGGAATTTAATGAGGTGCATAACTGACTTAAACAAACAAAGATGCATCATCCTTGGAGAGAAGATTTTCTGCAAACGACCGATTTCAATTCTCTTTGGTTTTGAAGCGATGAGCCCAGGACGTGTCTTGGCACCACAGATGTCCAAAAACAACCCCTCACAGAGTGGGGCATGTGTCTCTAAGGGAGAGGAAATATCTGGAATTAAATCACAGATTTTTATTAATGCACTATGTTACAGCTTTGATGTGTACAACACTGTGCATGTGACGAAACAGCTCAAAAGAAAAAGGATCACATTTTTCTTCTCAAATGGCTCTATAGCAGCTTGTATGTGAAGGTTGAGATGAGGCTCCCATTATCAAAGTATACAGTTGAAATCGCTGAGTAAATGCATTTATGCCATCTCCGAGTCGGTCATGTATAGAGTGGAGCAGGTATGACGTCTGAACCCGGAAGATTAATTCGCTGTTGGTTCCTTCAAGATTCTCCTATGGGGTTTTATAATGGGGATTATCAATTTATGAGTAAAATAAAGTCTGTGGTGAGCATAACTTGAAGCTTTGACGTTTTATTCTACAACATACACTGCACACACTCAGACGCAAAACTGCCTTATCTTGTTACTTATTAAAAACATATTTTTAAAAAATGAACGCAACTGCTTCGAATTCCACGTTTTATCGCTATGGGTATAATTTTCGTTGTAAAAAAACATCAAAGTATTGTCAAGTTGCTTTATTTTACACGCAAATCGGAATCCCTAGGATAATCTCAAAGGAACCAGCAGTGAATTAGACTTCCAGGTTCTGACGTCAAACCTGCACCGCAGCATTAAACACCTAACTGAAGTGCTTCTGTACCTTTGCAGTGTATATTTGTCATATTAGATTAGAGATCTCATGTAGGTCACTTTTTAATGATATTGGAGCCATTGTCTTTTACTGTCTCTAATAGACTCTTCGTAAAGACCCGCCCCCTTTAGTTTCTGTCGCTATGTCCGACAAGCCATGCGCTCTCACGCCACACATCATGTTCTCACAAAGTGAAAAATACATCCCGGAGTAAAGAGGACATTGACAACACGTCGACAGACAAGACAGAGCAGGTTACTTTTGATATGACACTAAGTTTCAAATTTAAAATATTGTAATTTTTTAAAGAAGTTTAAACAATAAATAGCATATAGTGTGTCTTTAATGTGTGGTGACAGATCGCTGTAGCTCCTCGTGAACCGATCATCTCTTCATACTAGTTCATTTATAGCATCAAATAAACATGAATGAACATCAGAAGGAATGTTGTTTCAAGCGCGGAAAGACGTGAGGACACACAATGTTTGACGTTCAAGTTCACCAACGTTAATCTACTAACTCCTCTGACTGCTTTGTCGGACAAAATGGCGATTTCAGGGTTATGATTGGTCAGATCGCCTGTCAATCAAACTACCACGCTTGAAACAACATTCTTTCTGATGTTCATTCATGATTATTTGATGCTATAAATGAACTAGTATGAAGAGATGATCGGTTCACGAGGAGCTACAGCGATCTGTCACCACACATTAACCCTTGTGCATTGTTCAAATTCACGACCCTTTCGTTATGTTCGTGACTGAAAACAGCCACGATTTTAACTGCTTTAAAAATGTATCAGATAAGTATTTTTTTCAATTTTTTTTGCTTAAATCTATTAATCAACCTCAGTCCTGATCAAAACTACTAAATTTAAAAAAAAAAATTCAGGATTTTAACTCTTTAAAACGTTAAAATCTGATGCTGCACAAAAACTAACAACACATCAAAGCCAATGTTGTTTGTAATCTTTGACACGTTTTTTCCCAAATCAGTGACATCATTTATGAATTTGGCAATTAAAGACTCTTTAAATTTAGTAGTTTTGATCAGGACTGAGGTTGATTAATAGATTTAAGCAAAAAAAAATAAAAAAAATATTTATCTGATACATTTTTAAAGCAGTTAAAATCGTGGCTGAACGAAAGGGTAGTGAATTTGCCCACAGAGTACTGTTGAGTTTTTGAAAATTTTCAAAGCATTTTCCCAAAATATGTGTCAAAATAAGATTTGTCACCAAAAATCATTCCATTTGCGGAAACACGGAGAAAGTTATGGCCAAATTAAGACTCAAAAATTCCCCATAGTGGATGAAAACATCCCGAACAGCACATAAGGGTTAAAGAGACACTATTTATAGTTTAAACTTCTTTAAAAAATTACAATATTTAAAATATGAAACTGTTTCATATCAAAAGTAACCTGCTCTGTCTTGTCTGTCAACGTGTTGTCAGTGTCCTCTTTGCTTCATGATGTATTTTTCACTGCGTGAGAACATGATGTGTGGCGTGAGAGCGCATGGCTTGTCGGACATAGCAACAGTAACTAAAAGGGGGCGGGTCTTTGCGAAGGGTCAATTCAGCGTTTGTCTGTTCACTTTTCAGAGCACATCAGTCAAATCCATCACACTTAAAGAAATGCCCTAAATTAAACTCCATTCTGTGTTTAGCTACAGCCTTGACTCCCACACTGCTGCTTCCTCATTCAGAGTCCATATAAATTCACTACTCGCGCCTGCAGTGCTACCGCGACAAAACAACATAACGCATCTTAGCATCTCTCTGCTCAGGTGGGTCTGGATGTTTGGGTTCACATTTACATAAATGTGTGCTCACATACTGTCACTACAAAAGCTTGTATTTAAGTGAATACTCATCATTTGCAAGCCTGTTGCTTTTATAGGCATCATGTAGTCTTTGTTGGAGCATTGAATGTTACACTTACACTATACTGTTATAACACCAACAGTGGGGTGACCAGACATCCCATTTTTCCTGCACAGTCAAAAAATTTTTGGGGGAGGACCCACCCACACCTTCTTTTCCCTTTTTTTCTTTGCTTCCGAGGCCCATGAGATTGAAAGAGCACCAATGCAAAGCAGCATGAACAAATATATGTCTTCGGCCAGAAACATCTGTATGCAAGTACATGGATGCGAAAGCATTGTCCCATTGTACATGCTAAAAATCAACAGAAAACACATTCCACAACCTATTTTACTTCCCTAATCTGATGGAATTCTCGAGTGAAACAGGATGTTCCACAGAAAAAAAAGCTCTGACATGATTTTAAAAACTATGGCGTTGGTAACCACAAGGTCATGGGTTTGATTCCCAGGGAATACATGAACTCATTAAATGTAGACATTGAATCTTCCAAATGCATTAATGTAAGGATTTCATACATCAGGTTTTGTTTGAATAGTGAAAAGCATGTTTTTCATACCAGAATGGAGCTGGGTAGGTGAAAAGAAGCGACAGAAAAGGTAAGTCATAAATAGAAGGTCGGAAAAACAAAGTCGTTTCAGATACGCTTATAAAACAAGACATGTTTCAGGTCATGTTTAACTTTAACCCTTATGCGCTGTTGGATTTCTGTGTCCACTCGTTATGGAGCGGGTCAAATTGACCCTAATTGGATTCAATACAATTCCTCAAAAATAACACTATGAAAAACAACAAAAATTCAGGTACAAACTGTAAATTTTTAATATCAACATTTGTCAAATATTACAAAAAATATATATCTGAAGATATGATTTAATAAATGTTTTTTAACCATTTTTTAAAACTGATTGTTTTGACAAAATTTGAAAATAAACAGTGGATTTTTAAATACAATAAATACATTTTTTTAACTTTTTTTTTTCTTAGAACATCATAACTGAACTATTAAATATAGCTGTATAATGAAAATATGTACTTTTCCTAAATTGGCTGTTTTGTAAACTCATTTCATAAAGTCAAGAGCTTTCTGGATATGAACTTCACACACATGCTGCTGGTTAAAACATGTTTCTGTATTGAAATAAGTGTGGAAAACCTCATTTTTTAGCTTCATAAGGTAGTAAAAAAATAAAATAACAAAATATAACCAAGAAATGTTATTATTTTGGGTCAGTACAGTTGCCTTAGAGCATTAAAATATGCGGGTCAAATTGACCCGGCGAACATCACGAACGTAACAGTGATTTTGTTTGTATGTGTCAAAAAACACCAGCATGTTGAAACTTTGCATGATGATAAATGAGAAAAAGTCACAAAATATCAAGAAAAAAAACAGTATTTCCAACAACTAGAAAATCTAAACGGGTCAAATTGACCCGGAACATAACACAAGGGTTAACTCAACCTCTTAGTTAACTACCAGGATGATTCTTTGTTGCTCCACTATGACAGCAATTGATCTGTAAGAGAAAGATGACAGCATAGAAGAAAAAAATGACACTATTGCCCACTATAACACAATATTTATTACATTAAATGTTCGCATTATGACTTGTTTTGTGACACATTCTGACACGTTTCACTTTAGGCATCAATTTAATAAATACTTGACTGAAAGTCACCTGAATTCATTACTGAAACAAAGGATTAAGTAGCGCAGAAGATAAAGAGAGAGTTTTGCAGAATCCAGCTTGGATGGAAGTCAGCCGTCACAGACCAAACACTCTTCCTCAACTACTACAGACGCAGTTCTTCCAACCTCTCACTGTCATTTCCTTTGGAAGTTTATTTATTTACATAGCAAGATAAGCTTTGCTTGTGCTTTCTTTGGCCTCAAGGTGATATTTTCAGAGGAGATTGTAACCATAACCCTTTAACATCCAGTCAGCACCTCATCTGTGAATGAACAATGCTCAAACAACCAGTAATCACCGATCTCTCCTACGGATTGGGCTCATTTCTACTTCTAATTTATAAATCTCTTATAGATTTATGAAATGAGCTAATGCCTCACATGCGGTCATCATAACACAACTGTCCAGAGTACCAGACACGTGAAGAGCACATGTAGTCCAGCTTCAAAAAACAAACAGACATTGATATACAACTTCAGTGAACAGTTCTGGACTTTGGAAACAGTCTGCTTGCCAAATGTAACCAATGGCTCTGCTCCAAAACTCTTTGGAAAGATCCTAATACACTGATAATGAATAAATAATAATAATGAATAAAAATACATTGCATAGACAAATATTAATAATATGAATAATTCAATTATTTAATGAATAAATGTATAAAGGCTTTCTCTTGTCCGCCACCTTGGATGGATTTTTTGCACTCATAATGCATTATGGCCTTTTCTGTGAAGGATAGACGTAAAGAGAGAGAACGTAGATCAAATGTGACTGAAATGGCGCACACACACATAACACACACCCACACACACACATGTTGAGTTTTCATGTTTTATGGGGACATTCCATAGTCGTAATGGTTTTTATACTGTACAAACTGTATATTCTGTCCCCCTACACTACCTCTACCCCTAAACCTACCCATCACACAAAATGTTCTGCTATTTTACATTTTCAAAAAAGATCATTCTGTATGATTTATAAGCTTCTTTCCTCATGGGGACCAAAAAATGTCCCTACAAGATCAAAATTTAGTAGTATTACTATACCTGTGAGGACGTTTGGTCCCCGTAACGTAGGGAATACCCGCCCACACACACACACACACACACATACACACACACACACACACACACACATACACACACACGCACGTTATTTTATTCATGGGTTTAAAGTGAGATTCCATTTAACAGTCAAAATTAATCTAAAATCTATTATCCATTTTTGTCGCTTTAAAGGTACAGTAGGTGATCTGGGAAATGCTAACGTTAGCCTCCTAGCATTGCAAGCATACGATCCAACCCTCCCTGCAAATTGGCGTCCAAAACCACGCCTCCTCCAAAACCCATGAATGGGCACACACACAGCTGCTCTCTACAAAGCATGTTAGACTACTTCATGTCTCAAAGCACATAACATTACAATAAGAACGTAAACAACAGCTTCGGTTAAAACGTTGCCATCTGTTAATTACTGTAGTTATGGCGTGAACGCAGCATAAGCTTGTTGTTGTGATTCGGTAGGAACTGTAGAAGGTGGCTGATTGCTCCGTGGCTGAAGTCTGTCTGTATAAACGCTGCATGAAACGCTCTGATGATGTATGATGTCTGCGTGAACAGGCTGCGCAAGGGTATGTAAAAACTTACACTTAAAAAAATTAACTTTCACTGTTGTTAGTTTTTCACATTACTCATATAACTACATTAACTTAATTTAACTGAGTTGATTCTACTAAAAATGAGTATTGTCAGCTGTACTTAATAAGTGTTTGTTCAGTCAACTTAACATTGCTGAGTGAAACCCACAAATTAATGTCGACAACTAGGAGAGTAAATTTAGGGATTAAAGTGTTAATTTATGTTTTTCAGTAAACGGAAAGATGTCAATAGTTTATGTTAGAGTTTAATGTTCAATTATGTTGGACATTTAGAGGAGTTTCAGTAATGTTTTTGAATTTTGTAGTTACCATTATTAGTGTTGTAGTCAAGATCACCTAATCCAAGACCAGTGTGTGTCAGGAGCAAGACCAAGACCAAGTGCTCCTCAAATTCATCTGAAAGATCCACATTTACTGCCTGAGAAATGTCTTTTTTAATCAGCAATTACAATTAGAACAATAAAGACACTATATAGAGCTGTTCACTGAAATCACTAACAACTAAATTCATCTTTACACTGCAGAGATGGAGCAGAAGTTGCATCTGAAGTGGTACAATTAAAAATGCATAAATAATGTTGAGATTTTTTGTTGAGTGTAAGGTCTAGTTTTGGTTTTGTTCATGTTTCAAGTTTCATGTTCATGTTTCTAGTCTTTGTCATTGTCATGTGTCATGTTTGTTATTCCATGTGCTCCAGCTGTCATATCATGTGATTCCCCTGTTTGTCATGTGATCCAGCCATGTGCTCCGTGTCATGTGATTCCCCTGTGTTGTGTCTTGTTTTGATTGGTTCTTGGGTTTAATCATTGTTCACAGGTGTTCATTGTTTGTCATTAGTCTGTCTATTTAAACCCTCATGTCTCCGTTGTACCTGGTTGATGTTTGTGGATTTATGTCCCTGTAACACAGTGGTGAGCTCAAGTTTGTTCTTGTTTTGTTGTTTTTGTCAAACCATGCCATGCGTAGACTTCATGTTTCATGGATTTGTGAATAAACTGCACTTGGGTTCTTAAAAACAACTCCAGTGGATCCCTTACATTGAGAAATATTGTTTATTGAACATTTGTACAAAATCTATATCACATTAGCTTAATTATATCATATGTTATAATATAAATATCAAGATTTATTTTTTTGTAATCATATGTTGAATTTTGTGGGTATTTCTATTAATTTTGGTGACATTTTTGACACAATAGAAATAAGTTATTGATTGCATTTGAAGCAGGAAGTTTTACATTCAATCAAAGTAATGATCTTAAAGAAATCAGACGGCAATTTAGCGATTACCCCTGCAGTTGTGGTCTTGCCCCGTCTTGAAATAAAGTCCTTTCAGACTGAGACCAAGACCTTCTAAAAATGCTCTTAAGACCGATCTTGAGTAGTACAACACTAACCGTTATGCCGAAGAGTGGCACCTGTGTTTAGGCTGTGAGCACTCATATACGCATTTTTGCTCTCAATTCAACTGAGCTTGTTTTTTGTTTTTTGAGTGCATTTTGTAGAGCTTTGTCAGCTTTACTTGAATTTCTTTTGTTCACACAACTAAATCGTTATTTGTACAAACTATTCAATATAGTTGCGTGGAACCACTTGATGCTGCTTTTAAATGTTTTTAAATTTTGAGCATACGTTGACAGGCAGGCAAGACATTGTATTTAATTCGGACCAAGTATAATAATTAGATCAATTGCTCATTATGACTATCTTTGCTTAAAGTTATGAACAGCAGCTATGCTAATTATTCTCCTTTTGCTTTTCTGTTTGACATCGGGACACCCGCCCGAGGTGACTAGAGAGCACATCAGCTTCAGTCCGGATCCAGCCTCTTCAGAAGACCTCAGATGATCATCACCTGTGAAGAGACGGCACCAGTTCCTGCGAGGACTTCAGAAGACGCAATCATCTGGATCAACATGCACATTGCCCAATTCTATATCCTAATTATTGTTAATGTAATTTATTTTCCGGGAGCTCTTTACTTCCAACTTCAGTTAAACTGCTAACTCTGATTGTAAATTAATTAACTACAATTTAAAGAATGCAGTTAGCAAATAACATAATTTAATGTTGACATCCGTTCTCTGTAAAGCTGCTTTGAAACGATATGTATCGTGAAAAGCGCTATACAAATAAATTTGAATTGAATTGAATAATTGGATGAACATTTTGTGGACCTACGCCTTCCACAGTATTTTATAAAAATACATTTAGACTCTTTTACTTAGTGATTGCTCCTATGAGGAGAATTTCAACCAGTTATATATATATATATATATATAAAACAAAAAATGTTTCTGTAGAGAATCAACCATTGCACCTTTAACATCTTCCTTATGTTATTCACAACTGTTAGACTGCACACTTGTTCCATGTTCTAAAGTGTGGAACATTTCACATTTCAGTAGATTTGATCAAACAGTGGCATCAAGGGCTGCCTGGAATGAGGAAGAGGATGATTTATCGATGCTCTTCTACATTCATTGAACTACTTTTCCAGGCACCAAAACGCAGCCAAGCGGAAAGAACAGCACAAGAGAACCAGACCAGCCAAAGACAATAAATACTAATAGCAACAGGTCAGACTGAACTACTTTAACCCATATTTAAACACCATTTAGTCTTAGTTTTGTTTTGTTATTCCACTACAAATGAACAGTAATTATCTTTTTCCCCCAGGTCATCTTTGGGGATGGAATGTAGACGTTTCCAACTCTAAAACCGTGCCTTAATTATCTGCACGAAGTGACAGGACATGTTGTCAATCCCTGGGTGTCATGCTTGTTAGTCCCGTCCACAGTGAAGTCATACTCATCCAAAATGTGTGTAATGAAAAGGATGATCTGCATTTATGTATATGTAATTGCTACATGATGGCATCTGGAGACGCCGTCTCTTCGCCTAGTGCTGAAATATTTGAACCTTTTCATAACTCATTGTGCAATATGGGTCTTTGCACCAAAGGGATGAAAAAGACAATGGAGGAAAAGAAGTACTGCTCCTCATAAGTGTACATTAAATATCAAATATATTCTGATTGGCTGTGATTGTGTCACGTTGCGCAGCTGTTTTGCGTTCGGAGCAGATAAATTGGTTGTCGCTGGAAACTTACCGCATCACGTTTGTTCAGGTCACGGTGTCAGTAGAATCTCTATATGGACGCCTAACAGAAATCTGCTCGCCAAGTTAACTCAAAGAGAAGATTTCAGACCGAACACTACACTCCCAAGGGTCTTATTCATGTTTTCCCAACTCAAGTTGGCTTTAAGAACGGTGCTTGCATGTTGGAATGAGTCCATGATCTTTCCAGTGTCTCTCTGGTCTGTTGGGTGGGATTAAACATGGATAAGTTTTGGCAAAGCTGCTGCGTCTACTTAAGAGCGCTGAAGTGCCGTCATATTGTGTATTCCTCTGTGTTCGGTACAGTAAACTGCCGTTCAGACACACAGCGGCAATTTAATGTACAACCCATGGGCGCTCTGTCTGATGTGTGAAGAACACGAAAAACTCTATTAAAGAAAGTAGGAAAAGGTCAACTTCACAAAGCCAACGTACTATTCCTGTTTAAACTTGGGGGTTTTTAAAATCCCAAGACCAAGAATTATTTTTTTTAAAGTGCCCCTATTATGCTTTTTCGGATATTACCTTTTAAGTAGTGTAATATGTGAATGAAAAAGATCTGCATAGTTTCAAAGATCAAAGTCCATGATAAATGAGGTTACTGTCTCCTAAAGCCCCGTTCACATCAAGAACGATAACTATAACAATAACTCTTCGCGTCCACAATGAACTCTAACCGTTATTCTAATCTCACACACTGCAGTTTCAGTGTTTACAACATGTTTTTGCTGTTCTTGTTGCATTTACACGGCTTTAACCAAATGTCCTCAGCCTGCTATGTTTCGAGTGAATAGCTAGTGTAATTGATCTAATCTAACAGTCAATATAGTGGAATAAAAACAACACTTTTTCACAGCAACTTCAAAGGAAGCGAGGCACTTATCAAAACTAGCGGAGGAGACCAGAGGTAATTTTATGCTGCACTGTTTGTAGGGTTGGGGAGTAACGAAATACAAGTAACTTAGTTACGTATTTAAAATACAAAATTTGAGTAACTGTATTTTATTACAGTTATATTTTAAATGGGTGGTAATCAGATTACAGTTACATCTGAAAAGTGTTTTAGATTACCAAAGTGATTACTTTGAATTTTAATGTCATTTAAACAGCGATTGGTGATTCTCTGACTCTGACCGTCTGAAAAAGAGGAGTTAAGTTTCATCATTTTAATACTTTTAAGAGGATCATAAAAATGTTGTTATTTTTATTTAGTTCTGTCCTGAACAAGACAAAATGAAAAACTGTCAACTTAACTGTCCTGTCATGACCTGATGATCCACGACTGTTTTCATGTTTTGTGATAGTTGTTTGTGAGTCATTTTATAATTCACTCGTCACTGCAACTTTTTATCACTATCAGTTTTTTTCCCTCACAATTGTGAGTTTGCATTTCACAATTCTGACTTCTTTTTCTCAGAATTGTGAGATTTAAACTCACAATTGCAAGTTATAAAGTCAAAATTGGGAGATATTTCTCAATATTGTCAGTTTATATCTCATAATTTTGACTTTTCTCAATATTGTGAGTTTATATCATAATTCTGACTTTTCTCAATATTGTGAGTTTATATCTCATAATTCTGACTTTTCTCAATATTGTCAGTTTATATCTCATAATTCTGACTTTATAACTCACAATTGTAACTTTATATCACACAATTGTGAGGGAAAAAGTCAGAATTGTGAGATAAAAACTTGCAATTTCCTTTTTTGTGTTTGTTCCACACTTATTAGTATTCCAAAGTTTTCTAAAGTATTTAGATTAAGTTACTAAACTTGAGTAATGTAACGAAATATGTTACAAATTACTTTTTAAAGCATGTATTTTGTAATCTGTAGTGAAATACATTTTAAAAGTAACCGATCTCTTCGTTAATACTTATTACCATTTATTCCGAGGGTATGACCGATTGTTTTGCAGATATCCATTTTCTTTAAAGTATCCATGAAAATGGGGTTTGACTTGTCAAACAATGGTGCCTTTTTCTGGACTTTGGCGATTCACTGCAATGTTGTCTGCCATTTTAAAAGCGCTAGCCCTTAAATTCGAATGAAGTCTGAGTGTTTTATCATTCAACAGCTGGAAAAATCGTTCTGAAAGTGATCCCAATGATAGTGTTTTTCTGTATCATTGTCGTTATATTTGTGGTGTGGACAATGCTATTCTTTTACATTTAGGACATTTTTTAGAACTATATCTTTATTGTTATCATTCTTGGGCCAGATCCAATTCTGAACTGCCTGAAACAAGTCTTCAGTAATTATTTCTTAATGTCATTGTATGTTTTTCAGAAAAAGTCTTCAGTAATTCCAGTCTTACCTCCTGCATGAACCTACGTAGGTTTGTATCAAATTTGCACAATGCCAGCCTAAGGTCTTCATTGGACAACGTCTACTTTGACCCACCTTCAAACACTGTAGTTTTAGCTGAAGGCAGGAAGAGTTTGGTTTGTGTGGTTGACATGTGGTTGTTTTCTGTGCTGCGAAAACAAATCCACTATGATGAGATTGATACGGTAAAATCAACACCATAGTTACTGTTCGTATCACTGTGTCAAGTGCTGAGGAAGACTCCGGAGCTGAAATTCAGATATGGTAATGGGCATTCAGTTTCCAACACATGCGCTACACGGTTGACCAATCAGAGCAGGAAATTCTCTCAGAAAGGAGGGGTTTAGAGAGACTGAATCCTTCATCGAACCATTTCAGACACTGAGAAAAGAGGTGATGCTGCAATGTATATTATGAGAAAATGAAAGTGTTTTTTGACCTCCAAAACAAAATTAGGAACCTTTAAAATAACACAATATTGGCGCTTTAAAACGTAACTCGTCCTAGAGTTTTCATGAAAGTAATAATGCTAATGCTTTATTTATGGAAACAAATAAATCAGTTATGTCATCATATAACATACACAAAAGAGAAACAAAATATATATATTTTTTTCTTTTCATTAAATGAGTCAATAAAAGGGTAGATTTAGTGAAATTGTTCATCTCAAGACTATATGAAACTATTTTAGCACTGGATAAATGTCAACTAACATGAATCTGAAACAAATGTATATTTTAGCATTTAGTCAAATAGTTTAAAACACTTGAAATAAATACAGACCAAAAGAAATAAAAATGAATGGTAACACTTTATTTCGATGGTCCACTTCAGACATTCTACAAACTATTAGTAACTTTGCAAATGCAACTGCATGTCAACTGGCAGTCATTAGAGTATTAGTAGACTGTGTTTAATATCTGTTAACACTTTATTTTGATGGTCCCCCAACAGACATTCTACTGACTACAATATGTAACTTTACAACAATGTCAACTAATTCTACTAACCCAACACATAACTCTAGTCTAAAAGTCTACAACAGTTATTAATATTCGAAAGAGAGTTAGTTGACAGGTTACTTATAGTTATTAGAATATCTAAAGTGGACCATTGAATTAAAGTGTAACTAAGTGGATTACAACATAAATAACTAACAAACACATTTAATTACCCCCCCCCCCCCCAATTATTACTCAACGAGAAATGCTATTTGCAACCCATTTTACTTTCGTAATTTGACATTTTTGTGTGAAATAGTATATTCAACAAGAAAAAATATAGAACAGGATTTGATTTTATCTACTGGGAATCATGATCACGAAAAAGTAGGAGTTCCATTACAGAATGAAGTCAGAATGTGAATTGTGTCTGGTGCTAACATTATCCATTAGCTCACAATAGCTAATTGGATAACAACATTCTTTGGAATGAAATACTCAGATTAGTCGTTCACAACAAGAACAAGAATTTAAAGAAATTTTAAGAAATCGACTAATACATGTATACACATATAACACTGTCTGAAACATTGGCGCTCGCAGTCAGTAGTTCCTCCGTTGTTCATTCGTTATTTTAAAAGAGAGAACACGCAGTTCAGTAACTTGATTTGAAAAGCACAAAACCCTTCAGCATTCAATGCAGAGAAAATAGACATTTGTCCCTCAGGAGAAACAACACAAACATACACCATGCTCTGGTCACAGAGGCCACGTGCACATATGCACACCTTCATTTCGCATGTGATTGGACAGATATTTGTACAGCTGCCTGGAAGTGCATTTAAAATCAGATGAATCAAAAACAAACAAATGTTTCAAAATAAATAGGGTTTTGGCTCAGAGATCCCAACATATGGAGAAAAAAGTGGTCTATCAGATGAGAGAAGGACGACAGTTGAAGGTGAATGAAGTAAAATATTATAACAGACGATGGAGATGAAAATGTGTGTTTCATAAAACAGTTTGGATCTTCACACATCCTGGGGCCTTGAAGCACCTTGCTAAACTAAAAAAAAAACTCTTGTTATGGGCCATTAGGGGTGTGAGATCTAAATAAATGCTACAAGATGCTGACATGCATCCTGACCGGATTATGTTGTCAGCTCAAGTAAATAAACACAGTAACTCAATACTGTGAGGCAAAACAAGAAACATCTGTGTTTTTTGGATGCTGAAAATTTCAACTACAGCAGGGCTTTTCATGCCATGCTTAACCATGATTTAATATCTTTTTTAGCCCTGGGATAAAGCTACATTTAACCCTGGGTTAAGTAACTCTTTTGCGATATTTAGTGCGACACAATGAAATGCTGTTTAGCAACTTTAGCAAGAGACAACCAATCATAAACAGCCTCAATTTGTGCCTCATTAAGTATTCATGAGCTGAAATGAAAAAAAAAGACCCAAAAGAAAGTTTGTAACGGTGTAAATTACTTTATCGAGTTAGAAATACCTCAAATGGACAACTGCGTATAATAAAATCTAAAATGTCCATGTGTTTAACTGCTCAAACAGGGAAGGACTGAGAGGTAAAAACTGAACTTTTTTTTTTTTAAATATCAATGTGATCTCTTGAGAATTGTATTTTTATGTAAAGTGTGGTTCCGCCACACGTACTGAACATCTACTTACATTTGCATAGACACTGAAACGTATTGACCTATTGACAATTTTACTTGTGCACTGTAATCCAAATCTTCAGAAATCTTCAGTAAGAAAGGGCCGAAATTCAAGCCTTTATTCAGTGATCTTCATCTCTATCCTCAAACGTCAAATTTAAAAAATTGTCGCCTCAAGAAGCTTTACAACAGATTTTATTGCAGTGATATTAAACTCTCATTGGCTCTCGTCTGCTTCGTCACTGGGGGTAGGGTTAAGGCAGGGGTAGGCAAGTTCGGTCCTAGTGCTCCAACCTTATTCAAACACACCTGAACAAGCTAATCAAGCTCCTCGAGATTACTAAGTGCTACGTGTTTTGATTTTTGTTCCCTCCTCTTACGTGGTTTGTTTATTTCTCCCTTTTAGATATTGGTTTCTTCCTGTTTTCCCGCTCTCCGGAGTCTAGGAGTATGATTCTCGCTTCGGGTGCGAGAGGTCCCGGGTTCATATCCCGGACGAGCCCCCAAACTTGAAGTCTGTTTGTTGTTTGTCTTTTCGTTCATGCTGTTTTCAGTGGTGGTTTGCTTTCTTTCGTTTTTGGTTTGTTTGTTTGTTTGTGGTTGCATGCATTGTTGACTTGGAGATTATCCTACCTGACCTATACTTCATCAGCCCGGAGGGTAGAAAAAAAAGGGAAAGCATGTCACGTGACTTACATCTTACAAACACCCAGAAGTTTCTCTGTTAAACACACCAGGGAAAGAGCGGGTGCAACCCCATGTAAGTTTTGTTTTTTGTTAGGTAGTAAAGTTTTAGTTATGGCGTGTTGAACGCTGAAGATTCTTTTTAGTTAGTTTAGAGGGCGGGATTTTAGTTAGTGAATGTTTTGGTTTTGTTTAGCACCGCTCATTTTTTCTTTCTCTCCGTGGCTTATTTTGTTTATTTTATGTTTCATTGTATAAAAGGATTTTGGGGTTGTTTCAGTTGTATAAATTAAATCTATTTTATTCTGTTAAATAAAGCAAACCACTTAACGATTCGGTTAGTTGTCTTTGATTCATTTCCCCCTCAGTACTCCCCAGAGTTTTGAAAAAAAACAATAGGTATGTGCTTAAATTTTATGTGCGTCTCCCTCATACCTCCGAGCCAATAGGGGACGTAACACTAAGGATTTAGGCAGGTGAGGGTTTCTTCACAGGGCTGGAGCTAAACTCTGCAGGACACCGGCTCTCTAGGATCGAACTTGCCTAGGGTTAAGGGATCTAAAATGTACCTATAAAATGGTAAAAATGCAACTATACAAATATCTTTATGATATAAGAGTTTTGTAAATATTTTACATTTCTTTAGCTGTAAATACTAGCTGTTTTTGTTTTAGATGTTGTCAATACGTCCATATTGTACACTTCAGCGTCTATTCAAATGTTCAATAACCTACGTATAAACAATCAGACCAGGCTGGAAATATACATTAGATACAACGGAGCAATTTCACCATGCATGCTACGCATATTTTCAGCATAAAACCTGCATCTTATTCCAGTGTAAACTAAATGTGCTGAAATATTGCTGGATTGTATTTAAATTATGTCATTATTTTCTACACAAAACCACCCCATAGGTTTATTATAGAATCTCCACAACCTACACTCAAAAAAAAATGATGGGTTAAAAACAACACAAGTTGGGTTGAAAATGGACAAACCCTGCGATTGGGTTGTTTTAACCCAGCGGTTGGGTTAAATGTTTGCCCAACCTGTTGGGCAGTTTTTTGTTTAAAAACATTTATTCATAAGCAATTTAATAATGTTTATTGTTTAATTATTATTCATTAAACATATTAATAAATGTTGATTTCCAGCATACTTTGGTTCATTTTAAGCAAGCAATACAATAATTTCTAAGCAATAGCTGAGTTAAATAAAACTACCTAGCAGGCTGGGAAACCATTTAACCCAACCACTAGGTTAAAACAACCCAATTACTGTCCATTTGTCCATTCTCAACCCAACTTGGGTTGTTTTTAACCCAGCATTTTTTAGAGTGTAGCAGCCAGAATTGAACTGCAGTGGGGAATTTCATCATGCACATTGTGTTCAGCACAAATTTTGTGGGTATGTTTGAGCTATTACCTAATTCCTTTATTGAACTGGGCACCAAAACAACACTTGCAAATAAATTGGGCTATATTAATTCTCCCCAATGCATTTTTAAAATGATTAGTGTGTTGAGATGCATGATAATTGACGTGAATGTTGTAACTACTCTGAAGCAGAACAATGACTGAATATTGATTGATTTGACAGTTTTCACCCTGTTCTCTCTAAATCTAAACATAATTGAGCCAAACCGATCTATAACACGGCTGAATACAGTGTAAGAGACCCGATATCACTCATTACTGATTGACTCATATGCCTTTGCACAACAAAAACAGTTATAACATATCAATATGTTATATAACAAATAAATAAAAGGCTTGTATTTGAGTCACTGTTACTGTACAACACAATTGGCATGATTGATAAAAATGGTACAGAAAAAGGGACAAACTTTGCCAGCAAACATGCCTGGAGACATAAAAGCCCACATTAGAGCTCAAAACACAGATCGGAAACAGAAATTCTTTCCACTGCCATTGTTGTGTGGTTCCCTCGAACTTCGAAGAGGTCCTCCGTGTTTTTCAAGAAGACATTGATCAACATTACTGACACGAAAGTTCCTGTGCACAAAGAACATTGTGTACAAAGATCTGTTTTGCCACTCCATTTAGACATTTGTAGCCCTTCTTGAGGCACTTCTTGATGCTTTTGGTCCTTTTTTTGTAAAATCAATCCATCTTAATTATTTTATTGCTGTAGGTTGTAACTGTTCACGTGCTTAATGTAGAATATTATTATTGCTGTCAAGATGGCTCTTGCTTTATTCTGTGAGCACAAGAGAGCTGGCAGTAGAATTCAAGGTTATGAAGACTTCACTGCTTATTGTAAGTAGGGCTGTCAATGAATTAAACAATTTATGCTTGTATTTAGTTGTAGTTTGTGATGCAGAGAAATTTTTAATCGATTAATTAGCATTTCTCCAATGGATAATAAGCTACAAGAAGTAAACGTCAGCCGTGTATATGCTAGGGATGGGATGACTTTATCGATTAATCAATCTTCTTTTGTACTGAACTGAGATCTTTTAGTCTATGCTAAAAATGATTTGGAGCACGTCTACCATCCAATAATCGCAGTAAGCTTGGTGCTTTGTTACTTTTGATATGAAACAAAGTCTGAGCTTTCAAATACTGTCATTTTCATAACAAAATTCAAACAATAAATTTGGTTTCGATGCTCTATAATGTGGCATGACAGACTCTCTTCTGCTTTATTACACCCCACACTCAAAAAAAATATTTCTGTCTAAACATAAGTTTTATGTCATTTAATTACATAGCAATTTTCCATCCATTTGGATTACATAGTTTTAGCATAAACAAACTAATAAACTTAATGTGATTCATATTTGTCAGTCATATGTAAATGAAATAGGTAAGATTTATGTAATGAATAGTGAGAGATTAAATGTCTTTTATCTTCAGTTGATTTCATCAGTTGTAGTTCTAGTGTTTCTCTGTCCTTCAGTGATTCTGCTTGTTAACAGCAGGTGTTCATCATTAATGCTCAATCATCACTTAATGATCTCATTAACTCTGACACTGCTTCAATGGTACTTTAACTCAGTAGTGTGCACACACATGACCACTAAACAGTGTTCATTAACCTGTGAACTATTACATAAATCTTACCTATTTCATTTACATATGACTGACAAATATGAATCACATTAAGTTTATTAGTTTGTTTATGTTAAAACTATGTAATCCAAATGGATGGAAAATTGCTATGTAATTAAATGACATAAAACTTATGTTTAGACTGAAATATTTTTTTGAGTGTATAGGATAACACTTTATTTGAAGGGGTGTGCATAAGACTGACATGACACCTTCATGGCACATATCATTTATGATACCTGACATGGTGTCATTCGCTCAATTATGTCATTTTTAATGCAAAGATGACATTGTTTGAGATATCTTTGTTATGACAACTTGACATAAACCAATACATCATAACCTGTCATACATTTTTCATAAACATGACTTAACAGATTAATTATAAAACTTAAGAAACTACTTTTGGGTTTTCTACTTTTATGGGCTAACATTACATTAAACTGTCATGGGGTTGGTTTTGACACTGTGTTTATAACTGTGTCATGAATATCCACTTTTTTTTTCAGTGGTACAAATTGAATTTGTCATTAATCAAGTGTTAAACACTGTTATAACAGTGTCATGAATATTTTTAATTTCATAATTTAAAGAAAAATATTCATGTTGCTGATATATGTCTTGTTATATATGTCACATTGTCATGACAAAGATACTGACAGGTTATGATGAATTGGTTTATGCCAAGTTGTCATAAAGACATCTCAAACAATGTCATCTTTGCATTAAAAATGACATAATTGAGCGAATGACACTATAAACATGCATAAAACCTCCTTCATATTCATGGCATGTATCATGTCACGATTATGAAGGTGTCATGTCAGTCTTATGCACACCCCTTCAAGTAAAGTGTTACCAATTAGAACACAAAAACCATGAATGAAAATTGAAAGAAACTGTACAATTTAATGAAATGTATCTAGTCCCATGAAATCGCTCAATCAGTCTTTCAACTGCAGAAAGATGTCAATAAAACAGCTTGTAATGTTACAGTTACCTCAGAAAAGCTATTCATTATTGATAGGCAGCTAGAAAAAAGTTTTACTAAATATGCATTATATTAGATATATTTTTACTTAAGCTGTTTTCTTCACTACTTAATGTATTCTTGAGTAAATGCCACGAAAATGTTAATTTTGGTTTTAGTGTTTTGGTAAAAAATAATTTCGGTGCATCACACTAGTTATAGCTAACATGTTAACGCATTCAGTTCCTTTTAAAGTAAAGAACAAAATAAGAAGCTGCTCATGTCATAAATGCTCCTCATCTCATTTGAACGAAAAAAAAAAATGACAGATTTTATATTTCCCAAATACACTCTAAAAATTATTTTCATGATTTGTTATCACAACATTTTTTTCTTTTGTCAAAACAACTTAATGTGGTTCAGATAACAGTTTCTGTTGATTAAATCAATCGCCTTCCTTGTATTAACATTTTTAATTTCAATGAACTCAATTTTAAGGCAACCTGGTAACTTACTTTGTTTAAGTTAAACCAACAATTCTATTTTACAGTGTAGTTAAATGACACCAAACATAATGAGACAGTATATAAATTGAAATTGAATAAATGATGCATAAAGGGGGTCAATTTTACCCAGCATGCTGTGATTTTTAAAATATTTCATCAATGAAAACATTTATTTGATATTCCATTAATTCTTCTTCTTCAAAAAAAAAACTTATGACCTTCATCAATGTCATTTTCATATTTCTTGGTCATAGGATTGGGATTTTTTTTGTATCAGTACCCCAAGAATGCATAAAGGGGGTCATATTGACCCATATTATATCCTATAGAATTCTGACCCTATTTTTGGATACATTTTTGTCAATAATAATATTAATTTTCTTTAAACTTAATCATGGATTACTTTAAAATCTGTTGTGACATTTTTGCTCCGAGCCAGACGTCAACCCCGTGTCTGAATATTCATATATCCCCACTATATAGCAGGTGAAAAGCAGTATGTGAAATGTACGTCTGAATTCACAGTATTCATCAATTAGGAGGCCAAAACGGACACTTTACTATCATGGGAGATGAGTCATTAATGGCAAGAAAACGAAGCAACTAATAGGATTAATACGACATACATTCATACTTGATAATATTCATACTATACACATGGATACTTTTGTAACAAGTTCTCAAATGTAGAACCTACTCGGTTTGTGATTTCAGATACAATAGACGAGTAGAGAAACGCCACAGCAAAGGACAGCTGAAGACCTGAACAAAGAAAGAGGTGCAAACTCTGCCCAAAAGTTATGCTTAGAAAGTTGCAAATGTTCTAGGGTAAAACGACAAAGTTAAACCTATGCGTTAACATGTTAACCATGACAGCCCTAACTATAAGTGCTAACTGAATCTGAGTAAGTCTAAAAGATTAAATAAATCAAAGAAAATAAACATTGCAATATGACCCACAGAACGACTGTCAGAGCGAAGTGTGAAAGACGGCGCAGTGTTGCTCAGTTTCATTGTACGTCACTCTTTTCTTTGGTCGTGTCCCAAATGACGCACTTGTTAACTTGTGGCCTTTCGCCCTTTCCTATCACATGTCTGAGAATTCCCACTGATCATTTCATGATTCAGAAGGTGAATCATGAACTCATGGCTTTTGGCCACAATGTGCCCTTGACGCCCATTGCCAAGCACACCCTACAAAGTACTAACCGACGGTCTTTGTGACTTACCATCACAAGAATTTAGGCGGAGGATGGCTTCAACATTTGAAGGTGGCATTTGTGCTTTGTCTTTGATGTTGATAGACCATTGTAATGGGATATCGTGGCAATAAGACATACCCACGTGACTTGATGTGCCAGTTTTCATGACAACATTGTCGGCAGAACGGGCTTCACAGGTACGTGGTGGCCTCGCGGTTCTCACGTTCTTTGGCTTGGGCCACAGCCACATTGATGCACTGCAGCCATTCTTCCGCGTGCTTCTCATCTTGAGCTTTCAGCACGTAGGTTTTGCTGTCGGTGAAGATCTCGAAGGCTCTAGGTAGCCCGCGGTCACGCCTCTTCTTTGCAACCACCTTAACGCTTTGCACTTTGCTAAGTTCAATTGTGCTGTTGTCCAGCTCGTCCTTCTGTGAGTGCAAGAGGGAAAAAGCGCCATCAATCAGAGCTAATGCTTTAATATTCAAGTAGGTTTGAATGGATCACAGCCAGTGCTCAATATCAGCTGTTTTCAGTCCTGGTCCAGGGGACCCACTGCTCTGCACATTTTCTATGTCTCTCTATTCTGATACACTTGGTTCACCACTGATCTAACGCTGCATTCACATGCTATCAGAAATGCACTACTTCTCAGTTGTGAATACGAGCTCGTTGCATTCGAGTGCTTTGTTGTTCTTGCCTATTTATTGGGTCAATCTTATTAAATCTTACTTTAAATGTAATACATAATAACACAGTACAGTTTAGAATCAAGTGATTTACATGTGTTTAGGGGGTTGTTTACACAACACCACTTTCAATTAAATCTTTTTATGTATTTTGGCAGTTAATATACACAGTGTTTTGAGGGCCGAAAGTGCAAACTTTGAAAATGATACCCTTTTTGTAAATTACAAAACTGAGAATTTGAGTAAGTGGTGATGTCACGCACATGCATATTATGTGTTCAGCCTATAGGCGCATAGTTTTTTTTTTTTAAAAATGACCACCAAATACTGGCCTAAAATGCAGAATACGGTGTTTTTAGTCGTTTTCGTGGATCCGTGTGAACAGGGATCATTTTGACAATGTTGTCGTCTGAATGTGAAAATCGCAAATGTGAAATTTTTCTGTTTTTAGTACCCTATTGTCATGTAAATGTGACATCTCTCTCTTTTCAAACAGATTACATAAACAAAGAATATTTTTTTTCGATTTGATTTACAAGATTTAAACACGCTTCTTTGGACATACTGTATGTCTCATGTTTGTGTGATTATTATTCTCGAAGTTAGTTCATTTTCTGTGGACTATCAGACTGGATTTCATTCAGAGAGAGACTGCAGCTCACGCATCATGCTAGTTTTCTTTATTTTACACAACATTTAGTTTTTACTGTGAGTGTACACAAATAAAAGACGACATTCTATAGTTTCAATTGATGTATTAATTTTGTCTTTATGACAAAAAATGACAGAGTATTTTAAGTTGATTAAACTGCTATGTGAAAAAAAAAAAAAAACGGCAAAAAGCACCGGCACGTTTCCCGACATTTGAGTGCTAAACCATCATGATGAAATTGTGCTTTAAAGCAAAACTATTAATTTGACATTATTACAAAGTGTTATACGTGTGTGTGTGTGTCTCTTCAAGTACACTTACATTCTTTAATATTACATTATCTGCAAGTACAGTTTTTAAAAAATATCTTTTTAATATTTCAAGTACCCTACAAGTGCACATCCAATACACTTTAGCACAATTCTTTTTCATAAAAGTTGGGCCGTTTAGATAAGACACAATCTTGCAATGACTAGTCAATCATTGTAACTAATGTAACTAATGATTTGGGATGGGGTTTTGGGTTGGAGGCTCACAGCATGCATGGTCCCAATTCTCCAGCTCTATTGTTCTTCCTGTCTCACAGCGGGTTTTTAAGAGTTGCTGCACAAAGTTTGCCAAAAATGAAGCTTATTGTTGTTTGTGTACACTGGTTAGAATGAGCACCATTAAAATGAAAGAAAAAACAGCAGAACTGCAAGAGAAAATTAAAGGCATAATAAAAACAAGATACTGGGCCAAATGGTCCTCAAAATCATATTGAAAGCGTTTGTGTCATGTTTGATAAAAATAAAGATTCGTCAAAGATTTTGCGAGATGAAATGACTGTAGCAATGCATCGCTTTTCCAGAGAGAAAATTTACAATGAATCAAGATTTAATGTGCTTACAGCTCTGAAAAATGAATTCATTTTTACTAAAAAGCTTTTGCTGGCTTTGTGTCAGAATACTCTGAGACTGACTGATCTTAGCTTTGTAGTCACTGTTTGCATGTCATGGCTTTGGTTATGGATTCTCCTTTGCACAATCTTAAATATGGCTTGCATATGGACGCTTAGTAAATTGGTTCTTTGCTTTGTTTAAACGGAAGAGTGAGATTGTGACAAGCCATTTTAGTTTTGAATCTCAAGATTAAGTCATGGGTTTTTGAAAGATAATGATCATCTCTTAATAAAATACTAGCAAACCATTGGCTACAAGATTACAGATGGTTATTCAAGAACATTATTGATCATATTTAGTAGTCCATACAACTTTTTCCAAATATTCTAAGTCTTTTGAAGCAATACTATAGCTTTGTGTGAGAAACAGACATAAATTTGAATCATTTGACTTCTGAAGATCTGGAACATCCCACAAAAACTGTATTGACTAGGGGTGGCACGGTTCACAAAACCCACGGTTGGGTTCGTATCACGGTTTTAGGGTCACGGTTTTCGGTTCTTGTTGTTATTTTTTCTTTTAATCTTTAACACTCCAGAAATGTCCTTCAGCATATGATATATAGCTTATTAGCTTAATTATCCACAATTTAGGATACAGTATTAACATTTTTGTAATGTAATCATGCACTAACTGAATTTGACTTGACTTGAGATTTTGATACAGCAAGAGAGAAGACATTGATGATCACATGCTTTTCGTTTGTTTGGCAAAAAAAGGAGCATGTGTATTGTTATCTCTACAGGAACTTGTGCCTTTTTAGCACACAAAGATTGAAATTAACTTGCATTTATCAAACTGCCAACTTCAGTGTAGCTCTTACAAAAAAAAATATTTTAAAAGACAAAGAGAGGAACTCTTAAAGCTCTGTCTTTTAAACAAGTCAAAATACTTTAAACATAAATATATAATATAATGTAATAACATAAACATCCAATGTTTTAGTTATCACTGTGGACAGTAGAAGTTGTTTCCTAACCGGCTCTCTCCTGTTTGTGTTTATCCACACATTGGCTGATGTCTTCTCAAATGAACTGTCATTAGAAGTGTTTCCATTAGCATATTAAATGCATTTTGCTCAATGTTTGCACACAGTCGCAGTTCTATCTACTGTTTTATTTCCGTTGTCATCGTAAGTAACATGAAATCCAAAATGTTCCCACACACCGGATTTGAACGACACGGGCGCATCCACCAACTCCGGCCAGTCTTCATTAGGGGCCGTTCACATATCGCGCCTAAAAAAGTGTGGAAAGCGCGGCCGCGTTGCTTCCATTTTGAGCGCGCTTGCCGCACGCCTACATAGGAAATAATGAATATGCGCGCAAAAGACGCGATATGTGAACGTCCCCTTACTCCACTTTTACTGTGTATATGTATGTTCGCGCAAAACTGAACGGTTCGAACGGTTTTTCATGTACCGTGCCACCCCTAGTATTGACTATGTTCATGATCTTTTGTCCTTTAAGCTGGACAGTATAAATCATCAGCTTTACTTGTATGGAAAACAGAAGCTGCCTAACATCTTATTTTGTGTTCCACCGAAGAAACAAAATAATATAAGGCTGGACGATTTGGGGTAAATGATTACAAAATGGTTATTTTTGTATGATCAGTTTCTATTAGAGAGTCTTGATGGTAAGAAATGCAAAAATGATACATTCTGATGTCTTGTGAATGGGACACTTACTGACTTTCCTCTTCTGAAAAGAAGCTGGTTGCCGGCAAGAGTGAAATAACGTGTTTTCCACCTTTTGATGAACTTCCAACGTACTTGTTTCTCCTTCAGCTTCCCTTCGATGAGTGGCTGGCCATCCTGATTCACGACTGAGCAGAATAAAATAGAGAACGTTAAAGTAGTCTTACACCATGAGAAAGATTTCACATAATAATGATGTTTTTTATCAGCTGTAGTCCTGAATGACTTCAATGAGCACCATAAACACTCTTGAAAATATCTCCTTTTGTGCTTCATGGAAGAAAGTCAACCAAAACAGATTTGAAATGACATGAGTAAACTATTAATTATTTTTTATTTTTTGGTAAACTAACCCTATAGCCTGGTCTGCCCATAGGAAACAGAAACAGTCACTTTGAATTCAACACAAAACAATACTCTCCTCTCACACAGCATCCTCTTCTGGATCCACGCCATGCTAATCTATTTACACACACAGGGACTTGTGGGTAAAGTTTTCTCATTAGACGAACAAAAGAGCACTGCTCAGTGTTTATCACCACATTGCAATATCTGGTGTGGTTTCAGACGCGGTGAATATTGTGTCTCCTGCCTGTGTTTGCCGGGTCTGTCTGAACTACACAAAGCGTTTCACAGATCTCTCTCATGGGTCTATTTCAGTTAAACAGGAAGCTGTGTTATGGCCCTTCCAGGATGGTACAAAGCAGCCCATTGTCTGAGTTTTCCTTTTTTCAGCAAGGAAAACAGATGAGAATCTGCGCTGCTTTGATAGTCCGTTTAAGATTAAGCAAGACTGATATCTGATAATCACCAAACTATAATCCCAACTGGCAGAAGTTAAACTCATGGTGTATTAGAGAACACTGGAGTACTGATTTACAGTGGGGTAAAAAAACTCTGGCCTTGACCTGCCGCAATTTCCTAGAAAACAAAAAAGGGCCTTAACAACGTCATTCGTTTAGTAATTAGGTTAGTATAATAATTTAATTCTGAGATATAAAAGGCACTCTCCACGAGTACGGTACAAAATAAGGGCTGGAACATGAAGTAATTTTCTTTTTTCAACAAATAGGAGGTGCTTAACTCTCAGAAAATGTTGAATTTTTTTTTTTTTTTTTACCTCAAGGAGGTTGAGCTACATTTTATATGAGCTGCTATAAAAACAGACTGTGACTGTGTTTTGCAAATATTAAAAATATTACATTTGCATTTACATTTAGTCATTTAGCAGACGCTTTTATCCAAAGCGACTTAAGTGAGGAAAACAAACAAGCGATTCTTCATGAATTGGCAAATAACACAGGAAGTGCTCACAATACAAGTTTCATACATTGCTCAGTACCATAAGCTGGAGTAGGAAGGGAAAAGGGAAGGAAAGGTGTTTTTTTTTTTTTTTTTTTTTTTTTTTTTTTTTTTATGAGGGGATCAAGTGTTCACGGAAGAGATGAGTTTTCAGCTGTCTCTTGAATATTGCCAGGGATTCTGCGTTCCTGATGAAGGTAGGGAGATCATTCCACCAGCAGGGAGCAGAGAACGAGAAGGTTCTGGAGAGTGATTTTGTGCCTCTCTGTGACGGTACCACAAGCCTTCATTCCTTTAGGATCGCAGGCGATATTAAATTAGCAAGAAAACAAATAAACAAACAAACAAAAAAACACCACCACCACACTGAATATTATTTCAACAGATTATGTCAAAATGACAAAGCATTGTGCATTTGAGGTCTCTCTAACGTGGGACAGCCCAAAATAATATTTTCAAAGAGTGAAAACAGGCATTTCGTACTTAAAAAACTTTAATGCAATAAAACAAATCATGTGACCCCAATGTGCTTTCCAATTATTGGAAAGTGCTAAAACACTTCAATTTGTTATTTCTGGTCAACCACATAAAAAAAAATGTAATAGAACTAAAATCTGGCAGAACAATTGAGAGGCTTTGGAAGAGATAATGGGCTGTTCTGGTGGTTTCAACCCAAAACTTTCTGCAGATGTCTGCATTGCAATGCTGGTGAAGGTTGATAATTGAATTAGTGTGTGTTTATCCCATGAGCAACATAATAATTCTCTATTATGAATTCTTTTTCATTTTACTTGCTTTTATACTCTCCCTGCTTTTCTCTGTCAAGCATGAATCAAAGCACTAGAATGTGAATGCAAGTACATGAGCAAAACAAATATGAAATGTCTGTTTAATAAATCCCAGAACATTAAAAGCATCTGTGCTCCATTTTCGTGTTCCATTTGTTTGCTTAAATTGATTTCTGTTCGGTTGATTTTATTGTGTATATGGTACTGTACTTGAAAATGAGTTTGTCTGTTTGTGGTCATGAAAGTGAAACACACACTAATGATAAGAGCAGAAGCCAAAAACCGATGCTCGGCAAGTCCAAAGTATGACAGACTACAGTTGTTTAAAAGATTTTGTTCTTTCTGAAATTACACAATGTCCTGAAAAATAGCGACACACTCAAATGTGCTCTCCCCATCACAAGCGAAGTACAAAACTGTAGTAAGTAGCATTTTATTTCTGATGTTGAAAATCTGGATTCTGGCAGTCCCGATCCACATATAGCACAGAATGCAACAAAAGCCAATGGGAGAAGAGGAAAAGGTTTGAGGGTTATGTTACCAATTCATCAATAAAACAATTTGAGGAAAGAATTGTTTATTCCAGTTTGGCCTCAACTGAAAATGCATGCAATGAGGATAATGCTAGTCACTGTGGGAAAAGAAAGGTCAGTGTTTATTTTTCTGATGGTTGGTGTATGTTATAGATTTTTTGCTTGGCTTTGACCAACGTTGTGCTCTACTGTTGATTTAGAGTAACTGAAGAAAGAAGCTCCGAAAGTTAGACAAGATTCCAGCAACCCCTGCTGAGAGTGTGGATTCACTTCTATAGAATTTACTGGACAGGGTTTCACATATTTTAGCAAAGTTGGAGTACGTCCAACTCCATGTCGAAAAACAAAACATAGGACAAAGGTTCAGGAGTTTATTTGGGTTTTTAAAGGGTGAAATATCATTATATGTTCATGAGGTTCAAATGATTTGAGTTCAAAATATATAAAATGAGATAAAGCTCAATAAATAAAATAAGAATTAAAAATTTGTTTC
Organism: Zacco platypus; assembly: GCA_038088235.1. NCBI lineage: Eukaryota > Metazoa > Chordata > Actinopteri > Cypriniformes > Xenocyprididae > Zacco > Zacco platypus. The sequence goes on along the minus strand of CM076075.1, from coordinate 3,322,253 downwards.
TATCAGTAGAAGTTTTTCATGAGTTTTTCCTATTATGACCTTAAAGGCACAATATGTAAAAAAAAATAAAAAATTAAAATATCCAAAAACCACTTGCACGGTGTTATATATTTCATTCATCTGTGTACCTACATTATCCTAAATATTTCCAAGAATTTGTAAATTTAGAGAAATTCACAATTTTAAATCGTGCCCCGTCCCTCCCTTGTCGCCTGTCAATGACGTAATATCTGCGTTATCCCTGGAAATGTTGATCTAGCTCACTGTTAAAGGTACAATCCGTAGTTTTTCGCCGCTAGGGGTCGCTAAACAATTCAAAACTATAACAAAGATGTAGATTGATGACGCAGTGAATATGGGATCATGGAACTTGTCTTCATGCCGATGGATCTAATAATATTCATGGTGAAATAATGTTTATGGACGAGTGAATGCATGTTTTTATCATGACTGTGGTGTGAAGCAGGACGTGGCCGAGCATCACAGACGAGATTACTAGATATGAGAGACAGATATCAGTGACACACGCGAGTCCCGGGATATAAAGAAACGAGGACATTTCATTCTACCGGACTACTCACAAGTGCTGAAATACTACTCATACGGCTCAGTTTATTTGATGAATTAAAACTGTGAGGTAAAGCTGCGCTGTTTCACTTGATCTAACGTTGTAATGTTTAGTATTAGTTTCTTAGCTGTAATAGACTTAACAGTAAGATAGATCAACATTAGATTATCATACTGATGATATTCTTACACTTCATCATGTTGAGCTTTATAACATTGATTAGTCTTATAGCCTACATTTGCTTATCTTGTCTAATAACGTGCGAGAGCGCCGTCTCTGTCAAGTCAAAGTTTGTCGCAAAGCTCTCGCCATCTCGGAAACCCCACGCTGATATTGATCCTCGTTTTATTTCTCCTTTTGTCCCAAAGTTTGCTTGCCACGGTCCATAATGTTTGGACGAAACAACAGCAGCGCGCCACTTTTGCTAATTCACTGCGTCATCAATCTACGCCTTTGTTATTGTTTTGAAGAGTTTAGCGACCCCTAGCGGCGAAAAAATACATATACACAATAATATTAAATATTTTTTAAACAAAATATTCCAAAGGCCAAAATTAAGCATAATATCTTTCAGAGTTTTCAAACAATAAACGACACACACATGTTGTGTTTTCATGTTTTATGGGGACATTCCATAGGCGTAATGGTTTTTATACTGTACAAACTGTACATTCTGTCCCCCTACACTACCCCTACCCCTAAACCTACCCATCACACAAAATGTTCTGCTATTTTAGATTTTCAAAAAAGATCATTCTGTATGATTTATAAGCTTGTTTCCTCATGGGGACCAAAAAAATGTCCCCACAAGATCAAAATTTACTAGTATGACTATACCTGAGGGACATTTGGTCCCCATAACGTAGGGAATACGCGCCCACACACACACACACACACACACACGTTGTGTTTTCATGTTTTATGGGGACATTCCATAGGCGTAAAAGGTTTTTATACTGTACAAACTGTACATTCTCTCCCCCGACACTAACTCTACTCTTAAACCTACCCATCACAGAAAACATTCTGCATTTTACATTTTTAATAAAACATTGTTTAGTATGTTTTTAAAGTTATTTTAAATATGAGGACTCATGAAATGACTCATGAAATGTGAAACTGATATTTAATTATTATTATTTTTTTTTTAAGTCTTTTGAAATAGACAGGCAGCCAGGACAAACCTGATGAAATTTCGGCAGCATGGTGGTTTTGAAGCTGGGTCACTGTGTTCCGTCTCCTTGTTTGAATTTCTCATTAATGTCTGAACTAAACTCCAAGCGATGGAATGCTCTCAAATACTATAATGTGCTTCATGAGCTGACGGCACACAAGACTTCTGTCAGACCACAACACTGCCAAGGTAGGTGCTGCCTGTCCAAGCTTTGCTTCCCCAAGTCCTTATTTCGGCAAACATTCACCTCGCTCTATTAAAAATCATTACAGCTCTCTGCTAATGGAAACTGTCCCAACATTCCAAATAAGGTGAAAGGAGGTAGAATGTGTGCTACAAACACTCGTTTAATGAGCGGCACTCGCTATTGAAGCTTCAATGAGTCTTTTATTCCCACCTTGGCTGCTGGATGGTGGTATGTAAAAACATTTCCTGTTCCATTAAAGTGTCTCTTCATGGCAAAAAAATAGCTTTCTGAGGTAAAGTGACGCCATCAATATTTCAACTACTGTAGCAATCCAATACTCCACTAAAAGCAGCAGTGAACAATTTTAATATCCATCTCTGAGGGTGTAAAATATTAAAAGTAGAAAAAACATGAAGATTAACAACCACATTTATTTTTCTGAATTTAGTACTACTAGTCAAAGAAAGACCCAAAGCCTAGAAATACTGCCTACTGAGCATTAAATAAAATAAAATGAAATATTAGTAAATCAGTTCTGTCAATTTTCTGGGATGAGAAATTGTAACATTACCAGTAAATTAATGTTTGATGCTATTTGTAAAAAGCAAACAAACAAACAAACAAAAAAAACATGATTACCACTGTAAACAGCACAGTGTTATTGAGTAATTTCCATCCAAACTTTATAATTGACCCAAAGCAGATTTCTTATGTCAGAATGTCATTTCCAATGATTGTCATCACAGTTTACCAGTATTTTGGGGCTGACATGTTTCCGCCACTGAATAAAAAATAAAAAAAGTAACTGCAAATTTTTATCTAGCAATTGTGTCCGTACTATCATTCTCAACCGACAACCATTGTACTTCACACTTATTTACTTATTTTATCTTATATTTTATTTTTATTTATTTATACTTATTTTATACTTAAGCCCACCTGGTACTTAATTTTTTTTTCTAACCTTTTATTATAGTGTATAGTATTTCTTTTTCATTTGTTAGAACTCCCTGTGTGCACTGATTTAAAGACAAGCTGCTGCTGTGACAAAGAGTTTCCCTTCGGGGATCAATAAAGTATTTCTGATTCTGATTTCTCGCAGTTCCCAGAATTCTCACATAAACTCGCAATTTTGAGTTATTAAGTCAAAATTGTGAGAACTCTCAGTTCTCAATTGTGAAAAAAAAGTCAGAACTGCGAGATATAAACTCACAATTGCAAGAAAAACGTCTGAATTGCGAGTTTATTGTGTGTCTTTATCTTGTGTGAACAGTATATATGGTGTATTTACCCGAAAAGTCAATATGGCAAATTTAAGCCCGGGACACACCAAGCCGACGGTCAGGTAATGTCAGGCCATTTTTGAGCATCGGTCAGCTTAGTTTTTTTCAGTTCTGCACTGCTGGCTCTAGTTGAATGCTATCAGGATTTTTTTATTTTTTTTTTGTAGATTCAGAATGTTGAATCGGCGCCGGCACTGCTGGAGAGAGAAATAACTCTAATTGGCTGTTTAGCATAGCGAAAGAATAAAAGAGAAAGTTATTAAAGTGAGCAAAGGGGTCAAGACGGTACAGACAGAAGGCTGATATAATTTTACGTCATCTTACCTGAACATTACAAAGCACATAATGTTTTTCATATTTGTGACGAGCAGGGTGGGCAAGAGCCGTGAGGGAACGGCGCGAGGCCGGTGACGCGAGTGATAATGAGCGTCAGCTGCACGCTACACCGGTCTCGTATCTCTCACGGAGGAGCTCCGGAAGCATAAAAGAGGAGCGCAATGTAACACAGTTCTTACGAACGGGAAGGAGGCGGGAACCGGCGAACATTCAACGTAACTTTAATCAAATAAATAAACAAACAATAAAACAAAAGTAACAGTTCCTCACGGCGACTGCCGCCCAAACATAATAAAAACACAACATAAAATCCAGGCCTGGTCCTCTCTCGTCCTTCACTGTCGTCGCTCCTCTTTTATGCTTCCGGAGCTCCTCAGTGAGAGATACGAGACCGGTGTAGCGCGCAGCTGACGCTCATTATCAGTCACGTCACCGGCCTCATGCCGTTCCCTCACGGCTGCTCGTCACAATAATAATATGAGCTGACTGGAATAAAGAAAATGAATGATACTCAAAATGGGAAGCAAGGGCTGCTTTATTTACGTTTTGTATATGTGCAGTCCTAGTTTTGATTTCCCTTTTTGAATGATGAAAATAGTCTATTGATACATGCTGATATAGACAGCAAATTTCCTTACACACAGGCACAGAACGCACATGCTAGTTGACATTCACCCGGAGTCCTTTTGGTGTGTTCAAGTGCAGCTTTTTGGAAAAAACACAGCTGATGAGAGGCATAAAGAAGTAAATAAGTACCAGCATAAACAAGCTCAAATCAGCTGCCATGCATCAAAACATACCTAACCAGCATATGCTGTTTTTTTTTTCCAACAGGGAATAACAATGCTACAGTGGTTAAGCAGTGAGTTACGTCATTGTATGGGAAACACACTCCTGCCTGTGTTGGTCTCGATCTGGATACTGGTTATGACAAACAAAAATCATCCAAATGGATTAAGTAAACTTCCATTTTCCAAGTTGAATTAATTGCATGCAATAAAATTACAGTGTGAAACAATGTTCAAGAATTAAGCTAACTTTAATAATTTGCATTTACTTTAATTAATCAATGTGCATTCACTTTCAAATGCCAATAAATGAACTCAGATGAAATAGACATGTACCATGTGCATCAATTTACAATATGTTTTTGGTAAAACGTTGAGGCCAGGAGGCAAAGACCTTCTCTGTTGTATCGAATTGGAACTTGTGGAAAAATCCTACCAAAAAGCACATCTGCACATCTGGAGAAGATTTAAAAAAAAGCAACAACAATTCTGGATGCACTTGAATGGGATCAGAAGCCTCTTTGTCTGAACATCCTAATGCTGGACTGATGTAAATGTATCTCCGCTACAGAAACGAGAGGAACCACCTTTTCCTCTAGTTTTTGTTTCTTTCTTCTCTTCATGGAAAGCAGATTTCAGAAATCATCACAGAAGACTGAAGCTGTATATACGACATCTGGTGTCCTGACATGCTTTTGCAAAATCACGTAGTCTCTAATCATTAACTTCAGAGAAGGATCAACTGTAACCGTCTTAAAATGATGGTTGCTATTCACCGATAATCTTGCCCTCAAGTGAGCTGTTAACAGCTGCGACTGGATCGAGTCAAACAACACTCGAGAACCAGATCAGCCCAATTTGTGAACGAATCGTTTGTGAATCACATCAACCGATTCATTGATAAGACATACTTCTCGTATGAATTCTCACACACAAGGGACAGAGATCGGTCATTTACAACCGAATTCCACCAAATTCATTTTCAAAAAGTAATGAAATCTGTGCTAGTTTTTATCTTTGTATCTTTGATGTGTATCATCACAGGTTTGAGAGTGGATCGTTTATCGTGTGCATATGTTTGTACATAGTCAAAAAGAAGCAAATCTTATTTACCTGTGGCTTTTTCTGGATTACTGCACATGAAACAGAGCCAGCCACCCTCCTCTTCACTGTAGCTGAACAGGTCAAAGAAACGAACCTCCTCCAGATACATCTGCAAACTGTCCACATCCTGAGAGTCAATACAGAGAGATTGGGAGTGATGAAATTTAGCAGATGAAGCTATTCGAAAGCACTGAAGATGACACAACAGAGCTACCTGCTCATACAACTGATCTGCTCCAAAACCAATGAACATTGAAAACAAAAAAAATTTTTATGGATTTTTTTTTTTTTAATAAGACATCTAGAAATAGCTCTTTAAGGTAACAATTGTAGGTTATCAAGCCTTATACGGTACCTTATTTTGGTGAAATTTGAAGACAGCAACACCTTTGTGAGAAAATGCTAGAATTGCAACAAGGTTGGTCGAAAAAAATGATCCAAGATGGCAAATGTTGAGTCCAAAGAAATGCTGACTAAAATATTCTTGTTTACTATTTCACCTAACAGTATTTTGTTCTATCCCCTCGTTAATCTGATGTGACGTTTACTGGAAAAAATTACAGCGATTCGATTTTTATCGATCATGAAAATATTGGTGTCCAAGATGCCATATTCCATAGACTATAGTATATACACCATGAGTTTATAAAACCTTGCCTTAAATGTGTAATATGAATTAATAGTGCTCATAAACAGCTGTCGAGGTAGATTTTCACTTGAAAATAGTGAAGGGTCTGGACCTGGAAATGGCATTCCTTAAGCTATGACTTAAATGGATATATGACTTATCATAACATTGTCAGCATAGCAACACGCTAATGCCAAACTATAGGAGTGAACTACGAGCAAGTCACAATTCTTGAGCACATTTTCTACGGAATAGCAAAAAACTGTATCTGTTATAACTTGAGATTCTATAAACACTACGGGTGTGACGAGACGAGACGAGACACGAGACTGGGTTCACGAGACGAGATTTTTATAGTATTTTTAAGAAATCCTCAATAATGAAACGTATGAAGGGAAAATAGTCTGTTATTCAACTGAAAATCATAAAATGCAAAAATGTTGGTGCATTTTGAAATCAACTTGTAATGCATGTCATTTTACTTCTATTTTAATGAATTATTTGCAGTAAAACAACATGCAAACACTGCTAAATGTTTTGCCACACAATCAACCAATTGTTTTCTGCCCTGTATAATTTCACATGAGAAATCTTTACAGATTGAACATAAATTAAACAGTATAAATAAAATAAACATATAAATAAAAAATTCAAATAACACTTTAAGTGTCACTTAAACTGCAGTACAAAGTTGACCATTGCCCAGTCACTATTGATTGTGTGGCTGTAACTGTGATATAGCTCTGCGTACACGAGAAGTCCAACCGTCAGCAGTAATAGCGATGCTTTCTGCCTCTTTAGGGGTCGTTCACATATCACGCCTAAAAAAGCGTGGAAAGCGCAGCCGCGTCGCTTCCTCCTACTTTTGCAAGCGTTCGGGAGCTCGCGCTTCTGTGGCGTCTGTCGTTGCTATGCAATCATGAACTGTGCTCTCCACGACCATGAGGAAGTTTCAGCAAGGGATAAATAGATTTTTAGCCCTTGCTTTAGCTTTACTACTAGATATATTTATGGAGATGAGATATAACAACCCCCTGTACAGCTATGATCAGCTGTTCGGCTGAGATTTTCATGTTTTGTTACGGAAAGGTCGAAGCTGATCGGTTGGTTCTTGTCACATGACCTGCGGTGCGCTTGCGGCATTCTGAAAAGTTGAGATGTTTTCATCTCGCCGAGCCAGGAAAAAACGAGCACACCGCGTCGCTTCCATTTTGCGCGAATGAAAATGCGCGTGATATGTGAAAGAGTCTGTACAACCTTGGCCGAGGTGTACGGCATAGTTTTCTTACAATGTTTACATATTGTTTGTGTCTTGTGTGTTATTCTTTCGCCGTTTATTATTTCTACTGGAAAACCAAAATGTTTCCACACAAACGATTTGAAAGTGGCGGGAGCATCTTCAATAACAATTTCACCCTCACACTGATAGCACGACGAGACAACTTTTCACCTCGACGAGAATTCTCGTCACGTTTTAGTCTCGCGAGATCTCGTCACACCCCTAATAAACACCAAAAATGAAAAGAAAAGATAGCCAGCTGGACACTATTGTTTTGCTAATCAAAATAATGATGAGGTGATCTCTGCCTGTCAGCCAATGAGTGTACAGTTTTGCAGAGATATCTTTAGAGGGCAAAATTTTGGCATAAAACAAAGTATAGCTGAGCTAGCAAAATGGTTGTTGACAGAAGAACTTCCTCGTGAACGTAAACATTAGACAGCGAGGCTGCTTGCTAGGTCTAGGAACAGAGCTAACGTGTAAACTACATTGATTTAAATGTGAAGATTTGCACTGTGGAGTGTTTCTTGACACCAGGGAAGCAGTAAACTACAAGCTAGCTTTGAGAGAATCGTGAGAAGTTGTGGTTAGCCGCTCCCGGCTACCAGTTCTCAAGATTAATAGGGGATGTTTAAGAGTCTCAATAGTCTTCAAGCAGGACAGCCTTTGACTAATCTTCACATTGATCCAGTTATCCTAGAATTTGTCTTTACAGAAAGCCATCAATGGACTGAAACAGCTGCGTAATGACAACATGGGATTTACTTTACGTATTAAAGAGTCAACAGCACAGCTAGACACCAATGAACAATGAAAGCTGACATCTAAATGTGCTTATTGGCTAGAATTTCCAAAGGATGTGAGGGCGTGTGGTCTTCAGCAAGAGGAATCTGCTAAAATGAAGACAACCAATGGTAGTAGAAAATTATTTGTTTTTACAGATATCAAAGCCAGTGAAGTGACTATTATACTGAGCTGAGGTATTCTGGAAAAGTACGATCGCAAACATTACACAGAAGAGTTGGGAGAAAAACAAGGATTTTTCTTAAGCCCTTTCCAAGAAATTACAATCACTGGTTTGTGCATTGGCTCCACCTTTAAAGGGTTAGTTCACCCATAAATGAAATTCTGTCATCAATTTCTCCCCTTTATGTCATTCCAAACCCTTAAGACGTTCGATCGTATTCAAAACACAAATGAAGATATTTTTAAAGAAACCCGAGAGATTTCTGTCCCTCCACTGAAAGTCCATTCCACCAAAATTTTGATGTGCCGAAATATTTATAAAGACAACATAAAAGTAATAAATATGAGTCGAGCGGTTTAAACAATCTTCTGAAGAGACAGTTTGTTCATGTGCATCAAGCAACAACAGTTGAGCTGCTGGTGAACATATTTGATGAACTTGATGTAGCAATGTTTCTTTAGCCGCTTTTTTCAGCATTATGCCAAACCAGTCTTGTTGCTTAACCACTCCATTCCATGCTGATTTGGCCCAGCCAGTACAGATATGACTTCATTTTCCACTTTGGGGATGATAACAGTGCTCTTTACAATGTAATACAAATGCGTCAGTAGTTAATCCAAGAGTTTACAGATGTATGAGATGTAAATAGTGACCATGTTATGGAGGATGATCAGATATTTCTGTTATTAACCCCTTAGGCCTTCCTGTAAATTTAGCCAAAAATGCCTAACAAAGGCCTACCCAAAGTAAATTGCATGTTGTTGTTGAACCATTTGGAGTATATGCATGGTTTTTGTATGTGTACCACAGGTGGTACAACGGAATGCTAACAGGTTAAATTGTTTACAACTAAATTAACCGTGTCTCTTCAGAAGACTTCATCCCGCAGTTTCACTCATCTATAAAAGTTACTTAAATGCCCTAATTGAACTAATCCTAATCCTGATTTAGGTTAAGCCCTGTCTGTGAGACCAGGCCCATATGTATTACTTTTATGATGCCGCTATGAACATTTTGACGTGTCAAAGTTTTTTTTAAATGAAAGGACAAAATTTTATTAGGTTTCATTAAACCTTTCTTCATTTGTGTTCTGAAGATGAATGAAAGTTCATCAGTCAAGGGTTTGAAACAGCATTTGATGACATTTGGCATTTGGTGAGCAATTGATGACATAATTTCTATCTATCTTTTAAAGTGTCACAGATCTGCCAGGCTCCCACACCAGCCAATCCCAGTGCACTCCCTCACCAGAATACTAATCACCTGCACCTCGTCTGCACCCTCATCACTCACTGGTATAAAAGCACACACCTCAGACAAGCGCTCCAATTTGCTGAAAACATCTGGGCCCAAGCTGGTACTGTAACTCAGTTCTTAAATAATTTCATCGAACATTTCCAGGAAGTTTTCGGTAGAACAGCGGGAGATTCTTCTGGAGATTCTTCTGCACGTGAGCAACTCTATCATCTTTGTCAAGGTTCTATATCTGTTAATGATTATGCTCTCAAGTTTAGGACTCTCGCGGATGGAATGAGCGCTTGCTCCTCACCACCTATCGACAGGGATTGGAACCCAGAGTTTTGCTGCATCTCGCTGCATACAATGACACCATCGGTCTAGAGCGCTTCATCCAGCTATCCATCAGATTTGCCACCTGTGTGCAGTCATGTCTGGATGAACACCTGGGCCAGCCACTATTTACTCCAACCCTTCGCTCCACAGAGTTCATCAGTGCCCCAGAACCAGGCCATGAACCCATGCAAATAGAAACCATGAACGTGGCTAGGGGGGCGTGGTTTAGCGAGGTCTACAACGGGAGATCGGGTGCGGAGATGAGCGGTGGAAAGTAGGTCAAGTGCATTCTGACTAACCCCCGTCTCTAATTCCAGTGATTGGAGGAGAGACGGGATATAAACACCTGCGGACCCAAGAGAGGGGAGAGAGACTTTTGATGTGGTCCAATTGGTGGCTGGATGCCCCGGTTTTTGTTTATTGTTTGTAGTGAATAAAACGTTGGTCTTTACGCCGATCCCGACTTCTTCGTCCTTTTTAATTTGAACCTTTTTACAACGGGACTTTCTTTCACTCAGCGGCAGAGGGGGTTGACCCAGGGCTTATTCCTTTATTGCTGTGCTGGTGGGCATAACATCACAGCATCCCCAATTATTCCTCTTCAGCCCATGGTGAGTTTTGTGAAGCCATCAATTGTTAATATGCGCCCACTCACTACTGTAATTATGCTTACTGCCTTTGATGTCACTATTCTAGTCAATTTCCTCCTCGATTCCGGGTCAGCCAGGAATTTTGTCTCCGGCAACTTCTGCCACAAGCTCAACCTCCTGAACGCCACGACCAAGACAATCTATCAGGTCCAAAAGCGGTAACATGCAGACCACTCAGCTACAGAAATGTCCGATCCAGCACCGGTCCCCTTCAGCTCTGCATCAGCCAATTGCATGTGGAAACTCTCCATCTCCTGATTCTGGAGGACTCCACTGTTGATGTGATCCTGGGGCGCCCATGGTTAGTGCAGCACGACCTGACCATCTTCTGGAAATCCAGTGAGATCCTGAAGTAGGGCAGGAAGTGATTTCCAGACTGTTTCCCTCAAACACCTCGTACATCCGCTCCTGACTTCAATACCCTTCCCACCCTCCTAGATGTGACCGTTAGTCTCTCCTCTGGATACCAGCCCCAGTCGAACAGGCATACGGAAAGAACAATTCAGGAGATTGGTCGCTTCTTATGAAACCTTCTGCCGTGGCCACCAGATCTCTTGGAACCAGTTCCTGGGCTGGGCCAAGTACGCACAGAACTCCCTTCGTCAACCCACCACTGGACTCTTTCCCTTCTGCAGCCCCATCCTACCAACCTGGTTTGAAGGTCTGGCTGTCGACTCAGGATATTAGGATGCGCGTGCCCTGCAGGAAACTCAGTGCCAGATACATTGGCCCCATCATCATTAGCAAACAGATCAATCCAGTCACTTACCAGCTCCAACTTCCTCTGCACTACATAATTCACTCTTCCTGTCACGTTTCTCTTCTTAAACCTTACTATTCTCCCATTGCTGTTTCCACAGAGCCTGGCTCCACAGTGGAACCCCCCTTCCGTTGATCCTGGAGGACGGCGTGGCCTATAAGGTGAATGAGATCTCGGACTTCCGGCGCCATGCTGGTCTTCTAGAATACCTCATTTACTAGGAAGGCTATGGTCCAGAAGAATGGTCTTGGGTCCCCAGAGACAATATCCTTGATCCCACACTACTAGACACCTTAAACTTTAACTTTAAAGGGGACTCAACCCTCTTTTTAGTTGTAATATAGTGTCTCAGTCTACTTTACATTCACACTGGTGTCAGGAAGCCATACAATATGAATATAATAATAATAATAATAATAATTTTATATTATGACTCCAATGACAGTTACAGCCATATATTGTAAAACAAATGCACTGTTAAAATAAATGAAAATGACTATTTCATAAGAATATTATTTTAATTGATAAAAATAAGGTGTTATGTAGGAGTAATATTTGTGGACAGCGTGCACAAGGTAACCACTGTTCGAGTCTCAGCTCGAGGTTCGGTCTTAGCATTTTTGCTTTCAACTGATCTGAAATAGAGTGCTGGGACTGAATGCCGTGTCATGCGCAATACGCTGCAAAAGACACAAGACACGAACGCAACGGTCATACTTGTCTGTCTACCACGTTTACATAGAAAAACAATGAAAAAGTAGTGCATTGGAATGGGAAAGCATGTTCTGTGTGAACAGCCCCTTATTTATTACTAGTTGACTTGACTTTAATCACATATGTCGACTTTCAAAAATCTGAAGTTGTTCAACCCCTCTAGCGTGGAGTCAACCAATCAAACTTCATTTAGACCTTGATCCCTGCAGTCAAGACACACAGAGTGCCACCCCAAAGTCCCTAGTTCTGGAGGAATGTTCCTGCGGTGTAGTAATTTAGGAGTAGTACAGGAATCAGAGGGTCCAAAAATTATAATTTCTGTTTTACTCTCATTGAAATTCAGAAAGTTTGAAGACAGCCAGGCCTTTACATCAGTAAGAATTTTGTTTTAAAGGCAGATAAATATGTGTGTCATCAGCGTAACAATGGAATGACAGCCCATGTTTTCTAAAAATGGAACCAAGTGGAAGCATGTATAAAGAAAAAAGAATGGGGGCCAGAATGGACCCTTGAGGAACCCCACAAGATAACACAGCATTACTAGAAGTATGTTGTCCGATCTTCACTGAAAAACTTCTGTTGGTAAAATACGATTTAAACCACTCAAGAGCACTGCCTGTGATGCCTGCACACTGTTCCAACCGGGCAATAAGAACAGGGTGTCGAAAGCAGTTAGATCTAAAAGCACAAGAACAGCATGGTCACCTGAATCACAGGTCATTAGTATATCATTAAAAACCCTCAACAAAGCAGTCTCTGTAGAGTGATGTTTTCTAAAACCAGATTGAAATATTTCAAAAATTGCATTATCAGCTAAGAAACTTTGTAGTTGTTGGAGGACTATTTTCTCCGAGATCTTAGAAATAAAAGACAAATTTGAAATAGGTCTAAAATTGGCTAACACTGTGGGGTCTAAGTTCTGTTTTTTGAGCAGTGGATGGACTGATGCGTGTTTAAGCGAATCAGGTATGATACCAGATTCTAAACAGCGATTTAACATGATCAGAAGATGAGAACCGTCAACATCGAAGACTTGTTTAAGGAAGAAAGGAGGGATAACATCAGTACAGGAGCCTGAAGGCTTAAGGTGATCTACTATTTCTTGGAGCTGAGTGCAATTAATAGGGTTAAAACAGCAGAACAACAAGGGGGAATTGATGAATCTGAAGAAAAGTGAGAAATTCCCAGTCTTAGATCACTAATCTTATTAACAAAAATTTTTAGAAAGTCCTCACACAAAGATGGAGACACTTCAGGGAAAGAGCAGACAGGAGGGTTGATAGCTGCATTGATAATATTAAAAAGAGTTTTTGGTCTATGACAGTTTTTATTAATAATTTCAGTAAAAATTTTGATTTTGCTGCTTTTACCGCTTTGTGATATTGAGCTAGAGAATCACTTAGCATTTCAAAAGAGACCTGAAGTTTATCCCTTTTCCATTTACGCTCTGCTCTTCTACAGATCTTCCTAAGAGAGCGAACAGTATCATCATGCCAAGGCTCAGATCTAGGTTTATGATGTATTGCCTATAGAGGTGCAACTGAGTCTAAAACCTTTTCACAAACAACATTAAACCTGGACAGAAGTTCTTCAGCACTCAGATCACAATGCCAGTCTTCCATAGATAGAGTAGCATCATGGAAAGCTAAAGAAAAGGCATTTCTGGTGGTAGAGGTAAAAAGCCGGGAACGGCGAGCATGAGTAATGTATTTAGAAGCATTAAATGCAGAAGGAACAGAAAACATAATGGACTTATGATCAGAAAAAGTGTTTTCACACACCTCAAGATTACAGAGGGAAAAACCATGCGATAGTACTAGATCTAGAGTATGTCCATGTTGATGAGTAGGAACGTTGACGTGAAGAACCAAATCAGATGCATTTAGTAAATTTAAAAATTCCTTAGCTAACAGGTCAGCAGCGCAACAAATATGAACATTAAAATCAAATAATATCAAAAGGTTGTCATAATTTGGTATGTATTCTCCCAGGAAGTCTCCAAACTCAGTTAAGAAATCCTTGTTGTGTTTAGGAGGATGATATATCACTGCAATCAAAATAGGCTCATGTAGTTCCAACGTTAACAACTGCAATTCAAAACTGCTATACTCAGTTGACCCAATAGAGCGGCAAAAAAAAATACGTTTTTGTAAATGGAGGCCAATCCTCCACCTCGACCAGTCAAACGAGGGGAACACAGTTTTTGAAAAACAAACAGTTTGATGGTAGCAGTTCAGAAAACTGACTTAAATCCCCAGCAGAAAGCCATGTTTCAGTTATAAATAAAAAATCCAACTCACGAGAGGAGAAAAAAATCTTTAATGATATAAGTCCTGTTTACCACAGATCTGGCGTTGATCAAAGCCGTTTTGAGCCGTGGCAGGAGCTCCGTGGATACCTTGGGCTGCTTTGCGTAGATGATTCGTGCACACTCCTCCATGGTAGAAGCGAGGAGAGCAGGAACCGGGGAGCGGCATCGCTGCCGTCGGAAACACGGGAGTAATCCAGTTGCGTACAGGCTCAAGAGAGTGCCAACGAATGAACAGCCCTCCGCAAGGAGCCCCAGTGGAGGCTGAGACTCCCGATGGAGTGCCAGGAAGAGCTTTAGCTTAACAGCTAAGCCACTCCGTTTTCCGTGTCGTCTCCTGCGTTTTCTCTCCGGTAGGGAGCATGGCCAACGGCGAAGATAGTCAGGTATGGACATCAGTAATGGTGGGGGATCATAATACGAACCCGTTCTTGCTTGATTCAGCAGTTCGTTTGAAACAGTTTCAGATTTAAACGAGATGATCGTCGTAGGTTAAAACTAGGGCTGCAACTAACGATTATTTTGATAATCGTTTAGTTGGCCGATTATTTTTTTTTCGATTAATCGATTAATCTGATAAAAATCCTAATTTTCTTTTTTTATTATTTTATTGACAAAAAACACATTATTGCACATCCTGCCTAATGTTCTTCAAACAAATGTGCCAAATGAATGCTATGAACACATACAGTGCTTAATGTCTTAGACTACCCGTCACAGAAAAGAAAACACAAATATTTTAGGGATCTGACAAAAAGTCATTATTAACACAATGTCCAAAAAAACTTTATATTTTGTTTGGCCTCCTTTGGCTTTGATAACAGCTTGCATTCTTGCTGGTATTGTTTTCTTGTAAAACAGTAAATTTGAAAATTCATGACTACAATATTTATATTTTAGCATTAGAAATACTACTGTGACTAAACAGCTTACACATACCGGTGGATTAACCATTACAGAAAAATCAAAATGATTTTGGTAATCACCAGTACTGTTAGTTTAGGTGGCGGTGGTCTAATAAATTTAAGCACTGTATATAGTGAATATAGTTTAAATCTCTACATTATAAAATAAGATAATAAAGAAAATCAAAAACACAAACTCAGTGTTAACCAACAGTCAAGAGAAATGTTTAGCAGGAACACACACACATAACCTCTTACTGTCATTTCTTTATCCTGTAAATAATAGAAACGTCTTACATTTATTCAGTTACATGCTGTTATCCCTTTACAGTTACAACTCCCATGAATTCCTGAATGACATACTGATTTTTAAACCTAAACTGAACTGTCAACAACAGATATTTCAGCAAAATGAATATTTTTGCGCTGAACATTAATTGTCTCTCTCTCTGACGCGGGTGCGTGCGCGCCGGCGCTCATTCAGTAATGTAAAGTTTGAAGTTTAACGCAGACTGTCAGGACGAACCTTTATGCAAAACGGAAATCCTCGCGTGAATTTGAAACATGTACTGATAAGGATATAGCCGTAGAATGAACGTTTTGCGCTGAGGACGCGCGCATCTGTCAAGCGTCTGACAGGGCAAGCCATGCTAAACACGGAGCTAATGCATTAGCTTGAAGCTTCAAATAAAGAGTTCTCATGTTTTGGGCAGTTCGGATCACCTTTCCCGCAGCAGCTCACTCTGTTTCCTCCACTGTTTTTAAATGCATTTTGTCCATAGAAATGCGTTATTCAGTGCTGTAATTTGACAATACTGGCGAACGTTTTGTGTGCACGTGGGCAGACCCGACTAATCGATAATGACAATCGTTGTCGATGATTTTCATAATCGATTATTATCGGTTTTATCGATTAATTGTTGCAGCCCTGGTTAAAACTGGTGAAGCACACAGAGTCAAATTAAACATAAGACAAAATAATACAAAAAAACTAGACATCATAGCAAGTGAAAGACGGCAAGCCACACACAACGAGAACACTGACAACACGTCGCTAACACTAAACACTAAATGTGTTTTCAACTTTAAAGTCGCTTCAAAGAACCCGTTTCAGATTTCAGCTGATTGGTCAGTTCTCAACAGACAACTTCCATTAGAGCTACATGACAAGTTGTTCAGGGTAGACCAGACCAAACCTTCCCTGTGAGTGACTGTCACAGTCTGAACATTTTAGAGCTTTTCTTTCTCCGAGTTTAGAACAAAGGGAGATGAAAGACAATCAATCACACATCTTATGTTTAAATTTGTCTTCATGCTTTCCTGTAGATTGATGCAGGTCATTATCGAACCCCCACGGACAGCCTTTCTGGCTACGAACAGTCGAGTCATCTTACTAGTGCTCTGCCATGACTTATTTCACGCCAACTAAATCAGTGTAAGAAATGAGGAAGAAATATAATGTGCATTTGATTATTTGTGCCATGAAAACTTTTGAAATAGTACAAATGATAAAATGATATCTGATGTATTTTTTTTTTTTTTTTTTTTACAGATGAGTCAAGAACATAGATCTAAATAAGGGCCATATGTGTGCATATTCTCACATGTGGAGTCTAGTAGGGGATATTTGTGCTGTGGTTTATGTTCCTTATTAAAAGCTTGGCTCAAAGAAATCTGAGCTGAAGAGGATTTACCCAAATCATTCACTCTAAGGTCCTGAGCTGGTGGTTCATGGCCAAAAGTTTGGTTATAGTTCTGTTCTGATAAGGTTGTGAACAGCTGGGATAAACTATGGTAAGTGTCAGTGGTGGACAGTAACAAAGTATTAAATGCAATTAAGTACATTTTTCACGTATCTGTACTTTACTCGAGTATTTTTTACTTTGAGCAACTTTTACTTTTACTTCACTACATTCCTAAGCGTAAGATCGTACTTTTTACTCCACTACATTTCACAAAACACAACGCTACTCATTATTTTAAAATGAAGAAATGAAGAAGCTTTGTCCGATTCGTGTACGAACTGATTCTTTTCAATCATCCTGTTAAATCGGTTCACAAATCACATCAAACAATTCACTCGCGAATTAAACTTGCAGATCGTATTGCAGCTGTTCTTGAGTCAATAACTCAATGATTCAATCAGAGCGAGTCTCCAGTGAACTGAATTTACATGTCTAACTGAAAATTAGCCAAGAACTGGGGGATCCTCTGAGTGCGTGCGCGACTGAGGTGAAAAGTAAGTCTACTAATGTTTAATTTTAGGATTAATTATTGCAACTAAAAATATGTAAATAAAAAAAGAATCTGTTTAAGACAACTGAAATGCTTTAATGCGGACACGTCCACACCAGTGTCTACAGATCGCGATCTCGATTCAAACACAGATGAAATCCAATTTTAAAACTAACTTGGCACGTCAAATAACGGTTGTATCGATTACATCGTTACGGCACTAGGTGGCGACAAGTGACTGTTAAACTATTTGACATTGTATGATTCATTGAAAAGATTTTTCATAACTATTTTGAGCAATATAAAATATATAATATAAAATTTAATTATATACGTGGCCAATATACAATTACAAAATAAACACATATCAGTACTTTTTTACTTAAGTAAATTAAAAGTCAGGCACTTTTGTACTTTAACTCAAGTAAAATTGAAAAGGAGCACTAAATACTTTCACCTGAGTAATATTTTATTATATGTATCTGTACTTTTACTCAAGTATTTGATTTGTGTACTTCGTCCACCACTGGTAAGTGTAAATAATATAATGTAAGTAGATATACCTTGAGACCTTTTTTTAAAACTTCAACTTCTTTTAACTTGAGACCCACACTTTTAGAATGGCGAGTCATGAGCGAGACGTTGTAAAACAAGCGAGATGTGAGTCCAATGGTTAAAGACGTCCGTCTAGCGCATGTTTACATTGTTAAATAATGATAAAAGTAGCGCAGTGGAATGGAAAAACGCGTTCTTTGTGACCGCCCCTTAGGATAGCCCCAAATAAAATAGTACTATAATAATATTTGGCCGAGTGATTGTTTAATCTGTTGATAGAGCACAATTCTGCTGTTGTTAATGCATTTTGACATTCAGACTGTGACTTGCTAATAATCCTGCTTATTGTTGTTGAGCCTATCCCCAACTAATGGTAATATTAATACATTTTGAGGACTTTTTGTTATCTTTGTACAATAAATCAGTCTGCTTGAACACTGGTCATAAGGCAAAATACCAGCCATGGCTGTTTGTCATGGTTGGATGGAGGCTATTAACAGAGACGTTAACAGCAGAAACAGACATCTGTATCAGTATAAACATATATATTAAATTGTAGACAGGCCATGTGCTGGTGACGTATTTCCACATGTAGACTTTCAAAGATTAAATCTCTCAAAATCTCACAATCAGCAGAACACTTGACAAATTGATTGTAAATGGTAGTTAATGCTGATGTGTGTTATTGTTTGGATGGTAAAATTCTTTCTCGCATCTCATTTTAATGTGCAGAGACAACTTTAAGTAGCCATTTCTTAGGTTGATTTCCCATTAGAGTGTAAACACGGTGTCTCTGTGGCACGATCAAAACATTGCTCCATTTGTTTGAGCGGCCCAATATGTCAACTTCTGGCTCCACCAATGCCGTGACTGCTTGTATAAATGACATGATGCAGCAACAGTATTCAGACGGCCAGCTGGAGAGTGTTTGCTTCACTTATAATATACTTTGTGAGTTCAAAGCACTTCATTTAAACATATATCATAATTACAAATATATTAGGCATTACAGACTACCGTACCAAATGGATGACACACAGCTCCAGGACACAGTTTAGACGAAGTGCAACTGAAACTACAAAAAATATCTTCATTCTATTTATTTCTTAATATATAAAAGCTGTTTTTTTTTACAGTCAGCGAAATCATCATTTTCATCAAATAGCCATTGTATCCAATTAAATTAAAATATTTAATGCAAGATAACTTATTAATATTTTATATAATTATATTTTGCATAATGTTTTTACCAAATTAACAAACATATGTAATTCATTTATATTTAATGATATGCATCAATTGACAGTTCGCAAAGACCCGCCCCCTTTAGTTACTGTTGCTATGTCTGACAAGTCATACTTTTGATATGAAACAAAGTTTCAAATTTCAAATATTGTAATTTTTCAAAGACGTTTAAACAATAAATACCATATAGTGTGTCTTTAATGTGTCGTGACAGATCGCTGTAGTTCCTCGTGAACCGATCATCTCTTCATACTAGTTCACCAACGTTAATCTACTAACTCCCCTGACTGCTTTGTCAGACAAAATGGCGGATTCGGGGTCATGATTGGTCAGATCGCCTGTCAAACTGCCAGCGAAGGGTTAATTTAACAAACAAAAAATTGATTATTTATATTTTTTACTAAAACAATGTAATATTGATGATGTCACTTTAGAGTGATTCTGCAAATGAATCAGTTCATCAGAGTTTTAAATAAATTCACTGAAATGAACTTTTTGAACTGATTCATGTAAATGAGTCAAACTAAATCACCATTATTTGCACTGCAATACAAAAAAAAGAGATCATACCATCTGTCTTAAAACGATAGGGAAAAAACTAAAAAAAACCAAAAAACAAAACAAAAAAAAAGCTACCAAAACCAATGAAGTTTGTTCTTGTATGTCAAGAAAGTACAGTAGAGCTTCTGTTTACCATATACTGTATGATGTGCTCGATGCTTGTGTGTTGTAAGTCAGTAAAAGCCTTTACTCTGCATGACTGTGTTGTGTGTTTGATGCCATGTCTATCGTAACAAGTATGAGAGTGTTTCATGTTTTCACTCTTTCATAAGCTGTAAACAGATGACTCAAGATGACTTGAGGGAAACGCAACAAATCCAGTCTAGTGAATCACAGAAAGAAACAACTCATTGAAGGTGGATGAATAATGAAGAGAGGTCTCTGATAGCATTTAACATGCCTGGAAGTCCATTTTCACTGTCTTTTTCTGATTCAAAATGTTGGGCAATTTGAGACGCAGCCTGCCAGTATTGGGAAACAGAGCTGAACAATGGGACTCACGTCAACATCAACCTTGACTCTCAAAGCCCTAGAGCACATGTGCACTGAAAATGCTAAGGCCCAGATGTGCCAAAGCGTCAGGGGAAAACCGCCATAACCACAGAGCCTACTACAGTACATACTAGCTAACATGTCATCATTATTCTGTGGAGACCGGAAAAGTAACAGAGGTCCTTCTGTTTGAAATGGATACTATTGCAACACTCTTCCCAGTATCCATTTATAGAGCCTCAGTCTCCCAAACATGCAACCCATGCACTTATACACTCACACAGAGATGGTAATAGGATACGATCCACCAATCAGTAAAGCGCACAGTGATATGGAGGCAAAGAGGTATTTCTATGTTCTTCAAGCAAATTCTATTTTCTATTATTCCAGTGTGATCTATCATTAGCAATATGACACACTTTTAATGCCTTCAAGATGTTGCGTGGTGAAAATTCCTCTAAGACCTCCTGCAATTTTATTTTTCTGTCTACTTCATTTTTTTCTGAGTAGAGAGAAAAAAAATTGAATAATTGCAAAGGCATATTACTGGCGAGTTTAACTCTCTCTCTCTCTCTCTAAAACATGTTGCATATGACCCGGGGCCTTCTTACATTTAAATTTCCACTGTCCACTCTGATCTACTAAAACAGAGGTTCAAACATGATTTTTACCAGCTATCCTCCCCCCGACTACTAAAGCTGGTGTTACACTAGGAAACTCAAACTCCTCAAGAATGGAAATGGCCTGAGAAACGAAATTATTCTGTCATATATTGAGGTAACTTTCCCCACTTCCCCAGATCTTCCACTCACACTCGATCACATTAGTTTCTGGTTTTTGTCTAATTTCGAGATGGACATGACTTAACGCCAGACTAGTGAGTAGTTTGGGCATCTTAGTGCAATCCGCAAATTGTTCATTCATTATGATAATCTGTCTAGAGTACAGACCAAAAATATTTGAAAATATTCCAACTTTTGTTCCTTGAGCATGCTAAACATTCCAGTATCTGATTTTCTAAAAGCTTTTAAAAATTCAAGGACCTTCTGAAAACACTGTGGAATAGGACATTTCATGTAGTTTTACACAAAAATACTGTTAAATATAGATTTTCGAAAGTGAAAAAGAACAAGCCATTTTATAATTTAAAGTGAAAAAATGTAAATTGACATTCCCAGAATTCCAGGTGACACTTGACATTTGATGTTCAATTATGTACATATTTGAGTTTGGTATATTAACATAATATTAGTTAATGTCTAATATAGTTTGCTAAATCCATAAAGCTTACATTGTTGCTACCCTATTTTTTACGGTAATATTCTGGCAACCCCAGCTGATTGTAATGTTACCATAATGGAGCTGTCTACACTGGAAGTATCAGTTGATGTGATGTATCTCTGGTTTATTCCACATGCATTTGTGTGAAATAAAAATATTTACTTTACAAACATCTTGTGAGTGAATTTTTAAAAAAATGTGAGTGAAATCTTGTGAGTCTAATCTTGTGAGTGAAATTTTTAAGATTTGTCAGGGTAGGAGGTTGTCCCCTTCAAAAAACTTTTATTTCTGTACACAAGTCTTAATCACAAAAACATATTGAACACTTTCACCTTATTGCCCAGGAACAAAGAAATCGTCTCAGGTTACAACTGTAACCTTAGTTCCCTGAGAGAGGGAATGAGACATTGCGTCAAGGACGCTTTGGGAATGATATACCGAAATGTCATACTTACTTGCGTCGATCACAAGTATGCAGGGAGAATGGCTGGGCAACGCAGCGTCTCGTTCCCTCTCTCAGGGAACTAGGGTTACAGTCGTAACCTGAGACGTTCCCTTTTGAGGGAACTCGCACTGCATCCTTGGGAACGATATACCGAAATGCCATACTTTCAAATGCCTGTCCATGTGAAGCTACAGCACATCAAGACGAGAGCACTGAAGATTCCGGAGCTGCGCCCCGGTCAAGATTGCAATACTTTACAAATGTGAGTGGCGAGGACCAACCCGCTGTGTCACAAACTTCTTTGAGGGAAACCCCCGATAATAAGGCCTTCAAGGCCAACATACTCCTTGTAGAGTGAGCCCTGACAGCCAAAGGAGAAGGCTGACGGGACGACTCATAAGCAACTGAAATAGCCTTGACTATCCACTTGCTTAGTGTTTGCTTGGACGCAGTTAACTGGATCTTGCTGTCTCGCAGCACACCATGAAGTGAACAACCTCCACTTCAGTGCATATAGTTTCCTCGTGGAAGGAGCTCTGGACTGTAGTATGGTCTCTAGAACCTCGGTTGAGAGACCAGTTCCCATGAGCTAGGCCCCCTCAGAGACCAGACCCATAGGCTCCACATCTCTGGACGGGGGTGAAATATTATGCCCCCTGCCTGAGACAGAAGGTCCCTCCTGACCGGGATCTTAGAGGAAGGCCCGTCAAGGAGAGACACTAAGTCTGAAAACCATATTCGGCTCGGCCAGTAAGGTACTACTAGCAGCAGACTTATTCCTTCCCGGCGAATTTTCTCCAGAACTCCTGGGAGGAAAACGATTGCGGGAAAAGACAATACAGACAAAGCCTCAGCCACGTCTGTACCATGGCATCCAGTCCCAGAGGAGCTGGATGTGTGAGGGAGAACCACAGTGGACAGTGCGTCGTATTCTGAGACACGAACAGATCCACCTCCGCTTGGCCATAAACCTTCCATGTAAACTTCACCGGATCGGGGTGAAATCTCCAATCCCCTGGCCTCAGCCCCTGTCTTGACAGGACGTCTGCTCCTATATTCTGGGCCTCTGGTATAAAGATTGCCCTCAAGGAGAGCATCTTTCCTAGGGACCACAGGAGGATCTGGTGCTCCAGTTTGCAAAGTGATCGCAAACGCAGACCCCTCTGTCGATTTATATGAGAGACCACCAATGTGTTGTCCGTGCGAACAAGCACATGATGGCCTCTCAGGTCTGGGAGGAAGAACTTCAACGCACTGAAGACAGCCATCATCCCAAGGCAATTTATGTGCCAAAACAGATGATGACCCCTCCAGAGACCTTGAGCCGAGCGGCCATCCATTACCGCTCCCCAGCCTGTGAGAGAACCATCTGTGGTCAGTGTGACTCATCGACACTGAGTTCCTAACACAGGGCCCTGGGACAGAAACCAGTTCTTCTTCCATATAATCAAGGTGCGGAGTGCTCACTGCGTGATCTTGATCATATGAAGCGGGTTCCCCCTCGGGGAAAGCCCTCTGGTCTTGAGCCACCACTGTAAGGGTTTATGAAACTGTTTCACAGTGAGTGACTGGCCTAGCTTTATTTCTCTCACGATAACAGCAATGCGAGTGGGCGAGAGAACAGCCCGCATCGTTGCTGAATCCCACACCAAGAAAGGTGGTTCTCTGTAATGGAGAAAGCACTCTTTTTGGTGTTCAAGTCACAACCCCAATTTCTGCATGTGAGCGAGAAGGACATTTTTATGCCGAACCGCCATCTGCTCTGACTGAGCTAATATTAGCCAGTCGTCTGTATAGTTCAGAATGCGTATGCCTTGCAGCCTGAGCGAGGCCAGCGCTGCATCTACACACGGGGTGAAAGAGCTAGGTTGAATGGAAGAACCCAATATTGGTAAGCTTCGCCCCCAAAAGTGAACCTCAGGAACTTCCTGTGTTGTGGAAAGATGGAGACATGGAAGTATGCGTCCTTTAGATCTAACGTGACAAACCAGTCCTTGGATCTGACCTGAGTCACGATTTGACTTAATGTCAGCATCTTGAATTTTAGCCTCTTTATTGCCCAATTCATATGACGAAGATCTAATATGCAAAAAGGTTTTTCATATTTTCAATTGAAAATTAAAATTAAAACACATTTATGATGCTACTTTGTGTTATATTACCTTGGCAGTAAATGACAAAAACTAAATTAAAGCTGATGCAAGGGTGTTTAATACAACGGCTGAGGGAGTGATTTTTACAAAATTTTACATCATTCTCAATAAATCTCTAGATATTTTTCCCTCTTTCAGCAAGTCATGGAAAGGTTATCATAGATTTTTCCTTTTGCTATTGCAGCAAACGGAAAATCAAAAGTTATATTTGATGTCTTCTCCTGTTCACCACTATAGAAGTTCATTTAACTAAGACGACTTCCGCTGAGAACCCTCAAAATGTGAAAAGGGTTGACTGACTCAAAAAAGTGAGCTCATGAAGCAAAGATGGCAGCATCCACGTTGTGTACATTCATGCAGAAGCCGGACAGCTACCTTAACAAGAATGGGAATGTTAATGAACACTCACAACCATGGTGATTTCTGAACAAGTTTTTGCAAGGGAGTTTTGCATTATGACCATCAAAGTATGTCCTCATAGTACAAACTCGTTTCAAAAGAGTTGTTTTTCATGATATGACCCTTTCATTGTTGCCAAAATTGGTCCCTTCAAGGGTAGGCCAGAGAACAAATCAAAAGACATGTCAGGGGTTAGGCATCAGTTAGGGGATGTTTATGAGTGGATTCAAGATGGGTTTGCTAGTGTCCTGCCTCGTATTTTTGCATGTGCACATGTGCCCAACACAAACAGATTCCATATGTGTGTTGCACACAAAGTTTTTCATTGGAAGATAAATGACCCCACATTAAGGCAAAGAGAGGAAGAAATGGAACACAACATAAAGACACAAAAGACGCCAGCTGTTCTATGCAATTATTCCAGACTTGACATTTACGATGTTTGATAAGAGCGTCCAAGCACTCAGATTTACATGGCACCATGAAGAGGAAATGACCTAAGGTAAACATCCCAGTCTCAGCAGCTATCATGACCTCTGACCTCTCACAGTTTGCATGACGTGGCCATTTTCCACTATGGACGTGGCTGTAACAGAGGGAGTATATTGAGCTCTGCGATTTTAATATCTACTTTATTTTTGGTCTTTCTTTATTTCTAGCTCCACAGAGAACTTTGATTTGTACAGCAAGGTTGTTGATATACACACACAATTTTTTCCACAGTAGCAAACTACAGCTTCTACCCAAAGGCATAAATGTAAGTCTTGATATGGATCAGACACAGTTTTGATACCCTGCTGAGCCACTTAATTATGTCCTGCAGAGAGGAACGGCAGGATGACTGATTGATCCTGCTTATTTAAATGAGGATTCTCAGCAGAAAGTAATATAAATAATTTATTTCACCCATCTATGTATCTTATCCTCACCAAGGCTGCATTTATTTGATCAAAAACACAGTAAAAACAGTAATATTGTGAAATAATATTACAATTTAAAAGAACTGCTTCCTATTTAAACGTTTTAAAGATGTAATTTATTTCAATGATGGGAAAGCTGAATTTTTAGCCATCATTACTCCTGTTTTAAGTGTTACATGATCCTTCAAAAATAATTTTAATATGCTGATTTGATGCACAATAATTTTGTTTATACTTATCCATGTGTTATGCTTTTTTGTTTTGATTTTGAGGAAACCATGATATACTACCACTCAAAAGTTTGACACCTGAGCACATCATCTCCCCTGAGAAAGAGCCAAGCAATGAGTCTGACCAGGTGCGTAAGTCTGCAATATTGTCTGTCCCAGAGGGTGTGCTTGTGGAGTATAAGGGGAAATAAGGGTAAGCCCTGCCTACACTCCTGCCACTGAGGGCGGGTTGCGTCTGACGTCTCTGAAATATTGTGAGAATATGGAAGGATATTTCCCAAAGTCTCCTGTCGATGCTGGTCCTGCCCAGCTCCAAGTCTCCTAAGTCTCCACTGGTCTCGCCCAGCTCCAAGTGTCCTGCCTCAATGATGGTCCTACCTAACCTCCTGCTCTGCCTAAGCCAGTCAGACCTTAGGCCCCGCCTCTGTTGGTTTCGTTCAGTCCCGAGGCTCCTCTGTTGTAACTCCACCTCGGCGTGTCTACCAGTTGTCTGTACCTTGGCTCCTCACCTTCTCTGCTCCACTTGGGACCGTCGTCCTTATGGCTGCACCGGGCTCCCTCGTCTCATTACTGTGACGGATTTATTGATATTATTGTCATGAAGTCAACCACACCATCAGCAACAGATCCCACCATTCAATCCTACCTGACTACTTACATTCTGCGATCGTTCTTCTTCTTGTCTTTATCATCTGCCTTCTTCCCACTACGGGGCCCGATCTCTTTCCATACCTGCCTAAGGAAACAAAATCTGTTATTGAGCTAAGTGCTGCACGCTTACCTGCTTTGTTTCTGCTGCATTCTGAATTCCTGTTAATAAACTCTTGTTTGCATTGGATCTGGGAGTCTCTTCTTCTGCGTGTGTGACAGATGGCCAGACCAAAATAGTGATGAATATTAAGAGCGGCACTACTCCTAATCCTACCTCTTATCCCTTCATAGAACTGGTGCAAGCACTACATCAGTCTCTGCTGCATTCCTGAATGTTCCCGCCAGTGACATGGCCCAACCAGTGGGATACTTAGGTGTGTAAGAGGATTGCAGCAGTTTCCTATCTCTTGAGATAAAGCCTCAACGATTTCCAACAGATCGGGCTAAGATCGCTTACATTATTTCCATGCTGTCTTGTAGAAAGCTGCAATGGGCAAAGACCCAGTGGGAAGCCAGTGCCTGTAACTTGCTTACTTGAATCCTTCACCAACCATTTTCAAGAGGTGTTCAGTCAATCGGTCAGTTCCCATTCAGTTCATGATCAGCTCAACCATCTGCGCCAGGGACGCTCCACAGTTGCTGCTTATGCCTTACAGTTTCGGACCCTCGCTGCAGCCAGTGGCTGGAATGATGCAACACTTATTACAACCTACCATCAGGGTCTTACTCCATCCATCCGCGGTCAGATGGCAATCTATGATGACATGATGGGGATGAAGAATATCATCTAGTGCTTGATTCAGATTGGCCAGCATCTCACCACCTGGAATCTGGACGAACCTGTGCAGCACCTGCCTCATATCCCCTATAGCACCATATGTTGAACCCATGCAGCTCGACGTCTGTGATCTCTCTCACACGGAATGCCAATGGCGAATTAACCCTTATAGACGCAACATGTACCACAGGATACATACTCTTTAGTCTCTTGTAGGAGGCATGAGAAATAATTTTTCATCCAAATTCTGTTATCATTATCATAGCTGAATCTGCTTGGAGTACGTGGATCACATGACTTGGTTAAAATTTTATGAGCTCGTGTTGTCAATTTGACCTAAAGCCAACATGTCTGCCAATGGTGCTGGACATTCTGACTTTGTAGAAAATAGGCATCTATTATTCTTAGGTTCTTTTTCAGCAAAAAATGCAAAACAACTGCTAATATTAATTGTGAACATTGTCTCAAAATGTTGAAAAACAAAATAAAGTTATACGTTGCTCATGCTGTTATTTACCACATTTTGAGAAGTATGTGTCCTCTGAGGTACGTTACCCTATTAGGATATAAAAAAAGGATTATTTAAAGCCTGTAAGGAGGGCCTATAAACCTATAATCATTTTCCACTCTTGCCTATTTAAGGGTTAATCAACATTTGTGTCTTTACTGTGGAGCTGAAGCACATCTTCTGTCTGAGGGTCCCGTCCGACCACTGTCCAGGAGTTCACCTGCCAACTAAAATTTCCTGCTTAAACCGTACTACCATCAGAGTGGACCACAGCCTGTCTTTCGGTTTCAGCCCAAGCCCACATCGATTCGGGATCTGTGGGATCGACTCGGAATCTGTGAGCAATTTAATCTCCCGGAACCTCCTCCGAATACTTGGTCTCAAGAAAAACCTGTGACCGCAGATCCTGAACATTCATACCATCTAGGGAAGACCGTTTCCCAAGACTCGCTGCATTCTGACAGTTACACTCTGTATCCGATCTTTGCATTCAGAGTTGATATCCTTTATGGTGCTGGAGGGTTTCACCTCTGAGATCATCATGGAATGCCCGTGGATGCAAAAACATTCCCCCATGCTTTCCTGGTCCAGCAGTGAGAGTCTACGATAGAGTGATGACTGCTCCAAGAAATGTATTCACCTTCCGCAAGTAAGGTATTCATAAATGTATTCACTTTCCTTCCCCCGCTGTCACCCAGTCCAAGTCACATCCCTCTGTGTCCATAAATTCAATACTTTCAACAAGTATTCCACAATTTTGGCTTACCAGAAGACATCATTTCTGATCGTGGGCCCCAATTTATCTCTAGGGTCTGGAAGACTTTCTTCAATCTGCTGGGTGTCTCTGACAGCCTCTCTTCCAGATCACTACTTCAACTGCCCCTATTTCCCTGAGTCCACGTTTTATAGGTCCTTTCACCATCCAGCAACAAATTAATGAAATCACCTATAGGCAAAACTTACCGTCACACTATCCTATATCACCAACATTCCATGTCTCCCTCTTAAAAGCGTATAACCCTTTGATCTCTTCTCCCTCCTCTAGTGGAATCAGAGAAAGGATCCATCTTTAAGGTGAACACCATCTTGGAATTTCGGAGATGGTGCGGCCATATTAGGTATCTGGTAGACTGGGAGGGATTTGGCCAGAGGAATGTTCCTGGGTTGCCCTAAATGACATTCTTGGCCCATCCCTGCTCACAAAATTTCACTGCAACCATCCTAACACCTAAAAGTAAAGGTTGTCTTTGTCGCCATCCATCTCGATCTTGGAGGGGGTTACTATCACGGAGTCAATCACACCATCAGCACCAGATTCCACCACTCCTCCCACTCGATCACAATCGCCAGAATTCTGACACAGAACATCTACTGTAAGTCAACAAGGCTACCCTTAAATACCTACAACTCACATTCGCTCACTGTCTGGTTTCGCTGAGGGCTACTTCTTGATGCCTACTTGCCTTGTGCGATCCTTCGTCTTCTGCTTGTCTTCTTCATCTCCCTTCTTCCCACTGCTCTCATCCTGTACCTGCCTAAGGAAACAAACTGTTATTGAGCCAAGTGCTGCATGCTTACTGTGACGAGCAGGGCGGGCGAGAGCCGTGAGGGAACGGCGCGAGGCCGGTGACGCGATTGATAATGAGCGTCAGCTGCGCACTGCACCGGTCTCGTATTTCTCACGGAAGAGCTCCGGAAGCATAAAGAGGAGCGACGACAGTGAAGGACGAGAGAGCACCAGGCCTGGAATTTATGTTGTGTTTTATTTTGTTTGTGTGGGCGGTAGTCGCCATGAGGAACTGCCGCCCTTTCACTTTCGTTTTATTTGTTTGGTTATTTTATTAAAAGTTGTTGAACGTTCGCCGGTTCCCGCCTCCTTCTTCCCGTACTTAAGAACTTTGTTACACTTACCTGCTTCATTCTGAATAACTGTTAATAAACTCTGTTTTGGACTGGATCTGCATGTCTCTTCTTCTGTGTTTGAGATAGTTATAAGGTGCGTTCCAATTTGCGTACTTATGCACTATTCTATGACGTTTTTAGGTATAAATAGTGCAAGTATTGTGTTCACACTGAAAATTCCAAAAAGAAAAAGTACACCTTAAATACCCGGATGATGCACTAAATTAACGGAAAAAACAAAGTGTGGAATGTTGGACACTTCATGCCCAACTGTCAGAGCTTTAATTACATAGCGGAGGGGGTATCGGACTCCGTTGTTAAATGAAAAAATAACCTTATATAATTCACGCACTACATGGTTGAGTACATGTAGGGGTGCAACTATTGTGTCTGATTTTGCCAGTAAATTAAAATAGGGCCTACATTATTTTACTGGATAACCATGCACTGCCATTAAACATGAAAAATGTTTGACAATACTTTTTAACAATACAATTTTTTTGTACAATATGTAATTTAACGGTAACAGAGCATGTGTCTAACACAAATTCTGTATTTTCAGCCAAGCAGAATCATGAATATTTTTCCCTGTGCATTGGAACAGGACCAGTCCAAGCCTATTCAAGCCCACACTTGATGTAATACCAAATTCAGCATTTTTATGAATAGTCCTTTGTGTTAACTGTTTATCATGTCTTAGAAGTAATAATTACAAAATAAATAAATAAATAAAAACTAAATCATTTTTAACTTTTTTTAAGTTTATCTAAAAATAAAAATTATGTTGTGAGTTACTCTCCCGCATGTCATTCTAAACCTGGGAGTTTAGCAGAATGGCCAAACGTTCTTCGAAAGATAAAACAACACTATAAAATAACCCTAAAAATAGTCCAAATAGCTTGTTTGCCATTTTCTAAAACTTTTGAAAACATACAATAGCATACTCTTTACAGAACAAAAATATATGGGAATATACTGCAAAATATAATGCTATATATTACATAATAAATTTCCATCTTTGGGAAACTAGTGCTTATATTTTTCAATATACTGCAATATATGCTTTGACCATGTATGGGTATATATTGATACATATAAAATATTTAGTAATGAAGACAAAAATAGTATTTCATGTAATATTCATAGTTTTATCCTTTATTGTGTACGAATATTGCACATACACGTTCCCATATGAATGTGAATGTATGTAAACACAAATATACACACATTCACAGAATGAGTCACGATCAGTGGTTAGATAAGAATAATATAAGAAATATAAGATATGTATACATATATATTTATCCATATATGTGCGTTTATACTGCATGAATAAATATATATGCAAAGCCTTCACAGGGGATTGTCTAGTTAACAGAATCTGCGTTTAATCGATTAATTGATTGTTAATTTCAAACAACAACCGATTATAGGAATTTTGTAAATTGACTTCCCTATTTGGAATATAGCACGAGTAGTGTGGACCACTTTCTCTATTTTTGAGGTGAACAATCCCTTCAAACATCATGGGTGGGTTAAAAGCAGATGGGCTGGAGTGTGAGGTCAAATCTAGTGTTATTTCTCAGGTAGAGGGAGGTGCTGAGTGAGTGGATGCATGTTGGTTCATGTGAGTGAGTGTTTGTGTGAATGACAGACAGAGAGAAAATAAAAGAGAGACGGTAGAGACTTTACCTTCTTGTGAGGAACAGTTGTCTGGGTCATGGCCAGCTCAAAGCTGTGTGCTCCCGTCAGCTGTGTTTTCTCCCAGAGTTTCCTCAGCTGCTGTACACACTCATCCTGACAGCACAACGCCTCGCTCACTTTACTCTGCACACAGACAAGATACACTGCTAGCTTGCCAAGATTCACACTACTCATAATTAGAGGTGTTTGCTAAGGCAAACATTATATTTACAGCTGCTCATGGAAATATAAGATTAACCTCCAAGATAAAATTATGTAACTTGTCCCACACCAAGAACATCCAAGAAATCCATCATAACCTACTGCCTAGAAACCACCTAGAACACAACCACACACCAATACCCTGATAAACAGCAGGCTCATTTTGTTAATATTTAAAAATAGCTTAATTTGAAAAGCAGTTAAAACTAGTCACAGTATATCAACTAACAGATCTGTTTAGTCCTGTCCATTGCTATGGTTGGTACATCAATAAATGCAGTTTAAGATGCTATCACAAATTTAAATATGGTTGTTACTCCCAAAACTTTGCAGTGTGTACTAACAGCATGAAAAATAAAGCTTTTATTCAAATTGTGAGGGGAATATATACAGAAAGCAAGCAAATACATATATAATTTATAAATATATTCTGTATATAAAGGATCCAACAACAACAAAAAACATTTACACTGTTATTAAGACCCCTCAGTGATACATTGACACATACACAAACACATATCAGTAAGAACATCTAATAGACTTCCATTGTTTTCATATCAGGTTGATGATAATTTTCAAACCTGACCCCAACCCTTAAACATAACCCTCTCAGAAACCTCTGAAGATCACTAGATTTAAATAACAATAAATATGCTTTGCCCGATTTATCAGCCTTTTTATCTAGTGAGGACACGTAAAATGTCCTCAGTTGGTGGTCATGATATTTCATTATATAGGTGAGGACATCTGGCCCTCACAAGTATAGATAAAACACATTCACACAACCCCACACATCTTGTTCCACAAAAACAAGTCTGACTGTTACCTGCAGTGACAGTAGCATGATTTGGATCCAGACGTGTGGCTGGCAGCTACACAGGGAGAAACAGGACTTTCCATAGAGACAGTAGTGTCCTTTCAGTGGACAGGAGAATGACAGCTTAGCTACACAGCCACGGTGAGAGTCTGGAGCACAACACACACATAAACACAGGAGCATGAATTGCTTATGAATTCATTCATCAAAAATGTAACCTACTTCCCAAAACAACAAAATATCCTAAAATAAACTCCCAGCAGCTAAACCGCTCCATCTTGTAATACAATAGTGTAGTCAAACTCCAAACCACTGCAGAAGAAGTATTTTTCAGTAACACCAGGAACTGATAAAACTACAAAAAGCATTTTACTCTCATGTTTTAGGGCATTTTCAAACCTGTAGATCATTTGCTTTGTTCTGAAACAAGGACTTAAATTGCTACAATGTTGGGTCCAGGCGATCTTGGACAGTTTTGGTGTGGATCAGAGCGTGACTGCTGTGTTTATATATGCCAAAACAATCAAACTAAGAAAGAAAATGCACCAGGTTCTGAAACAAACTCTCCAAGAAGCAAGGTGTAGAAAAGCCCTGGGTAAATAATGATTGCAAACTGTGAATATTTTTATTTTTGCAATTTTTTTGCAATTTATTTTTGATATATATTTATAATGTCTTATCTACAATCATTAAATAGTTACATATATATAATATATATATATATATTGCGTGGCATGGTTGTTGGTGCCAGACGGGCCGGTCTGAGTATTTCACAATCTGCTCAGTTACTGGGATTTTCACGCACAACCATTTCTAGGGTTTACAAAGAATGGTGTGAAAAGGGAAAAACATCCAGTATGCGGCTGTCCTGTGGGCGAAAATGCCTTGTTGATGCTAGAGGTCAGAAAAAGAGGCTACAATTTGCACGAGTTCACCAAAATTGGACAGTTGAAGACTGGAAAAATGTTGCCTGGTCTGATGAGTCTCGATTTCTGTTGAGACATTCAGATGGTAGAGACAGAATTTGGCGTAAACAGAATGAGAACATGGATCCATCATGCCTTGTTACCACTGTGCAGGCTGGTGGTGGTGGTGTAATGGTGTGGGGGTGTTTTCTTGGCACACTTTAGGCCCCTTAGTGCCAATTGGGCATCGTTTAAATGCAACGGCCTACCTGAGCATTGTTTCTGACCATGTTCATCCCTTCATGACCACCATGTACCCATCCTCTGATGGCTACTTCCAGCAGGATAATGCACCATGTCACAAAGCTCGAATCATTTCAAATTGGTTTCTTGAACATGACAATGAGTTCACTGTACTAAAATGGCCCCCACAGTCACCAGATCTCAACCCAATAGAGCATCTTTGGGATGTGGTGGAACGGGAGCTTCGTGTCCTGGATGTTCATCCCACAAATCTCCATCAACTGCAAGATGCTCTCCTATCAATATGGGCCAACATTTCTAAAGAATGCTTTCAGCACCTTGTTGAATCAATGCCACGTAGAATTAAGGCGGTTCTGAAGGTGAAAGGGGGTCAAACACAGTATTAGTATGGTGTTCCTAAAAATCCTTTAGGTGAGTGTATATATACATATGCCAAAGGACTGATGACTGACTATCAGATGCACAGGTGTGGAAGATAACACAATGAATAGAGTTTGGCCATTTTACATGCCGGTCACATGGTGCTTGGGAGATGCATTTTATTTATTTTTACATTTACATTCTTACCCTGCACTGTAAATATTGGCTGTTCTATTGATGATTGCAAAACCCATAATGTTAAATCACTATTAATAACTGTGTTCTTTTGTTCTGTCTACTGATTATAAAAATCACTTGCGATCACCCTATCTATAAATATCATCCATCATTGATTCTCTTTGGCCTTCACTGAATATGTGAAGTGAAGTTGGTTTTGTGTTGCGTTCATGTATTTGGGTTTGCATATGTGATCCTGCTGGTGGCCCCCAGTGTAGTGCTGGCCTTAAAGTCCCTTAATTCTCCAGATGTGTTTCTGAAACAACACGGAGTATAACTCATGCTTTTGTTCACTTAGTCTTTTTTGACTCATTTGGCCCATGTACCAAAATTTTAATAAAATTTAAATTATATTTTGGGCTTAATAGTGGTGATGTTAATTCCTCTTAGTAACTCCAGTTAATACACCAGTAGGTGGCAACCAGTGAATGTTTTCTGATGATTAAGTCATTGAATTGTTCACTCAACAGTTTTACTCAAAAAGTCATCATATGCATTTTATGCACAATAAAGCAGATCTATTTTTTATCAGCTATTCAGAGCATGACTTATCAAACTATGTAAAATAGGCCAAAAAAAATACCACATGTATCTAATATGATAAAGGCCACAATACAATTTTTTTCAAAGCAGTTTAACAGAAAATAATGATGCTAATGTTTATAATATCTTAATAGCTTCACACATTTAGCATATTAGAGCTGCACGATAATATAGTTTACGTCTTTTTACATATTCATGAACTGAGCTAATTTTTCTGCTTATAACGGACTCAAAACACTTTCTTATGTAGTGAAGGGGCATCTTTGTTCAGTGGATCCAACCAATGAAATGCTTTTTCACAGCCACAATCAAATGCTATCGGCTCACTTCAAGTTGTGCGCTTCAAAAGGGAGAGACTAAATGCAACAATGACTAAAAGGACTACAGTAAAAGACCAGAGATCTGCTCTCATCTATTGATGTCTGCCAATAAAAGGACACTGTTCAACAAATCTTTCCCAAATCCCTTTCTGTTATTACTATGACATATTAGCGGTTTTTCCATGATCTGGTAAGTATGGCACTGAATCCCTCACACTGACACACACATAAACACACTCACACGTATCCCGCCAGTTCAGCAGGTCTCCGACTGATCGATTACCTTACTGTTTCTCAGTTGGAGAGCTGTTGAGTAATGTGAAGGGGAGGCAGAGACCTGGGCCAGTCAAGGGGAGATATTAAAATAGCTCTGCCAAACATCCCTGTTTTCTGTCTGCCACCCACAGCTGAATTCTTGCGTATTACATAGCTGATAATAAGTGGTGTTTAAAAGGCAAGAATCAGTATTACTATTGGTTCATACTCATTTGAACAATGAATTGAACCATATAAATTTAACTTCAGCGCAAAACTCTAATCCTGTAATGTGGTATTGATGATGATACATCAAATCGTGTGGTTTATTGAGGAAAGGTATGCTATTACAATAACAAAGTTGTTATGATATTAAAGTTTTTTTTAATGTTTGTTTTTGTTTAATGCTTATTAATGTTATAAAGTATAATATCTAACTTCCACCAGACCGCCTTCCATATTCCACTTACGAAAAAACTGACGTCACGTCGCGTCAGTTAAATGTTTTCGAAAGTCGAATACGGAAGGTGTAGGATGTAGTGTAAGTGTTTTGAACTGTGAGAGGCGTTAGTTACACTTTCTTTGTAAGTTGAATACGGTAAGCAGCCTGGCGGAAGCTAGGTATTTTACTTTATAACTTGGATGGATGCACTTTCTTGAGCTTCATACTCGTTGGTCCCGTTCACAGTCATTATTTGGACTTGGACACCTAAGGACATTTATTAATATAAATCCAATTGTGTTCATCAGAAAGAAGAAAGCCATATACACCTAGGAGGGATAGCGGGTGAGTTCATTTTAAAGTGAACTAATCCATTAATGAGTAAGACATTGACTCAAATAGCTGATTCATTCAGTTTGTTCAAACAGCTGATTCATTCAGAAACAAATCAAGTGACTGTCTTTATGAATAGGTAAATGAATCATTCACTCAAATGATTCATTCAAAAACCAATAAAATGTTTCATGCAATAACGAAATCCAGCTGTTTGTTTCTCAAAGATGTGCAAAGGTTCTGCTGTGGTTTTGTTTGGAACCATTTTTTGTTGGCAAAAATGATCAAAACAGACAATAGTGTGTCTAAAATATAACTCGCTTAATATTACTTGTATGATAAAATCAATATCACATTCAGAATCGTCATAATATTTGGGAAAAACAGCAATCTTGCTCATGTGATACTGGATTAGTTTGTGGCAGTGAGTTTTGTCGAGCCAAGCACCACTTTCTCTACAGAAAATAATAGTTTTATATTATAGTCAATAACCGATGTCATAGCTAATATTATAAATCATGTTTTGAGCATTGACTCAAACAATGGAACAACTTCTATCGAGCAATTTAATGAAAATCTTGGAATCTAAATATAAATATAATGTACAAAAACAAAAAGTAAAAAAAAAAAAAGCATCTTAAATGTGGATCTACTGTATTTCACACAATTCTGGGCATGTGAAGAGCAATGTTTTGTGCCAACATTACCATAACCGACTTGTCAGTGGCTCAGTCAGAAAGCAACGGACTAAAGGAGTTAGACAACTCAGCATAACATCCCAGTGAATAATTGACATGTTTACACTTTTATCATATCTAAAGGGTTCTCCTCATGTTGCTACATGACAACAAAAAACAAGAACTAGAAGCTGACATGAAATTCAATCTTGAATAAACATTCATGTCCATTTCGCCTCCAGTAATAAATCATTTTTAAAAGAGAGAGTAGTAAGACTTGTAGGAGAGAGTTGCTGCACTACACATGACATATGGACATATGGACATTGTTCTTGGATTTGAAACTTTACCTTCAATGGCACAGTGCTCAGGTATGGGGATTAGTTTGATCATTTCTGCACAGAAGGTTTTGATTTCGTCCATGTTGTCTCTCAGGTGGATCCAGAGTCGATCTCCCTCCCGGGGGTCTCGAACTTCCGCCTTTTGCCCCTCACTGTTTGGAGTTGTGCCAGGTTGATTTTTTGTGGGATCTTTGTGGCTCTCCTGCAGGGTTGAGGGGACAGGACCAGTCTCTGGGTTGGGACTGGCCTCACAGACATTGAGTTCGGTGCTCAGATCCACCCCCTCTCCCTCTGGACTGCTGTCAGAGTTAATGGATTGTGTGCGTACAGCGTGAAGAGCCAGACTCTTTGACCTGAACATAAGAGAACAGCAACTTAAAATACAAAAACTTTTTTTAGACCAAGTTATTAAAAAGGATCGTACTATAATTCACTATGTAGAACATATTTTTTGCAGTGTTATATTATTTCCATGAAGACTACTATGTCTTAGGGTGTGTTTACACTTATAGTTTCTTTTGGTTCAGACTAAATTCATTTAGTCCTAAAACAATGATGTGTGCTGGGCTAAATGCATGAGTTACTTATGCGTACATATGATGGTATTTTGACCAGCTGAGAACTCACAAAGACCTCATAAAATCAAATCAAAGTCAAAAAAGTGGCAGGAATTCCTCCGTTGCATATATAAATGAAGATCTGCTGCAAGAAGACGGTAGTTAAGACACATCCTGCTTTTGGTTTAATTAGATCTTTGGTCCATGCTGTGTTCATATTCAGTCGAATAGCACCAAAGTTCATTTGGAAGTGGACCGAGACCCATCTTTTCAGCTGTCTTGGTCTGCTTGTTTGGTGCGCACCAGCGTTCACTCTTATTTAAATGAACCACACTAACAGAACAATCATACCACGTTGTTTTAATCAAACCAAACCTGCCGATTTTGAAAGCACTCTTAAATAAGTTTCTCATGACCATTTTCCTGCCTTTTTCTAATGTGGAATAGAGCAAAACAAAACACCAGTCACAAACAAGATTTCGATAGGAGAGTCGAGGAGCTTAAGAGGCGTACTCTCACTTATGTCATATGTTGTGTAAGAGGTTATGCTTCCGCCGTAAGTTGACTTGTGTACGGATGTTTGCCGGAAGCTGGTTATTATAGTTTATAAACGTTTAAATATGGATATTTTTCTTTTACAAAACCCCATGGCTTCAGAAGGCTTTTATTAACCCCCTGGAGCCGGAATACTTTTATGATGGGCGGATGCACTTTTTTGGGCTTCAAAATTTTGAGTGCCATTCATTACCATTATAAAGCTTGGAAGAGCCAGAATACACCCAGGATGGCTTGAGGGTGAGTAAATCAATTTTCCTTCTGGGGTGAACTATCCCTTTAAGAAAGTATATATGGCCAATTTTGATTCTGATTGACTTTAAAGACTTCTATATTAAAATGAGGGGCTGGGACAATAAATAGTTTCATCTCAATTCATGAATCGATTCCGAGATTTTCCGAATGCGTCACGATTCACTCTTGAATCGATTCTGAGCTTCACTTTTACCAGCAGATGGTGATCTAGGTTTTTAACCGCACGCTCAAATGCTTACGATGAAGAGAGTGCTTGTGTGTTCGGCTATGCATTTGCACCTCAGAATGCTTTTATGACATGAGATTAATATAAACAGCCCACTTCAAACACCCTTGTAATCCGCTTCAACCTTTTCAAATTTTATAAATGAATATTTTATAGAAGGTTCAAGTGATGTGTGTAAGGAATTAAAAGCAAGATGTCTGCAAGATATCTGATGTTAAAAACTAAGCTCCGAATCGAATTCGCAATTCAACAATTTATTGTCCCAGCCCTAATTCTCATGTATAAAATATGTCTATACAGTGCATTTACTTTTATTAAGTTGACACAGTATTTTCTCCCACAATTATAGTGCTGTTAGATGTATAAACCTGAAGAGAAACATACAAATATAACTATATCACTGTCATTACCATAAAATGTAATTATTTCCAACCCATCTTAAGAAAGCAAAGTAAAATTCTTATAATCTCAATTTCAATAATTTCGAACTTATACATTCATTATATTGCATAAATCTCACAGGTCAGGCCCACCTGTTGAACCTCATCTCTCTGCGCTCGTCTCGCGCTGCTTGACCCAGACTGTGGCGTCTCTGAGGACCAGGAGAGTCGTCCTCTCTCTCAGACTCCACCTCTTCATCGCCCATCTTTTGTTCAAAAGCCTGGATCTTCACCTGCAGACGCTGGTTCTCAGCAAACATGGCAGAACTAGACTTGGCTTCGCACGGCCTGGACAAATCCTGCACCTTCTCCTCCCCTCTGATGCACAAAGATAAAGGCTATGTTAAAGAATACTGCATTGCTTCCTGTATATTGCACAGTATGTACTGTATACTTTTTAAAAACAGTATTTGAATTAGTTTAAATTATGTAACAATCAATGTCACAAACAGTATATTGTCAATACATGAGCATCCTGTTCGGGCAGTGTAAATTACAAAAATGTAAAAATGGTTACTTTGCCTTTTTATTCAATATTGTGTCAAATGTCTTAACGTTGGGTAGTCCAATAAGTAAAAAGAAGAAACACAAAAATCACAGTTAATAGACTGTTCCTTTGAAAAGCCATGCCATATGTGATAATCATAATTTATTCCAAACCTGAACACTGAAATTTTGAATAGACATATGAACAGGGTTGAGGAGTAACGAAATACAAGTAACTTAGTTACATATTTAAAATACTAAATTTGAGTCACTGTATTTCATTACAGTTACATTTTAAATGGGTGGTAATCAGATTACAGTTACATCTGAAAAGTGTTTTAGATTACCAAAGTGATTACTTTGAATTTTAATGTCATTTAAACAGCGATTGGTGATTCTCTGACTCTGACAGTCTGAAAAAGCAGAGTTAAGATTCATGTTTTCCACTGTTTTCATTTTTTGTGATAGTTGTTTGTGAGTCATTTTATAATTCACTCGTCACTGCAACTTTTTCTCACAATTTGTTTTTTCCCTCACAATTGTGAGTTTGCATTTCACAATTCTGACTACTTTTTCTCAGAATTGCAAGATTTAAACTCACAATTGCAAGTTATAAAGTCAGAATTGGGAGATATAAACTTTTTTTTCTTGCAATTGTGAATTTAGTATGCGAGTTTATATCTCATAATTCTGACTTTTCTCAATATTGCGAGTTTATATCTCATAATTCTGACTTTTCTCAATATTATGAGTTTAAATCTCATAATTCTGACTTTTCTCAATATTGTGAGTTTATATCTCATAATTCTAACTTTTCTCAATATTGTGAGTTTATATCTCATAATTCTAACTTTTCTCAATATTGTGAGTTTATATCTCATAATTCTAACTTTTATCAATATTGTGAGTTTATATCTCATAATTCTGACTTTTCTCAATATTGCGAGTTTATATCTCATAATTCTGACTTTTCTCAATATTGCGAGTTTATATCTCATAATTCTGACTTTATAACTCACAATTGCAACGTTATATGATGCAATTCTGAGGGAAAAAGTCAGAATTGTGAGATAAAAACTTGCAATGACCTTTTTTGTGTTTGTTCCACACTTATTAGTATTCCAAAGTATTCTAAAGTATTTAGATTAAGTTACTAAACTTGAGTAATGCAACGAAATACGTTACAAATTACTTTTACTTAAATTACTGTTACAAATTACTTACCCAGCCCTGATTATGAAATTTTGAACACACATATATGCAATACTATTTCTATTAGTTCTAGTTGTAACAAAGGTAATTTTTGGATAATTCATTTAAAAATAACCTTCAAGTTTTTCAGTAGGTAAGCAAGAAAGACAAGAAAAAGTGGATAAACAGTTATTTAAAAAAAAAAAAAAAAAAAGTCCTCTATCCCATATTTCATTCTGTATATTTCTCTTTCTCAGTCATCTTTCCAGCTAATTTTTCCTCAAGAGAGCACATATGAAACAGAGAAATGGACAAATGTTTCTATCTGAAGTACAACTTTTTACCTCATCGTTCTTTTAGCAATGAAACTGCCAAAATGCTGATTAGCGGAGGAATTTTGCAATGGTGAGTGTTGACAAGCAGACAGAGGTCTGTAGATTAGGGAGCTTTTAAACAGAAGTTACTCCATCATAATAAAATGTCAATTACTGCAATAAAACGAATCACCCGTGTGGTTTCAAAAACTACTTCTGGAACATGTCAAGGCCATTCAAAAATTCAAAGCAAGTGACAGAACTGGGAGAACGTGTGTGTACCTGCTCAGTGTACCGTCAACCTCCAGCTTGCGTCCCAGCAGTCGAGCGATGGCGGTGAAACTGTTGCTCATGCGGTAGATGTCTTTTCCTCCGCCGCCCAGGATGGAGGTGTAGCGATCGGTCAGGCAGCGGATTTCCAGCAATAGCGTGTGATGTGCGCTGTGCTCCATACTCGCTAACAGAGACGCCAGATACTGCAGTGCCCCGCGAGCCTGGACCTGCACATGAGAAGTACATGTACCGTAACAGCCTTCGATAAGACAAATAATAATAATGGGTGGAATAATTGTTAATTTTATCATTTATTAAAAAAATAATCCCTATGAAATGTGATGTGTTTAATGGCAGAAGGGCGGAGCAAACTGTCACTCACATGTGGCTATGAATATTCTTTACAGTGGTAAAATCACTATAACACATGTGGCTTATTGCTTGATTTGCAAACATTAAATGACGCTTAATAGATGTAGTTGATAAACAGTCAAATATGAACATATACACTAGTGTTCAAAAGTTTGGGTCAGCAAGATTTTTCTTAAAAAAAGAAATTAAGACTTTTATTTAATCATTATATTGCATTAAATTGATCAAAACTGACAGTAAAGACATTTATAATGTTAAAAAATATTTAAAATAAATGCTTTTCGTTTGAATGTTTTATTCATCATAGAATCCTATTAATAATTAATAAACTAATATTTAGCAGCACAGCAGTTACATAACATTAAGACTACTACTACTACTAATAATAATAAGAAGAAGAAGAAGAAGAAGAAAAAAAAAATCAGTATATTACAATGATTTCTGAAGGATCATGTGACACCGAAGACTGGAGTAACTATGCTGAAAATTCAGCTTTGCCATCACAGGAATTAATTACATTTTAAAATATATTAAAATAGAAAATGTCAATAATATTACTGTTTTTACTGTATGTTAAATAAAGAAAAATCCAGCCTTGGTGAGCATAAGAGACTTCGAAGAACATCAAAAAAAATCTTACCGACCACAAAATTTTGAAATGTGCATAAAAAAGAGTTTCATTCAAGTTTAATTTTTAACTATGTATATTAACAAATAAGCTGTTATCCTATTGCTGCTAATTCTGATCACGTATTTATGATTGTTAAAATTAAGATAACAGTATTCCTGAACATTATGTACGTTTTAATCATTTATAAAAAAAAAAAATGAATAATTTGAATATAATTATATAACTATGGTAAAATGGTATAGAGATCATACAGAATGATTACCAGCTACCTCAAAGTACAGTATTCACCATTTGAGATAAATAATAGACTTTTTTTTTTTAATTTATGTATTTATTTTTAAAGTGATTGGCAGCAATACAGGACATGTAGAGCAATAAAAACCATTTTAAAATATCAAAAAAAGGTCCACAATGAGTAAGATCGCAGCATGATAGATTCCACGAACGGAAGTTTCGTACACAATAGGGACGACATTACGTCTTGCACAATGGGTGTGTGTCTGGCTGTAAGCATATGTAAGCACTCTTTCCATTCCTATTTTAAACTAATATGTGGATCTGATTCAAAACATGTTTTTGAGAGGTGACTCAAAGCAAAAACTAAATCATACTGAACGGGGAGAGACAATAAATTGTCATATTGGCATCAGCAACTGAATTCCCATTAGAAAACATAAGATTTGTATATGATGATGTACAACCAATGTGTCAGAATCAGGATGTGAAAAGTCAAAAACAGCTCCTGATATAATGTACAGACTGATCTGTCTACATGACGCAAGAACTGGCGGTCTTAAACAGTTTTGTCCATCCATATTATTAAAAATTATATTTGGTTCCATTAATAGTTCTTGAATATCTGCATTCGTTTACACGGTAATAAAACACTCTTAAAATGTACAGTACCATGGGCAAATACTTCTTTTTTTCTTTTTTTTAGCTCATTGAGCATGAACAAGCACAGCAAATTTTAAATAAATTTTTAATTTAAAAAAAATAATGAATTAATTAAATTAATTCAGTCGGCCACATTCATTTACAAAATATACTGATTCATGATCTAGAAAGCTAGGGAGCTGATTGAGACGCAGGGTTCGTTATTAAGCATGTTTTTTTTTGTCGTCATGGTTACTTGTCGTTTCATTGATGTCCTTCACCTGTTCCTTGTTTATTTCATCAGTTTGCTTCGTATATACTGTATTGCTCTCAGTCTCTGGTGTTAGATGCACACGGTTCTGTTTATTTCTCGTGTTGGGTTACACTCTGTTGCTTTGTTTTATATATAATACGTCTATAAAGTTATTAATTTTTATTTTAGTTTTAGTTATTTTACTACATTAAGTTACAATAAAATTAAATGAGAAATAATGCCTTGGCAACTAGCTGAAAAAAGAAGTTCTTTTTTATATTTTATTATATTTCAGTTGTTTATTCCATTTCAAGTAACGAAAAAAAAAGTTTTTTTACTATAATAACCCTGAATAAAACAGTCAAAAATGAGTGTCACATCACTGACTTGTGTGTCAATCTCAATTGAATCTAAACTAGTCTGCAGTGAACCTGACTTGGTCAAAATAAAACCAGCTGAAACATCAACCAAACAATTCCCCTGCACAATTCTCTCCACTATATATTATCCAAACTTCTAAAAACATTTCAAGTTGCCATTTTGGTGGTGGTGACTATATGATCGTAGTGTATAATGTTCGGTTCAAGAGTTGGATTTTGCTGAATTAGGTAAGACAGTGGTAATTATTTATT
The DNA here is from genome assembly GCA_038088235.1 of Zacco platypus. Lineage (NCBI taxonomy): Eukaryota > Metazoa > Chordata > Actinopteri > Cypriniformes > Xenocyprididae > Zacco > Zacco platypus. Next base: position 3,278,215 of record CM076075.1, on the reverse strand, counting down.
ATTCATATTGGCTGCCATGCGAATGGAAAACCAAAGCACGCCTATATGCTTGCTCTTGAGTCACTTAAATAATTATCAGTATGACGCAGGTTGGCATATGATAGTGGCTGTCGAACTATGTCAGAATGCCAAAATTGTTCTACAGTCAGATGTTCACACTGAATAAACTAACGTGCCAACGAAAGCCCTGATAAACCCACAGCGAAGATGTTTTCCGTTCTTTGCTTAGGGGTAAAAAGAGGTTTGAAATACGTGACCAGTGATATACTGTTAGCGAACATCGCTAACGCTGCCGAGAGCGGGGTTTAGATAAATATGTAACTGTGTGCTTTTCTCTCAATAACAAAATAAACCCACAATAAACTGAGAAAACAGCAATCTTTTTTTTTTTAAACTAAAGCATAAGAATCTGATCATAGCAACGTGGATATGTTTGTATGGGTTCTGCAATTCGGCACTCTGGTAAAGTCACGTCACGTTTATTTATAGCACTAGAATAGCTTGCCTAAAAGCAAGCAGCTTTAAAGAATTAAACATGAAAACCAGTGCCAGTGTCTTATTTCTCCAGAATTACAACTTCATTTTCTACTATAAAGTATCTCTCAAGTGTGTTCATGTTTTCACAGACGTCTGACCGAGAAGAAATGAACTGTAGAAACTTCCACGTCAAAGAAGGCGGAGCCTCACACCATCCTAGTACATAATCACCATGGACCAATAGTGGAAGGTGTTTACCAGCCTTTGGCAAGCCGTTTCGAACTCCTAAAACGAACATCAAACACACTTTGTTTTGGCCTGATTTTGTTTGAAATGACTCGCTTAAAGCTTAAAGGCGTTTACATGCAAAACAAAATCCGTGTAAGTGGAAAAACATTAGGTGATGATTGTGTTTTTTTAGTGTATGAGCTTTCCACAATAAAAAAGAGCCTTTTTAAAGAGGTCATCTCATCAGGAATAAAATTTTCCATCCATTCCTCTATTAGTTTTTACTCATTTTACATGCAAAAGGGGGCATTTATATTGAATTCTGGAAGGAAAAGCTTCAAAAAAATACTTTTTGATCATTCTTTACACAATCTTAAACGTCCTTCTAGTATCTTAAGCTCAAACACAAAAGTACAATTTCAGTACAGTAAAGTTAGGACATCAGGAAAGGGCGATTACAGACGGACGAGATTTAGACTGAAACAATATAAAAAGGAAGTAAATGATGAGATGCAGTTTCTATTCAGACAGAATGAGGGATTCCGATTTTTGGCACAAGCATGTGAATTTTACAGGTTGAGTGCATATGTAAACATCTGGTTGTGTTTAAATCTGATACGAGCTTTGGACCAGAGATCAAGTCAAGAGTGCCAAGAAAAGCCTTGGCCAGCCAATTCTGTCCCGTAGACATCGGGCTGAGCTCTGGCTCAATAAGCCAGCACACTTCATTTTACTGTAATCTCTGCTTACCACCATCACAAATTTATGTTTGGCCTAATGAGATCACTTTCATCCAAAATTATGATGCTAAAGCTATTAGCCAAATATCATGTGAAAACACTCTTTTTAGTTTAACAGGACTGAAATTTGAGCAAAATAGAACTAATGGCTTTGTTCTGAAAGCTAGTGCACTAATACAGTATGCATGCTGTGTGTGAAAGCTGACTGTCTGGCGGACAGCCCTCTGCCGGGGAACTTAATTTAGCAATAATAATACAATAGAAAAAATGGCATTATTGCATTTTTATTGCAGTATCGATTTGGCACCAAAGCTGTACTTCTGACACCCCTACAGGTTATGATGCAGCCCTAGGGCCAGTTCGCACAGAAAGCGTTTTTGAATTAAAAAAACATTGGTTCAATGATTCACTCTTTATTTGCGCTAAGGACACACAGTGAACACTGAAATGAATTGATTGTCATTAATTCATTTTGTAGAAATTGTTTACACACAAATCACAAGACTTTGTTGTTCACAAGAAGATGTTATCATGGAATAAATAATCACTCTAAAAACTGGCACAATTGGAACGAATTATTAGCGCAAATCAGCGACCATGCCGCAGGCTGCATTCATAGAAAATGTAAGGATGAGAAGTCAGCGAGTAGAATCCAAGTGCAGCTTTTATTAGGAAACGCGGTCAGACAGGCATGGGTCAACTCAGTAGCAAACAGAAATAGCAGGGAACAGACAGACTCGTAGTAAATACACAGGCGGATGGTCAGTAGGGATGGCTGACGCGAAACTAACGTTTCGACACAGAGTCGAGATCCCGAAGTGTAGATGTTTTGAAACACTGCTCCGAACTGTGATTCAAAACACCCATGTCACGTGACTATGGCTAAACGAAGCTTCTGCGCGTTTCGACAGGAGGCGTGCTCGCCGAGTCTGCGTTTGATTGACAGGGGCGGGAACAAATCACACAATCGCACATCTGTCTCAACTCCCACAAAGTTTAAAAGAGGAGTTAATGCACCTTCACCTCATGGGTTTTTGTGAGAGGAGAAAGCAATTAATATTTTTGAATAAAAATCTATAAAAAAAACAAAAATGAGAGCATTGTGGATTAATTTGTTTTATTAATTTCCATTTTTCTTGACCAAAATAGCCTAGTTATTATTATTATGTATTATAGTTATATAGTGAGGATGTTAAAAACTCATCACATTAACAAAAACACAACATTTTTATTTTTTTAAATGTTTTGTCGTCAAATTTGTTTCAGATAACATGTGCAATTGACCACTAGTTTTTATAGTGCTTTTATAATGGAGAGATAGGGTGCAGCTGGTGCGGTAAACAGTGATTGGTGAATGAGATGCAGCTGGTGCAGTGATCAGTGACTGGGTGAGGGGCTTATGGGAAATGTAGTGTGGTGAGAGAGTCCGTGAAAAGGACGGGCGACATCTGGTGGTAAGTGGATGAAAAATGACAGACCGGATTCATTATAGAAATAGCTGCTGTTGCAATTTTGGAAATTGAGTTTACTGGTGCGAAATAATAACGTTAAATTATATGCATTTCTAATAATAAACTTTACAAATTATTTATTCACAACAGATATGATTTTTTCCTGATATTAGTAGTATATTCTGGCAGCTTTGACTGAGTGGGGCAGCCATCAATCTGGGTGGGCCAGTGCCACCCTGGCCCTTATGTGGCCTCGCCACTGGTTTAGAGACGTGTTTTTTAAAAGTTGAACTTCTTTCAAGTGCAAGATGCAGCAAAAGACATGAGATGCAAGTGCAACGGTTAAAGACGTCCATCTAGCGTGTGTTTCATTGAAAAACAGAGGAAAAATAGCACAGTGGAAAATAAAAAAGCATGTTTTTCAGCTCACTACACTACATTTTGGAAAAAAGTCAGTAGCTCCCTTTACATGCACCCAAACGATCCATTTATAATTAAATTAAAGGCTCAATCGGATTGAAAAGCCTTCATTAAATAATTTTCGATCAGATTAAAAGGGGTGGATATAGATCTTAAATCATCCGATCAACTCAAAATACAATAAGCATGTGAATGCTTGAATCTGATTTTCTCTGTAGGATTCAAAAAGATTTCACGCATGTTCAGTGCCGTGATGCATCTGTTTACACATGGTTAATGTCATACAAATATCTCTTCTTACATCTACCGATGAGGCATAACATTATTACCGCTGACAGGTGAAGCGAATGACACTGATAATCTCTTCATCACAGCACCTGTTTGTGCGTGGGATATATTAGGCAGCAAATGAACATTTTGTCCTCAAAGTTGATGTGTTAGAAGCAGGAATAAAGGCAAGCGTGAGGATTTGAGCAAGTTTGACAAGGGACAAATTGTGATGGCTAGATGACTGGGTCAGAGCATCTCCAAAACTTCAGCTCTTGTGGGGTGTTCCCAGTCTGCAGTGGTCAGTATCTATCAAGAGTGGTCCAGTGGAAGGAACAGTGGTGAACCGGCGACGGTCAAGGTTCATTGATGCAGGTGGGAAGCGAAGGCTGGTCCGTGTGGTCCGATCCAACAGACGAGCTACTGTAGCTCACATTGCTCAAGAAGTTAATGCTGGTTCTGATAGAAAAGTGTCAGAATACACAGTGCATCGCAGTTTGTTGCGTACAGGGCTGCATAGCTCAGGATGCCCAAGGTGACACGTCCACCACCAAAAGCACCAACAGTGAGCATGTGAGCATCAGAACCGGACCACGGAGCAATGGAAGAACGTGGCTTGGTCTCATGAATCCCGTTTTCTTTTACATCAAATGGATGGCCGGGTGCATGTGCGTTGCTTAGCTGGGGAACACATGGCACCAGGATGCACTATGAGAAGAAGACAAGCCGGCAGAGGCAGTGTGATGCTTTGGGCAATGTTCTGCTGGGAAACCTTGGGTCCTGCCATCCATGTGGATGTTACTTTGACACGTACCACCTACCGAAGCATTGTTGCAGATCATGTACACCCTTTCATGGAAACGTGGTTCCCTGGTGGCCTCTTTCAGCAGGATAATGCGCCCTTAACACAAAGCAAAAATGGTTCAGGAATGGTTTGAGAAGCACAACGATTAGTTTGAGGTGTTGACTTGGCCTCCAAATACCCCAGATCTCAATCCAATCGAGCGTCTGTGGGATGTGCTGAACAAACAAGTCCGATCCAAGGAGGCCCCTCCTCACAACTTACAGGATTTAAATGATCTGCTGCGAACATCTTGGTGCCAGAAACCACAGCACACCTTCAGGGGTCTAGTGGAGTCCATGCCTCGACAGGTCAGGGCTGTTTTGGTAGCAAAAGTGGGATGAGAGGCGTTTCAAAGATGGCCACCAGGTGAAATGACTTACCTGAAAGGGACTTTGATGTAAGCATTCCTAGTTTTGTTTTAAAGCAACAGGAAACAGTGCTTGTCTAAGGAGAGCAGGCTCATCAGAGTGATGGAGGCTGAGGACATCGAGCTCAGCACTAACTAAGGATTTGGACTGTGAATTACAGAGATTGATTTGTTCCTTTGTGTGACTCAGTTAAGAGTCAGCTTGAAAATTAAACTGAACTAATTAGAACAACAACCTTTTCCCATTGATGGGGCAGGAACAATTCTGTATTACCATGCATCTTGAAAGGATAGTTATCCCAAAAATGAAAATGATTTTCAATGTCATTCCCAACTTACAATACTTTCTTTCTTCTGTTAAAACATGATATATAATATCCACTATGCTCTTTTTTGATATAATGACAACAAAAAGGGACTGGGGGTGTCAAGCTCTAAAATATGGTGCTACAGTACTTGTAATAATTACTTATAGTGTCTATGTTGTAAAAAAAAAACAAAAAACATTTATATGATGTTCACATTGTTAACATTAAATCTACCTTCCAGATTGAATAGTTTCTAGGAAAAATTCCAAACAATTATCTGACAAACAGTTTTTGGAAGCTGCTGTAAAACGTTTGAAACATCCTTGGAGACTGTGCCTGAGTCATGATTACAAATTGTTCCTGAGTCACTGGAAGGTAAACAGATGTTAAAAATATCAGTTGGGCAAAACATGCAAAGCCAAATGAGAGCTGACAATTGTGCCATTTACTGGCACCGACAAAATCATGCACTGTTCGGAAACATTCATTTGATGCCCAACACTGTGGTTCGCACTTGGACTATCTGTCCAGTTTCATCATTCGCACTGTAGTAAACATCTCACAATTCTAAGAAACGTCCCAAAAGAATTATGCTGAGAGCATGAACAAGAGCCAAGCTTGCACATTGGACCATGTACAGTACCAAGAGAATGACACATACACCATTGTAACAAAGTTCCCAATTATTCCCTGAGGAATTTACCTGTTATTTAAGAGACATACCATTCATGGAATATGAGTTTTGTCCATAACAAACTCATATTTAATCGCCTAATTACAACCCTGTTACTGCATTTCCAAAGCATGATGGGAAGTCAAACAAATAGTTTAAATTTTAGATTTCATTTCAGTTTCTTAATATTTACATAAGTGTTGACAGCCTTCTTCAATTTTAACTATTCAGTCACGTTACCAGAAAAATGATAAAAAAAAAAATGTTTTTTTCTCTAATTTAAAATAAACAACAAAATGTCAGCCTCCCAGACTGCTTGTGTTATATTGATCATGTATGATATTTATTGTATTATGTTTATTTATTTATTTTTTTCATAATTCACCCAACAACAAAATATGCATCATGATTTTTGTCAAGGTTTACATCATTACTATCAACACTTTGGAAAGTTTGAGAAATAAACTTTTTTATCCATTATTTTTTTGTCCATTTTATACATTGTCAAATTCTCAAGGATGTCATTAAACATGCTCTTAAATAATTCCTCGCAAACAACACTTAAGACATCGGCAAATAAATAATTGGAGGTACACAGAAGTACGCAGCTAAAGCTGTCACTAAAGTTTATTTGGGATTTTATTATGTGTTGCATGAAAAAACAACATGTATTTTGTAGCGTGACTGTTGTTAAGCAGCCGCAGGGTCAATCTTTACATGTTTTCTGTTGTTCACGTGGGTTTAAAAGAGGTATCACACATAACCAAAAGGAAATGAGAATGAGAAATCTAATCTCTCATTAATTTCTTTAAGGTTTGGTGGGGAAATAGGGAAAGTATTCAAAACCACAAATTAAATACATAATGACCTTTACAATAAGAACTGTGTCTGGGCTAGTTTTAGAACTGTCAAGCAATGTCTTGGTCACATTTCACCAATAAATGAAAAGAAATAAATATTAAACTACATTTTGACACTATTATTATTTCCAATATTATTGTGGCATTATTTTTACTCCCTATTTCCAAGTAGCCCATTTTAATACAAAAAAAAATCCTAATTTGCATTACAGAAATTAGAATTAGAAAAGGAAATGCACTCAGTTGCCATAAAAATAAAGTCATAATAAAAACTATTTCACTTTAGTAACTTTACAATAAAGTCTCATGTTAATATAAGTTAAATACATTAGATAACATGAGTTAACTATCAATGAACAATATTTCTACCCCATTTACTGTATTGATCTTAATGTGAATAAACATTGTAAAGAGTGAAAATGTGCAGACATGATCTTATATATTTATTTCTACCCAATCTGACCCTCAGTTCTATTTACAACACATACAATACGCTTCAAATGTTCACTAACCCAACAAGTTTACGGCACGCCCAACTCTGGAACTTGAGCATCAAAATTATCCCAGAGCTTCCCAGGGGTAAATACATCTTAAGAGGGCGTTTACGAAAGGAAACTCATATTTATGATAATTGACCCGTCGTCTGCATTTTGATTGACAGGCGAGCTAACCAATCATAACCCTGAATCCGCCATTTTGTCCTACAAAGCAGTCAGGGGAGTTAGTAGGTTAACGTTGGTGAACTTGAACTTGAAATATTGTGTGTTTCCTTTCCTTTTCCCTTCCTACTCTAGCTTATGTTAGTGAGCAATGTATGAAACTTGTATTGTGAGCACTTTCTGTGTCTATTTGCCAATTCATGAAGAATCGCTTGGTTGTATTCCTCACTTGTAAGTCGCTTTGGATGAAAGCGTCTGCTAAATGACTAAACGTAAATGTACTCACGTCTTGAAACAACATTCCTTCTGATGTTCATTCATGTTTATTTGATGCTATAAATGAACTAGTATGAAGAGATGATCGGTTCACGAGCCGCTTGAAGGACACAGCAAAATGTCTGTGAAATTTGTTGAGCTTATGTCTCAGTTGTTGAATCTTTATGTTCACACAAATATAACCAATTTATTCCAAACTTTTTCATCTCTCTATAATAGTTTTTTTAGCAGGAGCAGGAACAATTTGAGAAATGCAGAGTCGCAGCATGTGGTTCTTAGCAGGGGAAAGGGAGCAATTTGGCCTGTCTTGGGCAATCACCTAAGATTTGCCATTCAACAATGGTCTGATCTATCCTCCATCGTGGTTGAGTATGTGTGTGTGTGTGTGTGCGTGCATGCTTTTGCGTGAAATGTTCTGTAGCACACGTTTTATCACTTCTTTTTTTGGTCTTTTTTCTGCTGTCTCCCCTAATTGCCGCAAATATGAAAGGAAGAAACTTTTTCAGCATTCAGCAATTTGGCACTTATCCATGCGACTGTTTAACAAGCCAACACTGTCTCACAACCCTTTCTGAACACAGGGAAACCTGCCACATGAAGCCAGTTCAGTAAAACATTGGTCATTTTGGTTTTGGAAGTTTATTTTGTACTTTCAGAGCTTCATCATGGCTGTACAGAAGTAAAAGTGCTATATTTCCTTGATTATTTTGCTGCTAGGGCATATGGGACCTCTGAGTAGGTCCACGAAGAAAGTAACTGGACCTTCAGTTTGTGCCATTTCATCTCCACATGGCCCTGATCACAACTGGTCAGACCATGGTCCACCTCCAAAGCAAACACATTAGGCAACATTGAGAAACAGCCAAGTGCGCTGCAGGTATTGGTGTACCAAACAGATATAGAGTGAAATATTAAGAAAAGTCAAAAATATGAGATCTAAACTCACAATACTGAGAAAAGTCAGAATTATGAGATATAAACTCGCAATATTGAGAAAAGTCAGAATTATAAGATATAAACTCGCAATATTGAGAAAAGTCAGAATTATGAGATATAAACTCGCAATATTGAGAAAAGTCCGAATTATGAGATATAAACTCACAATATTGAGAAAAGTCAGAATTATGAGATATAAACTCGCAATATTGAGAAAAGTCAGAATTATAAGATATAAACTCGCAATATTGAGAAAAGTCAGAATTATGAGATATAAACTCGCAATATTGAGAAAAGTCCGAATTATGAGATATAAACTCACAATATTGAGAAAAGTCCGAATTATGAGATATAAACTCGCAATATTGAGAAAAGTCAGAATTATAAGATATAAACTCGCAATATTGAGAAAAGTCCGAATTATGAGATATAAACTCGCAATATTGAGAAAAGTCCGAATTATGAGATATAAACTCGCAATATTGAGAAAAGTCCGAATTATGAGATATAAACTCGCAATATTGAGAAAAGTCCGAATTATGAGATATAAACTCGCAATATTGAGAAAAGTCCGAATTATGAGATATAAACTCGCAATATTGAGAAAAGTCCGAATTATGAGATATAAACTCGCAATATTGAGAAAAGTCAGAATTATGAGATATAAACTCGCAATATTGAGAAAAGTCCGAATTATGAGATATAAACTCGCAATATTGAGAAAAGTCAGAATTATGAGATATAAACTCGCAATATTGAGAAAAGTCAGAATTATGAGATATAAACTCGCAATATTGAGAAAAGTCAGAATTATGAGATATAAACTCACAATATTGAGAAAAGTCAGAATTATGAGATATAAACTCACAATATTGAGAAAAGTCAGAATTATGAGATATAAACTCGCAATATTGAGAAAAGTCAGAATTATGAGATATAAACTCACATACTAAATTCACAATTGCAAGAAAGAAAAGTCAGTATTGCAAGTTTATATCTCCCAATTCTGACTTTATAACTTGCAATTGTGAGTTTAAATCTCGCAATTCTGAGAAAAAGAAGTCAGAATTGTGAAATGCAAACTCACGATTGTGAGGGAAAAAAACTGATTGTGAGAAAAAGTTGCATTGACGAGTGAATTATAAAATGACTCACAAAACATGAAAACAGTCGTGGATCATCAGGTCATGACAGGACAGTTCAGTTGACAGTTGGGCAATTTTTTTTTTAATAAATTCAGTCATTTTGTCTTGTTCAGGACAGAACTAAATAAAAATAACATTTTTATGATCCTCTTAAAATCACCAATTGCTGTTTAAATGACATTAAAACTCAAAGTAATCACTTTGGTAATCTAAAATACTTTTCAGATGCAACTGTAATCTAATTACCACCCATTTAAAATGTAACTGTAATGAAATACAGTTACTCAAATTTTTCAAATTTTAAATACGTAACTAAGTTACTTGTATTTCGTTACTCCCCAACCCTGGGGATGAGCTAAGCCAGAGCTGGTTATACATGGGTGCTTGAGCACCCTCAAACAAAAGCAAGAGCACCCTCAGTTGATACTGTAATAATATTATATTAAAAAAACAGATCTGGCAAATGCTCAAATGTATTTGTGTTTACACTCTGGAGAATGTCAAATGTTTCAATTAACAACGTGTTTTTGCAAAGGTGAGCAATGCAGCCAATCACAGACATGTTTGTTGATCTCTTGAACACAATAGCTAATCAGAGGTGTTTAATTTAGTCAGAATCCACTCACAGGTGGATTCAGCTCCGAGTTCTGCACGCTCGTGAATTCTCTCATTAAATGATTAGTTTAATTCTGAATTCATTTCCTGATCATTCACTCACCCCCATGTCATCCAAGATGTTCATGTCTTACTTTCTTCAGTCGAAAAGAAATTCCAGGGTTTTTCTCTATATGGTGGATCAATGGGTGAAAGGTCCAAACTGCAGATTCACTGCAGCTTCAAAATGTTCTACATGATCTCAGATGAGGAATAAGGGTCTTGTCAAAACAATCGGTTATTTTCTAAAAAAATAAAAATAAAAATATACTTTTTAACCACAAATGCTCTTCTTACACTAGTTGTCTTCTTTTTCTTGTAGAATTCTGGCAGTGTAGACACTGCTAAGTGTATTACTGCCCTCCCCAGGTTAAAGTTTGAATTAATTTTTATGTACTTGCACTAGCATATTGTATATGACAATTTAGTTCAAACTTGACCTGTGGAGTGCAGTAATACACTTAGCAGTGTCTATACTGCCGGAATTCTACAAGAAGAAGAAGAAGAAGAATAGAACTAGTCCAACAAGAGCACTTAAGTTTTTTTTTTTTTTTTAGAAAATGACCGATCGTTTCGCTAGATAAGACCCTAATTCCTCGGCTGGGATCGTGTAGAACGCTTTGAAGTACACTGAAACTGCAATTTGGACCTTCAACCCATTGAACCCCACTCAAGTCCACAATACAGAGAAAAGTCCATTTTACGCTCTCCTGATTTACATAATGGAATACCTCTAATATTGATACAAAACACGCTGGAACAAACAGTCCAGGATGCCAATATACTAAATCAAAGAAACCAGAGATCTACACATGTTCACAGACATGACCAATGAATGATATAATTCACATTCCTCATCCATCTTAACTTTTCATCGCCTACTACAATAACCATAATGCTGCCCAGATCTGCTCTGAAATCCCCCATAAAGAAAACAGGACAAAATAAGCTGCATGACTGTTTTAGCTTATAAATTCAATTCCAAGAGAAAAGTGAAGAGTGTCATGTCTAATAAAGATTACAGCAGTTTTAACGTGCATGCTCTGTTTCTGAATTCACCCCTAAAACAACACCATTAGACATCAAAGCACCACTTCTGTAACATTCAGTAATTACTATTTTATTATGTGAGAAGAAAAATACCTTCCAGTGTTATGTGATATGCAATGGTGCATTTTAACAGTAGGATAATAAGATAAGAAGCTATTAGTGCAGGGTTATGGATAACACTATGCATATAGACTTTTTTTCAGCATCTCACGCCATGAGCAGCACATATTTAAATGTGTTTTAAAAAGTTTTATACACTAAAAAATAAATTGCTTTTTTTATAGAGAGTCATCTAAATGGTGTTTATTAGATAAGGACTATAATATCACTTGATGTCTCTTTTGAACTTTCTGTGTGCATTTTGTCACATGTCCTCCTTTGTTCAGTTTCCCGCCACTCCTTAGTTGTCATAGTTACAGATTTGATTAGTGTCTTCAGTTCAGGTGTTTCTTGTTGATTAGTCTTGTTTGCTCCCTTGTTTGCTGTGTTTACAAACCCTCCGTATCTTTCTGTTCGTTGTTCAGTCACTGTTTTGTTTGCATTGCCTGTTTTCCTGCCTTTTGAGTTTAAATGAAACCCTTAAAGAGTTTTCAGAAAATCTTCCTTGGATTACCTGCACACACTGTTACAATAATAATAGTTTTCTATAAATAATTTTTTAATTACATATGGTGCAGGTCACCCATCTCAATGCTGAAATGACATGACCTGAAATGTTTCACTAAACGTCAGAGAGAATCCTTGTGCTGTTTGTCCTTTGTAGATAAGGAAGTAGTGTTGTTTGATAATACAAAGGAACAATTAGTATCTGTAGGGCCAAAAGAAGCAGGAAAGACTGACAAAGACGAGCATAAACATTTTTACGGAATTCACAAAGTAGGAAGATATAGATCTATATACACATACATATAACCAATAAAAAAAGAACAGGTTATGCACTTGTAATTTTTAACCAAAAAAAGGTTACGGACAGCAGCTTTAACTAAATAAATGAATTTGATTAAAATAATAAATTGATTCAAATAAATGCATTTTGATTTAAATGACTTTTTTAAATGACTTTTTTTTTATTTGTAAAATAATGTTTAAATGGGTCTTTATACTGCCTTTTGAATTTCAGAATGGGGTTCCCTTGCATGATTTCAGGGGGTCCATCTAAAAGATTGAATTCCCCTGGTGTAGCCCACTACTGTCAGAGTCATGTCTTGTTTAGTTTAGTTCAGTCTTGTTTCATTCTGTTACGTCATGTCTGCACCTGTCCTCGTTCATCCTATTAGTTAAAGTGTCATCACCTGTTATCATTTAGTAATTATTATCTGTGTATTTAAGTTCCTGCCCTTATCCAAGTCATTGTCGGTTATTGTTTGTGCTATGCACACTGTTGCATGTCTGTTCCAGTCTTCTATGATTAAACCTGTCAGTTTTGATTCTAACCCTCGTCTCCTGTCATCCGGGTGTGACAGAATAACCGACCCTCAAAAGAGAAGAACCGACTTCTCATACGAGAATAAAGAAGGAGAAGATGGACTCACCCACTGCAGCCCTGCTACTGAGTCCGGAAGCCAGGCCCTACCTGGGGGGCATCTTCTGGACGCTTCGGAAGGACTACCGCTCCGTCTCAGCCTGGAAGCCCGGGGTGCGCGCTGAGGTCGAAGTGGGAGTCGACGATTTCGGGGCGCTGGAGTTGCAGCACGCGGGTCAGTCCACCTCAGAGCCAGGAGCGGACCATAACCTCATTGACCTGTGGGCCGCGGATCTTTTCCCCACCCAAGTCCCCACCCAAGTCCCCACCCTCGTTCAGTCATCTCCATTTCCGGTCCCGTCTGGAAGTCCTCCGTCAGTTCCCCTGCCTGTCGTTCCTTTCCCGTCGCCTTTGCTGGTTACAGCCAGCCCCCTGGATCCGTTGGCCCCCCTGTTGTCAGTAAGCTCCTCGGCTCTGCCCCTGCCGCTCACTCCATGCGGCTCCTTACCAGCACCTCGGGCTTTCCTTCCACCAGCCCAGCTTGAGGCGGAGTCCCCGACTCCAATTCAGGCCTCCAGGCCCGCGTCACCACCTCGACCCGTCAGCCTGTCACCAGCACCTCGACCCACACCTCCCTCATCACCTCCTCGGCCCGTCAGCCCGGAAGCTCCGCTGGGCTCCCTCGTCCCTCCAGTTTGGCCTCCGGGGGTCGACGCTCTGTCTCCGCCACGGACTTCCGGGTTTGCGGCTACACCTCCACACCGTCAGCAAGCTCCTCCCTCCCTTCAACCTCCCTGTCGTCTTCTGTCACCACAGCATCGCCATCGCCCCGGTCATCCAGGCCATCGTCGGCGCATCGGTCACGTGAGTCAGCGGCTCGGCACCAAAGTTCCGGTTCGGCGGTGTCACCGAGGTCCGTCGGCCGGGAAGTTCCGCCGGGTCCTCCGCCAACCGCCATGGTTCCACCGCCGTCGATCAGCCCCAGGAAGTCATCCCGCTCGACTCGCTGGACTCCTCCCTGGTTCCTCCCACCGTCAATGCCACCTACGGCTCCAGCCGGCTGCCAGTCACCATCACCATGCCCTCCTCCGGAGCCTCCGCCTTCTGTTTTCTTCATAGACTTTGTTATGGCGCGAGGGGGGGCCTTTCCGAGGGGGGCGTAATGTCAGAGTCATGTCTTGTTTAGTTTAGTTCAGTCTTGTTTCATTCTGTTACGTCATGTCTGCACCTGTCCTCGTTCATCCTATTAGTTAAAGTGTCATCACCTGTTATCATTTAGTAATCATTATCTGTGTATTTAAGTTCCTGCCCTTATCCAAGTCATTGTCGGTTGTTTGTGCTATGCACACTGTTGCATGTCTGTTCCAGTCTTCTATGATTAAACCTGTCAGTTTTGATTCTAACCCTCGTCTCCTGTCATCTGGGTGTGACAACTACAAGTGTAAACATTCAGTCTTGAGGCAGTCGTGATGTAATGGTTAAAGAGTCAGATTGAATGAATGGGGATTGAATGAACATCACTCTTTTCCACCCTCAATACCTACAACTGAGGTGCCCTTGAGCAAGGCACCTAACCCCTAATCGCTCCCAAGGCAGCAAAATGGCTGCCCACTGCTGCGTGTTTGTGTGTCCATGGTTTGCAGTGTGTGTTTGTTCACTACTCACTGCTCCTAATATGTGTGCACTAACTTGGGTTAAACGCAGAAGACAAATATCCGAGTATGGGTTACCATATTTGGCCTTCAATTCACATCACATCATCATCAGATGAATCTAGAATCATTCTGACATAAGAAGAAGCTTTTAATGCATAAACATGTAAATGCTCACCTCACTAGTCAGACCCACTGTCCCATGGATCTTAGCGATGTGTCCCAGCAACCAAGGGTTCTTCTGACCCACATTTCTCAGCGTGGACAGGAAGGGAGTGAGAGAGGCGGGGCTTGCCTGAGCCACATTCACCAAAACACCCAGGGCAGCATCACTGAGATCATTGTCACTGAGGTAACCAATAAAAGATGGAACCAAAGATGACAAAACCTGAGGAGACAAAAAGACAAGACTGTTCTCAGAAGGGTAAAACCGTAAGACCTGTTTCATACTGCAGATAAAGCAAGAAGCATCACAATGGGCCAAAGAAATAGGACAGAAGGAGATGCATGAGGTGGAAAAGTTTGTTTTCCGCTATTCTTGGAAGCACACAAGGACAAGCTATCTAAACCCTTCACAGTGGGGATGTAATAAAAATAGTAAAACACTACAAACACACTCATTTGGTCCTGAACCTTTCTTTCATCATAGTTCCCTTATGGTTCTGATAGTGAAGAACCACTGCACTCTGGTTGGTTGAGTTCAGTGCCGCCCACCCATTAACCAGAGTCCTTGGTTCCTGTAAAAGTTTGCGAAAAAAATTGATGGAGAGTAGAAGGAAACTCGTAATCATCCTCCCACTGTGGACAGTTTTTCAAGATTTATTTATGTCCGTTACAACGAAGCGGTGATGACCTTCAAAAAGAACAGTGACTCACAAATACAGATCACCAGTGACATTTTGTGTGTTGATTAACATATTTTATCATGTCTTACAAACTGTAGCGATGACCAGAGCCATATGAGCCACATGAGTCACGAGCTCTTTTCTTCAGCATGAAATTAATCTAACAATACCCTTTTAGCAAGGATTTGCTTAATCCTCTCATAGTTCTTGTTTAAACCTTTGAACTGGCGGTGGTGGAGAGGAGATAGAGATGATCTGATTCTGGTGGGGCTGGGAGGGGAGCAGACAGGACATCCTGTGAGAGGCAGGATTCCCAGCCTCTGCCAGGATGTAAAAACCACTGACTAATCTTAAACTGAAGACGCTGGAGACACAAAGGAGAGGAAAACCGCTGGAGACATGTGGACACTTTGAAAGAGTCTTCACTCAAGACGACGTGGGTTTCTGAGGTGTGTGCTTTTATATGAGAAGATCAGTGGCAGGTGTGGGTGGTAGCTGAATGAGTGCAGGTGAGAACCAGCAGGGATGCTGGGAAATGTAGTCCAGATTTTGCACTGAAGGAGGACTGCTGTACTCGTGACAGTCACTTTAGTCAATTCATTGTTATTTAACAAAGTCCATGTGTGCTCTTTTACTCTACTGCCATATCCATATCGTGTCCACATGGGACCCAGGTTCGGTTGTGTCCTGATACCACACTATCTCCGTCCAGTCACTTTTCACTGTTCTTTCTAAATAAAGGTAAAAGGCTCAAAAATATGGTAAAAAAAAAATCATACAGTATAACCATAATGACACAAAACGACAGCACACTTTATTGGATTTTATTGGACACTTTAACAACAAACAGAAGACAATTGGAAGACTTTATACAGTAACTACACCATATACACTACGCTCAAAATTAATAAAAAAAAAATATATACAATATATATTTAAAATATAATAACCTATATACAATATTGATTAATTATAAAAATAAATATCAAATTATCATGTATCAAAAATGTATTAAGAATAAATAAACAACTATAAAAAGATTGTGCATTAAGTCAGTAAACATTAAACTGATATTAGTCAAATCTACAAAATCTATCGTCATAAAATGTACATTTCTAGTATGAAGTTCTTCTAAACTTTGAAACATCAAAAATCTCTTTAAACAGGATTAAAACTTCAGCTCGATAATTGAAAGCCGACTCATACCGCCGTTATTCATCTTGAAATTATATGTTTCGATTCGTGTTTTCTGATTGGTTCTGTGAACATGGAGGTTTTTGTGAAGTGAAGTGGTGTTAAGAGGATCTGCCGAACGAACCGGTATTTCTGAATGGGCTGAAGCTGGAATTTAGCGTGTTTGAAAAGTATACTGTGTGCGGAGAGCATTCCCTCAGCACCGTTTTCTCATTTTTGACAGAGGTGGCGTTTAGCGGTTTTTGCATCTGAAGTCTTCAAATTTATTTGGATATTTCGTAAGGCTCTAACCATATACTTCTGATAAAAGTTTAACCCATCCATTTAATCATCCACTGAAAATCATTTTGTTGACCACTTAATACTGGGTTGACCAGGACCTTTTTCATTAGTGTTTATGATGGTTATGAGCCTGGACTTCGGCCTTGAGGAATGGTATTATGAATCCTTGAAAGTACTGTAGAACCATTTTCCACTGATTTTCAGTTTCTGTAAATGAAAACGAACGGAAGTGACAAAAGAATGTCGCATTACAAGAAAATGTCTCATAGTCTTTCCTAATCTTATTTTTATTACCCGATGTGTTAATGTGCGTATTTTCACTGATGAGCTGCTTGATATGCATGATGCATGTGCTTGTTACCCAATGTGAAATTGACTCCTCATGACTACTGCATTCTTTACTTCTGACTTTGCACATCTGCTATTTTCCACCAGGCGGCCTCTCAATCCCCCTCAAAAATATTCAAAATACAGACGAGTCCTGTTTCTGCCAAAAGTGTGGCCTTTCTTTTCCTGTAAATTTGTCTTCACTGATATCTGTGGGGGGCCAGCGGGTTTTCTTATATTTCCCCATCCGTTTGGTGGCTGCTAAAGCATCAGCAGAGGTGTCAACCATCAAACTGTTTTACCGTGTTTGACCTTGTGCCGCAGCTGCCTGCTTTAAAATAAATGCTAAATCACTCACTCTGTACTCATTTGTGTACTCACCCCTCCACTCCCTTGGTGACCTTCAAATTCTTTTTATCTGTTACCCAGAATAACTCACCTTGACCAGAATTCATCCCCAAATACCACTTTCATTCTTTCACTCACTCAGCCACCTCTTCCTCACTCACCAGGGGATGAAGGTCAGAGATCATCTGCAGCAGTCTGAGCAGGTGCTGTCTGCTGGGCTGGTCCAGCTGGGACATCATCGCCGTCAGCTCACAGATGTGTTGATGGATGGGCTCTGGTTTTCGTGGATATACGGATGGCAGCACTCTCAACAGCATGGCATTACCTATCAAAACCAATAATCAATCAATATTTTTTTTTTTTTTCATTTTTCTCATCATTTAGCAGACGCTTTTATCCAAAGCGACTTACAAGGGGAGCAATTAGGGGTTTTGTGTCTTGCTCAAGGGGACTTTAGTCATGGTATTGAAGGTGGAGAGAGTGCTGTTTATTCACAATCCCCACTTTCAATTCCTGTCGGCGTGGGAATCGAACCTGCAACCTTCAGATTACAAGCCCAACTCCCTCACCACTAGGCCACGACTACCCTACGAATACCAATACAGCACACTTCCCATATAAAATTACCATGGTGGCCAAAACGCCATAGTTACTGTTACTAATGTACACACACAAAAAATGTATAAATAGATAAATAAATAAATAATGAATGAATGATGAACTGAACCTCCAACAAAGGACTGTGGTGGAAATGTGCATGTCAGGGCAGATCCATTATCTGAGGCCTTTTCTTGATAATTGAAGTATTGAATAATTGAAGAACTTGAAGAGTGTTTTCACAGACTGTGATGGCACGCTTCCACAGTTAACATCATAAATCTAGCAGTGTTTTCCTCCTTAAGTACTTTTGACATGTCAATGAATCAATCATTAACATGCCAATCAATGTAATCAATCTCTTGATTTTTTCAATGTTAAAGTATTTGGCATTGGCAGACTAGATCTTCTACGCACGCTGCTGCTGCTGCAGAGCAAGTATGGACTCACTACTGCCTTTAGATAGACAGATATGTTGCTGTGAGCATGTGAGATTTGCTTATGCAGCATGAACAGTGAAACGGTTATAGGCAGGTGGAGCTGGGGAAGGAGGAGGGTTCCAGAGGAACTAAAACTAGCCTACAGTGAACACTGCATCAGATTATTTAAATGCTGAGCAAGCAATCTCATTGGCTGCAGAATCAGCTTAGGTCAGCTTATTAAGTGGTAATGACATGATTGCTTGCAGATTTCATATGAAGTACCTATTAGCTTGCACCTTCATTACTGAACTACATATTTAATGCTGATGAGTGGGTGTTTCTAAAGCTATGGGAGGGAGTGATGACAAATTTGACATTTTTCTCTCTTTTGACCAATGTAATCAATCTCTTGATAATTTTTGCTCTTTTGTTAGGTCAAAGAAACACTATCCTGGATTTTTTTTTTCTTTTGCTGAACCCAAAAATTATATATTCACTACTTTATAAGTTTAGCCAAGAAAGATAACTTCAGCTTCTGAGAACACAGGTAATGTGAAAAGGGTCTCATCCTCATCTGGAAAGAATCTATAACATCCTAAAGGTGAATGTGAGCACAAGAAAGATCTTGGTTTGAAATTTGAGCACAGCAAGGTTACACTGGAGCTCTATGAAATACATTTGGGAACAGGAAGTGGAAAAACATCATGGAGTGGAGGGGTACCAGAACCAATAAAAATCACAGCAGGAGGTTTAGCACGAATTAGTAACCTCTGAAATATGACAGTTATGACAAACATGTGACATATCTTCGAACTACAGACAGTAAGTGCTAAAAAATTACAACAGTAAGTACTAAAAATCCAATTTATTATATAGCTGTCACGATTATGGACTTCTAATTTGTTATTCTGTTTTGTTAGTTTGTGTTTTGCCGTTTAGTTCAAGTTTCATTGGTTAATGATTACCTCCTTGTTTGTGTTTTATTTACACTTATTACATAGTTTTGTATTCTCCCTGTGTTATCATTAAAGAATGCTTTATTCGTAATGCTTTCGCCTTGCACTTTCATACAGCCTAAATCCGTGACAACAGCACAGTAGAAGATAGACAGGAAGTGAAGTGGAAGAGAGAGGGGGAAAGGACTGTTTACGTGGAAGAAAAAAAAGCCCTTTCAAGTTAAGCAAAGACTACGCAACATTGCCCCAAAAACATTTCAGATCTTATGTAATGGACATTTGAACAGTTTACTGGAAGATTACGGTGAGCAGAGTGACATTGATGAATTAGTCTACTAATTTCTAAGACCCAGCTGTAACTAACACTCTGATTTAGTGTCATGCACAATTTTTACTGATCATTCACATATTTCCTAAAAATAATGGCATGTCATCAAAAACTAAATATGGTAGGAAACTCCCACCCAACAACCACAAATCTAATCTCTGCTCTGGCAAGCCATCTAAGTCAGGGCGGTCAGTTAGCAGACATAATTCTGTAAAAGAGATGTTTCGCCTGGCTCAGGGGGGACATTTAGGCTTGCAGAAGACCTGCCCACCTGTTTCTACATACAGCGGGTGGTGTTAATGAAGGATTAGTGTTATACATATCTTTCCATAATAAGACGGCTGGGGAAACGTTACTGGCCTCAGACGGTTAACAGGAAATACTGACAATCGTTCATTAACTTTCAAAGACCACATGTGATAAGTAATATAATCTTTGCCAGATGCTTTGGCAGAAGGTATCTTTATATTTTTAGAGAAATTTCAACCTCTAATGACTACAGGGGGAGTGTTTGGTAAGTCAGTTTGACATCAGATTCATTATTTTTATGAAATTACATTAGGGGTCCCAAATTATAACGTTTTTATGTTATTTTGCACTAAATCAATTGCATATATAGCCTGCTGAAAAATCAAGCATTGTTGGTCACCAGCATAAGGTATGTTTTGCATGCTGGGACTATAGCATGTAAGTTTTTTTTTTGTCCACATCACTGAATCTATTACTAATAGTTTACAGGATCCATTTTTATAATTGATGCCGCTCATGTTTGAAGTAGACTTATAAGACTTCCACGCAGAATGTTTTCCAGAATTTTCATTAATCATTAAGATTAAACAACAATATTTAACTACAAATATTTTACCTAAAACATTTTAAAGACTCTTTTAAAAAAAAAACTGTTTGGAAAGTGTAACCGTAATTTTTAAACACTACATTTGTTTGTTGTTTTGCTACGAATTTGATTGACAGGCCAAATCTCCCATTTTGTCCGACAAAAAAACCAGGAGAGTTAGTAGATTAACATTGGTGGACTTTAACTTGGAAAATTGTGTGTATTGACATCTTTCTGTAGTTGAAACAACATACCTTCTGATGTCCATTCATGTTTATTTCATGTTATAGCTTGTAGGAAGAGATGATCGGTTCACATTCCGCTTGAACTGAGGCGCTACAGCGATCTGTCATGAGTCACGACACATTAAAATGTGCCAAACCCGTATTTACCGTTTCAGTTTTTTTTAAAAAAATGACACAATTTGAAAGCTGAGACTTTGTTTCATACCAAAAGTAACCTGCTCTGTCTTGTCTGTTTTACTCCGCAATGTTTTTTTCACCGCGTGAGAACATGATTTGTGGCATAAGAGCGCCATTGCTTGTTGGACGTGGCAACGGTTACTAAAAGGGATGGGTTTTAAGGGTCAATTGCTTATCAACCTTGTGTAGTCTAAGTTGTATTCAATGATTCAATAAAGTTATATTCAATGTTAACAATTAAACCAAGGAGCTTTCGACTGAGCAAGAATACCAGGAAAAGTTGTGGAATTAATTATTCAAGGATTAACTGTCCATAAAGACATTGAACAAAATTATGTTGCTCCACCTTGAAAAGCAGTCCAACCTCAAAAGGACAATTTAGGCTTCACAGCTTAAGTAACGTTAACAATTAATAATAAATCTTGTCTGCACTTTGAAATATTCCTTTAAATCAGATGGACTAAGAACATGAACACATTTTGTTCAGTACAACAAATAATAAAGTGCATTCCATGTACAATAGCTGACAAAAAAATAGGTTTCAAGGGAATGACAGACATCCAGGTGTTCATTTTAATATTTCCTTCCTGCTCAGCCCACTTCTTGGGTTGTAGGTGTGAATTTGTCATGCAATATACTGAATTATTTAAAATCTAGTTTTGAGGACCTCATTGTCTGAGCTTTGCCATCAATTATGGTGTAGGTGCTGCTAGAATTTCATCATCAGCCCTTTTCATTCCAAGGTGGCAGATTGACGGCATTAGCCAAGGCTGGCCTTCCTCTGTGTTCCCTTTAGACAACGAGACCAGTCATTCAGATTTGTACTGTCCCGTCACCCTGCTCTGAGTTCACATTCACATACGCCTCTGTAATTTTTGCACGAGGCAACAAGTAATATACATCCTCAGCAGGGTTCCACATTACTGTGGGAAATGGGACAGTGTGGGGTATGATCTTCACCAGTGTAAGTTCATGCAGATATGCTGAACAGGGTACATGTTAAGATAATTCTGACTACATATGGACTGATGACTTATGTAAAGATCACATTCTGGAAAGACTTGTTGGCATGCTCATGCTGTTGAAAACAGCTGACATAAGCAGAAAAATGCATTCGTTGTAGTTTGGCATTCTGAGTTGTAGACATATTAATGTCAACTTCCCGAACGGTACATGTCATGGGACCCCTCTGTTTCCATAACGTCCCGCACATTAAATATATCAATCCTGCACTAGCCCCAGAAGTTTGGAATGCACCAAATTATTTGCAGTTGGATGTGGAGTCTTTGAAAATTCCATGACCCAAACTCCAGCCTTTTTGACAAGCATAGGGTAGATTTATGATCCTTAATAATAATAAAGTTATCGCAAACAAAGCTTGTGGACCTCTTAGTTTTACCCAGTACAAACGGAATAATAGATAAATAATAAATGAATATACAGTAAAGCACATTATTCTGTAATAAGATAAAATAAAACAAAAATAGGGTCTGGGAATATGAATATGTCATGAATCCGGTCCGTCATCTTCCATTCACTTGCCACCAGAGGTCGCCCTCCAATTTCATGGACTCACACACACGGACTACATCTCCCAGAATCCCCGTACCTGTCACTGATCGCGGCTCCAGCTGATGCTCATTACCCCAGCCTTATTTAAGCCCTACGCACACACACTTAGTTGTGAGGTCTTGTTTATCCCTGGTTAACATTTTCCGAGCGTTCACACCTGTCTTGTCTGACTGTTTTTATTTTGATTCTGCCTGTTTCTCTGTCTGTTTATGTTTATCTGCCAGCCCTTTGGAATTATTGCCAGTATCTTTGGATTGTGTATCTTGCTGCCTGCCTTTCTGATCATTTGCCTGGATTATCACCACGAGCCTGCCTGTTCCCTGCTAATACTGTTTGCTGTTTTCTTGACCATAGCCTGTTTGACTACGTTTTTGAATAAAGCCTGCATATGGATCTCATCCACTGAATCGCCATTCATTTGCTGAGTGTTAAGATCCAAGTTAGATGAAGGAAAAGCGGTCACGTTCAGTATTTTTAGAGGATTAGTTCACCCCAAAATGAAATGCTGTCATTAATTACTCACCCTCATATTGTTCCAAACCTGTAAGTCTTTGTTCATCTTCTGAATACAAATAAAGATCTTTTTGATGACAGAATGCTGTCAGATTTCCTTCCATTGACTGCTTTTGCAACTGAAACTTTGACGCTTCAAAAAGTTCATAAAGAGATCGTAAAACTAATCCATATGAATCTGACGAGAATCAATCGCTTGTTATGATGAATAGATTTAATTTAGGCTTTTACTCGCATGTAAACATTGATCAGCGAACATAAGCAGAAGCTCAACAGAACCTTAATAATGCACAAGAACAAACCTCTTCCGGAAGCTAACGCGTGCCGCGTAAACCAATGAGGTTCATTCTCATGTGTTACGCAGCACGTTTGAGCGTCCAGAAGAGGTTTGTTCTTGAGCGTTATTCAGGTTCGGTTCGGTTAATATGGGATGAACTAACTATTTAAGGGTCAAGGGTAAAGTTATGGATTGGATCTTAGAAAAAAATCATAAATCATGAAAAAATAAAATAAAACAGCTAGGGATTGGATTAAGGATTTAGGGTAGAAATTGTGTTAGATTAGTGTTAGGGTTTTAAGAATATATTATAGTAAGGAATATGTAGGGGTGGCACGGTACATGAAAAACCGTTCGAACCATTCGGTTCGCTTGTCTCGGTTCGGTTCGAGTGTGCGTCGCACGGTTTGACGCATGCGCAATGTAGCCCCGTGTTCAGACAGTTTCGTGCGAACATACATATAGACAGTAAAAGTGGAGTAAGGGGCCGTTCACATATCGCGTCTTTTATTCATTATTTCCTATGTAGGCGCGCTCAAAATGGAAGCAACGCGGCCGTACGATAGGGCACGATTTTTAGGCGCGATATGTGAACGGCCCCTAATGAAGGCTGGCCGGAGTTGGCGGATGCGCCCGTGTCGTTCAAATCCGGTGTGTGGGAACATTTGGGATTTCATGTTACTTACGATGACAACGGAAATAAAACAGTAGATAGAACTGCGACTGTGTGCAAGCATTGTGCAAAATGCATTCAATATGCTAATGGAAACACTTCTAATATGACAGTTCGTTTGAGAAGACATCACGGCAGTGTGTCGATGAGCACAAACAGGAGAGAGCCGGTTAGGAAACAACTTCTACTGTCCGCAGAAACCTCTCAGTGATAACTAAAGCATTGGGGATGTTTATGTTATTACATTATATTATATATTTCTCTTTAAAGTATTTTGACTTGTTCAAAAGACAGAGCTTTAAGAGTTCCTCTCTTTGTCTTTTAAAATATTTTTTTTTTGTAAGAGCTACACTGAAGTTGGCAGTTTGATAAATGCAAGTTAATTTCAATCTTGTGTGCTAAAAAGGCACAAGTTCCTATATCAAAATCTCTCCAGCTTTTACTCAGAGATGGTCCCAATAATGTGCTTAAAGTCAAGTCAAATTCAGTTAGTGCACGATTACATTACAAAAATGTTAATACTGTATCCTAAATTGTGGATAATTAAGCTAATAAGCTATATATCATATGCTGAAGGAAATTTCTGGAGTGTTAAAGATTAAAAGAAAAAATAACAACAAGAACCGTACAGAACCGAAAACCGTGACCCTAAAACCGTGATACGAACCGAACCGTGGGTTTTGTGAACCGTGCCACCCCTGGGAATATGGTGTTACAAGAGAAAAGGCACTTTTACAGGACACTTCTAAATTCTCTGGTGTTTTCAGGTTTCCTTCTTTTATAACTTGTACCTCTTTCCCAACATCCTCCCCCACCCCCCAATCTCTCCGTCTCTCTCTCTCTCTCTCTCTTTCTGCCTGAGTTGCAGGAGCAGTACAATAATTTGACTTCCCGCACTACCTCCAACGAAGAATTTCTCACTAAGGCTGACTCTCTCTCTCCCCCACCTCTCTCTCTCTCTCTCTCGCTCTCTCTGAGCGCAATGTTTATATAGACCACAGAGCTCCTCTATCAGGCTCAGTTGCCTTTCAGCTGCAATTCACCAAACAAGCAGGAGTCCGGCCAACAGACTGCTCAGCATCTAACAAGGAGGACCAAAAGAGAGAAAAAGAGACATTATAGACAAACACTGAGTCTTGTTCTCATTTTCACATGGTCAACATGTCCATGTGGACATTCCTCCAGGCCATGTGTCTGGTGGCTTCATTGTCCATGGCAGAACCTGAGAATTGTGAAGTAGTCAATGTGGAGTTTGGACCCAATTATTTAAACGAGATATCCGAGGACTCGAAGGAAGGTGGGTAACTGACAGAAAAAAAATATTCCACTGTGATCAGTATTATCAGCTGTAAGTTTAGGAGACATGCATGTGCTGACAGGATTAAAAGAACAGGATTAAAAGAGTTCCAATATTAGAGTGTGTTGACATCTCAAAAAGGAGTTATATTAGCAAGGAAAAAGAAAATCAATGGGATCATGTGTTTAGACATTTTTGAATGTGGGAATATTTGAGGTAGTGGAACAGAATGTGTTATGACATAAATAAAAGTTTTGTTTGTGGAAGAGGTAACACTACGATTGTGTGTTAATTGATTGATTGTTTTCGACTGTTGTTTTTGGAGTATACTATCCGTCTTTGGCGACAGCAAACGATGGAGGGACATAGAAAGAGAGAGAAGCTGATAATTAGAAAAACACAGATTTATTAAGCAGATTTATCCAAGAAACTAACAAAAAAATGTGTATTTTTGATAGTCATGTACATAGAGCTTTAGATATATTAAGTTTAAAATTGATAATTCTCTTAAGTTTCTGAATTCTATTGTGAAAATTTGCTCATATGGAAACCAAAGTTATAAATAAAGCTATGTTTTGAAGTTAATGAATGTGCTAGTGCCTTCACAATCATTTTTAATAATGTGAAAAAACGTGACAATTTCACGTGAAGATTTTAGATTGCTGTTTGCTGGGCTCATCCCATTGATGTAGAACAGGGAAAAGTAATTTTTTGGTTGAGTTTCAATTAATCATTTGTCTATATAAGTTTTGGCACTTTTTGATTTTGAGAACTAAGTAGCTAAATCAACTATGACTGCTTTAGTTGCAATATTTAATTATTAAAATTTACATTATCTCAGTTAGCTGGGACCATGAGACTTTTCGCTGCTAACCCTCAACAAATGTTGTCACCTTGAGTACACAAGAAAAACATGTCATGTAAGCTCACTTTTTCCGTTTTCCTCTCTTTCCCTTGATTTCTCTCTCAGAG
The DNA here is from genome assembly GCA_038088235.1 of Zacco platypus. Lineage (NCBI taxonomy): Eukaryota > Metazoa > Chordata > Actinopteri > Cypriniformes > Xenocyprididae > Zacco > Zacco platypus. Next base: position 3,251,886 of record CM076075.1, on the reverse strand, counting down.
ACCCCCACAACTACCCCTGAACCCTGCAAAAGTCCAGAATTGACTAAATGGGATAAGCTCTTCACAATGCTGGAAAATTCCCAAATGAAAGAGAACATGCTCCTGCACTATACCGATGAAATCATCAAGGTTGAGCTGGAGAATCTGAGAAGAGAGATGTTACAGTTTCTGGCTCAGTACGGCGGCTCTTGCGCATCAGCAGTTGAGAGCTCGGTTCGACGGGCCGGGACTCAAACAGAGACGCGACTGCAGAATGCGCTGGACCGTGCGCGAGAGGTCTCAGCTGATCAGTACACGCGGCATTATACAGCCCTGCAGCAGCTACTGGCTGCCGGTGTAAACCAGGCTGCACGGCTGGAGCGACTGGAGAACGCCTGCTTGAAACGGGAGGAAGGAAGAGCGGCGTCCATTACCAAGAACTTCCAAGCCCGACATCTCATGCAAGAAGTGACTGAGACAGAGAATGGAGGTCGGCTGGAAAAGACAATGGCGACTATCTCCAGTGAGCTGCAAACCATCCGGGAGCAGCTGACCCTCTACACCAGCTTAACCTTCGCAAACAGGCTTCCATCAGGTAAGACAATCTATGTTCTACAAGCAAACACAGTCCATTTTCCACTTTATTCAGAGGCAAGTATACCAAACAATGGGTATGGAGAGGCAAAATGAAATCAAGAAATGTGTGTTTTTAAAAATGAGTTTACTATATGAAATAAATGCTACTCCATGGCTCTGATTATAGATGTAGATTTATGAACGACAAAACATCACGCACCAATTCCAACACCCTTGCGAGTATGTTAATCTTTTAAACTCAATCTGGATGGGACTGAAACAGAACGCCAAGGTGACGATTCTTCTTTGGTGCTGTAAATTCTGAGCTGTAAAGCTGTGATTTATGCAAACCACATGCTACCATCAAACCACATGCCAACTTAGCTGACTAACACAAAGTATGTCAACTCACATGACCTCTGAGCAGACCACCATTACCCTATGGTAGGAGGTTGATATGCCCCAAAATCTGATAAATGTTTAACCCCCTACAACTTTCCCCAAGGTCCTACTGAGTTGGGAAACAAGCTTTGTCCGCATCAAGAGAGCTTTCACCTTGTCAGTAAGCCGGATACAGTTTCTAGTCAACTTAAGTTAAAAAAGATTTAATCTGCGAATGCCCATGCCTTGTGCATTAAATAGCTTTGTAGAGGTAGAGTAAATGCAAGACAGAGGGGGGTATAATTATTAACAGCTATGCAGGGCGACCACACCAAAGTGTCCAAGGGGGAAAACAGAACCAGATGAGACTGTTTAGAGAATGACTTAGCCTCCCTCCATCCTCCCAAAGCAGGAAACCCAAGACAAATGTAATGAAAATATTGTAAGCTACGGTAGGAAAGGAGAGCTGTGGCCTGTCATAGCAAAGCAATCACCCAGAGAAAATGTACCAATTCCAGTACCAAAGACCTCCAATCCCTTTTCCGACTGTTTTACAAGCCTTCCACTGTAATTCGGTTTCTTCTAGCTGAAGATCCTCTTAATGGTCGTGCCAGCTAATTGTGCACAAAACTGTCCATCCGTATAAAACATGCTTATGCAAGCTGAACTTACAAAACACAACGAAACAAAGAAGATCCTAGTTGTGCTCCACCAGACCAATCCTCATCACATTCAGGATAGCTAGCTATTAAATGTTAATAGCACAAGAAATAAGCCTCTTGATCTCTGTCGCTCTTTTGAAAGGCTCAGCGGGAGCAGAAACTGGACGCGATCCACACTGACTAAATGTTTACAATGAAAACCTTTTTTCTGTTACCATAAAAAAGGACGCACTGAAGATTACATCACAAAATACTGACCTTTTACATTTTTAAAAAAAGTTTTTGAAAGATTTTGAAAGTGAGAAGGTTATCCAATCTTCTACAATGCAATCACACACACCTAGTGATGGGTGGAGTGGTGCAATGGTCCTCTCTCTGGAGAGCGAATAGAAGAACAGACATCACTACAGATTAATTCTGCTCCTTCCAACAGGGAATAAACAAATTTTGTTAACACTAATCATTCTTCCTCTCCAGGCTGTGACACTGGGCTGCTTTTCCCCACACGTTCATCTACAGCTCACGTTGAAGTCTCACCCAAGAGACCCTTCCAGACCAATGCCGTCACCATTTGCCTGTGGGTGAAACCAACTCAGGTGCTCAACAAGACCGTCCTCTTCTCTTACAGCACAACTGGCAACGCCTACGAACTCCAGCTGGTGTTGAACGGACAGAGTGTCTTCTTCACAGTCAATGGTGAAGCCCATTTGGTGGAAGCTTCAGGAGCCGTACAAGAGGGTCAGTGGGGGCATATTTGTGCAGTCTGGAGCTCACAGCAGGGCCTGGCCTCTCTGTGGGTGAACGGTCAACAAGCTGCAAGGTCTCCCGGTGTGGCTGAGGGTCATGAGCTACGTAGCAAAGGAAGCATACTTTTGGGGCAAGAGTATGGACGTTACTTCAAGCATCTTAGTAACCCAGACACATTCGATGCGGAGCAGGCCTTCACGGGGAAGATGACTGGAGTGAACATGTGGGACCATGTTTTGGATTCAAAGGAGATATCTCAGCAGGCACGGCTAGATGGGAGTGGTTGTGGTGTCCGTGGTAATGTGGTGGCATGGGGCGTGTCTAACATTGAGCCAAAAGGGGGTGTCAAGTTAATATACTAATTTCTCTACTGTCTTAACCACCCGGGCCCTGTATACCAATCAGCCGAGCGCCTACAAGCACATATTAGAACCTGCTTCGCTACACCTGCACACAATCAGTCATTTTCCTTCTTTTCACATGCGTGGAAAATGCTCTTTCGTAGGGAAATTGTAGGGTGAACTGGCTGTAGTCAAGCAAGTAAAAATAGGTAAACTGCTGCGATTGGAGGGGACGTCACATATGATGTTTTTTTTACAAAAAAAGAATGTTTTCAATAATTCAACGTGGAAGGAGTTTTTAAAAATATATTATGTATCGCCAAACTATTTATCTTGATTGGTAATGTTTACATTCAGATTTACTTAATTTTGAATCTATTTCTAATGTAATCCTCCAGTCCATAGTTATTTTTCTTACGCATTTTGTAAACTATAGGCTCTGTGTTACATATGGCCATTTCGAAATATTTGTTCTATGATTTCTGCTATTGAATAACTTTTTTTGTCATTCTAACACAAGGTGGTTGCTATGTTTTGATGATGGAACTGTGGAAAATGTTTACAAATTGTGACTTTATTTTTGATTCCGTTGATGTGATTAAATGTATTATAATGTAAATTGTTTTTGTTAAGAGGCTAAGATGAATGTATAATGTACATAAATATTTTGCTGAGGGTCAGGAGAAACAAATCATAATAAAAAAACTAAAAATGATTAAAAAAAGGTCTAGTTGAATGAAAAAGTGATCAAGAGGTGAATGAAAGTACCTCGGTTAAAATAACATGGAACATTCTCAGAACTAGGGATGCAGCAATAGGTTTTTTTTGACCAGTACTAATGCAGATTTTAAACTGTTGGCCGATTCCGATACCAATATTTGTCACTTGCTCTCTTATTTGAACTTTTGTTATTAAAACAGATTATTGATTTTATCATGTTTTAAATGACAAAAGTTCATGTCATGCATACTAGCTTATTTATTTCTGCAACGTCAAATAATTTCTATTGAACATAGACGGATCCATTTAACATTCAAGAGGCCAACATAAATACATAAAGACAACAGCATGCATATGAAATAAACAGAAGTTTTCAGGTACAGAAATAAAGTAATCAAATGTATACTATATTCTTCCTTGTATAAATTAAATATACATTAACCTTTATTACAGCAGGAATATTAGGCTCCTGTCACTTTGAGCGCTGCAAGCATCCAATATACTGTTACACAAGAATTTTATTTCTCAACTGTTTACGTTAATTTAAGACATAACCGACTATGTTTAGAAACTCAACAACACTTGCATTTTTATATCATTTTGTGTGAATTAGAAGAAGTGAAAGAGAACTCAATTCAGTATTTAAGTAAAATATTTTTTGTAACTTAATGGCCACCTTAGCAAAACATTCTAAGAGGATATTTTTGTTTGCTGGGTAACAGTTAAAGGATTAGTTCACTAAAATTTCCTGATAATTTACTCACCCCCATGTCATCCAAGTTGTTTATGTCGTTCTTTCTTCAGTCGAAAAGACATTTAGGTTTTTGAGGAAAACATTGCAGGATTTCTCTCTATATAGTGGACTTCAACAATTTCCAATGGGTTGAAGGTCCAAATTGCAGTTGTCAAAGGGTTTTACACTACCCCAGATGAGGAGTAAGGGTCTCATCTATCAAAACAAAATGTGGAAAGTCAAACAGCCTTTACAAAAAAAAAACAACGATGTTGGGCGATTTTGAAGTTGAAGAAAGTTGAGTTTTTTGCCCTGCCACAGTACTTCCGCCAACGTCACGCGTGACCTTTCCAACGTGATTACGTAATGCGTGGTGCATAGCAGAGATTTAAAAAGTATATAATTGTTTTTTCTTTCTTTTTTTTTTTGACCGAAAATGACTGATCGTTTCGCTAGATAAGACCCTTATTCCTTGGTACTTCAAACCGTTGATAGCCGTAGAAGTCCACTATATGGAGAAAAATCCTGGAACGTTTTCCTTAAAAACAATAATTTATTTTCGACTGAAAAAAGAAAGACATAAACATCTTGGATGACATGGGGCCAAATAAATCATCAGGAATTTTTTATTCTGAAGTGAACTAATCCTTTAGCTGTCATCCATATATCATGGCTCAATCATGTTTTGTCATACCATAATCAATTTGCTAAATCATTCTTTAATTAAAATTGTGCAGTGTGTCCAAAATGACACACTTGATGTGTACTTGTGATGGCTGTACCATAGGTTGTTCCATTCGTCATTTTAGGTTATAGAAGATGCTCATGAGCACCTCCTTTGTACCCACTATAAAAGTGTGGACTTGGATAAGAACCACAACAGTATGTATATTCACATTTACCATTATTGGGCAAATTTTTGTTGGGAAAATCTAAACATTTCAATAGGAATTCATGGCATCTGAAATTTCAAGTAAAGGAAGAAAGATTTCAATATGTAGAATACGCAATGAATTTTACTTGGTCGTGCGGATTGACCTGCGCTGACCAACAGTTTGAAAACATTTTTGATAACGTTCCTGCACTTTAACACGGCATTTGAAATAGGGACAGCACTAATCTGTAATAGTTTCAATATCTCGTGTAGTTTGCCTCACTGTTTTATGTAAAAGACGTACAGAATCTAAAAGAACCGACCTATTAGTTAATGCCAACATTTAAAACCCATTATATTTCCAAACTGAGAGAAACATTGTATTACAAAAAAACAAAAAAAAACACACACAACCTTTACCACATTGGCCAAAAAGGCAAGTTATTTCAGACGTAGATCAAGTAAATACATTTTGATTATGAAGACAAACTTTTTGTTCTATGGAATAACATGCACAATGATGATGATGATAAGTCATGTACATTAAGTATATTAAGAGTATTTAAGTAATCAGTTAATTGAAAACATGAAAAAACAGCATGGGCCACACTGTCTGGTAGTTTATATTTATAACATGCAACGTAACCAAAGATCTAGATGACACTGGTCACGGGTCAGTGTAAAAGAAGAACAAATCATTGGCTTAGCAAAAACACTCAGGCCTCAGACTGATTAGTGGATCCAGATGGTGGTAGGGAGAATGCATTCTTGAAGGGATATTACTAATAATGAGCATTGCTAGAGGGAGTTTGGGAACCATTCAAAACCTTTAATGTTTCAAAGATACTCTTTTCCACCTCAGGCTCTCCTGCTCCTGTAGTGAGTGAACACACCAGGGGAGCGGTGTCTCTAACACACTCCAGACCACTACAAACACTCACATCATACCTCCGACATGACTTTAACATGAGACCCCTGTGTCGCGGCAGCTACATACTAAGGAAATGCAAGATCTCATGGTGAGACATCGACACAGCTCAGCAAAATGTTTTAAGGGATTAGTTTACTTCAGAATTAAAATTTCCTGACAGTTTACTCACCCCCATGTTATCCAAGATGTTTATGTCTTTCTTTCTTCAGTCGAAAATAAGTTTCAAAAAAACATTTGAAAAACATTCCAGGATTTTTCTCCATATAGTGGACTTCAACGGCCACCAAAGTTTCGAAAGTCCAAATTGCAGTTTAAATGCAGCCTCAAAGGTCATTCGAAAAACCTTTATTCGAAAAAATTTATTTTCTTTAAAAAAAAAAAATGTAACTTTTTAACCACAAATGCTTGTCTTGCACTAGCATGATGCGTCACGAATTACGTAATAATTTTCATTTTTCATCATTTAGCAGACGCTTTTATCCAAAGCGACTTACAAGGGGAGCAATTAGGGGTTTTGTGTCTTGCTCAAGGGCACTTTAGTCATGGTATCAAAGGTGGAGAGTGCTGTTTATTCACAATCCCCACTTTCAATTCCTGCCGGCATGGGAATCAAACCGGCAACCTTCAGATTACAAGTCCGACTCCCTCACCACTAGGCCACGACTACCCTAGAATCACGTTAGAAAGTTCACACGTGATGTGGGCGGAAGTACCGTGGTAGGGTATTTTCTCCCTCAACTTCCTCCAGTATCATTGTTTTATATATATTGTTAAGGTTTCATTTCTATCCGTCATTATGTGCAATATGTTGTTGTCATCCATCCATCAAAGAACAATCCCGATATACCTTCTTTGTATTGTTTATTTGCTGGTTTTACATCTCAACGCACTGGCATAACATCAGCGCCCGAGGGAGCAGCAGCAACACCACGACTCGCGAGTACTGAGTACTAAGTATACACATTCGCTTAACGCGAGTCAAAATAAAAGTCCTGTTTTGTTCACACATGCGCACTATGAACTCTTGCACATTTTTGGCATACAACAGTCAGTAGCATAATAGTAAGCAACATAACATAAATCTAATTAATGAGAACATATAACTCAACATATATATATATATATTTGTAAAGGCCGTTTGGCTTGGTTTTTTGCACGTTTGCTTTGTAAACACTTGCTCTGTACTTCCGCCAATGACACACGTGACCTTTCCAACGTGATTACGTAATGTGTGGAGCATCACATAAGCACTTATGGTTAGAAAGTATTTTATTTTTTTAAGAAAATGACCAATTGTTTCACTAGATAAGATCCTTATTTCTCAACTGGGATTGTGTAGGGCCTTTTGACGCTGCATGTAAACTCCAATTCGGACCTTCAACTCGTTGGTAACTGTTGAAGTACACTATATAGAGAATATTTTCCTCAAAAACCTTAATTTCTTTTCGACTGAAGAAAGAAATGCAAACATCTTGGATGACGTGGGGGTGAGTAAATTATCAGGAAATTTGAATTCTGAAGTGAACTAATCCTTTAAAGAGACTAAATGATTGTACAAACAGTGATTGTACAAGCAGCATGCTACAACTAGCAATATTCAACTAGGACAAGGTAAGTATTGCTTGTGAACCACATGACTATGCCAATACATCAGTACTAACAACCAGCATTGACCCGTGAGAAAATTCATGATGGTAGCCAACAAGTCTTTGCTTAAGTCAAGCTGGTCATTGTGCTCTTTACCTACCGTTTTAAATGTTTGGCTGCATCCAAAATCACATACTTCCTTACTATATAGCAGGTGAAAAACAGTATGTGACAAAAGAAGTTAACCAAACTCACAGTAGAGCAGGCAAAAAGTACCCGGATGACCTACTTCTTCTGGTGAGATTCTGAAGTGTAGACATGATGGACACCATGAGGCCACGGGAGAGGATTTGTGAATGGTGGTGACTTGATAAGGACAACATGGCGAATATATCCAAATTACATTCATACTATAAAGAACATACTTTTATTTTTTAGTGGTAGTCAATAGGGGTGTGACGAAACCCCTATCCCACGAGACGAGACACGAGATTGGGTTCACGAGACGAGATTTTTATAGTATTTTTAAGAAATCCTCAATAATGAAACGTATGAAGGGAAAACAGTCTTTTATTCGACTGAAAATCATAAAATGCAAAAATGTTGGTGCATTTTGAAATCAACTTGTAATGCATGTCATTTTACTTCTATTTTAATGAATTATTTGCAGTAAAACAACATGCAAACACTGCTAAATGTTTTCTGCCCTGTATAATTTCACATGAGAAATCTCACTGAACTTGTTTCTACAGATTGAACATAAATTAAACATATAAATAAAAAATTCAAATAACACTTTAAGTGTCACTTTAACTGCAGTACAAAGTTGACCATTTCCCAGTCACTATTGATTGTGTGGCTGTAACTGTTGTATAGCTCTGCGTACACCGAGAAGTCCAACCGTCAGCAGTGATAGCGATGCTTTCTGCCTCTTTAGGGGTCGTTCACATATCGCGCCTAAAAAAGCGTGTAAAGCGCGGCCGCGTCGCTTCCTCCTTCTTTTGCAAGCGTTCGGGAGCTCGCGCTTCTGTAGCGTCTGTCGTTGCTATGCAATCATGAACTGTGCTCTCCACGACCATGAGGAAGGCGCGCCAGGAGAAAACGAGCGCACCGCGTCGCTTCCATTTTGCGCGAATGAAAATGCGCGCGATATGTGAACGGCCCCTAAGAGTCTGTACAACCTTGGCCGAGGTGTACGGCATAGTTTTCTTACAATGTTTACATATTGTTTGTGTCTTGTGTGTTATTCTTTCGCCGTTTATTATTTCCACTGGAAAACCAAAATGTTTCCACACAAACGATTTGAAAGTGGCGGGAGCATCTTCAATAATAATTTCACCTTCACACTGATAGCACGACGAGACAACTTTTCACCTCGACGAGAAATCTCGTCACGTTTTAGTCTCGCGAGATCTCGTGGTACAAGATCTCGTCACTCCCCTAGTAGTCAAGTAATTACTTTCTCAAAGAGAGTACCCACTCAAGAGAGTATGCGATTGGTTTCCAAATTTGGTTTCCGATTTTGGCCTTTGATTTCCATAAAGCCTAACCTGAGCACTAAAAGGGACCATGAAATTGTAATCTAATCACAGTACCAATGAAGTAGTTGTTTTTATGAATCATTGCTCTACCCTTCGTTTTGCAATGTTCGGTGTTTAGAGCCCCCTCGATGGTACCCCACAAAACCTAACCTGAACCCTATTACCTCACCCCACTTCCTGTTTCACAGACTGTGAAGAGGTCGCATGTTATTAGTTTTCTGTGAACCCGAGGGAAGTAGGGATCAGGGTGGTGTTAATGAGAGAAGGGGAAAGGAGACTGATTAGGAATCAGACCCAATGGGAGGCTTAAGGAAGGACGATGCTGAGCTATTAAGTTCTAATAATGCTGTTAGCTGGACCTCTGTAGTTGCTCTACTATAATGCCAGGCACATGCAGAAACCACAAAATTTAATATGCTTATATTGGAAATGAAGACACATAACTGACTATTACTGTAAGTTAAACCAAGTATCATAATGAGTCATGTCAAATTACGGCAAGGAAATGTAGGCTACCAATTCCTCGAGAGTGGGAGATCCTAGTGCTGTCATGTAGCTTTTAAGAAAGCGTGAGTTGGGTGCTCTGTTTTCTTTCTCTAGAGTAGGTTGGATTCAGCCCAGAAGTTCTGCTAACTCGTGTATCGGTTTTCTCTTCCCACTCAGCCCTCTAGAGAGCTGGGATGGTACAAGATGTAATCAACGGAGGCCTGAGAGTATACACAATGCATGGGGCATGTGGAAACCTAAACATATCAATGGTCAGCCAATTGTTGACTGTACCTCGGGCTCAAAAACCTGGGCAACTGTTGACTGGAAGTTGTCATGACAGTTTCACAATTGAGAGTTATGTAACCAGTTCTTGGACAGACATGATGGTCAAGCAGCAAGCCCAGTTTTAAGACAATACACTTCATTTAGATTTCAAACCCCCATCAACAGTTGAATAATACAAATTAAAGCCCAAGAGAGTCCTTCCTCAGCCAAGGCCATATTTTTGTGTTGGCAAGAAGCAGAATGTTGAATGTAGAAAGAAATATGAGGAACCTCTCCATAAACCACTGTGGCATGACTGGATGGATATCCACTGGATGGATAATGTTTCATTTGTTCAACAAATAAATATTGGAGATCTTTGATAATTGTTTTCATTATGTGGGGTGAAGAGACTGAACCAGGAAGTCGAGGAAAAAGGCTGAGGGAATCACTCTAATGTCTGACAGGCTGTGCTGTTGTTATTTTTTCAATGCCATGCTGACAAAAAAAATGATCACAACATGTGATAGTTGTGTTTACAATGTACCAGGCCGATACTGAGGCTTCAGTGAAAGAAATAACTCATCATTAAGCCTATGATTAAGTCTAAATGGGCATTTTCTGGCCAGAAGAAGCTGACAAAGTAGCCTATACCAGACTTCTGTATGCAATTTGGATTGGCGGTATGGTTCTGGGCAAGAACTCCCTGCCCATCCATGCAGCCTAGCATGGATAACAGCAGGGAGAGCAACAATAACCCCCTAGGGTAAACAGAACAGAACCAACATAAATGTATTGCAGATATCATTAATGTTCAATAATTTAATGCATACATATTATGTGAAATTATACTGTTTCAAAGAGAAAACAGAAGGCCAAATACTGACTAGATGAGAGGGGGAGCTGGGGATGGAGGAGGGTAATTAGCTTCCTGATCAACACAATAGCTGCTGATAATACTAAAGGACCTTATATATGGATGCTGTGGTAAGTGTCATAGTCCTATAGGTAGATGTGGGTCAGCTGATGACCTGTCAGAACTAACGCTAGGCTTGATTTTAGGTAGATAGTCAAAAGACAATTTATCACCTTCCCCCTGTGGACTAAACATGCCAGGTGAACCAGAAGAATCCAAAACAAAAAATGACACCCTAAAATGAAGTTTCTCAGGTGACCTTTTTAGAGGGCCTATCGCTTATAGCTGTCCTACAGCACAAATTCATAACCATAAGACATGTAAAAAGTAGACAAAATATAAGGTATGTATTTTACATCCTTATCTCTAACATGATCAAATTATACCAACAAAACATATATATTTTTTAATCTTTCAGTATTTATTCTATTTACAATATTGCTGTCCTTTGGCTGACCCAAACTATATGACCATTTGGTTGAGATCAATGAATGAGTTGAGGTCAATGTAAATTTGACCACACTATTCCCTAATGTAGCTAGCTATGTTTGTTTTTTGCCTCTGATGGCTCTGGTCAAAGATCTCCCAGACTAACCCTAACCCTTAATGACAGAGTTTCAACACAATAAGTAGACCCACACCAATCAGATCTCTATCACTGATGGGCAACAATTTGTGTGAGTGGAGTGTTTGAACAGCTGAGATGAGAGTGTATTTTGGCACAGACACCGGGTCAAATATACCATCCATTTGTCATTTGACGGACCATCTCTTTAATAAAAAAAAAATGCAAATCTTTAATTCAAAAGCCTTGAATAACATGTACTTCAATCAATTTAGAAGAACAATGACTGTAATAAAGTTTGCTTCATTGTGGACATCTCAAATGACCCATTTAACTGTGGTTTTGAGACCAGAAACCAGAACCACACACTGTGGGCCATGAAGACCACAAGTCATCTACACTACACCGATGCTGTGGGTGGCACATTAGTGCTGTGGAAACTAAACAGTCATTGGTCTGTGTGTGTGTGTGATTATTCTTTTAAAGGCACAAAGGGACTGCTTCGCTAATTAGCACAAAGGCAATGAGGTGCAGGGGCTGGAAAGCACTGAATCATGGGGAATATGATGGTTTTATACCTTCCATGACTCACCATTGTTTTCTATTGCGTAATCGAACACAGCACACGCTGACGGTGACTTTGCCAAGTAGGACATGTTCCTGGATCAACATCTGTTCTTGTCAAACAAACACAGCCATAACCCTAACAATTAATTGGCCCGGCTTTAAGCTGGTCGCACTCTGGACGAGAAGCTCACAGGTATCGCACATTATATAGCCAGTTTGTGGTCAACAATGTTGTTATGTTTAAGGGCATTGTGAAATTAAGATGTCTGTGCTGTATGTTATGTTATGACTGTACACTGCACAATCCAACACAATCGTTGCTATCCTCAGTCACTGAACATTTTACCTAACATCAGCAATCTTCCTCCATGCTAATTTCCGCATTTTTATCTGTAAAGATTCTGAGGTTCGTGCCATATAATTCAGGGTATTTCCCAACATCCTTTTGCTACTCCACGCTATTGAAGTGTGTTGTGTCACCCGACAGTGAATGTAATGACAACAGGTAAAGGGCTACATTTATTTTTCCTATATATTTTTGACTTTTGAATTTGTAAAACTATAAATGCAAAACTAAATGAATCTCGCAATATGTACATTTATGGCTATTTGGGACAAACATCATGCAATTTAATAGAAAACTATGTTAGTGGCACGACTAAGCGTCCTGAGGCCTAGCTGAGGTCCCGAAGGGGGTCGAGAAGCTCATATTTGAGTGTGATTGCCGTGTTGTAATACATGCCTAAACTAATCAAACTAAGGGAGAAAATGCAAAACAAAATGTTCCATTTAACATAAATAAATGCTCTAAACGAGCCAGGTCTGAAAATGCCCAAACACATCATATCTGGTAAGGACACAATGTTACTGCCAGGTTCCTGTATACTCGGCCCCAAAATCTTTTAAGAATGTTGTTCCAGGACCAAAGGGGATGTTGATCCAGTATCATGTGGCATGGTGAAATCACCATGAACCAGAGCACAAATCCATTCATGATAATACAAAGTAAAGGAGGTGAGTATTTTGTGCAATCTATGCCGTGTTAGAAGACCCTGTCAGACCCCTACCTGTCAGCACGCTGCAGGTGATAGCCTCGGTGTGTTGGGCCAGGAGTTCAGCTTTAGCAATGGCAGCCAGTGACAAGTAGCTGGACATGTTCCTGCTCAGCTCTTGGTTCCCTTGCTGTAAGAACCGCACCGCCACAGGGACCGCCAACACCATCACCGGAGGCCTGTTGTAATTCTGCAAAACAATAAATCAACTCAAAACTTAGACCTGCATCTAAGGTCACAGTTTAAATCAATTACATGTATATGGTCAATACAGCCTTTTTTAAATAACATCCCATACTGCAGACTGAACTGAGAAGCTCAATTAGAAATTTCATTCAAATAAGGCAAAATCAATGTACCAGCGTGTGCTAATTCCATATGGTGAACGTACGCCAAGATCAGTCAAAAAAACAGATTCAGAGTATTGTCTCACAAGGGTTAGCTGGCTGCTTAATTAACTTAATAAAAAATAATAAGAGATACTATAAAAGGCATGAGAGGCAGCAGTAAATATTTCAAAAGATCAAACTGAATCCTGCCACAGAAAGTAGATTATGTTAAATGTTCTGCTGCCCCCTAGAGAAGAAGATGTGAACATGTCAGGTTGAAACAGATGAAACATCAGATGGGTAATTGATTCATCGATTGAAATTGGACGTTATTTTATTATGAAGGATTACATTTTACCGAACACTACTACACCAACATTACATTTGATATATTTCATCAAAATAAAATAATAAGATTCATTATGTTTAAATCTCACTAGTCTGAATACCATAATTAGTGAATTCTTCGGGAAAAAAAAATACAAATGTCTGTTGACTGCATGCAGTAGGCATGGTATGAATATTAATTTATTTCTTCTGGAGCAAATTAAGAGATTTTTTCCCATTTACTTTAAAAAAAGATGGCGATTCATCTTCTTGCCTGAAGGGAAAAGGTCCTTGAATATCAGAAATAAAACTTTAAAAAGGCATGACGTAGGGCAAATAACTTCCAAAGATCCCGAGCTAATTATAAAACACCCACTTGAATATGTGACTGCTGCTCAGATCAAAGAACCCTTCCACAAATAGTTCTGAAGAACTCAGGCATAAGACCGTTCAAGCTGCAGTTCTCTAATGAATACTGATCTTCACCACTACCCAGAATGCATCGCTCTAGCTCAGCCTCTCTCTAAGCTCTGCTGTAAGATTCATGTGCACCCCGTTATGTAAGTGAAAGCGTGCGTATGTGTGTGTCTGTGTGTGAGGGTGACGAATATGGGATGTGGGTCGTTGAGTGAAAGGATGTGGGAAATACAATGGAAGGAGAGTGAAGCAAATATCGAGAAGCAGCTAATTCATTAATAGGCTAATTGCTGTTGTCAGGCATGTCAGTTCAATTTTGAGACACACCACTTGACTCCCTGAGAATGCTATTATTGCTTCTGACAAAGCTGGTTTAAATATGGACCCTTTCACTTTTCCAGGGTTCTCAGAAGCAGAAGTTGTCATAGTTGGGTAAATTTCTATGGTGGTGAATGAGTTTTCAGTTGCTCCAATAGCAAAAAAAAAATACAGCATTTCCACCACTTTCTAAAAAAATTGAGAGATTATGGCAGTGGTAAGAGAGAAAGATGACAATTTTACTTTCACTCCCTCAGCAATTGTATTAGAAACACCCTATGGGCACTAGTTTTTTTTTTTTACTCAATACCAAGTTAATATAAGACAAAGTATAGTGTATAAAGGTAGGTTAAAGGAGATATATACTCACCTAAAGGATTATTACGAACACCTGTTCAATTTCTCATTAATGCAATTATCTAATCAACCAATCACATGGCAGTTGCTTCAATGCATTTAGGGGTGTGATCCTGGTCAAGACAATCTCCTGAACTCCAAACTGAATGTCAGAATGGGAAAGAAAGGTGATTTAAGCAATTTTGAGCGTGGCATGGTTGTTGGTGCCAGACAGGCCGGTCTGAGTATTTCACAACCTGCTCAGTTACTGGGATTTTCACGCACAACCATTTCTAGGGTTTACAAAGAATGGTGTGAAAAGGGAAAAACATCCAGTATGCGGCAGTCCTGTGGGCCAAAATGCCTTGTTGATGCTAGAGGTCAGAGGAGAATGGGCCGACTGATTCAAACTGATAGAAGAGCAACTTTGACTGAAATAACCACTCGTGACAACCGAGGTCTGCAGCAAAGCATTTGTGAAGCCACAACACGCACAACCTTGAGGCGGATGGGCTACAACAGCAGAAGACCCCACCGGGTACCACTCATCTCCACTACAAATAGGAAAAAGAGGCTACAATTTGCACAAGCTCACCAAAATTGGACAGTTGAAGACTGGAAAAATGTTGCCTGGTCTGATGAGTCTCGGTTTCTGTTGAGACATTCAGATGGTAGAGTCAGAATTTGGCGTAAACAGAATGAGAACATGGATCCATCATGCCTTGTTACCACTGTGCAGGCTGGTGGTGGTGGTGTAATGGTGTGGGGGTGTTTTCTTAGTGCCAATTGGGCATCGTTTAAATGCCACGGCCTACCTGAGCATTGTTTCTGACCATGTCCATCCCTTCATGACCACCATGTACCCATCCTCTGATGGCTACTTCCAGCAGGATAATGCACCATGTCACAAAGCTTGAATCATTTCTAATTGGTTTCTTGAACATGACAATGAGTTCACTGTACTAAAATGGCCCCCACAGTCACCAGATCTCAACCCAATAGAGCATCTTTGGGATGTGGTGGAACGGGAGCTTCGTGCCCTGGATGTGCATCCCACAAATCTCCATCAACTGCAAGATGCTCTCCTATCAATATAGGCCAACATTTCTAAAGAATGCTTTCAGCACCTTGTTGAATCAATGCCACGTAGAATTAAGGCAGTTCTGAAGGCGAAAGGGGGTCAAACACAGTATTAGTATGGTGTTCCTAATAATCCTTTAGGTGAGTGTATAAAGGAGATAACAGACAACTCTGATTTTGTCGAGATGTGGATGTGTGATCGAAAGCTTAGGGCACTGACTTGTTGCGTCGCTGCTTTATGACTTTGTAGGCAGCGTTTGTGCACAAAGGTACCACGGGAAACTGATTTCTGAGGTAGCATAATTCCGTATTTTCCGCACTATAAGGCGCACTTAAAAGCCTTTAATTTTCTCAAAAAACGACAGTTCCCCTTATAATCCGGAGCACCTTATATATGGATCAAGGTGCTCTGTCAAAATGTTTCAGTATGAAAAACCAATAAAAACAATTTAATAATAATAAAATGTTTCAGTACGACTGGTAAACTACAAAGCCGCACCGCTTGCAGCATTACGGCTACCGCAGTCAGTAAACACCAGTACTGTGTTTACTCACAGTCCCACACCACCTGTGTGTGTATAAAGACCCCAAAATGGCACCTTTCAAGAGACATGCTTACGACGCAGAGTTCTGTCGGTCACGCAGTAGAATATGGGAATAGAGCAGCAGCGAGAGAATTCAACATTAATGAATCAATGGTGCGGAAGTGGAGGAAGCAAGACGATGACCTGCGGCAAGTAAAAAAGACTAAACAGAGGGAACAGAGCGAGATGGCCACAGTTAGAGGACAAACTCGAACAGTGGGTTGTTGAAGAGAGAGCAGCAAGAAGAAGCGTCTCTACAGTCACTATTCGAATGAAGGCAACAGCGCTAGCACGGGACATGAACATCGATGAATTTCGAGGCGGTCCTTCTTGGCTGCAGTATCTTCTATTCTACGCGCCTTATAATCCGTTGCACCCTATATATGAAAACAGTTCTAAAATAGGCCATTCATTGAAGGTGTGCCTTATAGTGCGGAAAATACGGTAGTTTAATGATCTACAACGAACAAGAGAAAGCTTTAGTGATAACTAAGTAAATATTTAATTACTCCAATACAATCAAAAGTGGAAAGAGTTGTGCATTTACACACAAACTGACCACCAACCACAACTTTCAGATGCCATTTTTATTTTTTCGCTGAACTGTCACTGGGATACCAGAGGCAGCAAAGGATACATCTACGCTGCTTTCAAAAATTGATCAGACGAAGGTTATTAAAGGATTCAGGATTCCTACTGACCTGTTTGCTCCCGGCGGAGGCAGCATTTTTCAGATTTTGGTGACACCCAGGGAGAAATATTCACTTTTCAGCAAATAATATGTGCCAGTGAGTCAGTGGTGTGAAAACACTGTAAACTTACAATTAAAATGTTTATTCTTGGTTAAGCAAACATTAAGTGAACATTCCATTTTCTCATTTCGCAAACTTTATGGGAATGTTACTTTCAAACGTTTCATAGAACCAACTAGACTAAAACGTCCAAATAAAACGTTTCAGATTTTTTATTTTTTCCATGAAATAAGTATAGACTAACGTTTTTAGAACATTTCTAAAGACCGGAGATCTTTGAACTAACATTTATTAATGTAACTGGAGGGATGTTTGTTCATAACTTTGAGAAAACCTTTCCAGAACGTTAGCTAAAGTTGTGAGAATGTTCCCTTCTAGGTATTTGAACCTTGAACTCACAGACTCTTACTGCGAGGAATCTGCTGTTAGGTTTATAAATGTACAGAATCATTAGTGCTGCGCTCACCTGCAAGATACAGCTGGTGATGTCGGAGGCGATCTTGGCATGAGGTGTGTCTTCATCTTTGCCCTGCGGCTGAAGGTTATGTTCGAGACAAGACTCCCATAATGACACAAGAGCTGCTCCGTGCCTCTCAATAGAGCCCGTCTCCCTGATCGCTGTAGTGATGCGCGTGATGCAGATCTCCACCACAGCCTGGTCATTGTCATTGGTCAGGTAGTCCTGCAACAAATCACATAACTGAATGAAAGAGTAAGGCTCTGTTACATTTTTTCAGGTGCATATGAAATCCATGAAACAGGTTAAGAAAGACCTGCAGGAGCAAGATAAAATGGCACGGTTGCTTCAGTAAATGTGCTTTTATCTCTTTTGTTAACACTGTCGGGTAGAGTTTAGTGTAGGTTATTTTCAAATGCGAAGGAGCATCAATCTTTTAGCGCCACTCTCCGGAAAACCTTTAATTCCTGAAGTGCGGCAATACACAATGATTAGTTCCTTTCTTATCAAATAAAACAAAGTTTCCTTCATTTCTGAAGTATTTGATTGATTTCCGAATCCAGTGATTAGGTCTTCTTGTCACGTCTGGTCTGTGTTTTGCTACAGTTGGACTTTGAGTTAGGTTTGCACTGTTCTCAGTTCAGTTTCCTGTGTTTTCTGTGGCTGTGTCCGAAATCGCTTCCTATACCCTCATTCAGTATTCCCTACATTAGTCCACTAATATAGTTCACTTGAGGGAGTGAATGAAAACGAGAGAGCGAATGCTGTTTGTGCTTGAGGTTTAATAATTATTTGAAAATTTGCAAACTGGCAGCTCCAGTATAAAGACGAAAAGATTTATCTTAAACTCTGTCATAGAATTTATACTTGTATGATATTACAGTGTAGCAAAATTGGACCAGCAGTTTGGTAAATGGATGGATGGATGGATGATTCAGCTGCAGGCGCCATCTTCAGCGAGCGACTCTCACAGTGCATTGTGGGAATTCTCTAGCCGTTGAGCGTGCATCAGTTGTACACTCGCTATTGTGGTGCATTGTGGGATTGAAAGAGTGCACTCTATAATGTCCACAAAGGTTTTGGACAGCACTACAAATGGCTGTCCCCTCAAATATATTCAAGGGTATAGGGGGCAGTTCATGCTCTTTTGTTGCCATGGTTTTTGAAGTGTCACACCTGTGTCTTGTTAATCATCTTGTTTAGTCCCTAGTGTATTTTTAGCCCTGTGTTTATCCGTGTTTTTTTTTCCAGACTTTTGTTGCCTGAAGACGAGTAATATTGAGTTTATTTTGATTAAAGAAAACTGCTTGCAAATAGATCCAGCACTTTTATTTTCACCTTTTTGCAAGCCCTTACTGACACTTATGTGGTTATGTAATATGTAAACATTATGGTTTGATTGACATTTATGCATTGACTACAGTCTGTATTCTGACTCTGCGCTATTCAGTATTTGCATGCAGACAGCTTCATTTAGATTTCTGAAAACATAAGGTGTCATTAAGCAAGAAAGTTTTGCAGAAAATGTTTTCATCTTTGTAGTGTGGCGTGCTTGGAATGATAATGTTATGCAAGTGACTGTGGAAAGGAGGACAGTGTAGGCCCTGGAGAGAGAGATACAAGAGAAGAGAGAATGAGACGAAGAGAGAACGAGAGAAGGCTACCCCTGAGACGCTGGATGAGCCCAAATCTGTTTACAAAAGCCAGCCAGAACAAAGAAGCCCAACGAGGCAAGAACAACTGGCTTTAGCACGCTCAGTGACACCAAAATTCCTTCAGAAGTTCACTCATTTAATTTTAAAATACACTAAATGAGAAAATGAGGGGTCACCTTATTCAAATTATTCAGATATGCAGTGCTGACAGGGTCAGTGATCAACCAAGACATGCCATATGCTCTCTAACTTCACTTTAACAGCATAACATCAAGCAGGCATGTGATCGGCTAAGGACAAAGAGAAAGGAAAACTTGTTTTTTCCACATTCAATATGACTGTATATAATAATAACGGTTACAGTTTATTTTAAGGTGTCAGTATTACAGTGTAATAATAGATTTAATTACTGAGTAATAATAATTAACTGCATGTACTTGCTATAGGTTTAGGGTTAGGATGAGGGTTTGGTTTAGGATTAATTGCATGCAATTATGCTTAATTATTACTACAGTAACTACATGCAACGTGTAACAATGACACTGTAAAATAAAGCGTTACCATAATAACAATTAGTAATAATAGTATTATCATTTGAATGATCAAAACAGATAAATATATTACTATTATACTCTAAAATAAATAAATTTAATTAATTAATTTTTAATGAGTATTTAATAATAATACTAATTGATTTTACAGAACAATAGTAAAATTACTAACGCTTGTCAAGTGTTAATTTTGGACTAATTAAATTAACTATAAATGTATAATTGTGTACGTTGGTGTTGTCAAAAGTACCGACTTCGTACTAAGTCGGTGCTGAAATTTTAAAAATGTAATGATTCGGTAGCACTTCAATTTACAGTCCTGTTCCCCATGTACATACTGTGTACTTATAGTAATTGCAATACCTGTGTAATAACTATGTACTAACCCTGAACCTACCCATGAAAGCTCTAACGCAGATATGTCTGTGATTGGCTACAATGATCAACGCTTCAAAAACATATTGAAAATAGACATCTGTGATGCTCTTCACTGAGAGCTTACATAGACACACGGGAGCGCTTCAAAGCAGGCATCAACTGTATCAGCGGATCCGAATATCAACAGATAAATTAGGGACCAAAGAGCATCAAAGATGTTTTTTGAAGCGTTGATCATTGTACCCAATCACAGACATATCTGTTGAGCATATGTGAACACAATGGTCAAGCAGAGGTGTTTAAGAATCCCTCAAAAGGATTTTTTTTTTAAATTTCAGTACCAACTTGTATTTTTGACAACACTAGTGTAATTGTACATAGTAGAATTTGCTGTTAATTTATCGGTGACCACACTGAATCATTACTATATTAAAATAAGTATTTTTTATAAGTAGTTTTTTTGCATTACAGTAACATGAATTTTAAAGGGGAATGTGCTTTAGTTGTCATATCACAATAACAACAACAAATTAATTTATTTTAGTTTAACTAAACATTCATCGAATTAACTTTTTCAGTAATTTCATTCCAGGTGTTCGTCTTGTGCGTAAGAGTGAAAGAAGAAGTGGCTTTGGAGGGTTTTTTTATGGCTTCTAAAGGAACGTCTTCCTCCATTTTGTTTACTTTATGTTTCTTGTGTTCATATAATGGAAAACTGTGTGAGTGGCACAGCAGGAATCTGTAACATAATGTAAACAAAATTTACAGTTATCACATAAAATCATGATCGAATTAGAAACACTGAAATGTTTGGTAGAAAAAAACTGGAGTGACATTCTAGGTGGACCTCGGGAAAAAATAAAAATGATTAAAAATTAATTTAAGATGGTTGTCATATGCTATTTTGAGGTCAGCGTGCACTCACTGGAGAGCAGGATATGACTTTGATTTCCTCCAGGGCTTGCGACAGACAGTCTTCAATCTCACTGTCATCCAGAGAGAAGAGGTCTCCTGCACGAGACAGGTCTCTCTGTCCCAACACTAGACGGAACAGCTGGTGCATTCTGGGACAGGCTCAAACTTGAGCAGGCTGCCCCTGCTGCCCTGTGTTATCACGATGACTTGACATGCTCTTGAAAGTGGCAGGGGAAGCACCCAGCATATCCATCAGACCAACACCAACAACCTGAGACACAGAACAGAGAGAGAAAGGAAAAGTTGGAGAGAGAAACAATTATTAAAGGAGAGAAAACCACTACAAGGAAATAAATTAAGGGGAAAGTGGAGACAAGAAGGAAGAGACAACACAAGAAAAGTACACCATTACATTTAAACTTCTTTGATCTTTGTACATTTTTAATGAAAATCAATTATACACAGTGGGGAGAACAAGTATTTGATACACCGCCGATTTTGCAAGTTTGCAATGTAGAAGTCTGTAATTCTTATCATAGGGACTCTTCAACTGTGAGTGACGGAATCTAAAACAAAAATCCAGAAAATCACATTGTATGATTTTTAAGTAATTAATTTGCATTTTATTGCATGTATAGAGTATAGGGTAGTCGTGGCCTATACCCTATAATAGTGAGGGAGTCGGGCTTTTAACCTGAAGGTTGCCGGTTTGATTCCCACGCCGGTAGGAATTGAAAGTGGGGATTGTGAATAAACAATGAATAAAATAACTCTCTCCGCCTTCGATACCATGACTAAAGTGCCCTTGAGCAAGGCACCTAACCCCTAAATGCCTCACTTGTAAGTCGCTTTGGATAAAAGCGTCTGCTAAATGACTAAATGTAAATGTAAATGCATGGCATAAGTATTTGATCACCTACCAACCAGTAAGAATTCTGACTCTTACAGACCGATTAGTTTTTCTTTAAGAAGCCCTCCTGTTCTCCACTCATTACCTGTATTAACTGCACCTGTTGTATCAAATACTTGCTCTCCCCACTGTACAAGCTGGACGATTTTTTTGTTCCATACCTGAAATACAAGTCATTTATGTTCAATATTGTAACACAGTTCTTAAGAACGGGAAGAAGGAGGCGGGAACCAGCGAACTTTCAACGTAACTTTAATCAAATAAATAAACAAACAATTAAACGAAAGTAAAATGGCGGCAGTTCCTCACGGCGACTGCCGCCCACACAAACATAATAAAAACACAACATAAAATCCAGGCCTGATCCTCTCTCGTCCTTCACTGTCGTCGCTCCTCTTTTATGCTTCCGGAGCTCCTCCGTGAGAGATACGAGACCGGTGCAGTGCGCAGGTGATGCTCATTATCTCTCGCGTCACTATTACTGTTTATCTCATTGTAGGCCTATATAATTACTGGGCATCAGGCTACCGCTATCAATATATGGGAAATTGAAATTGCTTTTAAACATGCACTCTCTTTTCAGTTTCACATTCGCAATCCAGCGTATTCTGCTTATAGCAGTGGTTCTCAAAGTGTGGGCCGCGGAAGATTAGCAGAAGAAACAGAAAACAGCCATTGCAATGGCGTTCAAGAATAGCAGTAGGTGCTCTGGATTTATGAAGCGGCACCGAACACCGATTCCACTGAATCGTTCTTCTTCAGACGGTTGACTTGTCTGAACAAGCCTGACAGAAGTTCCTCACCATAGAAAAGCATTTTTTAAAGGGTGATGTGACCAAAAAAGTTTTACACATTTTACAAAATAAGACATTTGTCAATCACTATGTTTGACAAGAAGATTTAGAGCGGTTCATTCATAAATCCGTAAGATCTTACCTTCATGCTGTGGAAATACAAACCCGAAGACAGAACACAACGAGCGCAGAGCTGAAAAGGGGCGTGGCTACGTAAGGTCTACAAGTGAAATCTGACTCCTGTATGGCGCAAAACAGATGCTTTCAGTTTATAGTTTAAGGGCAGCTCTCGTCTAATCTCTGCCGGAGGAAACAATTAAATACTTTTAGCTCTTTTTTTAAAAGTAATTTTTGTTTATTAATTGTTTGGTTTTTTTTGCAAATGTGTAAACCGCTTCTAATGAACCATTTTTAAGTGAAGGACGTTCTTGTTTTTGCTTGGAAAAATCAAAAGGATGCAATGTTTATGCATGCTTTTGAGAGCCTTACCGTAGTGCCTGTCTTCAGCTGTATACGATGACAACAGTGTGCAACACTAGCTAACGTTAGCTTAGAGATGGAGTCCGCTAACATCAACAAACGGCACAACACAGACTCCAACACAAAAAATAAAAACGCTTTATCTCTTGAATTCCATCTGGCCAAGTGGGAATGTGACTGATGTTGGGGGAAAACAAGTACTTTTGGATTCCTAGGGGTAAGCTTGTTTGGATATGGGGATATATAGTGCCATATAATGGTTAACGTTAGCTTATTGCTTTGCAACATTCAATTCATTTCACTTTCTTTTATTCTAAAAGTCAGGTATACAGAATAATGTCAAGTCCATACGCTGGTTTCTCTGCTGTGGTACAACATATGTCACGGAAAATATACAACAGTGCAACAATACAGTGGAGGGCAATAGTAAACAACTGTAAAATTGTCTTGGTACAATATAATCCGGCCTCCAGTGTCATTATTAATAAGGGTTTCTGAATTCTCCATATGAAGGCCACCTTGAAGTTTCTCCTTTTGTTTTCCAAAGGGAAAAAACAGCATATAGGTTTGCAAAAACATCAAGGAGAATTGATGAATTTTCACTATTACTTTTGGAAAAAATGGAGTAAAAAATGGCTTATACCTCTAAAGTGAACCTGGATGGAATTCCAGGCTGTCAGGCTTCCTGTTAGTGATTTTTTTTTTCTTCCAGAAAACAATTCTGCCAGTGTTGCCTTCGGAATTCATGTGGAGTGAAGCTAAACCTCTGTTAATCTGTGATGTGTTAAACCTACCTGCACAACTCCATCATTCATTAAAGAGTGCAAAATGTCACACTTTCAGCCATAAATTCTTGAACATGCAGACAAGGATCACAGCAAGAGCCACAGAATCCATTTTACTTACCACATAATTAGATCGGTTATTATAATCAGTCGGATAACCTCGGTAACATAATACAAATTACAAAACCAACTTTCCTATCTTTACCGACTGCTATCTGTACGAACTAGTAAGATCCAGAATATTCTGTTGCCAGAGATTCCGTTTTCAGTGAATACTGCCAAGACTCCGCAATGGACAAAAGTCTGGCAATGAAAATAAAACTTTATAAAGAAAAGTTCCCTGTTTTGGGCCTCTTGTTTGCTCTATCATCAGTCAGTGATCCAAACGGATCATAGGTCCTGCCAATCAGAAGACACTAAGGGGCACGCAGCCAATGGTATGTGACAGTCATTGAAGAGACGACAGCACAGCTGCACTTCACACCCCGTCCTCGCATTCCAGATCTGAGCATTGCTAGGATACCACAGCAAGAACGCTCACGGACCCAAACAACTAACAAAAATACGTGCAAAGAATGTTTTGCTAACGTTCTCATTAAGTTTTAAAATCCTTTTTCTTGGTTAGCCAAACATTTAGGAAACATGTAAACATTATGGGAACAGAGAAGATTGGTAACGAGTAGAGCTGCACGATTAATCGTAAAAATTTACGATCATCCACGTCTTATTTCATTACTGACAACGATTCGCCGCATCTTTTAAACATTTGACAAAATCGTACCAGAACATTCAAATGTGTTTGTGCTGCCAGAGAGCAGATTTGAACCGCTATTTCTGTGTTACAAGTATTCAAATTATCTCAGAAGTGCTGAGATATCATTGTTTATATCCTAATTTTTAATTATGTCTACGACAGCGATCAAAATAGCGCAAACCACTTTTTGAAACCCAACTTGGCAACGGTTGTGTCGATTACAACATTACACCACTAGGTGGAGACAAATGACTGTTAAAAACAGTGATTCAATTGAATCATTCATTCAATAGATTTGTTCATTGATTCATAATGAAACAAGTATTGATTAATAAGTCCTTGAATTCATTAAAACCCATTTTTTAAATAATTCATTCAAACATTTTCATCAATTAGAGTCCAGCAATTTTGTAATATTTTGTCAGAACCTCTAGTAAATGACATGTTATTTTGTTTGGTTGTATATTCAGACTCGTGGGAGAATCGTGATCTTTATTTGAAACCAAAAAAATCGTGATTCTCATTTTATCCAGAATCATGCAACTCTAATAACAAATAATAAAAAAAAAAAAATTAGATTAGACGTAGATTAAACATTAGATGGACGTCCAACTAACGGTACGTTTACATGACAACAATGTATATAAATGTTTCTTCCTTCGCATTTTTGGAGCATGAAAATGACCAAAAAAGTTGTATTATGCTGCCAGGTCAGTAGTTGGCGAGGTCACTTTGTTAAAAAAAAAAAATATATATATACTACATGCAGACTGAACACATAATATGTATGCAATGCACGTCAAAAACTCACAAATTTGCTTTTTTGTAGTTTATACAGAGACGATAACAGTATCTTGAACTTTGAAACCCGTTTTCAAAAGTTTGCATTTTCAGTCCTCCAAAATACCATTATGTGTAAATGAAGGGCAAAAACACATAAAAGTTGAAAAATGTGTAGTGTAAACGGTCCCTAGGATGTTTCAGGAAAAATCATTCCAAGAACAATAACGTTTTGTGCTAATGATTTGAAAAGAACGGAGGCTTCTTTGAAAGAACGTTCTGTTAAAATGACTGGAATGTTGTTTTCATCATTTTAAAAGAGAACGTTATTCAAAGTTCTGAGAACATTCCCTGTTAGCGGAGTGCAATTCCACTGACTTTATCTGGGCTAGCACAACAGGTGGACAGCCTCTATTCAAAGCAGAGAAAATACATCATGCAAGTGTTTATGCAGCAATTTAATTTTGTCTTGTTCAACAAAAAAAATGTTCATGTTTCATTTCCAGTTTTATGGTGGTATAAATGCTACAAAAAGTATTTTTTTCCAATTGATGAATCATAAAACATTGACAACCCAATCAGAATTCACTTGACTTTAAAAAGCTTTAGCATTTAAAGCAGAAAAAACGTAACTGTATACACTTGAAATAAGCAGAACGTTATCGTGTGTTTTGGTGTGGAGGCTAATATAGTTTTCGTCATAGTAATCTATCTTTATGGTTATCGTTCTTTGTATGAATTAATAGAATTTAATGTTTGAGTGGGATTTGTATGGTCTATCAAACTGCTGTAAAACAAAAAAACATATGTATATATGTATATATATAAAGCAAAGCACAAACATATGATGACACCTTAATTTGTATCGACATATCTCTGTATGTGTTGGATAGGTCATTGGGTCTGGTCTCTTAAACAATCGCCCAGTTACAATTAATCTCCAGGTTACGGCTCAGCAATCTCAGGAATGCAGTGTTTAAAAACACGCTTCAATCCACACATGCATACGCTAGGAGGAAAAGCAAAGTGCCTTCACACATGGCTGTACAAACTCATGATGCATAACTGATATTTAAAAGTTGTATACTTTTTAACCCTGTGAAACCTGACATTCAGAATAATATTAAATAAATAATAAAAACATTTGCATGTGTTTTTGTTGCATTATAATATTTGACAAACCATATAGAAAGGATAGGAGCTCATACTCGTACTTAATTTATTCAGAGGTTATCCCTAACTGAGCAAAAATATGCAATTCGGTGCAGCTGCTGATACTGTATTTATATGAGCAAAACTTCTGATAGCTTGTGATGTAAATACCAGTATATAGCAGATTGCTTATATAAAATGCATATGAATATCAGTTTTCACTCTATGGGCCAGATTTACTAAACAGGGCAAATAAGTATGCATGTGTGGATTGAAGCGCAATTCCAAAAAAGCGCTGATGGGAGTGGAAAGTTCTGTGTGTGATCTACCGACGACACTCAAACTAAAGAACAAAAAGGATAATTTCCATAATGACCAACGCAATCTACCATGAACAGCACAAATTAGCGTCTGGTTTAAGACATGCTTTTTTGGGCGGTAAATAATGGCACAAATACCAGCATACTGACTAGCGCAAACCTTAGTAAATCCCCTTGCATGATTCACTTAAATACACTCTTCTTATAAATGTTGTGTCTGAAAGGGAAACTACTACAACTGCATATGCAATAAGGTCAACCGCAAAAATACGACTTTTCAGCGCTAATTTTTCACTACGTGTCTTCAGTAAATCCTGACAATAGTTTAACGCCAAAACAGGGTTTGCGCTGGCGTTGTTAAAATCTGGCCCTATATGTCCCAATTATATGTCTTCGTAAGATATAATGCTTAGTTTTATGATCAAAGCTTTTTATTGTGGAGAGCAAAACATTTGCAATGCAACACAACGATTATTGACAGATGTACAAATAAATGTTGCTCAGATGTTGCGCGTAATGTATTATTTGTTTGAGTTAATTAACGCTGCAGTAAAGCGCTTCATTGTACAGTGATCATCTTTCATCTTTCAAACAGCAATGCACAACATTAATAACTACTGGGACTGTCATATACACAACACTGTAATGATAACACTATGTAATAAAATGTTCAGATGCCGTGTTTCAGTGCGTTTTTGCGGGAAGAGCGCGTCCACAACAGGAGTTGCACATGCTGTGTGTTCATGCACTCATCAGAAATGTCTGAGACTGCCTACAATGATCAATGCATTACTATTGACAACATATTTTTAAAGTGGATCATTGTAGCCAATCACAGACATATCTGATGAGCACCTGAACACAATCGCCAATCAGATGCGTTTATGAATCTGCTAAACAGCGCTCAAAGCGTCACATTTTTAAATTTCAGTACCAACTTGGTTGGTACTGTTGACAACACTATGACCAGCAGAGTCAAGTTAGCTTCTGCATTCGCATCATTTTGTAAAGATATAAGTTTATGTAGTATCTGATTAATCACATATAGGATGCCTTTTGTTGAGTTAAATAACCTGCTAGCATTTACATTTATCCAAAGTTTTAACCAATTGAGGAATTTAGGGGTTTCATGCCTTGCTCAAGGACACCTTAGTCATGGTATCGAAGGTGGAGAGAGTGCTGTTTATACACAATTCCCACTTCCAATTCCTGCTGGCATGGGAATCGAACCTGCAACCTTCAGCTTAAAAGCCCGACTCCCTCACCATTAGGCCACGACTACTTGGGACTGTCATATGTAAGCAATAAGTTACGACAGGCCATGCTGTATCGTGAATAAGTCACAACTGTAAGGCGTTTCATGTAGTGCCTCCAACCCCTTCAGCCGTGACTTATTCACGATACAGCACGAGCCTCGAGTGCCTTATTGCTTTTATAAAACGGTTACCACACAATATAAATATTAAAGCCAAAAATATGTATCAATGCTACTTTAAGCAAAATCAATAAATGCCTTCCTTCCGCCGGAAAAAATAGTCCCTGACCGTGAACAGCAACAGAAGTTACATTATTACGCCATTAGATGGCGGCAAAAACTGTCTTTATGAGTGTGTCAGTCAGTAGTGAAGACTTCTACATTGAAAACACGGAACAAGACGTAACTGACATGCTTTGACTAGAGTCACAGGACAAACTCATTAACTGTTAAAAGGACAAGATATTGCAGCAGATATTTAACTACTAATTTTTTTCATTGTACCATTAAACTTACCTGAAACGAAACTATTCATATAAATATTTACAGAAGCCTCCGACCATAAGTAATGGCTGTAATAATAACAGCAGATTAATAGAAATTGCATCAGTAACGTCATGCTTTACCTGACAATATAACTAGACTAAAAGACGCATCTATTTAACCTGGCATACACATGACGCACTATAAACTTTTGTCTTCATATCCGTTAAAGGATTGTTAGGCTGCATAGATCAGGTCAGCCGGAACCGGGAACACTTCCTATAACACCAGATGTACTCGTTACATCTGAAGAAGAATGGCGTCTACGCTAATTTTTGTCTTTCTGCTTAT
Source organism: Zacco platypus (assembly GCA_038088235.1). NCBI lineage: Eukaryota > Metazoa > Chordata > Actinopteri > Cypriniformes > Xenocyprididae > Zacco > Zacco platypus. Next base: position 3,222,798 of record CM076075.1, on the reverse strand, counting down.
CCCGAGGTTTACCAATTAACGTGATTGGCTGGATCCGGGCCGTGTCCGGGTCGGACGGGGAACCTGCACCTCTGCCCGGCAGCAGCGTGTTCCTGGGGTGTCGGCGGAGACTGTGTGAACTAGCTCATCCTTTGTGAAGACCTTACCGACTCATCAGCCAGTGGCACATATCCCAACAAACCGTCCCATACCGGCGTGATCAAAAAGATCTTAAACTAGATGGAACTGGATTAAATATTTTGACTGTTGCGATTCCAAATCGGTTTAATGACCTGTAACTCTGTCTGAGTATCGGACAAGTGTTCACTGTTGGCCAGAGGAGAACTGGCCCCCCGACTAAGCCTGGTTTCTCCCAAGGTTTTTTTCTCCATTTGTTGGAGTTTTGGTTCCTTTGGCTTGCTTAAGTTGGGGACACTTGCTTGATATTCAGCAGTGTTTTTGATATGCCTGCATTGGTGTCGTTGTATGTGAACTGAGCTGAGCCGGACGATTACGTCACTGTTTTCTCCAGTGCTGATATACATAAATTAACTAGACTAATAACTATTGATCTTTGCAACGGAATGAATCAATAATATATAGAATAAGCTGGACAATGACACCATTTTCTTATTAATGTAAAGCTGCTTTGCCACAATTTGCATTGTAAAAAGCGCTATATAAATAAAGATGACTTGACTTGACAATATGATGATGCTGACATTTACATTTTGAGAGAGAACATTATGTGAATAAATGACTTGTTACAGTTCTTTGCTACAGCTCTCACATAAATCTTGTCTTCAACGAGCCTAAGAGAGCCCACGTCACGCCTCTCTTCATCTCTCTGCACTGGCTACCCCTTGCTGCTCGCATCAAGTTCAAGGCGCTGATGCTTGCTTACAGATCCACCACAGGCTCTGCACCTTCCTACTTCCACACACTGTTACAACTCTACGTCCTCACCAGAAGCCTGCGATCACTAAAGGAACGAAGGCTTGTGGTACCGTCACACAGAGGCACAAAATCACTCTCCAGAATCTTCTCGTTCTCTGCTCCCTGCTGGTGGAATGATCTCCCTACCTTCATCAGGAACGCAGAATCCCTGGCAATATTCAAGAGACAGCTGAAAACTCATCTCTTCCGTGAACACTTAATCCCCTCATAAAAAAAAAAAAAAAAACCCTATCCTTCCCTTTTCCCTTCCTACTCCAGCTTATGGTACTGAGCAATGTATGAAACTTGTATTGTGAGCACGTCCTGTGTTATTTGCCAATTCATGAAGAATCGCTTGTTTGTTTTCCTCACTTGTAAGTCGCTTTGGATAAAAGCGTCTGCTAAATGACTAAATGTAAATGTCAATCGGGTGCAACCATCACTGAAAACCACCTAAATACAACATAGCAACTCCCCAGTAAGTTAGCAACCATTCAGCATAGCCAGAGGAAAAACACCTTTAGCTTGGAGAATGTAGAAAGGCAGATCATGTCATGTTAATGTCCATGGACTGCTTGGGAGTTTGACCTTTATAAAGATAACTAACTAAATGTAACCAGTCTTTCCTTTGGGGGAGAGAGATTGACAGAGTCTAACATTGAGTCTTTTGTATTCTTGCCCACCTCCTCCCCCTCCTCCACTGCGGTAATGGGCACCTGTTGATCTCAGCCCCCATATGGAGACTCTCAGGCAGCCAAGAGTAGATAGAAGAACATCCTTATGATCATCCCTATACCTGTTCACCCGGTCTCTCTCCATCCCGCCCTTCTCTCCGCAGCCTTCTCTGTTCACAACACACGGTCTGTGTATGCTGTCCCAGACAGGGTGGGAGTGGGTTTCCCTCCAGGCTCACGGTCAAAGAAAGGCTTTGTGTGGCAGGGATGAGGGTGGGAGCAAAGTGCCCATTCATACATTCTTTCACCATCACAATCAAAACAATGCAGCCCGCCAGATAGATGTCCTTGAAATTACACCCCTCAAGGTCAGATATTTGGAGCAGAACTGTAGCCGAGGTCATCTGAACTGCTTAAGTTGTACCTAGGGCTGGGAGATATGGCAAAAAACATTAAATCTCGTTTTTTTTTTCAGAACACTTGACCGATTCACGATTTCGCTTTTTTATGTTTAACTAGTCAACTTTAAAACGTAACTACAATACGATTCAATCATTAACCATCTGGGTGAAAAAGTTCTATTCCAAATGCACCACACCTGAAGTGATCAACATGGTGTAAATGTAAATCAAATGGCTTATTTGTTAAATACCTTTGCAGAAAATATGAAGGCAAATGTTGAACAAACTTATATATTATATACTTATACTAAAAAATACTAAATATTTCTTAGCCAAAAAGTAATAGCAATAAATACCACCATTAATCGGCTGTTATCAAAAAATAACAGCCTGTCACCATCACGCAAACATGAAATATCAAACACAGAGTAGTTCTTCACAGGTTTTTGCATTCCATTGTAGTATTTTTCCTAATGATTTTATGCTTTGTGGACATGTTTGGCTGTTGCACTCATGTCTCGCGTCTTTTGCAGCATCTCACCGCATTCTAAAGTTGAGGCAGTCCAGTTAAAAAAAAGTTCAACACGCGTTTTAATAGCTGTTTTTTTTCCCATTCCACTGTCCGCATTTCATTTTTTTCAATGCAATGACATATTTCTGAGTGAACAGCTGCTTACGACTAGCAATATGTTCTACGTTTGTAGCGCGCCACAAGAGAGCAGTTAATCATGTGCATCGGATCATTTTATTCTCTATCATTGCTGTATTGTCAACGTCTAATTGTAACTTTTCCCAACATTTTTATTCAAAATCATAATTTCTTTAAAATCGCGGCAAATCATTAAATTCAAATTAATCTAAGAAAATCCGAAAAATCGCCCAGCCCTAGTTCTACCCAATAAATCCATAAAACATCTCACCTTTGGGGATTTAAAACAAGTTGGAGATTATCCTAACTCACATTTCTCCTAAAATCAAAAGAAAAAATGAGAAATTGTATTTTGCATAGAGAAAAAATGTCTGTTTTAGGACCACTGAACTTTTTATTTTATTTTATTCAGTATAGCAGGCATTCGGACATAAACACGGAAGTCAACTGCATATGAGACTGACAGGGTGGGGAAGAGATTGTTGAATAAAGTCATTATTTATGTTTTGTTTTTAGGCACAAATAACAGTCTTTATGGCCCTGTGACTGTAACGCTCAAAGTTCAAGGGAGACGAAGTTGACACAGGGTTTATTAGTAATCCAAATAGAATATCCGACTTGTGAGACAGCGTGCGACATAAAACACAAAAAATAACCGACAAGGGACTGAATATATACACAGAGTAAAAGAGGGAACTAAACGGGAACAGCTGGAGAAGGATAAACATAATCAGACACCAAAGTTAACTAATAAGAACATGACACAAAATGAACAAGTCAGGATAAACGTGACATTAGCCCCCCCTTCGGAAGGCATGACCCACAGAAGAAAGTTCATAAAACAGTGGAGGGCATGGAGTTGGGCACGGACTGAACCCTGGAGACGTTGGCCACAGGCACCATGGCGGCGCAGACACGGGATGAACCAGGATGGAGCTTGACCTGAGGGGAAGGGCGACACCCAGGAGCCAATCAACGGAGGCGGAACCCTGGATGGTCGAGGAGCCCGCGGAGTCGAGTGGCCGATGGACCATGGCGACATCGCAGACCCAGAAGACGGGAGCTGAGCTGCAGACTCACGGGACTGAGGGCGATGACGTGAGGACGGATGACCAGGGTGATGATGTGGTGAGGGAGGTCGGAGGAAGGGAGGAGTCCAGTGATGCCGAAGGGGTGCCCTCACCCTGTCATTAATTACTCATCCTCATGTTGTTCCACACCAGTAAGACCTTCATTCATCTTCAGAACACAAATTAAGATATTTTTGATGAAATCCGAGACACGCTCCATTTTGGACAAAAAGAGCGAATAAAACAAAATTAAGATGACAAAAAGCTCTTATTTATCTAAGTGTTTGCTCTCATACATCAATCGCAGTGTTTAGTAGATGTAAACAGTGAGAGATCTTGAGGCAGGCGCAACGCATAGTAAATGTTAGGATAAGCGTTTGGTTAATGGTGAATATTGACCAATTGTGCGTGCCGTTCTGGCCACCGCTGGCTAAAGGGGATACGAGCTGCATTTTGTTTAAAAACCTCTTACATATTGTGTAAGGTTGCGAAGCTGGCGCATATATCCGTTGCGGTCCCGAGGCAGGCGCATAATACGGTGGCGGGTCGAGTGGCAGCTGCCTCTAGCGGTGGCGGGTCGAGTGGCGGGTCGCGCGGCAGCTCCCCCTGCCACGCAAAGATTTTCGCACAGCCCTAGATTCTTGCTGTCATTGCTGTACTGCTGTTGTTACAATGTCTCTGCAATGACGTTGCAAATTTATTCTTTTTCAAACCCCTGGTAGAACTGGCAGAACAGTGAAGCAATTTTAGCTGTGCATAGAAAATTGGTTTTGCGAGTTTTGCGTCATCTGATTGGCCTATATAGAGACCATCCATCAAACTATATAAAATGCCCACCCATCAAACTTTATCAGCCAAAAACGACAGGCGGCTGATCAATCGGAGCACCCTTACTTATGGTAAAAAAAAATAGGCTTTATTGTATTCATCAAAATATAATTTCTTATTTCCGTGCAAAATGTACATGTTGATTTCGTGAGTTTTACCCTCTCTCGCATTTTTGTTGCAAAGTGGGTCACACACACTGGCATGAGAGCGATGTTTGCATTCACATTATCTCATTATGCAGATGCTGCAGAAAAGTGTCAGGAAGACGTGCTGAACTACACAGGAACTCTACAAAAAAAGCAGAACATTATAATTTGTTCATGAAGGAATCAGCATTAACAGCTAGCATAGATTTTGCATTATTTATGGCTTTCAGTACAGCATCTGCTGTGAAGGAGTTTATGGCATGAACAATGCTGGAAGCTGTCAGCAACTCATATACTGCACATGATTCACTCACATCCATAGAGCACTGCCGTGGCTAAATAGACCATTCCCAGCTTTGGCAGGAGAACAGATATGAGGAAATGTGGAATTCTAAGTAAACACGCACAATGCTACATGCACCTCTCAAGATTTATATAGCTATATATTGATGTCTGGAAAGTGTGATGAACAATGAATCATCTAAATTTAACGTGGGGGGTTGTTGTGGTTAAAGGTACATTGAACTAATTTACCCCTAAACGAAGAATGATAAATAACTTATTGAGGCCTTTAAGCAATTTAACAAGACAAAACACATCAGCTCTGTCCAGAGCCGTCGCCTAAATTAAAAGGGCCAACAACTATTTTTTTTAACGTAGACTATGGGTGCGTTCACACTTGTAGTTCGGTTGGTTTGGTTCGTTTGGTCCGGACCAAAAAAAAAAAAAAAAACATATAGTCCTGGTCCGCTTAGCGTTCACACTGGCATTTTTAACAGCGAACCTTAAGTTACCGAACCAAAGGCATAGGGATACGGTCACAACCTGATTGGTCGGATTTTATGACGTATATTTCGCGACGGAGCTTGATTCCCGAACATTCAAAACAATGCTGTGCACTGGATTAAACACAATCATTTTATGCGTGTACATATGCTTTATTTTTACCAGCTGAGAACTCATGAAGAGCTCATAAAATGTTCAAAACATTCAAAACAGCACCAGGATTTCCTCCGTTGTATGCAGAAACAAATATTGATGAGGCACTTCACCTCCTCGTTGCTCCACGTTTGCCCTCGACTCATTTTTGATACACCGATCTTTCCGCGTCGTCAAATCAGCTGACTTGTAGCGTCGCATCTTGTTGCATCACGTCCTCTTTTTGGTTCGTTTACATGTCTTTGGTCCATGTTGCGTTCATATATCAATCGAACCGCACCAGAGTTCGTTTGGAAGCGGACCGAGACCCATCTTTTTAGCGGTCTCGGTCCGCTTGTTTGGTCCGCATCAGGGTTCGGATGGCAGCGTTCACATATGTTCAAACGAACCGCACTAACTGAGCAATCGCACCAGGGTTCGTTTTAATCGAACCAAACATGACAAGTGTGCTATGCTACCTTATTGGGCCCCCATAGAAGAAGCCGCACAGGCCATGTACAGACTACAAAGTTGTGGAAGAAACACAACAATTATGCGGTGTGAGCGGGTTGAAATCCAAGTGCAGCTTTATTTCCAAAACGTAGTCATACAGGCAATGGTCAACTCAACAGCAAACAGTAGTAACAGGGAAAAGGCAAGCTCGTAGTAAATAATCCAGGCTAAGGTCAAAAAGGCAGGCAGATAAACAACAGAAAGATGACGCAGGCAGGATCCGAAAACAGGCAAAACAAGACAAGGATAGCGCTCAGAAATGTTACAGGATTAACAAGACTTCGCAAATAACCTGGGCTACAGAGTAAATTTAGGGTGCGTTCACACTTGTCATGTTTGGTTCGATTAAAACGAACCCTGGTGCGATTGCTCAGTCAGTGCGGTTCGTTTGAACATCTGTGAACGCTGCAATCCGAACCCTGGTGTGGACCGAGACCGCTAAAAAGTCAGGTCTCGGTCCGCTTCCAAACGAACTCTGGTGCGGTTCGATTGATATATGAACGCAACACGGACCAAAGACATGTAAACCAACCAAAAACAGGACGTGATGTCACAAGATGCGACGCTACTAGTCAGATGATTTGACGACGCGGAAAGATCGGTGTATCCAAAATGAGTCGAGGGCAAACGTGGAGCAACGAGGAGGTGAAGTTTCTGTTTCTGCACACAACGGAGGAAATCCTGCTGCTGTTTTGAATGTTTTGAACATTTTATGAGCTCTTCGTGAGTTCTCAGCTGGTAAAAATAAAGCATTTGTACACGCATAAAATGATGGTGTTTAATCCAGAACACAGCATTGTTTTGAATGTTCGGTAAGCGAGCTCCGTCGCGAAATATGTGACCGTATCTCTATGCCTTTGGTTCAGTAACTTAAAGTTCGCTGTGTGAACACTAAGCGGACCAGGACTATATGTTTTGTTTTGTTTTTTGGTCCGGACCAAACGAACCAAACCAACCGAATTACAAGTGTGAACGCACCCTTAAATAGTGACATAGATTGGCTACAGCTGGGCAGTAATTAACATGAGGGTAAGGGACTTATGGGAAATGTAGTGTGGATGATGGAGTCCTTGAAATGGGAGGGCGACATCTAGAGGCAAGAGGATGGAGGACAACGGAACAGATTCATAACAATGCCATGCACATGCGTATTACATGTTCATTCTATAAACTCATAGTGTTTCTTTACAAAGTGACATCGCCAACTACTGGCCTTCTGACAACGTTGTCGTCTATACGCAAAAAACCTTTCAGTTTTTAGTACATTGTTGTCATGAAAACAGTGAATATGCTAAAATATTAGTTTCAATTGAATACTTGTTTCTGATTGGTCAATCTCACCATCGACCCTGGCAATGCACTTTATCAGTCTGATATACTTTCAAGTGTCTTATATCACACCATGGAATCAATCTCTCATTTCATATGCATCATTTTTTCCCTCCAAACAAGTTATGCATCCATTTTTATACCACTTGTCCACCCTGTTATTACTTTTTACTTAGTACCACACTGTTAAGCTGTAGTTACACAAGTGCTTACTATTGTAATAACAGTAAATTATGCATAATTACAAGTAACTAACCCCAAACCATAGAGCTCCGGACGTCACATGACCTATTCTGTTTACGCCACCATGCTGGCAGGCAGAAACAGATGAGAGCGAATATGAAATGAATGGTGCGCACTTTAATTAACCCTTATGTGCTGTTCGGGATGTTTTCATCCACTATGGGGAATTTTTTAGTCTTAATTTGGCCATAACTTTCTCCGTGTTTCAGCAAATGGAATGATTTTTGGTGACAAATCTTATTTTGACACATATTTTGGGAAAATGCTTTGAAAATTTTCAAAAACTCAACAGTACTCTGTGGGCAAATTCACTACCCTTTCGTTCAGCCACGATTTTAACTGCTTTAAAAATGTATCAGATAAATATTTTTTTCACATTTTTTTGCTTAAATCTATTAATCAACCTCAGTCCTGATCAAAACTACTAAATTTTAAAAAAAATCAGGATTTTAACTCTTTAATTGCCAAATTCATAAATGATGTCACTGATTTGGGAAAAAACGTGTCAAAGATTAGAAACAACATTGGCTTTGATGCGTTGTTAGTTTTTGTGCAGCATCAGATTTTAACGTTTTAAAGAGTTAAAATCCTGAATTTTTTTTTTTAATTTAGTAGTTTTGATCAGGACTGAGGTTGATTAATAGATTTAAGCAAAAAAAATTGAAAAAAAATATTTATCTGATACATTTTTAAAGCAGTTAAAATCGTGGCTGAAAACATAACGAAAGGGTCGTGAATTTGAACAATGCACAAGGGTTAAAAAAACATAGACCTGTACATAGGAAAACTTAAAGATTAAACATTACAGATCCCTATAATACCCAAATGTGCTTTTAATGTGTATCAATAAAAGGAACAGATAGCTTTCTGACCTGTAGAATCCTGAAATCTACAACTACCTCGTCAACTTTCCCTCGTCCGGAGACTCTTTAAATGCCTACAACAGCCTGGAGGGAACAAATGGGCTTAATCTGATTTTATGATGAATATTAAAACCTGCTCCGTCGTCATTGGAAGGGTAAGTCAGCTGTGTCGTCAGGTAACGTAATCGACCCTAGCCGCCCTTGTTTGCAGGTAACATAGCCAGCAGACTATCATCAATGTCATGAAATCTTAGCCCGTTTAATCCCAAATTTTTCCGACATGAAAATATCCAAATGAGGTGTCATTAGTTGCCCCTTGAAATAAACAATCAAAATTATTTTGCCATTTTTATAGAAAAGTGAGTGAAAAAATGTGTTCGGTCACAATTGTGTGTATAATGTGTATACTGGAAATTCATATATCAGCCCCGGTTATTTAACACATCTTAAACTCTTTCATGTCATTTAGGGTAACTATTAAACATAACCCCTATAAAATACATAGGAATACCCCAACAAACACAGAACATAGCCAACCTTTTAGCAACGTTGTAACAACATGGCTAAAAGGTTGTTGGTTCTACATTGTGTCGTTAAGGTTCTACAATGTTGCCATTCAACCACGGTTCAGGACCACAGCTGAAGGTTGTTCTTAGGCTGTCTGGACAACCATTGTACGACATGTACTCGTCACTGTTCCGAAGCGCATTTTAAATTTTAACAGACCGTTGGGCCTTTATTCTTCTTCAAGCCAGGATACGTGAGTATTGCTTATGATTTCTCTTTTAGATAAATAAGATATGTAAATATCCAAACAAAACCTACAATTTTCATGTCTAATGTGAGATTTATTTGTTCTGTTAATAAACTGAATAGCTGATGATTCACATACCGAGTAGTTTGCGATCGGGTTTGGTGTAAGTTAATGCTAAGTTAATTATATTACTTTCAGAAGGCCTATTCAGATATCGTTATTTAGGAAAAGGCGTTAAACGTATTCTGGTCATGTGATGAAGTGTTTTAACATTATGCCAAAAGTTATAAGCCATAATGAAGCTATGAAAAGGGACTGACACAACAGACAGCGACCTAAGCGCGATACGCGCAAGTTCATGTTCAATCTTGGCGACTAATATCATTAGCCATTGGCCAATAAATTGCTAAATTTAACTCGCCAGTGTTTTTGTTAAACGTGTAAAAGATATTTCAGCACAGATACATTTTCACTGGATTTGTTTATCTTTATTGGACTGTCTACCGACCTTCTCGTCTGCGATAAAAGACAAAAAAATTATAAAAAAATACAACCATCTGTTTTGTTGAGTTGGTTAGCACGTTTTACTGCAGTGAACCATTTCAGTCGCCTATCGGGATCCTTAGGAATACAATAAAATGATTTCCTTTCCCCTGCCTTGCATCCTGACGCACAGCAGCTGTCCACCATGATGAAATAGTAAGGTTTAAAACAGTCTTTAAATTAATCTTTAGGTTTTAAATGATTGTTCGGACCACTATCGATACCAACGCTACTGACGGCCTACCAACATGGCGGAGTTTAGATTGCGTGACGTCACCGTCCGGAGCGCTACAGTAAGCACGCGTTAAATTAAGTGTCACCAAAAATACTACTAATTCAGTGAAACTTTATTCGAGTGTCAATAACGTAGTACTTTTAAAAAGTGAACAAAAAAAACGCTTTTAAGCATTTATATCTTTATTCGTTTCATATGTCGTACATATATTTTCTGATATTAGCGGATATGTGTTTGAACAGACATGAGTTGTCTAAGAAAAAGTACTCAGACATTAATTAAAATCTTAAGCATTTTAAAACGTTGTCTCTAACCGGGTGGACATTTTTGAGCAACCATTTCACTTCTTTTTTAAAAAATAAATAAATAAATAAATGGTTAAATTTATTTACCAGGGCTTGACTAAAATGATTTTTCATTTCTTTTAAAAACAGAGTTTGATATTCTAAATGTTATGATGTCCGAAAGGAATGACGCGGTTAAATATACCAGCCACTTTTCACGTGCAAATCGGAAATTTGATAATTCCCACTTCTGAAGTCGTGATTACGAGCTCATAGCATTCAAGTTTCGAGTTTTGTGCAATGTTTACCTAGGAAACTCGTATTTACGGCACTACAGAAAGCACGTGAAGGCAGAATTAGACATCAACAGTGTAATAAAGCGATAACAAACATCTCTATATCTGACTAACAAACAATGTGCTAAAATATAGTGTATTAAGATCATTTGCACGTGACTGTATTCAGAGTGCACGCGACCAGCGCAATGAATCAGTCCAACTTTAAACACGCCGAAACACATTAATTTGCTTTATTGCGAGCAGATGATGTTGTGTTTCTCTCGCGCACCCCGATCAACTTTTGCTGATGTCAAAACACATTTCCTCAAGCATCATATGAGCAAAAGGAGGCTCTCGAAATACACTCACTCACCCCTTGTCTGTCCACCAATCCGTGTCTGTGTCGCTGATACGAAAACAAAAATGCGAAATGTTGGATTTCTGAATAGTCCAATGCGAGATGCTCGCTGTTTCTACCAACTTCTCCCACAGGACGCAGTTTTATTTCCAGTCATTTGAGAGCTGTAGGTGGCCGTTTCGCCACCGTGTGGTCAGAGCTGGTGTTACATTTAGCAACAGGTGCATTTCTGACCCCCAGGGTGCCAGAAGGGGTGCGTGTAAAAGTTTAGAGAAAAGCAGTTTTTAAAAATGCACAAATAAATAAATAAATAAATATTAATTAATTAATAAACTAAATAAAACTAAATAAATGTATGAATAATTAAATAAAATAAATTATATTTCTATTTGTTTAAATAAATAAATAAGAAATACATTAACAAGATAAATAAATAATTAAATTTAAATAAATGAATGAAATATTAATTAAATAAAAAAGTAGGCCTCACTGCGTAGGATACATATAAAATAAAAACTTATTTTAATGTAAAATAAAACTTTATTAAAATAAATTCTAACAGTTAACTGTAAAAAAAGAAATGTAAAAAGATAAATAAATAATATTTATATTTATATAATAAATAATTAAGAAATACATTGACAAAATAAATAAATAAATAAATAATTAAATTTAAATAAATGAATAAAATATTAATTAAATAAAAAAGCAGGCCTCACTGCATAGGATACATATAAAATAAAAACGTATTTTAATGTAAAATAAATAAAACTTGATTAAAATAAATTCTAACAGTTAACTGTAAAAATGAAATGTAAAAGGATAAATAAATAAATAAAATAACTATAAACTAAATAAAACTAAATAAATTTATGAATAATTGAAGGAAATAAATAATATTTATATTTATATAATAAATAGTTAAGAAATACATTGAGAAAATAAATAAATAATTAAATTTAAATAAATGAATAAAATATTAATTAAATAAAAAAGTAGGCCTCACTGCATAGGATACATATAAAATAAAAACTTATTTTAATGTAAAATAAATAAAACTTGATTAAAATAAATTCTAACAGTTAACTGTAAAAAAGAAATGTAAAAAGATAAATACATGAAAATATTAAATAAACATAAATTAAATATTTAAATAAATAATTAATGCATTTGATTAAAATAAATAAGTGAAATGTAACAGAAATTAAATATTTTACACATTTATTTTTTCACATTATTAATTGGGTTTGTATGCGTGAAAATATAAAGCTGCCCTTTTAATTTTAGATTGGATGAGGGGTGAATAATAGGGTGTCCATGGCATCTAAAACATTGAACAGCCCTGCTGCTGTGAGGAACTTTGCCACATTCACACATGAAACACTCCTGATGACACATGTGGCCCAAAACAACATTTTCAATTTCGCAATCTCGCAATAGTTAGTGTCCACTACTAACAATGTCCAGAAACCAAACGTGCATGGCGTCCTCATGTGAGCAGCCACTTTAGCTGGCGTTATGAATCTTTGGAATTAAATTTTAGGCTTTATACAATTTTATTAGTTAATTTACACCTTCTAGAATATTTCAACGTAAACTCTGACTGTACTTGGTCCTAAATATATTGGTTCAAGACGTTTCTTAAGCCAGGCTCTAGCAAGTAACTGTAAATATGCTAATGAAGAGGGGGACGTTGGCTGGTTTATTTGAACCCTGAATAAGACGGTAAAAGTGAGTGGGTTCAATATCATTGGTCTTAAAAAGTAAGTTACCCTTTGCACATGTGTGCAGCACCAGGTCTGCTTATGATAGATGTAAAACAAAAGTACGTTCCCTGACCGGGAATCGAACCCGGGCCGCGGCGGTGAGAGCGCCGAATCCTAACCACTAGACCACCAGGGAAGGCTTGATGCCCATATGACGTCCACAGGACCGAATACTCTTTTAAATAATAAATAATTCAGATCTGACACCATTTAGTTAGCGCCCAACTTTTTTATGATGCATTCAATTGCCCGAAGGATGGAATTCAGTCCTGCCTCATTCCAGAAACCGTTTCACTCGTCACAATACGGAAGAAAATGCTATAGCATCCGTTTCATCCCGAGAGCATCTTCAATGGACATTGATTGATAAAACGGATATCAAGTTATGATGGTTTGCCAAATAAATCTTTTTTAATCGCGTCCTCCTAAAAGTAGTCTACAGTAGAGTAAGTTTAAGCCATCATGAAATCATAATGGACAATTCTATTTTTTATGTAATATTGCAGTATTTATTATAGGCCTAAATGATTTAGCCATGCAGATTTATTATTATTCAAGACATTATTTTTATTGCACTCTTCTCTGATGACGTGTTTACTGGCTCGAGGGCGGGACAACCTGCCACTCACGACGAGCTAATGATGCAATCAAATTCCTATGGACAAATTTATTTTCAATCATTTTTTAATAATACTGGTCCTTTTAAAGTACAATATCATTATGCTATTATTTCCGAATGCCCTTTGCTGGCATTTTAAATGCACACGTCCCCAGTGAAACAGGCAGCCCAGTGTTGGGAAACTTATTTTTTTTTACAATATTCCGATACTCCCACTTATCTATATAAATGACTGTCCATTGCAGTTTAAACAGCCAGCAGAGCAGTGAAGCCACGCTTAGTTTTTGAACAGTAATATTGGTATTCCCAACCGACAGAGGGCATCGTTAATTTACAACCAAAACCTCGACCTAAAATTACCTTATTTGCATATATCAGTGGGACAGGATTAGGTTTTAGGATATATGTAAATTAATTACTTCAGACGTTATCTGTAAAGTTCATAGTCTTTTCAGGCAAGATAAAATAGAAAACGTTAAGATGGGCGCGTCTTCGGCACACAAAGCGCAAGTGAACACGAAATAAATGATGTACGCAATTATGCAGGAAACTGTAAGCATTAATATATCTGGGATTATTATCAGAAACTGATTTGAACACACAATAAATATTACATAATATAGCACTATATTATACTAAAATCCAAGGTTTACTTCGCAAAACCTTGCTCGGAGTGATAATATAAATGCTTGGAAATAAAGCCTCACGTTTTAAAATCCGTTTATAATAAGGATTTTCTAGGATGCAGGTAACAGGAGTTCAAAATTTTCTTCAACAATAAAAAAAAACAATTTGATGTTTATCTAAATTCATTTCTGCTTAATGTATGGTTGAATTGGATCTTCGAAGGTCAGTTTTTAATCATTCTGAAGAATATTCTGTTTTTGTGCATGTGAAATGTGTAAATGGAGGTTCACATTTAGTCTAGAATTACAATAACCGTCATGTTCACACAAGACCTCTGAACCTTACTCTCGATTTCTCTCAACATGGGGACAAGAGGTATCAGTAAATACATGGGAAAACAAAGTAACTTGCTTTAGTGATTTGAAAAAAGTAACTCCGATATTTCTTTGTAAATTTTAAAGTAATGAGTAACTTGAAAAAGTAATCTGATTTAGTAACTCGCTTATGTGCTATTCCCAACAGATATTCACAGCTCAAATACTGCCATTGAATTACTTTTGTACATTTCTGCCATATCTATAACCAGCTGAACAAATCCTTAATGACGGTATCTGTTTTTTTTTTTATTTGTTTTGTTTGTTAAAATGTAGTTACATTTTATATCATCAACGTTTGCTAAAGGCATTTAAACTTCCATTTGATGCTTGACAATTTTAGACTCGAACCAACAAACCGCAGCTTGGTCAGTAAAAGGACAGGCTGAGTCAAACAATTACTTTATTTATGTTCAGGTAAAAACATGAACCTGATGCAGTAAATTATTGCAGATCTTAGAAACCAGCACATGAACAATGAGGACAGGAGAGCGCAGAGCAGCACCTCCTCCTGGCCACAGACTGCAGTGCACACCACGGTTTGTTCCAAGCCAGCAGTGCAAAAATAAACTACAGCAAGAGGAAAAAAGAAACAATAGAAAATAAAAAAAAAAGCAGACAATCCCACCTCAAACCGGGTGTGAAAACTGCATATAAACTTTATTTTATTTAATGAACTTTTTTTTTTTTTTTTTTTTTTGAAATGCAATCTGGCCATGAAACCATAAAATAAGACCAGCCAATTCTTTTAAATGAATTTCTTGTGCTCAGCTACATTATGGGATTAAAGCCCGGCTTCATCAGCCAAGCAACTTCAGCAGGCCCATCATTAAGACCTCAAGTCCCCAGAAGTCCAGCAGAGGCACACTACTATAACCATATAGGAGTCTATCGATCCAACTCAATGGATGCATCTTTTCAACATGGAGCTGACACTCTATGTGAAATGTCGGCCAGAAAACAATTTCAACTTGGGTTAAAAAAAACAAAACAATAATAATAATTATAATAATAATAATATAATAAAGATACTACACTTCCAACACTACCCGCATTCAACCAACTGGAACTCTCTTACACGTTCAAAAACCCTTTCAAAAAAAAAAAAAAAACAGGAGGGGGGGGGGGGGGGGGTGACACACAAGAGGAAAAAGAGAAATTAAATGAAGTAGAACCAAAATGCAACAAGACTCCAGGGGTATAATACAGAACAGAGGGGAAACTGGGCAGGAGAGCACACAGCTATTCTATCAAATGTGTCGAATAAGCAAAATCTGCAAATGTTTGTCTGTACAAATGATCTTTGGAGCTATAGGAACCCTCGCCGGCTTGATGGATGCCCCCTCCCCAACAGGAACACACAGTGAAGATGTCATTCACCAGTAGAGAAAAAAAAAATCCCTTTTTTTCTTGATACATCAGACAGCAACGCAAGTTTTAAAACGTCACCCAGGTTTTTCTCCACTTTTTTTTCAGCTTGAACATCTGTCAACTACTGATATATTTTAATAATCTGCTCTGAAGTGTTTTCTTTTTTTAAACATTTCTTTAAAAAATGTCGTCTTTTTTTTTAAATCTGATGAGTCGCATAACACCCTTTCCTCCCGTTTAGGAGTCGAAAGGAAGTCTCTTATGTTCTATTGTTAAGTTTCTGCAAGCTGCTTTTCTTTAAACAAGTAGGCTGTACATATTTTGCCTCAATGTGGGTGTTTAAAAAAAAAAAGAAAAGAAAAAGGGGGAAATGAAAAAGGAAGAGCAACTCTAAAGGAAGAAGTCACGATTTGTGTGGTTCTGCAGTGAGTTGATTGAAGGCCATTTTGAGTGAGGGTGCAGGAGGTGAGATCAAGACAGATGGAAAGACTGCTGGCCCTCGCGAGCAGCAATCAACAGTTTCTCGCGCATGATCTCGATGCTGGAGTAATCCGGCAGTTTCAGGTAGTTCACACACGTCATCACCGACGGCAGGAAGTCGTCCGGGTTCTCCGTTGACTCGAACGTCTTCCGAACGATGGTGAGGGGAGGGTTCAAACTCCGGAATCCTGACAGGGGACAAAGATAAAGGCCGTGTTATATCTATGAAAGCTGTCGTCACCACAAAAAAAAAATCACACCAAACCACAATGATTGAAAGTCTTGCACACCTCCGACAGGAAGTCTGGGGCTCCCTGTGACAAACTGCAGGAAAAGTCTTTGCTGCTCCGCATCAAAACTGCTCAGCACCTCAAACAGGAACCGCACTGCACGGCTACAGACACACACAACACAATTTCTGTCAGTCATACAGCCAAGGAAGTTATTTATAGCTTGTCTGAATAGAAGGCATATACTGGTTTTGTTAAAGCTGGAATGCACTATATGAATTTTAAACTCTGAAGAGATTTTAGAACAATGCATCATACATTTGCCCACTTTGTAAATGGTTACAGAGGAAAACGGACCTTCATGCATGACTGAGGACGACACTACTGGCTTAAGAATGTGTTTATGCCGTTAAAAACGGGCGATGCAGATCAGTGCAACTGAAAAAAGCACAAGGTCCAGAGATGCTTCTTTTAACTTGAGTGCCGCGTTTTTCGAATGCCAGTGTGGTGAGAAATCGAGTCCATCCAGGAATCGGGTCTCCTTTAGGACCCAGAGAGATCCCACTGGTTCAATGGGTAGTATTTTTAGTGCCCGATTATAATTCCTGCAAAATCACGTTATGATTTATTTTGTTCGTTATAATTACCATTAATGTCTCTTAAACTAGTTCATATAGTAGTTTATAACTGAAGCTATAGATCGTGAAATCAAGCATTTCTTGTTCTTACTGTTTGTTTTTTTTTTAGTTAGCTTACGTACAAGAATAGTATACATCTACATGGTTAGCCTGCTAGCTTAGCTTAAATTTGATTAGGTATGTTTTTTTGCTTCCAATATAGTTCCTCATTATGTGTTTTAAATGAATGTGTGTATACTTAGCAAGTAATAATTGCAATAATTGTAATACTATACCACATCGCGATTCTTGTGTAAAATTAACATTAAATTACTTTAACAGAACATAGTATGTTGCAACAATCTTTATCAAAGATTTTTTTTTTTGCGTTTGTTTTATTATGCAATACGTTGGCATTCATTTTATATTTCAGAGATGTTGTTCGTACACTTTAATTGGTCAAAATATCACAATAACTTTTGATCAGGCATTACCGCCTGGGTCCTAAAGGATTCCCGGGGGCAGACTTGATTTCTCATGACTGTCACGCGTGAGATGCGTGCGCAGCGGTCATACATGTCCGTCTAGCGCGTTTACATTGAAAAACAATTCTAAGTCGTTCTAAACGCAAGAAACGCACACAGAAACGTGTGCCTGGTTGCTAGGAGATGCATGACAAAATCAAAATGTGCTCCAAAACTTAAATTATCAAACATGTTTGATATGGATATCCTCTGACTGTATTCTGAAGCTAGAGAAAATCAAAGCTAGTGAAGCAAAAGAAATCTATCAGCTACGACCGGCTCTGACATTTGGCAACTACTGCCGACTCCTCTAGATTGTAAATAAGGGCAGAAATGTGGGTAAAAGTATTCCAGTCTTTAGTGTGGGCATGCAGGTGTGACTATATACCTGTCATGTGTGTAACCGTGGTCCGGTCTGCAGCACTCCATTAGTGTCTTCACATCCCATGACTCTGACTTGCTTCCACATAACAACTGATCCAGCTGTAAAGGGGGAGCACATGCAAAAGAAAAACGTAGATTTTATTACAAAACCACCACTTGAAGAGGTCAGGAAATGCATTTTTTAATACAGTTTCCTAATATGCTTGTAGGACATAAAAAAAAAGGTCAATTTAGAAATAAAAGGCAATTTCTACCCTGATTTTAGCCGTAAGATTTGAACTCTTTAATGTAAATGCACACTGCTATGATTGGAACTCTTGAAATCTTACAGCTGCCAAGATTAGCTAATCTTTAAAAGTGTTGATAACATTATATTTAGAACGGTTTCCGTTGCATAAAAGGTTGCAGCGTCGAGCACTGTAGCCAAACAGTCACGTCTGAATGCAACAATTTCTGCACTCTTCCGAATGCTTTCATTACAGCTAACAGCACAAACACAATGTAAATAAGAGATTCATTGTGCGGTGTAGACAGCGTTGATTATAACATGAGCTTGTGATTGACACCTCCGCCGATTATAAAGGAAGCATTCTTTGATCGCTTTCTGTCCATAATTTAATAGAAATTTAAATATTTTTGTGCCACTAACAGGAAAAGTGGAACATTTTTTGTAACCATGTAGTCACTGGCTTGATTTTCATAGGCGTAAATGATTTTGGTGACTAAATGTCTGACTGCACAAGTCCTTCATGTCAAAACAATCACAGAGTAGGTAATGGAATTATCATGCTTGTTTTCATATTGCTGCATTATTGTTCAGTCAATATCTAGGTTGTTTTGGCTGCTTGGTTTTTATCTGTTTTTTGGATTAGGGAAGACATTTGGATGTTTTTTTATGTTTTAGATAGTACCTCTTATGTCAAAATTTGATTTCTCAATTCCCCTTTAAATTGGTATGTGCAGCATTTTTCAATGCTTGGCTCTTAAAATGAAAGACTGAATGGATAAAAGAAGCAAAAATCACTCACCTCTTCAGGATAGAAGTACTGCAGGTGGTGCAGAGGGAAGACGGACTCAAATCCTTCCCTAAACGAGTCAAACTGCCGGGAGACACCCTCATTGAGCGTCCAGTAGACCACCAACTACAGGCAAATGGAGCAAGAGGCAATGAAGTTAGAGCGGTTTATTCAGACTAAACAAATAATGTGACGCGTCATTCGATTCGAGTCCCTACTCTGAGGTATTCCTCCAGGTTGTGAATGGTGACTGGCACGTCTTTGCCCCCTTTTTTTAACTCGATGTTTGGGAATCCAGGCAGAGTGAAGTCCAGCCCCAGATCTTCCACCGAGCAGCCGTTCATGTTGAGACTCTCCAAGGCCTGCTGCAGGGTCTCCCGAGTCTAACAAATACAGACAGTTACAATAAACAAAAAACGGTCCAGATGTCTGTTGGTGTTGAGAAATGTCATCGCTAAAGTGTGCTACATGTCTTTGAATGGTTTTGTTTATGTAGAAGTTAGAGGTCAGAGCTCACATGTGATCTGTCCTGCTCTATTCTCTTCTTCTGGCGGATGATGTCCTCCAAGTGCTGGATGGATTTGGCGACACCAGGATCAATGTTAACCAGGTCATGTGAGCTGATGGAGGTCTCATGCCTCAGCATCCACTTATAGAATGGCAAACCTAAAGGCAAGTCCAACTAGAGACAAAAACACCTCAATTAATTAAACTCAATGACAAACATTTGTTGTGTCTGGATTAGAGATGCACAGATAAGCCTCTAATATCACCCAAATCTGCTGTTAAAAAGAAGTTATCCACTCCTCTGACCAGAGCCTGATACAATTATTCTAATTATCAGTGTTAAATGTGATGATATGGAAACATATCACTTAAGTGGGCCACTTTTAAATCACCCTTTATTTAAAGTTAAAGTTCTCCACTGGCAGAATTACATTTCATTAATAGGCTAAACACAGGCTTTACTCCTTTCAAACTTAAATTCTATTGTCACTTTTTTCGTCACTGCAACTTCCGGAGCACACACACAAGATATTAAATGCATTCAGCCCAAGCAAAGGCTGGATATAGGCTTTATTAGTTTGGCACATACATACAGTGCTTCATAGCAATTACATGTCACTTACCCAGCACATGATTGGTCGAGATTAACTACTTCACTAAAACGATCACACAAAGTACTTTTCTTTCCTTCCTTTTGTTATTTTTTTAATTCTCCTTTTTGAAATTTCTCTCAGATATGTCTAACCCTGACGAAAATTATTGTTTTCATTTAGTTTAAATTAATTTTTATTTCAGTTTGTTTATTTTAGTACATTAATAAAAACTATATAGACATTAAAATACAAAAAACTAAATTTAAAAACACAAATTAAATGGAAACTGGAAATAAATATAATTAATATTTATATTAATAATTTTTAATTAATTAATAATTATAATAATACTAATTTTAATTAATAATTAATTAATAATATAATATAATACAATATAATATTTCCCAGAATCAAAATCTAGTAACATATCTTTCATACAGAGATTCAGGACAATTTCCACAATTAGAGTAAACATACCAATCTGAAGTCCATGATCGCTTTAGCCATGAGTTTCCCAAGAAAACGAAACTTCATTTTGATCTTGGCGATGTGAGCTGGTTTAGTAGTTCGTCCAAACGGTACTGCAAACAAACCCCTGGAACTGAACATGTACTTGGTACCCTCCTGACTCCCTGCTCCAAGACAGACAGTATGGGTGAGGGAGAGAGAGAGAGAGACACAAGGACGCAGGACAGAAAGAGAAAAAACAAACTTAGTGAACAGCAGTAAAATGCTATTTGCATTAGACTGTAAACGGTAATCACATTTATTTTGACAAATATATGACAGTTACCTTTAGGGTTGGAGAGAGTGACTTCCTCTCCTCTCCAAAGACCCAAATCAGCCCTCTGCAACTCCTGAGACACCAGAGCATAGAACTCTTGCGTAGGGCCGAGACCTGTTCCCACCTGAGACAGAGAGAAGGCAGACATCACAGATCAAACAACACTGACAGAAAAACTGACTCCAAGCAGAAATGGACACACTTGCTTTTAAAAATCATCCTTTAGGATTGACTTTTGACTTATTTTACAACGCATTCATTGGGTCTGTTTTTTTTTTTGTTTTTTTAGCCAGTTGTGGCAATTATTATTTTAATCAAATCTAAAACTATAAAAGTGATTTGGATTGGTTATGCAAAATCAGATGTGGATGTTTTTGTTTTGTTTTTAACGAAAATTAACAAAAATGATCACAATAAAACTTGTGAGACATACATAGATATTGAATTTGAACTGACAGTGCGAACAAAACCTTTGGGACGAGATTGATGGATGTTTTAGATGTGTTGATTCTAAATGTGTTGGAAGATTTTGATGACAATCAGCTTCTGAGTACTGCCTCAAGGGGAGCCAAAGAGTTAAAAGGTCAGTTATTCTGTAGTCAGTTTTCTCTTTCAAGTACTACTATCATGCCAGAGTAGTAATTTGAACAGAATCTTGCTGAGCAAGTTCTTGCTGGCCCTAATGTTTGTTACTGTAACACAGTAATGTAAGAATAGACAGAATGAATGTGTATGAATGATATGTTTGAAATGGACTGGCCTAGAATTAGTGTCTGTATTTTTAGAAATTATGTTTCTGGCCTAATCGTCAGTCACACATACCTCATTCTCGTATTGAATTTCCAGCATGGCTCTTGAACTCCCGAGATCTTGCATTACTGATTCAGCTTGTTTCAGGAGCTCATCACGATTTATCGTTCTCTACACACACAAAGCAAAGAAACGGTGAAAGTTAAACTCTAGTTTGTGAAAACAACCAATGCTATGGCAGATATGGAATCATTATGGCATGAAAATGCTTAAACAGTAATTTCAAGGCTACCTTCTTCCTGTCAAGGCGTGGAGCAACACGGCTGTCTTGTGAGTCAGACTGGTTAATTTCAGGGTTGGTGTCGAGCAGCCGCTGCATGGCACGATCGCGGTCAAACGCCGTCACGTAGAAGAGCATCTGCCGTGTGTCAAATGGGAAGAAGAACGGACTAGAAGAGAGAAAATTAGAGGTGTAAAAGGTACAGAACAACAGACTTCAGGTGAGGGGAATTTGTTACGAAACCGTAAGATCAAGAGTTTGCGGTACCAGGTCTTGCCGAGCTCAGTGAGCCAAGTGGGGATGTTTCCTGTCATGATGACCAGTGGATCCTGCAACTGTCTGTTGGCCTTTGCTGTCAGTTTACTGTTAATAAACTCACCAGTGGGAATGATTTCCTTACATGCAGCATTCTGGGACAAAAAGAGAGAAACGATAAGAAGGTAAAGCAGTAAATTGATTTTTTTTTTTTTTTATAATTTTAACATTTTGTAAGATATAATCCATTTTTTCCCTGTAATTTAATTCCAGCAATTAAAATTACTGGAATGATTTTATCAAAGTACTTAATTACAATGAAAGCAATTTTCAAGAAATAATATATAAAATAAGTGCTGTCAATCGATTAAAAAAAAAAAATGTTTTTAATGTTTTTACATTGTAATTTCACAGTTAGTCGCTAAATTATTGTAGAAACAACTTAAAGGCAGTTTATTTTAAATATTTTGTTTAAAGGCATGTTTTTATGAATGAAGGCCAGTGCCACTGATATTAATACTGGTACTGATGTCTCTATGAAATAGATTTGTTTTTTAAAATATTAATTATAGACATACCAAATTACAGTATAACTGAAAGCTATCAATTTCAACATTTATTAGACTTTTAAAAAAATAACTTAATTTAAGTGAACATAAAATATCTTCACAGAAACCCATTATAATAAATGTCGTATTTAACTGTGGCCTTCCTACCTGTCCAATCATTTAATGACAAGTTCACACTGCAGGACTTTAAACGTTGGCAGATCACTGTGCTGTTCGGACTACATGACTTACTGCGGAGTGCTTGACGTCGTTGTGGTGCAAATGATCCATAACAGTAACAAAACAATAACATAACAATACACGAGCTGCTCACAGTGTCATCAACTATCTGATATTCTGATTCTCAAATATGTGCAAGTGAGTGTTTTGCCATTTAAAAACCTATGAGGATCTTGATCTTAATCTATATAACATGAGATGGGCACCGCCATGTTTGTTTGCGCCTCAGTTCAGAGAGTCCTGTCAGTAGGATTTACAGGCTGCAGCGCGTGAATTCATCCATTTGTCCCGAAATACATGTGGCCGGTGAACTGGAAGAATAGAGTGAGCTTTATAGTTACTTACACAATGCGTATCTGATATGAAAAAAATTCGGCAAATTATATTTGAATGGATTGTTATTGCTGCTTCATAAACAACTGTGTATTTCATTGGCTGTAGCTTGTAGAGTCACTTGACACCACAGGATGTCGAGTCGGCTGACAGCTCCAGATATTTATCATGCTAGGTATTTGTCTGGTCTCAGCGAGGTGTCGGCAACGCGTCAGCGATCCCTTTTGATGCACTGTCGAGTAGTTCACACAAAGATTGGTGAGTGCTGATCACCCGCTGGTTTACCGGTGAGCTTTTTAAATTGCAAATCAGCCTTTTAAGACTGCTCTTATGAGCAGTACTCGACAAAACAGGCGTTTTGGCATAATTCTGTGTTATTGTTTGTTCAAGAGCGAAAGTACTCGATACTGGCACGTCTTTCTATGCACACAAGTAGAGTGTGTCACACAGACACCACATTCGCAGACAGCGTGTTCTCGTTGGTCTTGCGGCACTTGAATGGTTTAAAAGCATTTGTGAGAAAATGAGCGTGTTCATATAATGTAACTTAATGTAAATTATGACAGAAAAAAACCGATGCTGTGTCAATTGCATTAAATATTTTTAATTAAACACGTTAAACTGCAAATTGAGCCTTAATGCATTTGATTAATTTTTTTCAAAGCAAAAAAAGCTTTATTTTCTTTTATGAAAAATTATTATTTTTGCTTCTGTGGTAATATATGATATCACACTGCTAGACTGTGTATCGTTACTGTAACTGTACTTTAGTACTTATGGAAATGGAACATGGAGGAACTCACATCGTACAGGTAGAACCAGTATCTACTGATGGAGTGCAGGACCCTCAGCAGCAGAATCACCTCCATGGAAGGGTCATCAAAAGTGATGCCCTCTGGAGGACCACAAATGAGGTATGACTCTAATGGGTTTGTCACACTGGGACATACACCCTCTGAAAACACACAAAAAAACTCAGTCTGAATAAAGACAGATTCCAGAGCAGTTCCTTATTAAATTACATCACATACTGTCTTTTATAGGCTACTTGTAAACTTCACAAAATTTCCCTACCATGCCACAGTTCGTCTTGTTTTTTGGCATTTCGAGGGGAGGTTTTAGTGGGAGCTGTTTGTGCACGACCCCTCTTCCCTCCGACAGCGTCTTTACAACCCTCCTCATCCTCTCTGACTGGCTTATACCTGTAATATCCACATATACACACATTTTAACATACACAATGTACATAAAACAGGGCATATAACACGGTTACAGACAAACCGTTTTCATGGAAATGGCCCAAAAAATAGGTTATTGTGTAGTTTGTAAGAGAATGGTGTGCAAATTGTGTACCATATAGTGTGAGTTTTGGTCCAGATGCCAGCACGTCCCAGAGGGTTTGCTTCATCATCTGTGCTCTCTCTCTCCTCCTCGGCCTGCAAGCTGAACTGCCTGACAGCCTGATAAACAGTCATGTTGTACGGCAGCAGGTGCTCTCCTATGTAGAACTGTAGCCTGTGACGTACACTCCCAGAATTCAAGAACTGGGCAGCCTTTGGAAAACAGTCAGAGGTCCATAGTATTAATATGGAGAAAGAGAACACTTCACTAGTGTTCTAGGACACTTTCAGTAGAGTAAACTATGGCCGAGTTCAAAATGGAATACTACTTTATGAATATTATACAGTATATCAAGCGCAATGTTGCTTTCCCCAATTTAAAAATAGTAAATTAAACCCTATTATCATTTTTCAATTGTCTAAAAATATTTCCAATGCTCTCAAAAAATGTCTAAATTTAGTAGGCCATCTGATTATAATATGCAAAAAACTGCATATTACACACAGACTACATGGAAGAAAAAAGTTCTGTACCAAAGATTCATCAATCTCATCATCTGAACCATCATCATCACTGTCTTCATCCTCCTCCCTGATCCTTCCATACCCTGTGTAGACAGCAAAAATCAAACATCTCATCTGAGAAGTCAGAAACCAGAGAACTGAAAACATCGTGTTCACATTTGTGTGTTTATACCTCTAACCACAAGGTATCTCTCAATAGCCTGTACCAGGGCCAAGGGGTCAATTTTGACCGGGCCACCCTTCCACTGCTTGACATTGGTGCAGTCTGGGTGTCTTTGCAGCTGGCATTTCAGCTGATGGGTGTTAAAGAACTTAAGGGCTTGTGAACCCCTGCAAACACAAAAGAAAGACAATTGGCATGACATTAAAATGTTTTAAATGTTTAGTTTATTTTGCACAAAAAAATTCGATAATTCTAAATCAATATATTTAAAAGAGGGAATATATTCAGAAAATAATGAGTAAGGGTGTTAAGATTAATAAAGTTAGTGGAATATGAAAGCCAAAGATAAATGGATGCATTTACAGCAACAAGAATATTAAGATAGTCCAGGGGCATTACCTGCTTCCGTTGCCATTTCCACTGGGAAAATCATGCACTTTAACAGGAAACTGTTCCATCTGACTAAGGCAGTTGTTCATCTTGTGCACCAGTGCTAGCAGTGGGCCATTCTCCGTTGGGTCCAAACGCCCCAGAGGTTCCTGCCCTGGTATCTGAACCAAATATAACGTAAACGTTAAGTCACACTGATCCCACCAGTGACAACTTATATATATATATATACATATACACACACAATTAATGTGTCAAATACATTCAGCGCTAAGGGAAAAGGGTAACACCTCAGCACTGTAAAAAAAAAACCAAGCACTGTGTGAATAAAACATTAAATTATTATAGCAATTGACAGTCTGACTAACCGGGCAGCCGAAGAACACATGCAGGAACCTCTTGATTCTCTCGTCTCTACTGACAGTGTCCCGTTCGCTATTTGAAGTCAGATACAACAACATCTGCTTCACAAGCCCACTGTGCTGGATCTCGAAGGAGGACACGTCCGATTCAGATACAATATTGCTTATCTCCTCCAGACACTCTACACCACTGTCAACCTAAAACGCACATGAAAACAGTTTTAGAGAATGAATACTTTCCACTGGATGACACAAAACCAAACAAATGTATTTCTCTCTAAACTGTACACATTAAAATTGTGATAAACAGCATCATAAAGAGTTTTCACCCGCAAATTATTTCAGTGGTAATAGATTAACTTCAGCGACATGACGGAACTGGCATATTAACTGCTTTATAATGGCTACGAATGCCATCATCGTTTCCGGGGTTACCTGCAAGTTCAGCTGTTCTGTGGCACTGCAGAGTCTTTGCAGGACATTCAGTGCAGGGTTGCTTCCATCCACGCTTTCAGAATTAAAGTAACGCTCCACAAACTTACTGGCTTGTTCCTTTATCCAAGCCTTAATCTTATCCCTGAAAAGTCAACAAAAACATTTAACTAGAGAAGTCAAAAGAACTGCTCAAAACTAAACTATGTAACTAAGAGACTAAAGAACAACAGTGACAGACTAACTACACGGCTTATGCATTAGTACACATTTGCTGTTATCTGTACTTTTTATAATGCATTACAATAATGTAATTTCTCCTCACTTAAACAATTGTCTGTTCACTTGAACAATTATTTTTATTATTTTCTCAAAAATACTTCAAGCGTATATCCCACATTTTCATTGTTGGGTTTGGGTCGTTTTTTTAAGAGCCCCTTATGCTATTTGACTAGATATGATAAATACTAAAAAATACATTTGACAGGAATAAGCAGACGAAATTAAAACTAGTTCGGGTTGCCAGTGAAGACCACAGCCTGGCATTATGCAAATGTGTTACAAACCAGAGACTGGAATTACTGACGACTCATTTTGGCAGTGGATGGATTCCTTCATTTAGGAGACAATACCTTTATTTGTTGTGCACTTTGACCTTCAAAACTTTACAGACTTTTTACATTCACAAACAGCTATACTATACATGGTAGGTAATATTTGAAAAAGCGTAATGAGGCACTTCAAAGAAATACCTTAATTTGATCAAAAGTGACATTTATAATGTCTGGTAGCTTATATACTAATGTGTATCATAACCCTATTTAAAACCAAAACACATTATAATAGTGTATTCATTGGAAATAATGAGCAGCAAACATCTGTTAATCAACCCAGTCACATCCTCAACCACAAACAATCCCGAACAGCTATTAAAAAAAACATAATCAGAACATGTGAAAGATTTACCTGTTGTTTGAAACGGAGTCCTTAGGTGGCACTCGTGCCAGACCACTGACCCCTGCAGTGCGCGAGGGCTCCGAGTTGGCGCTGTTTGTCTGAGTCCCCAACTTACCCCAGGTCTTGGGATTTAAACTGGCCAGGAAAGAAGACTTGGGGGACTGTGTGGTTGTTGGGCTCTTAGCTGTGGAGGAGACGCGCAGAGTAAGAGGAGATATTATAAATGACCAGATTAAAGTTCATGGGTGCGTACTGAACATCATTCACAACACTTAAAACAAAAGATGACGCCAAAAAATTAGCTAAACCCACAAGGCATTTGTATGAATGTCATTGCATTAAAGCTACACTATGTAACTTTTGGCCCTCTAGCAGTTGAGCATAAAGTTACTTGCAGATAAACATTGTTTTGGTAACTACGTAAGTTGTACTTCAGCACTACCTAGATGAATCTGATGGCTTGAGGTGCACCGCCGTGCACATGTTAGTCACTACCAACATCAAAACTCATAATTAGAACAAATTAAAACAAATAAGACGGACTTGCTGAAATTAATTGTTTTTAAATTATGTTACAAAAGTTGTTTTCCATTTATCAGATAACAGTGGAAGCAAATTTGACAAGGCTATTTCGCCGACAAAAGAATTTTAGTTGACTATTAGTAGTTCACTTAAGCCAAAAGTCAACAAAAATCACATTTATATTAATTACTTAAATATGTACTGTGGAGAATACTAAACCAAAGTGACCTTTTAATATAGATATAGGCATAATATAGCCTATTCCGCACGCAAATGCATACATAAAGCTTGCCGCAAAGCATCAGCAAAAGACATGATTATGAATGTGTCGGGGGGGGGGGGGGGAATAGCAATGAGACATTTTAATTATTTATTAAGTGTTTTCTGAGTCCGGATCAGCTAGAAAGATGAAGTTGACGATGAAGAAACGCACCTTTTACACAGATTACATAATCAGACTATTTATTTTTGATTCGAATTGGTTTGTTTAAAAGTTATTTCTCATGTCTGTGAGGCAAGTTCACGCTGATTTTCGGTTCTTTTTTGTGATGTGATCCAGTTCATGAAGACCAAATTGGAAGAAAGTAGGCCTTTCGCGATAATTAAATAACCATCTGATCGCGGTTATTTGATCTAATCACAGCTGTGTCAGTCAACCGCGATATTGGCACTCTTTTATAGGCCTACAGCACATTGACCAAAAGAAATAGGCAAGCACTAATTAAGTTTTCGCGCAATATTTTCAAAGTCATTTGAAGCCATTCCAGAGCTTAATTGTGAGGGACAGAAGAATATTTACATCATTAAAGTTCACAGAAACTCGTCCTCTCCACCGTGACTGTCAATCATTCTCTGTTCAGCAACCAAACAGTGCACCACATTCGGTTACGATACTTAGCATGGTAAAACTCTCTCCAATATAACATTCCCATTAATGCTTGATCTGTAGATAAAGGGCTGCGGATCTGCATAAAATGACTATTTTGCTGGAGTATATTGGATATGTGCCTAATAATAGAGCACATTTATCCAAGTTAACGTTAGAGCAAGGGGTCATGTAAAGTTGCTACTACTGGCATGTTTCAAACGATAAGCCATATTTGAGGTCGATGGATGATAGGTGAACAATAGGATTAAGCGATTTCCTGCCTGACATACTGAAATTACCACAAAGATCAGCCGTTAACAATCTGTCCCTCACGTGATGTCACCACAAGGTTCTCTTTTCTGCGGCTAATAAAATCTTTTACTAAAGCCTCTTCTAGCTGACTAAAGATTAGTTAACTATAGTAGGGGCAACCCTACTATTTATAGACAAATAGATGTGCAACACACACATCACAAGTATAGTGTAGCTTTAAATAAAGCATCAGTGGCAGGTTTCACAGACAAGGCTTCAGCCTAGTCCCAACCTAAAATGCATGTTTGAGCCGTTTTTACTGAAAGCAACTTGCACTGACAAATCTTAAAATATGTCAGTGCCATTGTTTTGTCTCAAGATGCACGCCCGTGATGTTTTTTTCTAAAGCACATTTATAAAAACCACTTAAAATTCCTAATTAAACTAAGGTCTAATCCTGGCTTAATCTAAGCCTTCTCTGTGAAACTGGGCCCAAGTGTCCAAATACATTTTGGGGCCAATGTTTCAACACAAGGAGTGCTACATACCCTGATTATCCACTTTGTCATCGTCTCTGGGTGGGGAGTACTTGGGACGCCTCGGTCCTCTTTTAGGAAGGCGTTTTCTTTTCAGAACATCACTCAACCTACTAGAGAACAGAGGGATCCATTTTTAAACTTTAATGGCAAGACATTAGTCACCAGGCCTGCAAACTCTAGATCAGTATGTGTGCGTGTCAGAGTGGCTCTATACCCCTGCGGACTGAGGTCCAGCGAGTCGTCCATGCTGTGCTGGAAACTGGGGGAACCCAAGTCGGGTGTGACATTAGAGGCAGCTGTAGTGGTTGCTGTGGTGATGGTGGTGGTGCAAAGACTAGCTGTGCCGCTGGTGCACGCTTTTGGGGGGCTGGTGAGGAACACTTCGGATTCAGCTAGGTTCTTTACCTGGTGCATAACACCTGAACAGAACAAGAGCAGCAAAATGCCAGTGTTGGGAGTAATGTATTACTGTAATCAAATATTTTTTTTCCCAGTGATGTCAACATTGGAGACAATTTTTTAATCCAGTCACATCTACTTCATTCTGTGGAGTAACTTCTATAGAACTTTGTTGTAAAATGTATTTAAAAAAAATAATAAAAACACAGATCCAGTACCTTCTCGCCTGAAATAAACACTGAATACATCTGGTAGCTTCTGCATGAGGATCTCAGCCATCTGCAGAGAGCCCACTACAATCTTCAGGTCCTGACTGGACAGCATGGAAGCTATGTGACTACAGACACAAGACACACATTTGCACATATTGTTCAAAATTAGTAAATCTTCAAACCAAACAAGCTTCATAAATCACGTATATTCACTTAACTGTTCAATTCAAATGGAAGATTGCATTGTGAAATGGAAAAAGGTGCACACACTATGGCTGGGTTGTGAATAAGGTGTGATAAGATATTTCAGTGTAGTTTTCATACCACAGTAGTCGTGTGCAACTTATGCAAGTAGTCTAATATACAGTTATAAAGATCTGATTGATTTACATTACAAGCTATCAGAACTTCATCTTACTTTTTGGCCAAAAAATTATCAGCAACTGCAACTAAAAGCATATTCTTGCTCAGTTTTGCCTCGTGAATAAAATTGAGGTGCTTTTCGTCCTTGAGTATGAGCTCCATGTTTTCATCCACTTTATGAGCCAAAAAAAGTATGCTTTTTTAAAATAAACGGTTCCATTAAAAAAAGAAAAAAAGATTCCAGACTATTTCATATTTTAGACTTTACAGGGTTAATGGTATGTTAAATTTCCTAAATTATACAAAAATCTCTTTATGTGAAGATATGGCAATACCACATACAAAAAATACAAGCCAATTTTATTGATTTATTTATTTTTTTAGCCAAAGTAACCTTATCTTGATTCATATTATGTGATGTAAAATCACTTAGATTGTGGTAAGAATTTGGTCCAATTCTCACATGTGGCTCTTAAGTCACTAACTGACCTAGACACAGCATGGTTGCGCAGTACATCTTTAAGCAGCTCTGCATCTGCGAAGTATATAATCCGGAGGATGGCTCTAAGGCACTTGTGTCTGACGGCAGGCCCGGCTGAGGAGCTGTACACCTCATAAAGAACCCCAAACAGAGTCTTTATGAAGCACTTGGCCAGCTCAGGGTCCTCTTTCATCAGCTGAGCACGTGCGTCCTCTCGCCGCACCTCCAAGTGCCCTCCTGTGAAGACAGACACCGTTTTACAACATTTTATTCACTCAATTTAGTAATAAGACAAATTCATGGAAGCAAAATTTTATTCCATGTTTACCTACAATTCCATTTTAAGTGTGTTTACCACTGGTCTTAATTATTTGGTAAAACCAGTCCGGACAGACATGAATTCAACAGAAAGCCAAAGTATGTATCAAGTACACACAGCCGAAGTATAATAAACCAATTAAGAGGTTAGAGGGTAACATTAGCTGTTTGAACGCTTACAACGTTACAAAAGACGGAAACATACTTTTCATCGCAATTTGCCTTTTTTGAATTAGACATCCCTTATGCTTTGTGCAGATGAAGTTAGTTTTTGGGGTTGAGGGCGATCTATTTGTAAGAATAAACATGAGCACTCCAAAGAAAATGTGTTGTGAAGTAGATCTTCTTGTAACTTAATCATAGTTTCGTCATGTTAATATCAACCATGTTAATGTGAAAAATGCTAACTAATTTTTTGCTTTTGATCATCGATTGCTTGGATTAGAAGACAAAGTGCACACACCCAGCACAAATGTGCAACGCATACACAGGAATAGCCCGTTCTCTGCTTTTTGGCTTTCAAAACGTTTCTCTGTTCTTATTAAATACATTTCATGAAGTGGTTATGCACAAAAGAGATGTAAGAGTATTGTGAAATATAGACATTTAAATATGAGCATAGTATAGCAATGTGAGAGAATCTGAAAATTACATTCAAAAAGACAGTTTAAAAATTAACAATGTTCAGTTAATTTTTTTGTCCATTTTTACTCTGTTTCTTGTATATTGTTTATTCATATCACATGACAATAAAATAAAGGCATCAATATTGATGAAGCTTAGACATTTTAATATACTTTATTTTAATAATGTTATTACATTGTTAATTTTCTAATAAAGTTCATCACTATTTAACATTAAGTGGAAAGTTTTCATTTATATCGATAAAATAAACTAACAGCAATTAATATGTTTTCAGCAATATTCTCCTGTTTCAGTTATTGGTATCGCAAAAATCTGTCAGCCTCTATTTAACAGTTTGCCACAAATGCGGTTAAACAATCCAGAATGTTTCATTAAGTGTGCATGTGTACCTGTGTTGGGGTTGGCCAGAGGGTTGGGTTTCCTCTGAATGGCACGAGCTGTGCCAGTGTCTTCATTTATCTGCTGCATAGAGTTGAAGTCGATGGTGTAGACACGGCCGAGTGTCGACAGACTTATCTCATCTTCTCCATTCTGGTGTGCAGTCTTGGGAAAAAAAAAAAAGTATGGTGATTCTGAATCATTAGCTGGTCTTCTGAAACCCAAACTAACTACATCTGCATGCAATCAAAGACTATAGATATAGAAAGACGGTTCTCTCCTATTAGTTATCAATGGGATAACCTGCAAAGCACAATATGGCGGAAGACGTCCCGCCTTCTAAGTAAAAGAGCCAATCACTGATTGATAGTCATTGCGTCACTGCAGCTGCCGTTAGAAGCTCTGGTTCCCAGAGAAGCCTGTTACTCGCACTTATGACTGCACATGGTTTTTCAATGCTATTTGAGCATAAGAACCAACATTTATGTGACAGTTCATGTCAGATTTTGTTGTCGATTTGAAATGTTATTTAATTGTGAGTTCGCCTAGCAGTTTTTGAAATTTCAGTATTCCCCCATTCAAATAGATAGGACTCGAAATAGCTGCCCGGAGGCGTTGCAAATAGGGCCGCCACGTGAACAGACTTTTCTTGAAAGGGGCTTTGACTGAATATAGTTAGCTGAACATACTTCAATGATACGGCTGTCAATGCGATTGTACGGGTGCCACAGGCCTCTGTCATCTCTCCACTGCCAGATGGCGCCCTCTGTAGTCTGGGCACTGCCTTTCTTCAGCATGGCATCAACCGCAAAGATACCCTCTCTGGGCAGACATGGCATCAGCTCACTACAGCAGAGATAAAACAGGGTGATCAAACACACTCAGAGTTTCCTCTGCTTGAATTGCTAGCAAAGATGACAAATTTTCATTTTGGGGTGAAATAATCCTTTAAGCTTCATAAGTCCTCCAATCTGAGTATTTACTCAGATCAAGTTACTCAGATGTCACTGACAGAGCCATAAAAAACGAGGATAGGTTTATGAAAACAGGATGTACCAAATAAGTGAGGTGAGTTCATAAAGCTCCTGGGGGCTTCTGGGAACAAGGTCAATCTGTTCTTGACAGCTCCCATTAGATGCTCCACAGAGTAGGAAACGCAGTGTCTCTGCTATATCTATGAACAAACAAAAACAGTTACACTCAATGTACATTTACATGTGTTCATAAAACAGGCCACATGCCATCCATCCAGAGTCCATCTTGATGAATTATGTGCAAAAGAAACTGCTATGAAGTACCACATTCTTTCCAGTGTTGGGGTTCTTGTCTTTTTGGAAACAGGCAGCATGGCGGGACATATGTGTGTGCAAGTGACTTACTCTGTTTCATGAGCTGCACAGCCAGGCATGGGCAATTGGAGCACATGAGAGAGAACATGCGCACTACCATGATGAACATGCCGGAGCTGAGCACGGGTGGAGTGAGAACCAGCAGTTGCTGGATGTTGGTCAGCAGGTCCCGTGACGCCACCTGCTGTAACAGGTTCTGAGACACAGTGACACAAGGCAGCGGTTAATGAGGTCATACTGAATGCACAAATATGTTTTGCATTTTTGGTGACTGTCAATTCACAAACAAGTTCTTTTGACTGCTTCGTTTGAAGCGATTCACAAATAATTGGTAAATAATGACAATTCAATGCATCGTGAACATCAGCTTTTTCCAGCATGGTCTACAGCTGCTGTGTGCAAAATATTGTGGAGATCCAATGAACAGTCTAGAAAAAATTTTTCCGGACAATTTATAAAACGATGTGAAATCGAAAATACATTTTGTAGTACTTGAATAAAGGATTTAAGTATTTATTTAAGTATTTTAAGGTATATGTATTTCTAATTACATAAACACGCCACATATGCCACTGATTTATAGGGGTATAACAGCTCAAATTACTCACGATTCGGTTTTTGTCACAATTTTGGTACGGATCGGTATGCGCTATGTTCAGGGATAAAAGGACTACCGTCAACTAAAAATAAAGAAAATAAGAACTCAATCAAACCACAAGTAACAGCACAAATAAATATAATAGAGCAAAGACACATAAATAAACACACGCAAAGACACATAAAATAAATTCGGGTATCTAACAGTACTTTATTAAATTTCTGTACCTGAAAACAAATCAAAACTGTAAAACTTTGAATATATTAAATAAAGATTAATCATTAAAATTTACAAAAGCTATTCAGTCAAGAGCATCGAATGATTTCCTTGTCTTTAGTTGTTTCATTAACATTAAAAACAGACAGCAGGAATATTAGGCTGCTGTCACTTTAAGACAATGCACGGATCCAGTACACTGATACGATCCACATGTGTAGTCTTTCTCGACTGTTTACATTTGCGTAAGACATAACCTGTGTATACTTGCTAAGACTACCATGTTGACATAACTGTTGTGTGAATGTCCATTCAAGCTCAGGAGCTCAATATTTGCACATTGTCTGAGATCCGGCTTTCCGTATGTGTGCTTCGAATGAGTCCACACACAAATCTTCTTACAGCTGCGTACGAGAGTTCTCTTTCGCGTCTTCTTGCACTTGAATGTTTAAATTTGCAAGGCTAAAATGAGTTTAGTTTAAACAGAATGCAACGTGTGCTTTTCAGTTATCACCTGCGCTCATGCACTATCAACACTCGGTCGATGACGGCTTAAAAGACGTCTTGGAGTATACGGCACTCGCATTGAACAAAGTTTAGGGGAAGCCAGAATGTGTATGTATTGACAGAAACATACATCAGCCTAACTGTTTTACGCATTGGTATTTTTAACAAACGATATTATAGATGCGTATGCGTCGTCAGATTTATGAACTGCAGTGCAAGTGTGCTAAACGGTAGCACACTTTTTTTTTTTAATACAGAGACCATTATACCCCTAGTCATTTGAATTCTCATTCTTACAACTCAAATTATGGCTGTAACTTATACAAATAATCAACAAAAATCATATAGAATCAATTCTTTTTGTGGCAAACTATGAGCTTTGAGACTCAAATTACATTACACGGAAGAAAAACATTAAAAAGCATCATATAGCCTCTTTAAAATTCTGTTCATTGACTTCATAACTCATTTGAAGACATTTTTTTAATCAAAAATAAATAATATCATATATATATATATATATATTGTTCAGACAAGTTTAAGGTTTATAAGATTTACTGTGCTTGTGCACGAGTAATGATTTCTCACCTCCTCATGCTGAAAGTTGTCCACCAGCCTGGCAAAACAGAGACAAGTGCTCTCGACAGATTTTTTATCCTGTGAATCAAGTCATAACAAAAATGTTGATTTCATCTTAGGAAGAAGATATTATACCCAAAGTCTGCCAACCGAGTATCAACCAGGTGTGAATCACACCAGTAACACTATGGCAAACATAACGCTTACGTTCTTGTGAGTGTTTATGTTTGTGTTACAGATCCAGACATGACGTCTGTTCATCTGCTGTTGTAAATG
Organism: Zacco platypus; assembly: GCA_038088235.1. NCBI lineage: Eukaryota > Metazoa > Chordata > Actinopteri > Cypriniformes > Xenocyprididae > Zacco > Zacco platypus. The sequence goes on along the minus strand of CM076075.1, from coordinate 3,186,828 downwards.
TGAATGAGGTGTCTGCTGTGTCTTTCAGCTCATCACCTGGTGTGTGAGTCTCTGAGTGAGCAGGGGCAGAGAGTCGGCGACAAAGTGAAACTCGTCCGGCGTGATGCTCTGGCAGCAGTTAGCAGCGATGGCTAACGCGTTCCTCTGAGCATTGATGCTGAAGAACTCCAAGTACAGCAAACAGTCAGCAAGACCTCCCTGTAAAGAGACATTTTAGAAAAAACAGCACAGCGTTAATGCTTGGAATTGCTTACAGAAAGGCTAATTAATTACATCAATTGGCTGAAGAATTGTTATTTTATGGTTATTAAAATTAATTTAATATAAATGGTGTCTGACTGGTTGAAATAGTGATAATTATGTCAGCTATTTTTAAATTTAGTCTAAATTTATACACTTTTTAGTATTTAGTCGACCTTGTCCTGTTTTTGTTTTGTTTTCGACTAAGTATCTGGGGAGGTGGGCATTTTAGTCACTGAAAACGTCACATTTCATCATGCACTTTTTTATTGCACTTATGTCACCTATAAGCACAAATCGAGAGAATGTCAACTCCTCCTTTTAAGAGAAAAGCTCTGATTGGGGGATTTAAAATCTTGACATCTAGCAACCGCAAGTACAAAAGCTTGTAGATACTTGAGAAAAAAGGAGACAAAAGATTACAGACAAAAACAGTTGTTGGTAAAGTTTTTTGGGGTTTTTTTTGTAATGACATTTTACTCTCGTCCTTTTTCGTCAATCGTATTCCATGCTGATGTATTCAGAGTGATCATTTAATGATGCTGGTGTCGTCTTATCATCACCTTTTCTTAGTCATGGAAAAAAAAAAAGGTTGCCGACGACCTTTTTTGTCTTCAGATTTCGTTAACAAAATTAACACTTGGTTGAAACAGCCTTTAAGTAACAAGAAACCATCAGTACTCACAGCCTGTAAGATGGCTTTGCTGTGCCTCCGTGACAACATCTCTAGGGCAGTCAAGGCTTGTTCTGCCACATCAATAAACTGTATTACCTGAAGCTGTGGACAAAAGGGAAAAATGGATTTGAGACAACAAACACAAAAGACGCTACTTCTCAATATAAGCTTTTCATAATTGTCTAACTAATTCACATGTGAAATGTCACGCTCCAATCAAGTTGGTGAACACTGAATAGATGTTGCTCTATATAAATATAAATATAAGCAGTCATATGTAAATGTGCTCATAGTTGTGACATCAAAAATGTTTTTGAGGGGAGCAAAATGTTGTTCCATATGTCTAAATTCATACTTTTATTTCAAATGAGCAAAGAAAACCTTGTTTTTCCTTTATATAACCCCTTTAATTACATTTTACACACACTGGGCAGCCAGCATTCAAAGAAATGGTGAGATGCCATTTACCTTTTCCAGGAAGACCGGAATGGCGTCTACCACCACAGCCGAGGAGCGTGGCAGCGCCTCCATCATGTAGGTGAGGGCGCGAGATGCATGATTCATCTGCAGAAATGTCACACGTGGTGAACAGTTATTACTTTATTTTCCAATTTTAAGTGTCAAAACTGAATGGCTGAATACATGGATGAAATGATTGCCAGGTTATAGATTCACTGCAGTTGGCCTTGATAGGCTTGCACAATTTTCTGTCTCGAGTAAACACGTGCACCCACTCACAGAAGTTTCTAATACTCACAATATCAAAATTATGCTCCATCTGTAATAGTGTGATCTGCAAAGAGAAAACAAGAGGAGAATAGGACATGTGGGTAAGAATAGGAAGGCAACAGTGGATGCTTGACTCCCAACACAGCGAATCCCTACATGTGATAAGAGTTTAATGTGCAAGCAGCAGGTACAATTTACAATTTTTTTTTCACATAAGTTCCAACATTTTTGTGGACAGATGATTACAGCATTTCACTTACGAAATGCGTTTGTAAACCTGTTCTCACAGAAACAGCAGTTAAAATAAAAACGCAAGGGTTTATCTCTTGCAAGTGAAGAAATTATTATACAAAAGTATTTTAGTTTCCCTACTGTAATCTAAAATGAAATAACATATTTAAGGGATAGGAGGGATGGCATTCACCCAGACCCTCCTAGAGGAACTGAGGTCCACAACCCATAAACTCACAAAAACCTGTGAATCTGACTTTAATACTTCAGATTTTAAGGATTTGCAGCAACTCTAGCACTACTATATGGGAGGATAATTATTATTTGGGCAATTTAATAATTTTTTTCACATGTCTAATTGGGTGCTCTTGGCCAAAATGACCTGTAGTGTGCACGAGGCTTTATGCCGAAGTACAGGTGAATTTCCTGATGCAGGTAGAGTACTCACCAGGGCAGGTACAACACTCTTGACAGGGAATCCTCCCAGCGTCTCCTCGTTACCCATCACTAGCAGCTGGCACATCTCTATAGCAGCCTGGAGTTGCTGGGATTCGTCGCCTGTAGCCTGTAGCCCTTGCAACAGCTGCTGTGCCTTTGAGCCTGCAAGCGCAGAGGGAGACAGAAGATGGACATCTTGAGCAAATGAAATACTTAATTTTCCCAATAAAATGTCAAAAACATCAGTCAAGATCACTCACTAGCTCCACTCCCAATGGTCCTATGAAACAGCTGCGACATACGAGGCCCAAAAGGACCAAACAGGTGAGGAGGAAGGCCCCTGGCCTCCAGCAGAGCTGTAGAGACAGCAAAATATGAAACCTCACACACAACTAGATGTTTGTATTTTATTATGCTTTGTTCGTCATTAATCCAGTCAATGAAACTGCTGATGTTTAAGAAAGGTATATGTATTAGTCAATGATAACGAAGATGAGAAAATTGTGCAGTGACAACAACGAACCGATTTTAATTAAAACAGCTGATTAAACTACAAGTAAAGAAACAACACTGCAAGATATTTACAAAGCACTAACACTTTTTAAGCATTGTAAATATCAATGTAATATAAATATCTGAAAGCAACGTTTTAAATTCTCCAATCACAGACAATCTGAAAACACAATGTTGAGATATGTACAAAACAACACTAAGAAAGAACACAGAGTAACAATTTGACTTATCACTGAATATACATTTACTTTCTTCATGAACACCTAAAACTGTATTTTTAGAAAATTAATTAACTAGAAAGGAAAACATGCCTTGCAGTCTTCCCATTTCAGAGTCATCTGATTCACTCTCTCCAGAGGTGGTCATGCCAACAGCTCCAGCTACTGAGCTAGACGCTTCACAGCAGAGAGAGAATGGGTTTAAGAGACACATCACAGTACTACAGAAAATATGTAATAAAATCTTAGGGGACGACCGCTTTCTTACCTGACGCCCCTTGAGGCGTTTCCTCTGTGCGCGCGGCCGATGAATTGGCCCCATCCTGGTTGTTGTCCGAGTCGGCCATTTTCTCCTGTCGGCGAGCTTCGGCTGTCCCGCGTTTGCCCAGGCCTGAGCCTCGCCGACTAGAAAAGTGTTAAAAAAAAAAAAAAAAGAGAAAGGCCAATATTTTCATTAAAATGTGAACAAAAGATACGATTGAAATTGTCATATTTCATATGAGCTTAGAAAGCGCCTCAGCCAATCAAAATCAAGGACAGGAACCATCTGGTGCCATATTCCCAAAACATCTTAAGGCTAAAAGTATCTCCTAACTTGCAGATTTAGGAGAAACTCTTAAAAATAATGGGTGTGTCAGTGGCATTTAGGACTCCTATATTTTTGCTCTAAAATTATTTCACAAATCATTTTATCGCTAAAACCAGCTCCCAAATCGGTGAGAAGTTAGGAGTAGTCAAGAGGACTCCTAAGTCACAAAGACCAAACCATAAAAAATCCTAAAATGGCTGTTGCTGGCAATCTGCCTCAGCAATCCACACAAAGACACTGTACACCATAGAGCCTGAAGTGCTGAGCCTTTTCTTCATAAATGCAATAAATATTTTGGTTAATAGATTTTAATCTGCAGTGGCATAACAAAAGTTCATTTTTGTACAGGCAAAATGCATTGAATAATGGAGAATAAAACCCTGCAAGTTGAAAATAACGCCCTATCGTCAGAGCAAAAAGCCATGTGGGCGAGTTCTGACTGGTGGACCTTTCCCAATCCCGTCCCCCATTTCTCTCTTCCACTTCGCTTCCTGTCTACTCACTCACAGGAAAAAACAGCACAAATAAATCTTAATAAAAAAAGTAAATAATGTTTGATTACCAGTGGCAGTTGCATTCTCGAGTACACACTTACAAACGATTGCGAGTAAACAAGTAAAAAGCGTATTTGGCTTGCAGTCCAAAGGAAGGGCAACAAGCTCAGAATTTAGCCCAAACCCAGGGTACTCACCCCATATCCCCAGATGGGAATAGGAAGCAGCTGAGAGTTAGGAAACAGAAAACTGTCGAGGCAATTAGCCGAGTTAGCTATATATGCCTCCTCTCCAGCTGATTAGATTAGACCATTTAAACGTGCTCCTCCCAAACTTTGTTTACAAAACATCATTGGTAATTGAATTCTGCAATCTCTCAAGAGGCTCACAATTAGGTTGTTTAATTAGTGACACTTATGGCAACATTTTTATTTTAAAATCTTTATTTGAATATGGCAACATGATACCTCGTTCTACAATATTTCTGTAATTAAATCACTGGGAGCCAATCACTGTGGGCATAGTTAGTAAACGTGTTGACATCCATAGCAGCAAAGTCAAGCCCACCTTTTCTCTTAGTTTAGTAAAAGTTAGTCTAAGCAGCTTTGTGAATTGGTTTTAAGAGGAAACTCTTACTTAAAAACTTTTAATTCCATTTAGGCCAACTCTTAGTGGTAATATAGACAGTTTTGTGAATACGGGCCTTGTTTTATAACTGTCATTTAACAACTTTGCACCAGATTCTCATGAGGATGAACTGGAAGTTCCAGTAAAGCAAGTAACTGAACAGGAACACCCATCTGCAGTTCCACAATATACTGCTGAGGGGATAGAGGGGGGGTGAACGGTTCTAGTAAATTTAACAAATAAATGAACAGGATTAATAGAGGAACCACTGTTGTATGGTCATCTCAGTATCAGATCAAGACCTTAGTCAGGGTAGTGCCATATTCCATTTTTATTTATTTATTTATTACAGGAATGAAGGGTGTTCTTTGTTCTTGACTGTTATTTCACATGTCAATTGTTCAGCTATCTAAACATCTTTCCAAAGACACCTTCAGTAGACAAAAACGCCGAGGAAAAAAAAAAACACCTTTTGTGCTGAGAAAATGACATTGATCTAGCACCTTTATACGGTCCAGTTCATTGTAAAGACTAAATCTATAGGCCATAACACATCAAACCAAAATAAAAACGGTGACAAAAGCCGACTGTGTTTTCACCTCACTACAGCAGACACACAAAACATCTTCAAAATGGTAATCAAGTTCTTGACTTGATATATAGATGGACATGTTGCTATGGAAATATTCATGTATTGGGGCACCCGAATAAGACAAAATTAAATTAAAACAGCTTTTTTGTGAGTGCTCACATTTGATCATTTTCACTTTTTTTCTTGTGTGCTGGTTCACTAAGCTGAACAGCCAATCAGATTGATCTCTCTCACCAATTTGCTTGATTGACCATGCTCAATCGGTCAAAAAGCCACAGACAGGGACTAACTAGTGCCAATGGTTCAGAACACACCACAAAAACTGAGCTGCGATGGCTAGACTTCATGGATTTATCCCTCACAGGTTTGTTTTCATCCACAAAATAATCATTATGGCCTTCAACCTGACTAAGTAAGGAGAAGTAAAGAGGAGGGATGTATCAACTGATGACAAGACATCTACAGCCTAATCGCCTTGAGGTCTCCACGAACATAGACGTGTTTATTAGTATGTGCAAGTTGTAGATCAGTAGACTGTTCTTGACTGAAAAGGCTGGTGGTTCAGTACCTGGTGCTGGCGCAAGAGCCCGTGGTCTTCTGGCGTGTGCTCCGCCGACAGCTGGGGAGCTCTGCTGGGGGAGACTCACTACGCTTCTTAGTGGACTTCCTCAAACCTAGAAACAGAAACATACTGCATTACAACTCATAAGAAAGAAAGGGAAAGAGAGACAGTTAAAGAACAGCAAGCAATAAATTCAGATATCCCACCTCTCCCAGAAATTCTGGGAGTCTCTCGCATATTGATAGCTGCTCCCTCACGCCCACAAATTAGTCACATTATCTCGGAAATTGAGCAAGCAAGTGATAAGCTCCATTTTCATCTGGTATTAATGAGTTTTTAGTAATCCGATCACAAGTGGTCAGCCAAGAAATTACCATTTACACCTGGTCTCCTGTGACCACTTGTATTCTGATTTCGTCGAGACCCACTCTTATTTTGTGACACTAGCCTTCATCACTTTTGCCACACAAATACTATTGAATGAATGAGTATTTTTTCCCATACTATGGAAGGCAATGGGTTACATCAACTGTTTGGTTAACTATATTCTTCAAAATATCTTTTGTTCAGCAGAAGAAAAAAAAAAAACAGGCTTGGAACAACTTGAGGGTGAGTAAATGACGACAGAATTTATTTTTGGGTGAACTATCCCCCATTATAAAACTGATACCCGATTTTGATATGATCTAAATATTGGGGGAAAATATCTATAAAACAGATTATCAGAAAATCTCTAGAAATGACAAAAATGTCGAGACAAATATGACGTACAGGAAAAACAATGTGAAAATAACAGCATAGTAAAGCAATTCCCATCAAATAGTTTTGACCTTTGGCTACAAGCAGCACATTACGCCACTGCTTCTGAGAAACCGCGCACGTGTTAAGACTGCTTCCACAGAAACCAGTACATTCTGCACATCATCTCATTAGCACTGTGTGTAAATAAAGTCACACCGTAACATCTACATTTAACAAAAACATCAGCTCCTCATCATTTCCAGTCATATCCTCCATTTCTGATTAAGCCAGATACATATGCTCAATTCCAAAGTCTAGTGTGCCATCTATGCAGATAGCATCTTAAGGTCATCTAAAGCAGCAAATAGGTGAAACATTTGTTATGCAGGTTGAAAGTCTAGTCATATGCTGATAGCAATCACTATGTTAAACGGGTCTAATTGTATATTTATAAATATATATAGTCTGTGGAAGGTGTAGGACCTTAAAATGTTCATCCAATCCGAATGAAATAAAACGATGTCCTACCTCCACTGTTGATGTTATTTCAAGCAAGAAATTTGTATTGTAGCAGATAAATATCTGCTTCATTATTAAAGCTCTCTATTTTGTTGTAGTTTCTTGCAACACGTCAACTGCATAAGCACTGAAGACAATGTCAAAAGACAGACAATCCTATTGGTTGGACAACATCTTAAGTGTGTAAAATATTAACACTGTGGAACCAAACAACGTGAAGGCATGAGCCTGTTGGTAAGATGTGGTGAACAAAGTTTAGTCTGACGGCACTTTATTTTTTCAGTTTTATTTTTAGTTGAAGTCTAAAATCAAGCAATTTCACAATGTGATCACGTAACTCCACATCTGTTGAATTCTATATTAATACGCACTTAAAAATGTTAAACGTTGCTTAGCTACCATAAACAACTCAGTTATACCGGACACGAGCGGCACAATGCATCAAAACTAAACTGCTTGAAACTGTATACATTTCAAATGCTCATCTGATACACGGTATCTGTACTGTCACAGCACTCAACTCTACTGGACATAGAAAGAAATTAAAGGGAAAATGAAAGACAGAACCTTTAAAAGACCTCTGACAGTGCTTTCCCTGTAAAGCAAGATGAATCACTCACGCCTTCAGTCTGGTGAACAGCTCCAGTCTGGTGGTCAAACCCTAACACTGAGGGTCTATTCTGGGCAAAGCACTGCCCCCTGCCCTTTGGCAGCATGCCCTGCCGTGACTCTTCATATCCTTCCATAATCAAGCAAGCCTGACCTGTCTACACAGGATGACCTCTCTTACTCAAGATAAACACGTCCAACGAGCCTTCACAGAACACTTTACAGCATCCCTTAGAGAATAAATCATGGACAAGAAAAACATTTAACCAATACGTGATCCCAAACATACAACCAATAGCACTCTTAAGGCCAGATATCCAAGCATGCCTGCGTTCTGACCCACCTCTGGGCATTCTGACACTCCAAACCTCTGCTAGGCTCATCCGCACAGCAAAGTAACTACTTTACCAAAAGCCCTTCCTACCTCAGCATACATCCAGCCGCGACTCTTGTCCATACAATACTGTAAGGCAGCAGGAGGCTGGTATTTTTAGACCAGGACACTGGCACTGATCTGGACTGAAACCTGAGCCAGCTCCCCCTACCATGACCAAAGCCAAAACTCCATCCGCTATTACTGGAGCAAGAAATGATCACCATCACAATGATAACGCCATTACTAAAGACACTGATTTGTGGAGGCTGGGTTGCTCAGGATATTTGCCCTCGTGTCAAGGATCAGATGAAATTACAGTGGAAATACCTGCAATTTACCATGCCTGTGATGCTGAATCTCATGAAAACTAAATCAAGAACACATTCACCCAAAATCTAAAGAAACAAACATATAGTATGTGATGTTAACTTAAAAAAAAAAAAAAAAAAAAAAAAAAAAAAACCCTCTAAAATTAGGGTGGGGAAAATATGCTGGTCCTTGATGGTCTGAAAAATAGGGTTCATTTATAAATAATTTATCTCTCTGTTTTCTTCCTGATTTTGGGCTGAAATATACCCAGGTCCGAAACGGAATAAAACCAAAGTATTGAGAATCATACTTAAGCTCAGAACATAAAACAAGTATGCTTAGTAATGGTGATAAGCCTGACAGCTTCAATTACAGTTAATAGAATGTGTATATGTGTGCTTGTTGGTGGGTCTATGGGAAAGACTAGTGATGTCACAGTGTGAGTGCTTAACAGGGTCAAAAGCAGTGTAAGTGGCATAATGTGTAATATCCTCCATATGTTCTATGTTGAATCAATCTCATATCTTTCCACATGTCTATCAATGGCTACAGCGTCCATTTCAGAAGACCTAGATTAGATCGGTCATGGAAAAGCTTGTGTGTCAGTTGCCTCACTTGCAGCAGGTGTCTGAATACTGAAGTTCACTTCTAGCACCGTTGCAGCTGGTGTTCTAAAGTGCACCCCTGTTGAAACTAAGGCCATGTGCACACTAGTGCGTATTGGTTTTAAAATGAAAACGATCCTCGTCCATAATTTCCACCGTTTTTCAGAAAACGTCTCCGTCCACACTACATGACAGAAAGCGCATGTCACATGACCATTCACGCACACTGGGCATGCGCGTACAAGTGTAAACAGTTGCCGATTACTCTAATAATAGCTTGCCTCTTGCACTTGTAGGCAGCTGCAGTATTATAAAATGGAGTTTAACTGCGCAAACTCAGCAAAGCGGACAGTTCATTCTCCATGTTATAGTTACACGGTCTGTTATTGTCGCGCTCCAGTAGCATAATGGTCATATGATATTGGCTTGATGAATCAGGGAAGGATAAGCAATGATGCAGAATACCCAGGGCAGCCATGCCTTTGTTTTCAAAAGTCTCAGTTTTGGTCCGTCAACACTGAAACACAACCTTGGAGTTATCAAACTAAATCTGGGTCTCCAGCGTTTCCAAATGTCTCAATTTTTAAGCGTCAAACTCTGGAGTAGTGTGGACACCAGGCGTAACTGTGGCAAAAGTAATGTGTCTTAAAAGAAAAAGGCACAAGTGTAAACAGGGCCTGAAGCCTGGATGTAGAACGTAGGATGTTCAAGACTCTGCACGTAGTGACTTCCAATCTAGACAAAAGCCCTGATTTTACATTACACAACACGCCACCTGTGACTCAATTACTGTTATCAAAGGTCCTGGCGCTTCGGTAGCAAGGCGATACTGAATTTTTAAAACTAACAATACCAGCTTTTCTGCAGTACCAATGAGCACCATGTTAATAATTTGGCACACTGACAAGTGGCTGGTTCCAAACACTCCTGTGCACATTACATTGCATTCTCAACGAAGAGCGACAAACGTCTATGTACAATGTGTTTCTTAAAGTGTTGAGCAGAACAGTCATTCAAAATTGCTATTATTGACAAAGCAATGGACGGGACAAAAAAATCTGATAATGTAAATGCAAACTAACAGACCTGCCACTTGTTTTATGTAATGTGTTCCTTTGCTCAATTTACTACTAAAATGTTCACTATTTTAAAGCAATGTTTGTTTATTTCATTGAAAATATGCCATTTTAAAATATTTAAAATTATTATCATTATAATTGTAATTATTATGGCACCGTATGTACGTTTCGCAGCAAAAGGTCGCTTATTCAAAACAATAACGGTGTAGCTTGATGGCGGCATGAATGAGCATAGAATCATGGGAGTTATCACCTCCACAGCCGATGGAAAGATATCTGACGGGACCCATGCTGTATTTTTCTTACAAATAAAGCTCTTTCTGATTTCAGTTATTTTAGCCACTTGACAAAACAGTGTCGTCTCTGAGGCATAGTGCGAACATGCTATTCGCAGTAAATCAAGAAAACAAGATATTCAATCAATAACAGTAAATGTGTTTAACTATATAACAATCGGTAGATAAATGTTGCTCGCTCGTCTAATAAAATGCATAATGCATCTTTGGGGTTTCCATTGTTTCTACGGAAGTAAAACCAGAAATCAGGGGAAATGCGGTCATTGACAGGCGAAGCATTGATAATGATTAAAATGGCTGATTTCATTGGATCTAAAAATTGTTGGGAACATTTGGGATATTGCAAGTATACAAGTCAACAAAATATAACATTGTTCTAGTGATTTTGGGGCATTTTAATCCAAAAACCAAACATATGCCTTTAATAATGAATTTAATTAATATTTTATTTTCAAATGGTGAAAATGGTTCAAGTTGATTTTTCTACGGTATTGAAACTGGTCCCGTAAAATGTTACTGGTGTTGGTACAGACTACTGTCATTTTAGTATAGTGATAGCACTAAACTCAAGATCGCCTAGACACACCAACCTTCAGACTGTTTAGTCTCCTATTTTGTCAGAACTTGACAATCCCAAACCATGAATTAGAGCTTGTCAAGCGCTTTAAAAATACAGAAGCAAATGATAGGAAACTCTGTTTAGCGGTTTGGGCACTCACTTGCTAGTTTGGCCTGTAGTCCGGAGGGCCCAGGCTTAGAGGAGGTCTCAGCCTTGGCCGATCCCGGCAGGGACAGTTTGGGCTTTGGCAGGTTGACTTTGGAGTTGAAGCGGGACGTCCAGTCAAACTTGGAGGAGCCAGCAGCCTTGCTCTGCTCTTTATCCCGGCTGCTCCTACGGGGGGAAGGGGAGGATGCAGAGCGCGACCGCCGCGCTTTGCTCTGGTCCTTGCCCTGCTTTAGCCGGGCGCCCTGAGGGGCACAGCTGTTGGCGCCTGCGGCGGCCGAGGAGGAAGAGGAAGAGGAGGATGAGGAAGAGGCACAGGAAGAGGAGGAGTCAGTCACGGTGCTACACCCAGCTTTGGCTGAGGCGGCCGATTTGGACGCCAGCTTGGTGGGTTTGGCTGCCCGGCTGGCCTCGCTGCGGGGTGGCAGGGGGCCTGCCGCGCTGCTCGAGCTGGGGAGGGAGGACGAAGAAGAGGACGACAACAAAGAGACGTCGGCCTTCTTGCGCTTTTGAGAGGGGGTGCTTGGGACCCCACTGGGGCCAGGGTAGGACGCGGTCTTCTTGCTCAGGGCTCTGGCGGGAGCCGGCTCGGCTGCTAATCGTCTCTTTTTGGACTTGGTGCCGACAGACGGCGGAGCCTTCCTCGGCTCTGTGACTTCAGGTAAGGTTGCGGGGGCCGACGGCCCACTGGTTGAGCTTTCCGAAAGGTGGCTGGACACCGCTTTGGGCCGCTTCGCGGGGCTGGGTGAAAAGGTGATGTTGGACTCTGCTGCGGAGCTGCGTTTGAGAACGCGGGTGCTGCTGCCCTCCCGTCTCTCTTGCTGGCCTGAAGTTCCTGCTGCTTCTAAGTCTGGATCAGGAATCGAGTGTGAACCCACAGATAAAGAGAGGCTGTTCCTGTAAAAACAGACATAAAGGGGAAGGACTTCAATACCCAAGAAGAAGCAGTAGGCACATGGTGAACTTGCGTCACAAAAGACCCACACGCAATACAGGAGAAAAAAGGGATACCTTCGAGAGGCGTGGCCGCGGGCGGAGCCGACGGCAGAGCTGGGCGGGGCTTTGGAAGCCTTAGAATTAGATCTTCTACTTTCAGGTAGGGAATTTGCTTTTTGGTTTACTTGCTCTGGCTGCAACCTGGAGAGGTTGGGAATTAAACAGCAAAGAGCAGTGTGGGATGGGTAGCAGATGAGGAACACCTCAAATTCAATTTAAAGAGCTGACTATTCCTCCAGCCATACTCTCAGCACTTCTTACACACCCATCAGCCCAATGGCAAAGACAAAAAGCAATCATTACAAGCTAGACATTTCTCATAAGTTGAGAGCATCACCCTTGTTGAGTTGGGCAGCTAAACCGCTGGTGGATATATTAAAAAAAAAAATACTTATTTAAAAGAGAATAGACAAAATGTAACACCACAAGTGTCTGTGCATCAGGCCTAAAAGAGAGACACACTGTCAGTTATTCCAGCACTGCTATTCAGCAAAGGTGCCATGCTGCTACTGAATCTATAAATCACAGTGGTACAAGAAATGTATTATTCGAAATGAAAGTTTGCAGTCTGAATCGAATTGACAGACTGGGCACCGCAAATAACATTTGTATTACTGGTATCGCATAACCAGTATAGTCTACTTCATGAACAAATTATTCTTATGTGCCGATTCCGTGTTCAGATCAAGTTATATTACACTACCAATCAAAAGTTAAGGTCAGTAAGTTAAAATTAGCAATTATTCAGCAAGGACCAAATTTAATCAATCAAGACAGTTAAGGCACTTATAACATTATTATATATAAAAATATTAAGTAGCATAACTGTTCTCAACATTGATAAGACAAGTTTGAGTAGCAAATCAGCATCTTAAATACAAAAAGTACAATTGATAGATACTATAAGACCTGAAGAGTAATGGCAGCTGAAAATTCAGCTTTACCACAGGAATAAATTACATTTCAAATATATTAAAACTAAAAACAGTTGTTTTAAATAGCAATAATATTCTACAATATTACCGTTTTCATTGAATTTTGAATCAAATAAATGTAGCCTTGGTGAGCACAAGAGATCCCAAACTTTTGAATGGTAGTGAAGCTTGTGCAACTTAAATCAGTTCAATTACTGATAGGATGTTTATACGACACTGTGTAGTTAATGATACAAACACAACAGAGATTTTTTTTTGTAATTAAGCTTCTTAGCAGCAAATCACACTGGAAAAAGATACTAAGGAAAAATGTAATTAATAAAACATTAAGGAACCATTAAAGACGCACATGTTTTATGTTGCACTGGTTAACATGGCTGTCACATTAAGCTGAATACACATTTGACATTGAAACCTAGTGATGCATCACACAGAGAACGATTTAAGTTGCCAATTTAAAAAAATTTGACATTATTAATTAATGCACCAAGCGAAGTGTCCAAAAAAGAGCCTTATTGAGATAAAAAGAAAAGCATTAGAAAGGTAATGTGACCTCAACATGGCACCTGCTGAATAAATTCTGTAGGAAACACGGCTCTAGGTACAGACAGGTAGATGGAGGTACCCAGTACAGACCTAACCTGAGGCTTTAAATCGACAGTTTTACATGCAGATTGTCCAATGCACACTCACCTTCCTGCAAGTGTGTGGTCTATTGGCTGGGCCGCGGCTGTGTTCCTCTGTGAACGGCGCAGTGACCCCCCTGGATTGGAATTAGGCCGGTTGGACATTGGCACCTCTCTCCTGAAGGGACATACCCTTTCTAGACACTACCATTCACTGGTAGAGGTAAAAAGAGAAAAAAAGGAAGGTGTGATGAGACATGCTATAAGTACAAATTTATGAAATATAAATTTAAAATATACAGGTGTAAACAGGGTTTGAGCTTGTTTGATTCCGTTCGTAGTGTAAACGCTCATGTGTCAAATGTGTTCGAACAGCCAAAAAAAGACTGCCTACTCCCCACCTAATGCATAAACATTTTGGGAAGTGCGCTAGCCAGATGGGATTTAAACTTTGTCAGCTGAAGACCCAAGTTTGGTTTGAAGACAAGGACAATGTTCTCTCCCATTCCTGATTTCTAACACACACTAACAGCATTCGCAGTGGTCTTGCAACGTGAAAACAGAAGTCATCTTCAGTCGTGTTCATATGTGAATTGCATGATTTGTCCATTAGATCAGAAGATCTGACAAAGCCCATACATTTACCCACACATAGAACCTCAAAAACATTTCAAAATCCCTGCTAGCCCTTTCGACGGCAGGCATCACATTTTGGTAGCCCGAAACGAATTCTACCCCGAATAAAAATAATTTTATGAACAAAAATCGAGACAAAACCACAAATATAAACAATTGTAAATAAAATAAAAACAAACTACAATCATCAGTACAAGTATGCACTTGTATTTAGTTTCTAACTGAACAGAAATTTCTATGAGCCATCACTTTTGGCTGAGCAGAACTGACATACCAGCGTAAATCCATGCACCTCAACATTTTCACACACGTGTCAGCGATTTTTGCAATGTTCTCCACTGCGCATGCAATCACTTAGCAACAGTAAATTAAGTGAGAACAAAACTGCTTTACACGTAGTGGCAGCACTGACGTTCAGGAATGACACTTAGAGAAGGAGAGCAGGATGCAGCCGAAAGAGAAGTATACACACACACACACTAGCCAAGTAACGTTAGCATCGGTTTTTAATTTCACTGCGGACAAATCAGCAAGAACAAAACCTTACATGACCAAATTTTTCCTACAAACAACAATTTAAGAGTGAATCCAAATCAAGGAAGGAATTTTTTTTTCACTATTTAAGATTACCTTATATACATTTTGGATACAATTTTTTGAGCCCTTCAACCAAAAGATAAATTCATCTACTCAATCTGGTCAAAACAACCAGGAGAAGATGCCTCTCCCATTCCATTTATGCAAAGCAAACACCGTGCTCCAGACCGTCTTTCAAATCACAGACATGGACCATAGCACATCAGCCACATGCATGGCTCCGTTGCTCGTAACAGATCAATAACCTTACTCAAATCTCATATTAACATACTGCACAAACGATCCATGAATACACCAAGAAAGTGATGGAGGGGTGAGAGAGAGATGATCAATAGGACAAAAGCTTTGTATGGAGACACTGAAGGAGAAAAGGACAAAGCCTCAGGAAAACCACTAATATGAATGATTTCTACACCGACCAATCAAATCTGCATTCGGTGTCCATTTCCTTAGTAATGCATGATGTCATTAAGCTTGAGGCGATTCTGAAGACGACAGCATGTTGGTTGGCACCACAACACGCAGTGAGATAAGACGCATCCTGAGCATACACAGAATAGCTGGAGGGGGCCATGGTGTCCTCCTCAGTTCAGTGGTAATGAACAACACTAACCATCAATCACTACGACACCGCAGAGACACACAATCCCACCACACCTTTATCCTGTGTGTATGCAAGATGGTGTCCTACAGCACCATCACTTCTTTAAGTGTGGTGTATGATTATGAGAGATAATCTAATGAAAGACTATGACAAATGACAATCAGTGGACTGGAGATAGGGATGAAGGCTCAAGGCTTGATCAACTCATGCAGTCACAATTCACTTCAATTTTTGCATCCAATTTGAGCTTTGGAGGTTTTGAAATATTAATTTGTGTGACTGGACAGTACTGGCGGGACAAAATAACGATAGGGCGATATCTTCATCCTCTGTGCGATACAAGAATCGATACACTGGCACCAAATATTTTAATTAATAAAATAAGGCACTCTAAATAGATTCCTAATATATCCACTGATAGACGGCTGCTTTCAAGCCCCCCCGTGTCTATCTGTGAGCGCTTGAAGAATGTCAAAGATGTCTATTTACAACATATTTTAGAAGCATTGATCACTGTAGCCAATCACAGACATACATGTTGAGCACGTGAACAATGGCCAATCAGGTGTTTAAGAATCCACTCAACACTGCTGGTATCGTGACATTATTAACATTTTAAAATACCCAAGTATCTTTGACAACACTATTTACCAGGGTTATTTTAAGCAAGCTGGTAAACACGGAGATGTTCCCAGGTTTAAATAAAAGAGGTTGGTAATTTTTTTTAATGTACTAGGTTTATATAAAACGCGTCAAACAGTTAACTTAGGCTGAATGTGTCAGTTTAACCCATTCACGAGGACGTCGACGCACTGAAGCATTCTTTGTTTAAATTAGCTCAAAGTTACTGTTAGATGTAATGCAATTACCTTGACAAACTATGCATCAGGAAGACTCAAGCTTCAATTTTAACTTCCATTTTACTCTCAAAATCTTATAGTGACCGTAATTTGTTAACATGTGAATATGAAAAACGGAATCGATGCCTTTTCTTTGAAATATGAGCATCAGCCACAATCACAGAGAAAAAAACTCCTGTAGGAGAAAACGCTTGACAAAACATCTCGCATGTACATTTGGAGATATATTCATGGATTATCACATGTGGGTCAAATTTCGAAAGTAATATTTGTAATTTTTTCCAAAAATGCGCAGTTGTAATAATTTTGAGTGCTGGATACTCTGATGTACTGTGTTTTCACATATTCATATTGGCAGCCTGAGGGCGATCTGTGCACATTTTGTCCACAAATAGCACTAGTAATGAAAAGGCATGTGTGACATTGCGGAAATAACAGGTTTCCAGAGATCGCTATAGCATGCAG
Source organism: Zacco platypus (assembly GCA_038088235.1). Classification (NCBI taxonomy): domain Eukaryota; kingdom Metazoa; phylum Chordata; class Actinopteri; order Cypriniformes; family Xenocyprididae; genus Zacco; species Zacco platypus. The sequence continues at coordinate 3,169,942 of CM076075.1, read as the reverse complement.
ATAGGCACTTTTGAAGAAAATAAACACTTGTGACGATATATGGTTTATCCGTGTTCTTCATGCCATGTCAGGCTTTCATAATAAATTATATTTTTAATGCAATGCTAATCAAGATAGCTTTTATAATTGTGCAGATTGTCTTTTTTATCAGAAGCCACATCAGATTACAGAAGGTTATTTAAAACACTCGACTTGTGAAAAAAAGTAAGTTTAGATCAAGAACTTGGCTTTAATCTCAAATTGTCATGTATTGATGGTGTGTTAAGATACATGCTAGTCCTAAATGCACCTTCCACCTAGCTATTATTATGAACAATTTTTAAATATAAAGCTCACTGAAATGTTACTTTGTTCAAGAAGGGCATTTGATACAGTTTCAAAGGTTAAGTGAGAAGTTTGATGAAAGAAATGTAGGATTAAATCTGCTTGAATAGAAAGTCGTCAGTAATTATAATGAAGACAAAAGTAAAAAATAATCAGAGCCATAACCAGGCCGGAGAGGTGTGAATGTGCACAGGGGAGACTGAGACTTAAGGGGCAGTTTGCACCACAAATAGAGACGATACACTGAACGGATGCTTAGAAGATGACAAACATCAATTAGCATTTTAGTCTTCTTTAAAATAAAATCACATGACATCTTGAAAAACAAGAAAACTCAGTTTTAGATTTTCAGATTTGAAATATAACATGAATAGGCATGTGGCTTTAGCTGGAGTACATTTCTGGATTGCAACAAGGTCAACTTCAATTTTATTCTCCTAAAGATATTTCATTAAAATAAATGGTCTAATAACATTACAAAACTTTAAAGCAATTTATAAAAAATTCTCATTATGACTTTACAGTAAAACTGCAAAATATCTGCTTTCAAATGAGACCACACTTATGCAATACATACTTTTAGTGCAAAGGGTTCATGAACTCTATCTGTTTTAGTTTGGGTATACCAATTCTTGGGATTTTTTTCAAAAGTGGGGCTTCAGGTTAACAGGTTAAAGAAAAGATAAAGCTTTAAGTATAAGCAATTTTTACATGCCATATTCATTTTGTGTTTGTGTACCTTATCAAAGATTTTATTTAAAAAGTACAGGGGTGTACAGGGATGGAGAAGAGTGATCCTGGAGGGCCACTGCCTTGAACAGTTTAGCTCCAACTCTAATGGAAAAAAAAAATCTCCTGCCTGTAGCTTTAGTTATCCTGTAGACCTTCATTAGCTTCATCACCTTCATTCAGGTGAGTATGATTAGGATTGGAGGTAAACTCTGCAGGACAACAGCTCTCCGGGATCAATGTTCCCCACCTCTGGGTTAGTGGGTTGATGAAAAGCTGATAATTATATCATAAATAAAAAAAACAAACAGGGTTACGCAATTAATCAAATCCACAATATGATTATCAAATCATAAAAGGCAGCGATTTTGTACGATGCTCTGCATGTTTAAGAGAACAGTGCTGCACTGTGTTGATTTACATGCAAGCAGTTCACGATCCAGTGTTTTCAGTGGCTCGGATCACAGTAAACGCTGCTCCACATGAACTCCATCTCAGCATGCCGCTAATGTGTATTTGGGAAAGCAAGCGTCATCATTATAATTTCTCACATTTGCATAATTTCCAACATTTTGTGCGGACGGACATTTTACCAGATTTATAACGACAACTGTTTATTGACCTGTATTCAAATAAACATTGACTTATGTCTCCCAGCTGTTTTCCAACAAAATAAAAGCTTTAGGATTTAACCCTTGACCTGACAGTGGAAACACTGCTTTTGTTCTTTTTGCCAGGATGTCTCAGCAGCGGTAATTTATGAGACATTTTCAGATAAATGCTTATTAAAATAGAAACCGCAATATATGACAATAATATTTTTTTTTGCCAAGTCATCCGGCCCTATACTATAAATAATTTTAAAATGAAACACTATTAGGCACAAGAAAAGCTTGCCAGTCACATTCCTGCAATGTGTTTTTAAAGTGCCCCCTATTGTGCTACATTAAAAAAAATGTTACTATCCTATAATTTACATAACTGCATTACCTTTTCTCACAGTGTCTGAGAGGGCTTGATCAAGGATTCAGTCTGTCTTTCTACAGTGTTTGAGGGTGGGACAAAGTAAACTGCGTTCATGGGCAGCAAATGAAGATCGTAAGCTGGCGTTATGCAAAAAGATTGTACGTAGATTTGCTGGCCATTCATTTCGGCAGTTCAGAATCGATTCTCTCTTTTAGGATACAACTTATTGTGTCACGCACTTTGATCTTTAAAACTCTACAGACATTTTACATTCACAAACATCTATATTACACCCTGCATGAAATGTAACATTCGAAAAAGCATAACAGGGGCACTTTAAATTATTTAAATATTTACATAATGCGGAATTAAAATTAAAATTTATGTCAAAGGGGTTGCGCTGACAAAAAGAGTTTAGGAATCCCTAACCTGATCTCACAAGAAAATATAACTATGTTATTAGGTGTTGATTTTGTATTTATTGTACGATGTAAATCATACAAAAACGTGTTATTAGAAAAGACACACATTGAAAACATACGAATTGAGATTGTACAAATTCATACAAATTAGCCACCAATTCACCAAAACAAAAATACTGCCATAAGATGGTGTTGGAATCCCTCTCTAATTAAATCACACAATTAACAAGTTAGTTCACCCAAAAATGAAATTGTCATTAAGTACTCACCCTCACGTTGTTTCAAACCCGTAAGACCTTTGTTCATCTTCAGAACACAAATTAAGATATTTTTGATGAAATCCAAGATGTTATTTTTGATCCCCATATAAAGAAGCCTAAATTCGTAATTCAAGGTCCAGAAAGGTACTAAAGACATCATTAAAATAGTCCACCTGACTATCGTGGTTCAACCTTTATGTTATGAAGTGAATGGAATACTTTGTGTGCATAAAAACAAAACAATAACGACTTAAATTCGTCTCTGCCCTGTCATTCTCCTACGCTGTTTATGTTCAGCACTTCCAGGTTCTAGAAGCAGGAGTTCTGACGTAGAAACTGGAAGCTCTGAACGGAAAACAGCGTAAAAGAATGACAGAAATTTCATTTTTGGGTGAACTAACCCTTTAATATTCAGCCAAGACATTACATGCAAAAGGAACTGTTTAAACAAATCACAACCCATCTAAAGAGCATTCCAGAACAAAATAAATAGTTAAATAATGCAGGCTAAGTTTTGCAAATGAAAACCCATGAGCCATAAAACTACAAAAAGAGACTCTACATCAGAGTAATGTGGTTACTTTTAATCAAAGGTTATCTAAATCAAAGCTTCATTTGAAGCCCCAAAAATTTAAATATGGTGGAATGTGTTTAAATTACACGCAATTATTAAAACCGACACTTAAACCATCAAATGTTTCATCGGTTTTCAAGTCAAAACCGGCATGCGAACATCATACAAGCTGATAAAGGTGTTCATATGAAAGCAAAATCTGTTTCTAACCTTTATCCGAGGACACCGTTTAAAACATTTACACATTATTGTTCATTATGCACAACTAGTGCAAGACTGTGCAATTCACTGATCTGAAAGTGTTATTCTCAGAAAAACGCTAAGAAACAATTATTCAAAACAGTCCCAAAATGCTAAACCTAATAAAGAAAAAATAAACTGAAGAGATGGGGTATATCATTTTGTGAATGACACGTGTTTTATACACCAGAAACCCTGCTGAGCTTTGAACAGAAATCTGTGGGTGTTGAATTTGACAAGTGCTGCTATGAAACTCTCTTGCCATCTTTACATAACTGGATATTTTCGTGATTGACATACAAATGCAATTAAATGATCACTTTAAGCAGAAGCACATCTACATCTATAATATGAACCGTTGAGATGAAAAGTGAGAACGTAGTAAGACTTCCTACAGTACAATATAACATTTATAGTAAAGAGGTTTTGCTAAGCCACAAACAAGCTGGGGTGGAAAACACATACAGGTGTAGGTACGATAGTGGGAAGTGGCAAGTAAATCAGGTTCACAGGAATCTAAACACCGCTTATTCTGATGAGCGTCTTGTTCCACGTGACCAGCATTTGTCATTAAAAACAACAGATTTGGAAATTGTCCTATTCGTGCAAAATCCAACCGGAGCTTTGATTACCGTTTGTGTCCACAAGTCCTCTTAATCCACTTTTTATGACTATTTATTGTGACCCATTATGTTAGTAAATTCAGAACAATAGTTTAGATCGCATCTTTATGGGCGTACTGTTTATACTAAACTAAGTTTCAGTCAAATCTTATTGCTTTCATCATCTCATTTAGGTGGTCAAAAACTTTTTTACTTCCATAATACACGTTTCTGGAATTAAGAGCTGATATACTTCAAGCAAAAACGTTTATTTTAAAATGTATCGTGCAGCTTTTTAAATGGAGCAACAAGATATGATAGATACCACAGAACAAGAAAGGCTTTTAATAGCTTTCAGTGCGCAAAACCATGATGACATGAAACGCATCACAAGAGCGACGCTTCTGCGTAACCTGGGTGTGGAATGATGTGCTTAAAGCAACATGGATAGAGTCACAGTGCTGCGCTTTGAAAAGTTCACGGCACAAAGAGAAGATATTGCAATACTTTAATAAAGGCCTAAATCAATAATGTTAAAAAAAAAAAAAAATGAACAGTGAACACTGAAATATATGAAGCGCATATTGTGAAACTGAACACTTAAGTAAATATGTAGATACCACAAATTTTTAAAAATTTGCATTAAGTATACAAAATTTATAAAACTAATAGAAATAGTCAGGATTTAATAAAAAAAATTAAGTGCATTAAGTAAACAATCATGAAACAGTATTGTAATGAGTAGAATAGAGGTGTGGATGGTATATACATCATATTTGGGCCACGAATACCACGTGTGTACGGGTATATTTCATTTTCTGTTGCTCATTTAAGCTGTTCTGGTTTAAGTAATGCTGCTGACAGTGGGACGTTTGTGGAAGACAGTTATACAAGTTCATCTTGAGGTTGGAATGAAAAACGAACTGTGAAAATGGTTCTGTGAGCCTGACTGTTCCCTGCTGTAGCTCGAGATATGTTATGGCATCGTCCGCTCCGAGACCGCGACGCGAACACTGCCTCGACTCCACAAAACGCTTCCACAATGAGAGAAAGCAGCACTAGCGTGGTGATCCCGCCGGCCGTGTCCATTGTAAAACTGCCTTTCCTCCTCACGCATTACAGTAGGCTCCGCTATAACCAACACACTGTAGTAAACACAAAAGTTGTTAACTTGTCTATTATAGTTTGAGAACTCAAATTATTTTGTGAGTTCAGCTTACAAACACCATTACCTTTGTTTAGATAATTCATTCCTCCCCTAAAACTAAAGTGCAACCACACATACTGGATCTGAAAGCTGATGCGCTCATATTTTCCACTACGCTCACTCCGGATTACTTCTGAGACACTGGCCATGTGTATTTGTTGCGCAACTGGCGTGAACACCATCGTGAAAACTAACTATCGTGAAAGTTAGCTGTATCGATATTTCTGCACAGCCCTACGTGCTTGAATCCTGAACGGAGAATGATTGACCGTCACAGCGGAGAGATGGCGAGTTTCTGTGAACTTTAATTTAACAATGTAAATATTCGTCTGTCCCACACATTAAGCTATGGAATGGCTTCAGATGACTTTGAATATAGCGCACGAAAACTTAATTGAGGCTTCTCTGTTTTTAATTATTGCGACAGGCATATTCAGTTCTGGCACATCATGATCACATCCCAATGGACAAAATGTCCAGTGCGCGCAGGTATTGATTTCATCTTGTTAAATGTCCCGTTTCAACTAAAAATATTTCATTTATTACATAAGTAAAGTGGGTTATGAATGGGATTTCATGTTTACTTTAACAAAACGTGAATAAGCTTGTGTGAAATCAGGGTCAATCTTATGAATATAATGGCAATTATCGCAATATAACTTTCCTCTATAAAATTTCGATATAATGTTTATGCACTAAATAATGCTGAGCATGCATGCTGCAGACAGTCATACTGATAAAAGTTGCCATTTCTGTCGAATATGAGAGAAAAATGGCAAACGCACCAAAAGCGGAACGAAACAGAGCTGCTCGTATGAACCGTACGCCACACTGAACATTTATGAGCTTAGCTCAAAACGCACCACAGCGTGCTCATAGAGCGAAAAGTTTGGTGTAGATAAACCACAAATCAAATGCCTTGATTTAAACTAGTTTAAAGCCAGATGAAACAGCTGACAGCTTCTCAACAACAAAAACAGGAGAAACATTGAGCCACAGCGATACAGGCTAGCTAGAAGGCTTTTCAATCCACAAGTTGCCAACATTTACCATGATTTACCATAGTAAAAGAAACCATGGTATTGTGGCAAAAAATTTGGGATATTCATATCAAATTTTATTACATTATTAATGTAGACATTAAATATATTAATAGAGTAATGGAATATAATTACAGTATTTATTGTTATTAAGCTATAGCCGCATTTATGAATTTGCATTATACTAAACCTCTTCAGGCTACTGTTTTTCATCAATACCATAGAAGAAAATTGTTACTTTTGCAATGTATGGTTTTACTTGTGGTTAACATGGTCCAAATACTATGGGAGACCATAGTCAGTTTTACCCTATAAAAATGAGGTTGTAACAATTTTTACAGATGTTACCATTTTTGTCAAGGAACATAAGTGTACATCTGCATCCAAACTCAAGCTACCACTGTCACTCAACTCAACGGTCTAATGTGCATTTTTAAGAGACAAGACATGTAACAATAATTAATGTTCACCTGTTTAACAAGTCTTTGTCATGTTATAATGATAAAACTACAATTAACTGCTCCGGGTGTGTGTTCATGGTGTGTGTGTGTGTGTGCCTCAGGAGCAAAAATCTGCCTTCAAACTAATAATTGTTTGTTTTTAATTTAATGCCATGCCAGCTACCACAGTTATAATCATGATGAGAAAGAGAAAAAAAAGGGTTCTAAAATAATCATTTGACATTTATCGTATTAATTATCGATATTGACTGATTTGAAAATTTATTTTTTGGCCATATCGCCCAGTCCTACTTATGGGAGGTTCATATGAGACAACTTGAAGTACTTTTGGGGTATAAAATAAAAGCCTACAATGCAACATTTGTCCAGTGTTGGGGGTTATTGTGGGATGGGGGGGGGGGGGGGCAGGGATTTATGGGACTCTTAACCTAGATACATTTTTCTCAGGACAAATGTCATTTTCAATATGGATGCTATTGCCAATAGCATGGATCCTAGCAGGACAGGGCGCTCAAAGTCTGGGGTCAAGTTGATTCATGGCTTAACAATTGGCACTGGTCACATGCTCCTCTGGCATATTGAAATGGCTAGTAAACAAACATTAGAAAAACATTAGAAACACACTATGAGGCTACAAGAGAGTTGGGTACATCAGTGTGCAAATTAAGGCAATTAAGTAGTTCTCTTTTTTCATTTCCAGAAGTGGTGAGGAGTGAGACATGCATTTGGAGAAACATTTCTTACAGAAAATTTAGAGGTCCAATTCTGTGTTGAACCATTTTGTGCAAGTATGGCATTCAAAAGAAAATATATTCAGACTTCATACTAAAAGCTAAAACATTAATATTTCTTAATCCTATACATACAAATTCTCACAATCACACATTCTTGTCTTGTTTCTTGAAAGATCTGCAAACTTAGTCTACACTTCAGGTAGGCATTTATAATAACCTACATTAAAAAAAAACTCCTGTTGTCTTAATTTAGGAAATGCAGAGAGAAATGACTGCCAAAGTGTGCTATAGCATCCCACCCTTAAACTGGCAAATGACTTGCTGAAGGTATCGTGTTATCACTGCAGTGCATTCGAAGGCAATATTTTACAACCAATAGGCCCAGAGACAAAAACGTAACAAACTTAACTTTCCCAAGGACTTTACTGTTTATTCTATTACACAATTATGTTGAAGAACAGAGTAACAGCCCGCAGGAAACAATGACGTAATGTTCACCAACAAATAAAGTTTGTCAAATCATTACATCCATCTTGTGAGGTTCACGGTTCCCATTTTGGGCTTCCTGTATCATTTCATAATACTATCTGCCCGTGTTAGATCTAATGGTAGCTTCATCAACCCTATACAATGCAAGTAAATCACTCACATATGGAACTAAAAAAAAAATCTCTTTAATCAGCCAATGGCTAGTAAAATGTCATTTCTACGAGGCAAAAAAATAAGTTTAGCACATATAATTTTGTTGCCTGCTGAGCTTTACACACTGTCGAGCGCCCTCAACATGAGAGAAGAGAGGTTTACACATGCTACCTAAAGAGAATTGACACACTATATCTAAATGCAAGGCTTGATAATAAGGACTGCACGATGGCCAAGAGTTGATAGAACAGTCACTGTCCCATTTGGGCAAGTGCTGCATCATAAAAATGTATCATTTGCATGTGTTTTTAACCCTTACCAATTTAAGTATGAAAAGGTGTGTGTGAACATATCTGAAGCACGCACACAGAAAGCCACGTCTCACAGCACGCAAATACTGCACTGAGTTCTCCTTCACGTCTTCTTGCGCTTGAACAGACAATATCATACAAAATTATGTTAAAAAGACCTTCTTGGCAAATGTCCTTGTAAACAGACGATATTAAGTGAACGTAAACGGTCAAGAAAGACATGTAACAGTATCAGTATATTGGATCCGTACAATTATGTCTTAAAGTGACAGCAACAACAAAATTAAATCAATTGTTCTTCATTGAATAGATTTTGTAACTTTAATAATTTATAAATTACATATTCATCTATAATTTATTCAGTGAAGACTATGCTGTGTTATTTTACATTTAATTATTCATTAAATTTTTGTACCTAATCTGTATCTAACTACTAAGGGTGGGAATCTTTAGTCACCTCATGATCCGATCAGATTCCGATTCTGGGAGTCACGATCCGATTCAAAAACAATCTACTTTTTTTTTTCTTAATTAGTTTACCGACTTGAAAATCTTAAAATCCTTTCATTTACATATCCTACATAAGTAATAAGTACTTTGATTGAAAAAAATAAATAAAACGTTTAACCCCTTAAGATATAACTGAATGCGTCTAGGCCCTACATTAAGTTTGCGTCATAAAACCATTTTGAGACGCAAGTACATTAAACCACTTACACAGAGTCGTGCACAGCCGCATGCGCGAGTGGTCTTCACAAAGAATGCGCGAGTCAGCATTTGAAAAAAAAATATTTTTTTTTTTTAGACTTCTATTGTTTATTTGTGCTATTGCTCGTAGATTATTATTTTATTACAAACTGCTTACTTGTCTTTAATATGTATGTGTACCGAGAGCCGTTTTTTTTTTTTTTTTTTTTTGGACCGGTACATAATTGGGTCAATAGCGGACTACCGATAATCTTCAGGGACCAACGATACCATACTTGCATTGTTTTATCTATGCATACTTCGGTGTTAATGTCGAATTAGAAACTGCTGCTTGTCATTTGTCAACAAAGGAGGCAACACTAGTAACAATGAAACATTTACAAACAAAACACGCCATCTACCTCACGCAACGCGCTGTATTTACTATGTCTCCGTCTCCCAGATCCAGCTGTAACCGCCCTGCCTCAGTCTCAGGCAAAGGCAACATTCATTATAAAATAAGTCTTTAGTCAGGACTAGTTAGAGTTTGGAATCAAATACTTAAGGTCAGGAATTAGATACTTGTTATAAAATTAAAATTTCGATTGCTCTTATCTAGTCCTTTGTGTGCATTTCAATATGAACCATTCAAGCGCGAGACGACTCGCAGGCTTTTTCTGTGACGCACACACATTCAAAGCGCGCTCACAGAAAAAGAGATTTTAATGTGATTTTAAACCAAACTCGCATTGTTTTCTGTGCTGCGCGCTTGTGTAACAGTGCAGATCCGTGCAGCTCTTAAAGTGACAGCACAAATATTCCTGCTGCCGTCTCTATAACACTAATCAAACAACAAAAGACAGAAAATTCCCTCGTTCTTGACTGAGTTACTTTAGTAACTAGTAAAGTTATATTTTAATTCATAAAGTGGATTATTTTACATTTGATTACAGTTTCTGTACGTGAATACCTGAAAAACACTTTATTTCAATCAAATCTTGGTTGAGTTATATTTGTTGCGATCGCTAATTTTTTATTTGTCCTTTTTTGATTACGGAGTGTTTTGTCTTTAATGATTGAAATTTACATTTGTTAGGCTAGTGGGTTTTACTATGGTACTTTTAAACCACAGGCAAAAGTTCCTTGTGTAAGTGTGTTCTTTAGCCTGTTGATTTTTGTTCATGACACAATAAAATGTTTTGCAATAAGACTTAAATGTGAATGATATCCAAGGTTCTTTTCATTTACCTTATTGGAATTCAAATTAGGAATCGATCGGAAATAAGCAGAACCGAAATCGTTACAATTCTGGTGGTGGAATTAAAAAGACACTTTACCTATTCTCTGCTTTATTTTAAAAATGTGCCTTTTTATGTTTGCTTTGAGGCATTTGTAAGCTACAGTACTAAAGTTCAACAGTAATAAAATAACTTGAAATTTTCAACAGCTTTCCACATAATATATTTTTACACCAAATTATCGATAAGTACCGTATCGATAAAATTCAAACGATACCCATCCCTAGTCTTTAATAATGTTAGAAATTTGTATTTCATATTATATTTATATTCAATTTTTTCATTCGTTTTATTCCTACATTCCATGTAAAAAGTCTGGTAGGTAAAACAGAAAATTTATTAGCAAATGGCAACAAGCATCAGTGTGTCCATAGAGAGTTGTTCATTATTTAAAAAGAAGCATAAACTGTCTGAACAAGCTGTTGCCGTTCAAAAACACTAATTATATCTAAATATTGAGCGGTCTTAAACATGCCTGTTCCTATCATTTTGCTTGCTTGACACTACCACTGGGAGGAGAAACAAATGGCTTTCATAATTACTTTTCCCCTGTTATAACTGACATGAGATCAGCTCAAGTAAACTAAAATTGGTCCTGAAGCCTGCTGAGAGATCGTATAAAGAAGCAAGAGCAACCCTGCCATAAAGGAGATACATTCTGGACACTATGAAGGACAGTACAGTAAGTACTTTGCCTTTTCATTCATAAATGAGGAATTGATTGGCACATGAAAATGGTCTCTGAGGTGATTAGAGGGTTTGGAAAAATAAGAGTCAATTTTTTTTTTCAGAGGTGGAGCAAGTCATCACATTAAGATGAACATTTTGTTTTTGAATAATACACTGATGAATTACTTACAGTTTCCTTACACAAAACTAGGAACTATATAAAGGAAATAGGGTCAATTTTGATTTCATGTTTTTTTTTTTTTTTTTAACTGGGTGCTCATTTGCTAATTACCAAACAAATATCTTACAATATATTAAAAATGGTAATTACCTAGACTACGCTGCTTTCTTTGGTCAACGGGAAGACCATTAACCCTCGGGCAGAACCACCCTCTCTTCACACACACAATCTTGTTCATCTTCATTCTGTACCACTCAATTTTATCCACATCCATCCACAACAAATCTAAATGCTACACACATATAATGAACTGAATAATATAAAAAAAACAGCATCCCCTTCCCAAACAATACATTCTGGATGTCAAGAAACTTAACTGCCAAACCAAGATTGTCAACAGCCTCTTTAACCCCAATCTTCACCACACCTGTCCCACACTGGACTCATCCTGTCAGCATGAAGGTAACGGCAAGCGCTATGCGAACTTACCAGCCGTGTGCAAATGCCCCAACCAGCAGCCTAGGGCGACAAGAAGGTGGACAATAATGGGGAGAGGAAAAAGGGGGAAAGAATGAAAAAAAAAAAAAGTTGAGTTTAGTCAAATGTGTTATTCCATTAAGTGATGACAACGTAAAATCAGAGATGAGTTAAATTGCAACTGCAGACTAAGGTGGCAGCCATTTTGTTCAGTAATATAATCAAAACTGATGGCAAATGTCATTCTTTGATAAGCAAGACATTTTAGAAACACTAAAACCTACGGTGTAATATCAAAAGCAAAGGATAATGACAAATACCGAATGAGTATAAATGCTCACATTTTATAACCCCTATACGACTTTGAATGAGATTATAAAACGAGGCTCTAATAACATTCAACTACACTGACAGGGACAGAACACATTATAACTTAATAAACTAAGCTCGTTTCATGCTTTACTAACTGTACCTTTCCAACTGCCTCACTTAAAATATACAAATTATGTTCAATATGTAGGCATTGTGCATTCAATCCAGCAACTATGCTGCTTTTCTACACATGTGAGGAGAATAGAGATTTTTGCTGTCGTTTACATTCGAGTGTGCGAAATCATAAACCGAGTATGTATATCCACATCATTAAAATTTTACGAGTTAACACATGCACATACAAAACACACACACGTACAGACGAAATTAACGGCGACCGTGACGCATAAAAACGGTGTCCAGGTCGTCAGCTCGCGAGGATTTCAAAGACAAAACACGGTTTAACGTGAAGACGAGCAATATTTGCGTTCAAACGAGTCGAACGGCCTTCCTTCTCACAACGACACCACCATTAAAGCCACTTCAGCGAGCTAAGCAACGTCCATGACGTTCAAACTACCAGACGTCAAATATACGACCCAAAACACAAACACTTACAGAACCGCTCAAGAAAAGCGACCACAACGCCAAACAATTACCGAACAGCCCAGGACATGTCAAAAACACCCTATGCAGTGTGCACACTACTGATACTTCTACCTCCCTAAAGAGAGGGTGAAGTGATCTCGATGATTAGGAGTTGAATTCCTTCATATGACCATAAGAACAAAACAAACCCAGCGCTAGATCCAATCCAGCGCAGTTCGCCGACTGTGAGTGTGTATTTGGACTGTTGACATGAAAATACGACACGATTATGAAGGCCGTTCTCAACACAGGCCTGAGTCGATCCTTTTGTTTATTTTTGCCCAGTCCATGAAACGAACCCCAATCAGCCGAGACCCGCTTACTGCCCTCACACGACCGAACCACACAAAACGTCACCTCAAAAGAACATTCACGAGTTTAGTGAGACATAAATGAACATAATACAGAATGATAAGTTAATTTTCTCACTCCAAGGCCTTACACACCGGTCTCGCGTTTTGTGGCCCTGCAAATGCGCTTTCGCTAAATCAAAACATCTGCGGCGGTTCTATAAAAATAGCATAAACGTTCAAAACTACGTTGCCACGGTTGTTGTAAGGCACCGCGGAGGAGAACACACGATGAGGAGAGAATTAAAGTGAAGTTCACGGAGTCCAGGTGATAATCACGGTCGGCTAACGCTAGCCATCACGCTAGCCATGCTAAGTTAAATAAAACACCGAAAACCATCACAGCAGCTAGCTACTCACAAATTAACAACATTTACAAGACTGACAAACAGTTTGGAATGGTTTCAAGTTCTGGATAAGAATAATGGCACGGTTTTGTTTTGAGTTGTCTTTGATGCTAACTGTTAGCACGGCTAACCGATGCTAATCTGCTGAAGGAACGAAGCGTGACAAGCGATTATCAACAAATAACGGGCATTAATTACAACAGCAAAACCTAAACACAGTATAATGTGAACATTCAACACAATAGCACTAAAAATGTGGAGACTATTTACCGATGTTGGCAGTATTTGGCCTACATATGCCAAAGCTAAAGAGCAAAGCCGGTCTCCTGTCGACGTGTATGCGGGCAAGATCAGGTCAAAGTGACTGAAGACGTAAACAAACTACCAGCACCAGCAAACTACACTAATCAACATTTCACCTGAACACGACTGGATACAACACGCGAATCAACACTTGTGATGGATGAAAACTTCCTCCATTTTCAAGCAGACGTTTTGTGGCGTTACAAACAAAATAAAGGAGAAATGGAGAGAAACTTGTATTCGTTTCTCGTTACCTTCTAGTTTGTGGACTAACGTCAGAATATTATTATTTATTTGAGCGGATCTCCAAATTGGCCCATCCCTTAAAAACTCCCCAAAAACACCAGAAATATTAATCGTCATATGCATTGTGCTAACCATCATCTTTATGGTTATAATGTCCTGTGTATTTCTTTCAAAGGGGATGTAAACGAGTCTCAATTCGCTCACGATATCTTCACCAACGTTATTAAAAAAGACTCGAGTGGCTTATTGTCTCCACCATTATATCAATGCCAAAAAGTGAATACATAACACTAATGCATAAACAGTAACAAACAAGGGAAACAGGAAAAGGGCTCGAGGGATGACAACTGGAAACCATTTTTTTTTTCTTTCGTCTGGCTTTTCTCACTCATATTACACGGCTGCTGATTCACACGAAGGGCTCCGATGCGCATAGGACGTAAGACGATTTCCCAGACATTGAAGTTAAATATATACGTGTGTATTTTTGGTGTTATTGTAATTACCTATTTGTTCCAGTGTTGTAGTAGCTGTTAGACACAGTGCAGCAGCAGCAGCTTTACCTTCATCAGCTGAGCGACCTGCGAACTGCCGCATCACCTCCGCTCCCACAGCGCTCTCAGCTTCCGCCACGCACTACTTCCAACGCCAAAGAACAACGATTGCGACAACAACCGGCGCGCGAAAGCCTTTTCAACCACCGTTACTACGAGAATAACGTCCGCTGGAGTTATTGCGAACGGGTTGTGTCACCTTTAGCCCGGCGCTTTATGACTAAATGCATCGGTAGCGTACGTCAAGATTTCATAGTATCAATCCGCCAGGTCGTGACCCCCCCACCACCACCATCTTAAAAACCGTTCACCCTTACATCATTTTATGTTAACTATTTTTTTTAAATGATTTTAGACTGTTTACGTGTGTGTTTCGGTCAAGATATGTGTGAATATTTGCACATAAAACCAATTTTTGTAGAAAAAGGTTTTTTTTTTGTATACCGGTTGCCATGGTAACAATTAAGCGTCAAAATATGGCAACTCTTCTGGATGAAGTTATGTTTGAAACCGCTGGACAAGGTCCACCTCCATCTAAAGACTTCTACCAATTTATTATCAAACAAAAGGAGGTAGGCCTGTTTACCAGTGCTCAGAATAGTGATTCAACTGAGATTACGAGGGACCAAAATTTAAATTTGGTCATTTTTTTTTTTTGCATTACCTGAACTGCAAAAATTGATGTTAAAGTCGACATGAGACATGCATTGCAATTGTTTTTTCTTCCCTGTGGTGACGTATATCCAAGTGAAACTGCTTCTCGAACAAGAAAAAATGTAGGCCGGGACTTGATTTTGTGCTGTCAAATTGGATTTTTGAAAGGTCGTGGTTTGCTATTGTAGTGTCACGTGACTGACAGGTTGTCCCGCCCTCGCAACAGTAAACGGGTCATCAGAGAAGAGATCATGTGTGTAATTTGCGATGAAATGCATACATTTTAACAATAATAATATGCATGGATAAATCATTCATAGTCATTTCTGCAATATTCCATAAAAATAAGAATGTCAATTCTGATTTCATGATGATCATCATCAGCCAAACTAACATAAAAAAAAACTGTTTTAAGCATAATGTTTCATAACACTTTATTACTGACAGGTCATATGGAGGTGGTGGAAGATTTCCGTCCGGTCTGAATTCAGAGGGACACCGCCTGGAGAGATAAAAATGTTCCACAATGACTTTTTGCATGATTCAAAGTTGCAGGGTAAAAGCTATTCTCCAGCTTTACATTTAAATGTAATTTACATGTAATCATAATTTGAATATGTGATTGATATTCATGATTTTAGAGCAGCTAGCTGTGGTGTTTGGCACCAGGATTTTAGAGTACACTTTGGCTCTGTGTCAAGGGCATTTCGATTACCTAGAGCGTTTACCAGATCGGCTGCTCCTCAAAATCCTCTCCTACATCTCCATCCAGGACATTGGCCGTCTCAGCCAAACCTCAACCAGGTTTAAGAAGGTTAGAACAATACTCTTCAATACTCTTTCCCCTTTTTTTTTAGCTAAATGAAGCTTGTATGTCAATCAGATTATAGTTTTGTTACTGATTTTTCAAAAACATTGTAAAAATGTAGTGATATTTTTTGACCTTTGCGCTGTAGAACTTCAGAAATTATGTTTTTATGTTAATGTACACGTGTGTCCAGATATGCAACTCGGAGGAAATCTGGAAGCGGACTGTGCTGGGTCATTGCGATTTGATAACCGAAGACATGGAGATGCTGGCGAAAGCCATGGGTTGGAAGAACATCTTTTTAAAATTTTATTACAATAAAGAACATGAGGAAGAAGATAAAGCCAATACTGCATCTCCATGAACTAACTTTAAATAAACAGGACAATCAAAATGATGTTCATTAATTTGCTACTTCTGTCTTTTCATGCTTGCAGTTGTTTATTAAAGAAGTTTATGAAACATTCAAATTGTGAGTGCTAAAATATTCAAGCATTACTTTGATATTATTGATGTTACAAATAATCCATAGTTATTCATTTTTATGCGTGGTGTAATTCGAAGGTATTTTGGATGTTTACTAAGTCTTTTTGTGTAGAATATGATCAAATCATTCACCAAGCCAGTAGTAGTCTAACATAATGTCTGTTTGGCTCTTTTCAGTAACTGAAATGTGGATAGTGACCGGCAGATGGCGCACGTTAATTGAGTGTTTATGCAAAACCAATGCAACACTGCATGGTCATAATAAAGTAGGCCTTATTAAACATAAAACCACTCAAAGTGATCAACTCCTTGCTTTATTTCCTTATTTTAAGTGTTAGTGGTTTTGAAATGGGAAGTCAGAGTATTTTAGATGATCTATTTAACAAATAAATATCTAATTTAGTCTTAAAAATATACAACATTAACAGGCAGTCGATTTCTGTATAGACACATAGTGGTAAATAAAAATGCATTTTCACATTAACATCTCTGGACATGATGCCACACAATATGCTGTTTGATTTGAGAAGAATTTTATATGTTTATTTTTAATTTTATATTTCACTTACATAGTAAAAACGAAGCCTTCCATACAATATATTTTATTGAAATATATTATAGGGCATTTGATGGCTTTTCAGCACTGTGTAAAATGTCAGTCCCTCCAGAAAAACGCGATTATGCGATCATGTGATTTCATGCATAATCAGCCAAAGTCCGCATATTTATACGGGGTCGCATTTTTTTTGCACTTTCACCGCATAAATTGCCGATTTTAGTAAGCAAAATATGCGGGGCTAGCATGATATCATAATCCCTGTATTTTCGTTGCAAAAAAGTCACATATATCTTAGCAGAAAGTTGAAAAATGTTGTTTACTTCACACAAGTAAAGCGCCTTATTTTCCCGCTATTGCCATGGGAACCTTATGAAGTGACGTAATTACGCGACGTGAACATCATCTACAAACCCCGCGGTGAAACCGTGATGAAGCACACAAATCATTCTCATTTTCCTACAAAAATAAGCGCAAAACACCGCGCGAAACAGTTTCCCGATGTGTCACATGACAGTGGGGGCAAATTACGACGCTGTATATTAGTAGTATGTAAAATAATTTACGTTGCAGTAAGAGATGCTCTTTGTGCTTTGTAGCTACCTCTGTAAAACAGGAAGCAAACATTTTTTTTTTTATATTTTATTTATTCATTTTTACAGAAGTTGTTGAATATTCCTTTTGTAAAGATACAGAACTTGTTTGCCTCAATGTTTAGTAAGTTTGAGCCTTGTGTTAATGAACGTCTGACATAAAACAGAATGAGAACTTCAATATTCTGTGATTTAGTATGCTTGAAGTAATAAGAAATGACTTTTTACATGAAGGTAGTAGTCTAATGAGAACAGGGTGTTGGTGAATCACCTTTTTTCCTCTTTTGCATCAAACCGCAGTTTTTGCAAGTTCCCGCAATTTCATCGCATAAAATTGCAAAAATATCCCCGCATATTCCATCGCATTTTTTTTAAGAAAATGTGCCGCATAATCAAGGATTTTTGCCCGCGACAATCTCAAAAAAAAATCCGCGTTTTTCTGGACGGACTGAACTATTATGAAAGTTAAAAAGGTTGTATCATTCGGCCTATAGGTGGCGACACGTGACCTTCTTAGTGAGTTATTAATTGAACAATTCTGGTCAACCGCATTGATTCTTTCTGAAACGAAACACCACTCGGAGACGCAGCGGTCGATGTAAGTTCCTTAATAATAATGTCTTGTTTATCGAATTGTTGTATAAAAGTAATCATATCTATAGTCGTGCTGTTGTACTGAATATTATCTGGGCTGGGGTTATACTGCGGTGTCTTGTTTACAGCCAAACCAGCCGTGTGATACTGCTTAACCTGACTAGAACATATATACAACGCGATATGTCCAGACTTGCCATTTGCTTATTCAGTTATAGACTCCGTCTGAATGTCAGGGTGATTTTTTTTTTCTTTCTTTCTTTTTTTGTGATCACTTGATTACCCAGCAGTTATATCATAAAAAATGATAGGCTTACTGGAATTTTATTTTGAGGGACAGAAAGTGTTATACTAATCTAAGACTGTTTCGGACTGAGAGTTTGAAATTAGCATGCGAAACTAGTGAACATTCATTTGGAAACTAGAGTCAGAACTAATAACATCAACTAATTAATAACATCAACCCCTTGTTTTGCTGCTTATCTTTTTTTTTTTAGCTATCATAACTTTTTATAACACTTTATTTTAGTGTTCTTGTTACACATGTACTCACTGTAGTAGCCTAATAACTGTAAATTATATATATATATATATATATATATATATATATATATATATGTGTGAAATGAATGTAAGCTATATTTTAGTTTGATGATGGTTTTTTTTATTATTTAATTTTTGTATTTTTAGGGGATTTATGATACTAAATTATATTTATGGATTAGTTATGATCCATTTGTTACCTGTTAATCACTTTTTGAGCATAGACCTGAAAATGAAATTTCCTACTTAAACTGTCGTAAATCTTGAATGCTTTGGAGCACAGACTTATGTTTGGTATCGTTTTAAAGACACTTGGCAGATTATTGCTGAAGTAAAAAAGTGAAATTAAAAAATATATAATAGAAGTTTAAGTTTATTATTATGAAAGATGCATCAAAATATTATTTTTAAATTTGTGAAACTGACAAAATCTAAAGTTGTGTTCAGAATTTGAGGTTGATATCTCAAAAAATGAGCATTCAGTAAGATTTTGTTTGGGCAGAGTACCAAATGTTTCCACTAGATGAAATTCACTTTCCAGTCATTTCCAATGAGGTCATTTTTGCACGCCAACAGTACAAGTTTGATCATTTTTTTCAGGACCATTATCAAATCAAGTCCATGATTTTTTTTGTTTTCGCATAGCAATTTCCAAAACGTTTTTTTTTTTTTGCACCATTCGGATGAACAAAAAAATTCTAAAAAAAAGAAAAACGTAAAACATGAATGTAAAATTTTTCGCTAAAATGACCAAACAGAAAAAAAAAGGTCATTAGCAAATAATACAGTTTAAGATGATGAACGGATGAGCCAATGTGATCTTCAGCAAGTCTTTATTATTTTTCCAAAAAGTAACAGGCAAAAAAAATTGTATTTAACTGCTTTTGAGTTCTCTCACAAAACTTTTGTTTCCCCTGAGAAACCTTGTGTTGTTCGCTCACAAAAATGATGTGATGGAAATAAAATGCGGTTGAAAGAAAAATGACTCGGGTTACGCTTCTAACCATGGTTCCCTGAGAAGGGAAATGAGACACTGCGCACCCTAGAGGACACTTTGGTAAATGCCCCAGGCATGACTTGTGTCTGAAGCGCATTTGTGTGAACTTGACATTGGCCGGCATCAGTCTATGATGTAATACGTGAGTATAAGGGGCCGTTCAGATCGTGTCTTTTGCGTGCGCATATTCATTATTTCCTATGTAGGCGCGCGGCACATACGGTGCGGCACGCTCGTTTTTTCAGGCGCGCCTGTGCCGCAAGATGAAAACATCTCAACTTTTCAGAATGCCGCAAGCGCACCGCAGGTCATGTGACAAGAACCATCCAATCACCCCTTTCCCTAACGGTAGCCTAATCACCTCAGACAAACGCAGAGTCATTGTGCAGGAGAGATGGTTTCACGGCAGAAGCTGTTTGGTGATGCTTGGGCCAGTTTTTCTTAAAAGATTATCAAGCTGGTCCTTGTCATTTTCTGAAATAGACTTTGAATCTCTCATCGTCCAGACAGAGCTCTTGGATAAGTTTGTGAAATTCTCCGTGGTGCACCCAAACACTGCAGGAGTTTGTTTTTTCTTCTCCATAAATAAATCTTGTACTAGAGCTACTGCAAGGGCGTTTCGGTGATGGAAATCCGTTCCTCCCGAACGCTTGCAAAAGCTCTTGCAAAAGAAGGCGGAAGCGACGCGGCCGCACTTTCCACGCTTTTTTAGGCGCAATATGTGAACCTAAAAGAGCTCCTGTAGAACACGTCATCAGCTTCCTTGTCTGAAGGAGATGCACACAGGAATACCTGAAGCATGGCAACAGGACACATTGTCTCGTTACCCCTTCTCAGGGAACCATGGTTTCATGCATAACTTGAGACGTTCCCTTTCGAATGGATACTTGCACTGTGTCCCCTTGAGGACACTTTGGGGAATGTGTACCCACTCCCTCATGCTGAAGGGATGAGTTCCTTATCGGCTGACATTAAGGCTGCATCTGAAAACTTAGGCAGCTGACTTGTTCACTCGCTACCCTATCAGACAGTGACTTTACAGGCAGCATTTGTGCACAAAGGCACCTAACGAAACGATTTCGATTTCGGACAGACTTCTGAGGCAGTGCAACGATTTAATAATCTTCTGCAAAGTAGTGCGAGCTTTGGTGATAAAGCAAATATTTAAGCTCTACAATAGTAATTTCTCTCTAGAAATGACATCAAAAGTATAAAACAATGGTCAAAAACGTGAATTTACTCACAAACTGACCACCAAATGCAAGTTTCAGACCCCATCTTTATTTTTTTAGCGCAACTGTCACAGAATGGAAAGCACAGGATTGTGGGATATCAAAGGCAGCAAAGGATACATCTATGCTGCCTTCAAAAATCGATCAGATGGAGGTATCTCAGGAAACAGGAAGTGAAGCTAATATTGGATTCGGACATGCTTTTATGCCTTCCTACCTTGGGATACATCCTCCAAAGTTAGAATTTTTTCAGTTTTCGGATGCAGCCTACGTCAAAGACTCTTAAGGCTCCAAACTTGATCCTGGAGGGCCACTGTCCTGCAGAGTTTAGGTAACCCCAATGGTGTCTCAACGGTGATGCTGAAATGTCCAGCAGACAAAACCGGGGCAACAAGATTTCTGTGCTTCTCCATTAGTCCTGACAGGTTAAGCCACAAGTGATTCTCCGTGGTGACCAGTGCAGCAAGAGAGCGGCCGATGGGTTGGGCAACCTACTTGGTCACACAGAGGGCAAGATCAGAAGAGCAGCGAGCAAGAGCAGGAACCATGCTCCCCGCCACATCAGCATCCTTCAGCAGGTCCGCCTGGATTTGCCCGCAATACCGCTACTGTATGCAGGGTACCGCCAAGGAGTCAGGTTCAGATGTAGCATCCGCCTGGACTCCTATCACGTCTAGCTCATCGGAACTAGACTAAGCAACATGCTCTCCACTGGATCGGAAGAATCTGGAGAACAGGCTTCCAGATTTGGCTCAAGAGCAACTGAACTGGCGACTGAGGATTGAGAAAGGGAAAGACCCATCCCAAGCAAACCTCACGAGTGTAGCCGGCGCTCTGTCTTGGCACTGGACGGTGCAGACACTTGGTTCCCTTCCCCCTTGAACAAAGCCAAGAGGGAATGCAGCTGCTTTACTGTCAATGAATCACAGTCTCCCTTGAGAGCCGACCGTGTATGCTGTGCTCTGAGACATATCACACACAGCTCATGAGGATCACTGTTTGTGATGAATCTTTCGCACACTGGAACACATTTCTTAAATTTGCGCCCACTCATGCTTTCCACACAAATTTTCCTTTTTGGTCACTTCGGCAAACATGCACACACAAACAGACGGCTCCTAAAGACGTGACATGTTCTACAGGTGCCCTTTTAGACTTGTGGTCTCATCAGTTGTATGTCACAGGCTGTCGTCGGCCAATGTCAAGTTCATTGTTTTGTTTTCACATGGGCTTCAGACACCGGTCATGCCTGGACACTTTCCCCAAAGTGTCCTCTAGAGCAGTGGTTCCCAAACCTGTCCTGAAGGACCACCAGCACTGCACATTTTTTATGTTGCCCTTATTTGACACACCTACTTCAGGTCTTGCAGTCTCTACTAATGAGCTGATGAGTTGAATCAGGTGTGTTAGATGAGAGAGACATCCAAAACGTGCAGTGCTGGTGGTCCTTCAGGACAGGTTTGGGAACCACTGCTCTAGAGGACGTAGTGTGAGCTGCCATTCAAAAGGGAACTATATTTCAGTGTTTTTGTGAGCAAGTGCAAAGTGTCTCTGCGTGTCTCACAAACGGTATTTTAGAACTCACAATGAAGATGATTCGGTTCAAAAGTCTTTAATGTATAATTAACACAAAGAAACTCAGAAGAAGGCCCGGCAACATATCAACACTATACATAGACAAGTCAGGAAAACTTACTAAAGAAACAAAGGAGCTTACACTGATCAGGTATAACATTGATTATGGTATCTGGCACTAAGATGTTAGCAGCCGATCCTTTAAGTCCTATAAGTTGTGAGGTGGGGCCTCCATGGATCGGACTTGTTTGTTCAGCACATCCCACAGATGCTTGATTGGATTGAGATCTGGGGTATTTGGAGGCCAAGTCAACACCTCAAACTCATCGTTGTGCTCCTCAAACCATTCCTGAACCATTTTTGCTTTGTGGTAGGGCGCATTATCCTGCTAAAAGAGGCCAAAGCCACCAGGGAACACCGTTTCCATGAAAGGGTGTACATAGTCTTCAACAATGCTTCGGTAGGTGGTACGTGTCAAAGTAACATCCACATGGATGGCAGGACCCAAGGTTTCCCAGCAGAATATTGCCCAAAGCATCACACTGCCTCTGCCGGCTTGTCTTCTTCCCATAGTGCATCCTGTTGACATGTGTTCCCCAGGTAAGTGCCATCCCTGCCATCCACTTGATGTAGAAGAAAATGTGATTCGTCTGACAACCTTCTTCCATTGCTCCGTGGTCCAGTTTTGATGCTCACGTGCTCACTGTTGGTGCTTTCGGCGGTGGACAAGGATCAGCATGGACACCCTGCCTGGTCTGCAGCTATGCAGCCCCATACACAACAAACTATGATGCACTGTGTATTCTGACACCTCTCTATCAGAACCAGCATTAACGTCTTGAGCAATCTGAGTCTGTTGGATGGAACCACATGGGTTCACCACTGTTCAGACTGGAAACACCTACGAGAGCTGCAGTTTTGGTGATGCCCTTACCCAGTCACCTAGCCATCACAATTTGGCCCTTGTCAAACTCTCTCAAATCCTTACACTTCTAACACATCAACTTTGAGGAGAAAATGTTCACTTGCTGCCTAATATATCCCATCCACTAACAGGTGCCTTGATGAAGACATATTCAGTGTTATTCGCTTAACCTGCCAGTGGTCATAATGTTATGCCTGAACGGGTATATACTGAAAGCAAACAAAGGGAACTAATGAGGAAACACCTGAAATCAATGATTAATCGAATGAGTAACCATAGTAACAGATATCAAAAACAGGCAACAGCAATGACAGAAAACTAACTCAAAACAGAACTTAACTGTGACACTTGGGGGAACGCAAACATTTTAAATGGCAAAGGCATTGAAATACAATTTTTCATTCCATCTCATTTATTTTTCCATCACCATGTCTCCTTTAGGGCTCCATAACAAAGACATTTAGAACATACAACAAAATATTAATTAAATTTTGTCATACAGGGAAGTCTAGGAGTAGTTACCACACTTTTTACACTAATATTTCTGAGGGTGGTTTTACCTTGTTATTACTCAGGAAGAAACAACAACAATTTAACGCATATTGACCTTATAATGGGTTGTGGCACTGACATTAGAAGCCGAAAGTTTAATTCTTAGAGATTTCTCTATGGGGTTTTATAATGGGGGTTTTCAATTTATGAGTAAAATAAAGCCAGGTAAACATAACTTGATGAAACTTTGACATTTGTTCTACAACATACACTGCACACACATACACATGCCTTATCCAGTTATTAAAAATGTACGTTTTTAAAAATGAATATAACTACTTAAATTTGGGTTGTCAATATGGATATGTTTAATTTAGATTCTAGAACAAAACGTCAAAGTATCTTCAAGTTATGTTTACCACATAATGTAGGACAGAGACGTGGTTCTGGTTCTGAATCTGAACTGCAGGTCAAATTTAAGAAAGAAACAGGATTTATTGAGACTAAATGATATGTCTCCAGAAAAGAGTAAGTTGTTTCTTTACAAGCTCAAGTTATGACATTTTTTGATTATTATTATTATTATTTTTATTATATTCATGACAATAGGGAAGAAAAGACTATTGCAATTTTTTTAACCTTTTTGGATCTTCAAAGTTTCAAAATGGATTGACAGAAACCTCTCAGATTTAATTAAAAATATAATTTGTGTTTCAAAGATTTAACAATAATATTTTAGGTTTGCAATGACATGAGCATGAGTAAACAGTGACAGAATTTTCATTTTTTTTTCTATCCCTTTACAATGAAAGATTTGTTTAAAGAATTTTTACATTAGTTAATAGTGATTCTTGCCTTAGCAAACACAAATCATAGCAGAATACTAAATTATAGCAATAGAAATAAATTAATCTTTTGTGCTCATTCTGACAGAATAATCAACAGTAACTTGTAACCGTTTCATAACCGTTTGAAAGGAAGTCTAGCTTTCCCTCTTTTTCTCTCCGTTGCTTCTCCCTCCCTTTTCCAACCCCTCCCTCCCATATCTCTCCCTCTATAGGGCCAGGACAGCAGCTCGATGACGCAGCATTAACAGAGGCCTGTGGAACGATTGCTGGGCTGAGAGAATAACAGAGAGGCGCTGCTTTGGCCGGCCTTGACACTCAAATACACACTCTCTCTCTCTCACACACACACACACACACACACACAACGGCACAAAGGAAGTACTTCTGAGAGAGAGCAGCTGATCTGGCCCTAAGGAGAAACTGTGCTGCCGAGTCTCTATCCTTCGCTCTCCTCACAACCATGGCAGAACAAACTGATCTTATCCTGGGCCAGACTGTTTACATCTACATCTGCTCAAATATGGAAGAGGAGGAGGAATAGATCAGGTATATATCAGCCCCGCTCACTCAGAACTCTCTCTTTCGCTGTCTTACTCGCTCTACTAACACACAAATAGGTTGTCCATTAATGCTGACTAAAAAGAGGCATTAAAATGTACGCTGTGCTTTCCGCTTTTGGACTAGTGAGACGATCGAGTGGCCATGAGTGAGATGAGTGTGTGTTTGTGTGTGCAAGCTTGCTTTGAGTATATATTATGTGAATCCATCCAGACAGTTGTTTTAGTGCGTTTCTCTTGATCGCGTTCCAATAAAGGCGGGCCTTACTGTAACTAATCTTGTAAAACAGCATAAAACTAATTGTTTCCTGCACTATGATTATTTACATAACTGGAACTCTTTTAATAGTGACAAGAGGAAAATGTTTAAAAATATTAATTTAAAAAAACATACTAAAAATTGCAGGACTGGGGGATTGTGCATGATGACCACCAGGGGGCACATCACTGTAGTTCCTCGCACAGACACACATTTAATCGTACCAACAGGGACCAGAGGAAAGACGATCTCGATTATGAGGAGTGGAATGAACAAACCTCAGGTTGGTGAAGAGATTTTAATCTTAGTGTGTCATTTAAAGAGTAAGAATTGAATGAGTCACTGGATAGCAGGAAATGTAAAACTGCAGCCTGCCCTTTTGCTTTTGTTCGACCGAGACAAAATTATTGTGGTTATACGTGTGAGATGTTCATGTTTGATTTTCATTGGTTTGTCTTCACATTTGAGCTGAATACCTCACTGCTACAATTTTGTTTCATGAGCTGCAAAATTTCCATCTATAATTCATTATGAAACACAACAGCCCACATATTGACCTAGGCCTCATCTCGATCATCAGAGTGATTTGTCATAGTGTTCGCTTTGCTTTCTTTTACTTTTTTATGTTATATTTTAGGCCATGTTAACCTTGACAGGAAGATTGATGCGATGAGCTCACTTGGACTGTACTTTTACATAGCATAGAGTAGGCCTCACTTTGACAGACCTCAGATGTATTGGCATCTTTGATGCTTTCAGGGCCACAGCCTACTCTGTGACAAAGAACAAAAGTACTTCAGCAATGCAGCACTTCTCCTATAACGGTTCACTGCATACTCGCTATGGCTTGGTCATGACTGCTTTGGCGGTTACGGCGGAACTCCTAACACCCTGGGGTTACTTAGAAGCAGTATATCGCATTGCAGATGAATTCATTGCAACCTTTTTTTTTCTTCAGAAATCACTTGTATGATGTAATAGTCTCAAACTTTTAGTTTATATTAGGGTAATGGCAGCAGGAAGTGCCCTGAAATAGAAATAGAAACAAATTTGTGGTCCACTTCTCTCATCTTTAAACTTATCTACCTCGCGTAAATATAAGTAAATATGCATAGAATATACATGGATATTGGCCCCTGTGATAAAGAAGACACCCTCATATCTTTTATTTTGTAAGCTTATCATAAATAAGATATATTAAAAATATATTACACATGAATTGTTAAAATATTGGAATAAATTTCATTATATTACACATTTTATGCGAAAACTATACAAGGTACAATAATATAACAATTTATTATTTTATTATATTGACAATGATAATAATTAATATATGCTTTATTATACACTCTAAAAATACATCCCAATATACTGTTAATATGAAGGAATTTTATTGATTTTTCACACATATTTTGAATTATGTTTTTGTGTTTTAGGGTCAGTAAAGGTACTGGTAATTTTTCATTTTTATACAGTGGATTCACTACTTATTGTATAATATTATTAATATTTATTTTTATAAGATAATATATTAACATGGAAGTGTTTTTATATTCCAGGGTTTTTTTTTTTGCATATCATTTTACAATTCTTGCAATGTATTTACATAATTAGATATAATTATTTGGATTACTTAGATATATTTACTTTTTAAGTATCCAATAAGACAACAAATGCCTCCGTAATGTTTGTCCCATTGCATCCAGTTATCAGTCCAGTTACCCTCACTGCAATATTTAGATGCTAAAAGATTCATACATACTTCAATTATCCAGTAGCCAAAGTTGATTAATCTCCATGACTTATCCAAATCACAATTTACTGTTAATTCTCTGTATTTTCCAGGACTGACATGGATGAAATTTGTTTAGACGTAGCAGGGCAATTGATTCACAAGATCTAAAAATCAGATATTACTTATTATGTATAAGCAAACAGTAAGAGCTAGTGATCAGTCTAGCTTCTGATTCTTATTTCACCATCAGTGGTTCACTTATAGAACAACCTGAGAGCTGAACACAGACCAGGACACTAGTGAATGCAGCCTTTGTTACAGGAGCTTGTCTTCATGGCACCCAGGTAATCAGCACTCAGCCTTGTTTCCAGAAATAACCACTGGTATCTGGGCATTAGGTTCACATGCTGCACCGCGAGCTGAAGTAGGCGGTCTTCCACAAGCTTCAAAGAGACACTTCACCGACTTTAAAAGATGCATTAACTCACATGTAAACAAGAGATTATTTGATTGGAAACTATAGCTTAGATATAGTGGAATAAACCCATCTACAGATGCCATCCACTTGTTGGAAAATGTGGGATTTTTGTTCTCGTTTAAACGTGGAAATAGGATCTTTAGAAATTTAACTCAAATAAAAATATGTAGATGTTTGCTAGTTCAAGGAAGCGCACAACGAAGGATATACTCAGGAACAACGTTTAATCCAAATGAACTTAGACAGGAGAAAATGCCAAAACAAACCACTTCAAACAATATCAACGCAAGACAAGGAACAGAAAGAACTCGGGGCTTAAATACACAAGGAACAGAAGCGCAAACGATACTAATTACACACAGCTGAAATGAATGAACTAATGATGACGTAACCATAGTAACAAAGGAGTGGAGGGAAAATCTGAACATGAGACATGTCACAACTACAGAACAAACACAGTCCAAAAACAGATACACATGTAACAATAGGATTCTACCATATTTTTAGGTCAATAATTAAAGGATCATCAGGTTTGGTACAGCTCAAGTGCTGCTGTGATTACAGAAAAAGAGGGACAAATAAATAGCAGTTTGATTGACAGGCGATCTAACAAATCATAACCCTGAATCCGCCATTTTGTCTGATAAACCAGTCAGGGGAGTTAGTAGATTAACGTTGGTGAACTTCAGCTTGAAACATTGTGTGTCCTCACGTCTTTCTGCGCTTGAAACAACATTCCTTCTGATGTTCATTCATGTTTATTTGATGCTATAAATGAACTAGTATGAAGAGATGATCGGTTCACGAGGAGCTACAGCGATCTGTCACCACACATTAAAGACACACTAGACGCTATTTATTGATTCAACTGCTTTAAAAAATTACAATATTTTAAATATGAAACTGTTTCATATCAAAAGTAACCTGCTCTGTCTTGACTGTCGACGTGTTGTCAGTGTCCTCTTTACTCCAGGATGTATTTTTCACTGCGTGAGAACATGATGTGTGGCGTGAGAGCGCATGGCTTGTCAGACATAGCAACAGTAACTAAAGAGGGCGGGGCTTTACAGATCAATTCAACTTACTCTTTACACAAAACAGAAGCTTTTTCACAAGTGGTCTCAGACCTCAGATTACAAGGAGTTGTATTTCTATACAATGTCCATTATAATTGAATTTTAATGTGATTAAATAGTTGAAGTGTATATAATTTCCTTAAAATGCCGTTTCGTGACTGCGCGGATTAGAATATACACCACTGCATTCAGTATAATTTACATTTAAAAAAAGAAAAAGAAAAAAAGATTTATAAATATCAGTGCGATTAAAAGGACAGATGCTTTAGAGAAAAATCAATAATGTAAGGAGAAATAACCAAGAATTCAAAAGGATTCATGTGCAGTATTTATTTGCAATCCTTACCCCGAGTAAAGACATACCCAGTTTGGGCCATGAAATTTAATAACCTGCAGATGGAATTTGGACTTGCTCCTCCTATTTTTCCCCTGTCCATTTTCTCCCATTCCCTCCCTCCCGTTTCCTCCCTCTCTCGCGTTCGCTGCGGAACAGCCGCATCCCTTTGCATCAATCAGCAGCAGCCATGTTGAAGGTGATCCCACAGTCCTCCGCCACCTTTCCGCTTCCTCCCGAGCTCTCGTTCTCTCTTCAGCGCTCTCGCGCACTCACTCTCCGTCCACTGCGGTTTTTCACTTTAATCGTCCGCCATGTTGCTGTCTCGCCGTTCTTGTCTCAAGTCACCATTTCTGCTCGCCCATGCACTTCTCTCTTTCTCCTCCGCCGCTCGCCCTCCTTCTGAAATGAGAAAAGAGTGTTTGAGAAGCAGTTCTCTCTCTCTTGCTCGTTCTCTTTTTCTCACACCCACCCACGGCCACCACAAAGATGCACTCATAAAAATGTTGCAGCAGTGGTAGCGGTGCAGCCATAACAGTAAACAGCCACGCTTAGATGTGCATAAACGCGCATTCCGGACGAGAGAAAAGCACGTTTCGCGAGGTGGGCGAGGGACAGGCGGAGAACGCGAACACGTGTGTGCCTGTGCATCTAAATTCATCGCTGTTCGTAATTTTTTTTTGTAAGGCTTGTGGGTGGAGGGGAGCTCATCTGCAATAGCAGCATCCGGATTGCTGTTATTTATTCTACGTGATGGAAAATGTCAAAAGCTGCCTCTCGCCGGCTGCCGTTTTTGGTTTGACACCGGTGGTTGCATTGTTGCATCCACCTCACACGGCATACGAGCGCTTCTCACGTGTTAGCGCGCTGATCCGTTTTCCCCGCGCTCTCTCGTCCCGGCTGCCCTTTTGCAGCGGTTAATGAAGTTGCAGTCCTTGCTAGCACGCCGCATCTCTTTTCCGCTGCTAATAATGCACAGACAGCATCAGAGCTGCCCTGCCTGACTATTTATAAACTCCACAGTAGGCGAACAGACCCTGGTGGCCAGCTAGCGAGCGTACGGAAGGAAAGAGACCTATGGCAGGGTGCAGTGGAGCAGACTGATGCCCCCTGCCACCTCTGGACTGGGCGTCTCACACAGAGAGGGCACTGGGACTAGGGTGAACGAAAAAGAGAGAGAGAGTGAGAGTGAGAGAGAGAGAGAGAGAGAGAGCGAGAGCAGGATAGACTTATAGGAGAGACTGCGATCGCAGCAGAGAGCAGCAAGTGACGAGTTGAATCTAAAAAAAAAAAAGCTGTAACACTTTCGCCTGCAAACGAAACATCTTTTTCCAGCCATCACTGGATCGCAGGAACTGTAGAGGAAGGCGTGAGCGATGTTTTCCGCTCTCCATCCACTGAAGCGCTCGCTCTGATTAACTGAAATAAAGGTACGTTCAGCATGCTTTTGCCTCCAGTTTCAAACAGACGTAGTCGAGCGCGTTTTTACAGGGCAGCGCATGAAGACTCGTGTGGTTTTATCTGTAAGAATGAAAGATAATGTTTTTCGCTCTTTGTTTGACTGGACATTTCATACTCATAGGCAAATGTTTCTCTCGTTTTGTACAGAACGGTTTGAGGGAAGGTTGGGGATTTTTATTTTTCCACCATTTCGCTTATCCGGTATGGTAAGTCATGTTAAGGGTGTGGCCGGTGATACATCCACGGACAAGAAATGGATTTTACGCCTATATGTAACGCCTGAATGTTGAAGAAAACTTCAACGGCCGAAAATAAAAAATAGCGAGCCTAGATTTTTTGTTTTTTAACGTAAAAGGGCCCTTCAACTCAAATTAGTATTGCCATCCAGCTCTTTGAGTCTAGGGGATGTGATTTTGACTGCGTACTAGTCCACTAAACACACACTTACACACACGCACGTACAACAATACAGATAACGGTGATCCCCGGCCATTGTCCAGCTAAATGCTACCAAGGCTTCCCAACATGGCGCAGTCTATAAGAATGAACCGTTTTTCTCTGGACAGAAAGCACAACTGCCTGCTCAGCCGCCATTCATACAAATCCCAATAAGTGCTGCGCCACAGCATGTTGCCGTGACAACAGAGGCCTGTCAGACGGGGAGCAGGCGGATGTTTTCCCAGCGATTAAGAGAGGTCTGTCTCTCCCGCTTAGCGCAATCACAAACAGTACAGATTAAAATAGATCCTCAGCAGCAGCATACCAATAAATCTGGCATGCTGTTACATCCAGACTGTGTTGTTTCATGCAAAGTGAAGGTACAGGCTGAGCAATAATGCCGTGTCATGATGTTTCCGATGATCAGAGGCAGATATGTCTCTTCTTTGTGGTTCTGTTGTTTCCTTTCTCGTTATGAGCGACGCATAATGCATCAGGGCGACCGCTTCTAAACTAATTTGTCTGTTCAGAAACTTAGCTCTGAAAAAACATAAGGCTTTGCTTGTCCGTTATTTTACTATTTTCTCAGAATCTTAAAATCCAAAAATCGCAAGTCCAAACAAGACTGACCTCTAATAGAACATTTACAGGCAGCCATTTTACTTTATGCTAAGATGCTTTTTATCGTGGTTTCAAAATGGCTGCTCTGTTGAAAGAAAATAACCTTTACCTTCTCGCCAGACTTACGTACATTACTGGAAAAACAAAGCGCCTGCACGTTGCAGAGCATTTATTCTAAGTGTGCACTAGAACACTGTCAATTTACTGCAACTGGAAAAGAATCTACTAACAATGGCAAAGCGTATCTTTTTTAACTCGATGGGGACCGTGCAGAAAATGCAAAGCTGTCATCTGTGCCAGTGTAAAAAGCAATTCTGCCATTTGGCAACTAAAAAGGTCATTTGAGGCCTAAGTGACTCCTACTCTAGGCGCCCTGGAAATGCCTAAAAATTACATTGCAGTCATTCATTTGAAGAACAATGTGATTCGGACATTCCGTCACCGCCTCACACGCAAAAAGAGCAAGAGAGGAGAAAACAGTGCAAATGAGACCAAAAAAAGACAAACAATCCATATGAAAAACTGTATTCACTTTGAGCTTTGTGCCTCCAAACAATATGTTGCATCTGACATATTTCTACTTTGCAGTGGCAGGTCACTCTTCCTCATGGGGAGCATTCGAACTGAAAATAGATAGTGAGAAGCAGAAATAGGTCAATTTGCTAGGATGGATATTCAAAAGCTTTTGTGTTCCTCTATCAACAGGGAGATGGAGAATCTGGACTTTTTTCATTTCCTCATCGTGATGCTATGTAGTTTAGTCAACTAATGAGTCGAACGCGAGGGTTGCTGACAGAAAATGAACTTGACAATTCGTACAATTCAAATATGAGCTTATCTTTGAACTTTTTCAGACATTTGAAAGGTTATGCATTATATATTTTTACTTTATAAATAAATTAAAGTAAATAAAAAAAATATTAATCACGCTTAAACATTTAAGGTGGTACTGTGAGAAATGGATGCTTGTAGTTATTTTTAATAATTTTCAAGTTTTCATCATTTTCAAATCTCATATTTATATATTATTTATGACACACTTTAGCTCTTTTACTGTAATTTACTTGAAGCGTTTGTGTCGAGTCACAAACATCCATGTCTGCCAGGGATTGCAGTTTAATGCAGTATTTGCCACCTTTACCCTGTTACATCTGGATACAGCTGTCCCCTTTTCCCTTTGTTTCACTTTCTGACACCTAATGTTACATAGTTTATCCTGAAATATTATGAAAATTAAAGTTTTAATAAAAACCCAATGTACTGCTTATAAATCATAATGTACACACACTGTCAATTATTATTCTTCTGAACTGTGTTGTTTTTTAATGTCTTGTTTTTGCTTCTCCTTCTATTTTGATTTCCTCTTGTTCTTGTGAATCTTTTGTCTCTGTCAAACGTATCTCTCCCATGACCTAAATGCGTTCGGCTGTGTTTCGCTCCCTCATTAGTTCTTGTGTGCACTATATATTGCTCATGTGTTTGCCTGGTCTCGTGTGCACCTGGTAAGATCTTATGTAAGTGTAAGGAAATCATAATTATGGGATGTTATGTATTCAAGCCCACAGACATAGCCAAAAAGTACAAGTAGGTATAAGTTTTTGCAGGTATATTTTTTTTAGGGATATTTATTTCAAAATAGAAGCATGTGACAGAGGAAGATGGAAGAGGTGCAGTAGGAAAATGGTTATTATAGTGCTATTGAGGGTGCACTTATTACATATCTTTACAAATTATAATAAATAAAAAGATAATCCTTGATACTTCCCTATTCTGACAACCTACTTCCCAGGTGTAACTTGAAACTATGATTAATTTAGGCCTATATCCAAATGCGCTTAAAGGTTGGATTCGTCTTGCATTATTTGTCCGTATTCCAGCCCATTTAATTTGTTTCGTTATCTTTTTGAGTAAAAAAAAAGTCATGTTATGCATTGTTTTTGGATTTTTGATTTCTGTATTCTTTCTTTAAAAGGTTGCTACACCCCAAAATAAAAACTTGTCAGCATTTACTCATCATCATGTTGTTCAAAACGTGTATGACTTAATTTCATC
This sequence comes from Zacco platypus, assembly GCA_038088235.1. Taxonomy (NCBI): domain Eukaryota; kingdom Metazoa; phylum Chordata; class Actinopteri; order Cypriniformes; family Xenocyprididae; genus Zacco; species Zacco platypus. The sequence continues at coordinate 3,136,041 of CM076075.1, read as the reverse complement.
TGTAGAAGATAAAAGAAAATATTTTGAGAAATTTGAGAAGTGTTGTGTTTTTTTGTTGTCGCCCCCCCTCCCCCTCCCCCTCCCCCCATACACTGGAAGCCAATGGTCTCTAATGTTATTTGGTTCCCAATGTTTTCATCTTTTGTGTTCAGCAGAAGAAAAAGTCATACAGCTTTGCAACACGTTTGGGTAAATGAAAGCAGAATTTGTATTTATGAGTTATCTCTTCATTGAACATACAGAAATTTGAAGGTGAAATAACACTGTAATATAAGCCTTAGGATCTAGCCTATGTGGAGGCAAAAGTCTTCTCATTACACCGGTCAGGGCAAAGTTAAGCCTCCCCACGGCTAACGCAACCCTTTGACTTATTAATATTGATTGCACTCTACGAACGTTAAGCAGCATCAGAATAAACTTTAATATTCATGTGTTAGGCCAGGTGAACTCTTCTAGTACCCAGTGATATTTTTCAGCAAGAGTACCATGTGTGCCAATGTGTTACCAAAGACTATATTGCCAACAGAAGCACAGCACTTTCCCAGCCATGGATTCTTCCTCTTGTAGACAATGTGAATAGTGTGTCTTTCGACACATGCATTGATGCAGTGATGAGCAATAAGTCACCGTCACTATCCAGTGAATTGAGCTGCTTTAAAAATAAATACCAAATGAAGAAGGAAGTGCATAAGTCAATTACAAAATATTTATTTTGAATATTCTTTTTATATTTTAATATTTATTTATTTATTCTTTTTTTTTTTGAAGGATTGTAACCTATTTATACAAATTGTTGCAGTTGTTTATGTGCATTTCTTTGCAGTTATTTCTGTTTTATGCTTTTCTTTGTGCACGTATCTATGTGTATGTACCTTGTACAAAGTATGCTTCTGTCATCTTGAGCACAAAAATAAACAAGCACTTTCTATGGAGCTCAGATAAAAGTAGTAAGATGAGGAGAAAACACGAGGGTAGACATCCTCAATATTATCGCTACTAGCCTTCAACTCATTTCCCTGCATCACAACATCAAATGTAAGATAAAATGTCCGTCTTTGCACTTGTATGCACCATAATGTGGTTATCACCAATATTTAGATTTGCATATATTACAGTTTTGGTTATAAGCTAACTGCATCTGCTAACTACTGTACCTTATATACTAACTTCACTTGATGACTGCCTTATAGACATGCTAAGCTAGTGAACTAAGTGGCTTATGAGTTGAGTCATGCTGCCATCTAGTGGTTGGATGTGATTAGATTAAAGAAGTGAGAAGTGTGTATTTGTTTTTCATAGATTTTTATAACATTTAAAGAGATGGTTCGCCCAGAAATAATAAATATGTCATGTTATTCCAAACCTGTATGTATTTCCTTTTGTGGAACACCAAGTAGTTTTTTCTTTTGTGCTCTGCAGAAGAAAAGAAAATGTTGTACAGGTTTGGAACTGCAAGAGGGTGAGAAAAGAAAGCTTCATTTTTGGGTGCAGTCATTCAACCTAGGCAAAATTTAAGTGGCATGATCAGTGATGATCTATGAACAATGTCTGGTTACCTCAGCCGGTTAATTTTCCTCTTTTTTCCCCCTCTGTAAAACAAAAACTGTTTATTGACATTCAGAAACAAAGCTCAACATGTTGTTATCTCAAAGTAGCCGTCATTTTCACAGATTTAAATGATTGTTTTGTTTGTTTTTTTGCTTTGTGTCTTTTCTCTGCAGATGACTGTGGTCAACCCTAGCACTCTTGGTCTGGTGGACAATTCCCACCCCCAAACTGTCCTCAGTCATCTTAGTGAACAGCGTTCACAAGGCCTATTCTGTGATGTAATAATCGTAGTGGAGGATGTCAAATTCCGCGCTCACCGCAACATACTGGCTGCCACAAGTGGATATTTTCGTAATGCTTTCAAAACGCCTGTCTACACGTCCAACCAGGTGCTGGAGCTAACAGACCTGAAATCTGACGTCTTTGCTAGCATCCTAAACTTCATCTACAATGCCAGAGTGGAGTCAAGTAGCACAGAGGACAGCAGGTCTCTGGTGGCAGCTGGAAAGCGTTTAGGAATTCCCTTTCTGGAGAAATTGCTAGACTCTGAAAGGCAGAGCTCTGGCCTCTTGCAAGCCCAAGCCTCTGCATGCTGCGGAAGATCAAAGTTGGCAGACACATGCACACTGAAAAAAGAGACCCTCAAGCCTGAGGAGTTAGACTGCTCCAAGGGCCCAAGGATCACCAATGCTTTCTCCATTACTGAGGTTGGGGCAGTAAACAACCCATTCTCCACACTGAATCACTCTAATAAAGATATTGAGGAAGGGCATTCTCCTTCCAGCTCCCAAGATACGAGCATATCACCCATAGAGAGTGAGCCTGCTCATGCTCTAACAGAGCACTCATATGCAGTGAGCCAGGGCCAAGAATCTCAAGAGGTTAACCAGGGGAATGATAACGGAACCATCATGCCTGTCATTCCTCCAGCTAAGACTGTGGTTAACAATAGACTTGGACCTATAAAGAAGCGTCGTATACATGGCAACGGTATTCCGTCTCTCTCAAGTGAGCCAGGTGCAACTGTGCCCACTATTACTGGCACATCTGCTGTGGAAAAGGCTACTGTTGCACCATTATCTTCCTCGCAGTTATCCTCGGATGCAGCACCAGTGATACATTCCAGCCTCGATCTCTTGCCACCACTTGACGTCACACCCTCTCAGGATGCGGAGCCACCCTGCCTCAGTCCTCAGAATACACCCAGTGTCCCCGCCTTCTGCTGCCAGCAATGCCCTGAAACCTTTAGTGACTCTACGCTTCTCACCATCCACATGCAAATACACAAGAGATTTGTCAGTCATTTGTTTTGCAAGTACTGCCATAAAAAGTTCATGCATCTGAAAAGATTGCGCAATCATGAGCAGGTTTGTGTGAAATCTCTAAAAGGTCCATCTGAGTTAGAGACAAATAATAAAGACTCGTTGAGAGTCCCGGTCTCTAACGGTACACCTAATTCAAATACCACGCAAAACTCTTTACCTCCACCGGATCTCCATATCCCTTTAAGTTTAGACCCCACACTGACTATGACCAGCCCCCCTGAGTTGTCTCATGATCAAGTTAATGCGACCTTAAAAACAAATAGCACTTCAAGGACATATAAATGTTCTGTATGCAGACGGGCTTATGTGACCATTTCTAGCCTAAAAAGACATGAGAATGTACACTCATGGCACAGAGCCTATCCTTGTCACTACTGCAACAAAGTTTTTGCTCTGGCTGAATACCGAACAAAGCACGAGATTTGGCATACTGGGGAACGCCGGTACCAGTGCATATTCTGCTTGGAGACCTTCTTGACTTATTACATCCTCAAGAATCATCAGAAGTCCTTTCACGGCATCGATCCACAGCTGGCTGTCAATAAAAAATCAGCAAATGGCGGATTCAAGGGTAGTGTGTACCCCATAAAGCTCTACAGGCTTCTCCCAATGAAGTTTAGAAAGAAACGTTATAAGTCATATAGTCAGACATACTCTGAGGGGATCGAGGGCAGTGACGAGTCCTACAGTGAACCACTGGGCAGCTGTTCCCCCCACACTCTTTTTGACAGTGCAGCACCTACAACTAATTCAGATGTTGTTTGTGGTCAATCACTGTTTTCAATGCCAGTGACATTCATGGCCACCCCGAAAATGATGGCAACAGAAACTCCTCGCATCAGCTTTGACAAACCGTGTGACCAAAACATAGGATTTCCTATGTCGTCGGAGATAGACCAAGCTTCAAATCACCTCGCTGCTGATTTCAAGAAAAAGTCTGGATTTGATGGCAAAGGGTCACCGCTCTTCAGCCACAGATTTACAGATTCTTCAAAAGCAATAGAGAAAAACACAGGAAGCTCTCTCGTTACAAATGGAAGTGACAGAGAATCTTCAACAGAGAAAAACACAGAAAACAGCACAGACATTCTTCCATTCCTCAACATACCGTCTGTCTGCTCCTTCGAAGGGTTGAGTAGGCTGAGTGAACTCTCGGCGGCGGCACAAACCATTGAGGACATGGCTAATCAGCTGCTACAAGCAAGACCCGAGAGCATAACACCGGATCAGCCACCTAACGGAAAGACAGAAACGTACATTGCTAAGCCTGCATGTCCAGGCCCATCAGTTGACAACCAAGTCCTTCCCCTCTGCCAAATAACAGTGAAGATTGGCAACGAGGCAATTGTTCGACGGAAAATAAAAGGCTCAAAGCTATTTCCAAAAAAGAGGAAAAGGAAAAGCTGGAGACAAGAGGGCATAGGTCAAAATAGCCCTGCAGTGGAGAGTATTGGAAGCCCAGGTTTGCGACTGAGAACAGAAGTCCCGGAAAAGGAGTCGTACGATGACCCAAATGATCCTGAGTCTGACAAACTATGGCGGCCCTATTACACATATAAACCTAAAAAGAGGGGTAAGAAACTGAAAGCCAAACGAACAAGGACGAAACATTTGAGATGCTACACTAGACCGCTGTCGCCTGAAGCCACCGAAGACTTCAGAGAGACACCATTCTGTCCAGACGAGAGGATCTCAGCAGACAGCTATGGGGTCAGGAGGGAGCCGAGGCATAGCAGCCAAAAGGAAGCTTTCCCCTGCCACAGCTGTGAGAGCTCTTTCTCTAGCCAGACCTCCCTCAGCATGCACATCATCAGCTGCCATCAGCCACGCTGCAGAATATGTGGTAAACAATGTCCCCCTGAATCCAGCACAGCTGGGCCCACTGCAGAGGATAGTGGTGACTTTATCTGCAAGAGCTGCACTGAGGATGGCTCCTGTTTCAGCTCGGATGTGGTGTCCCACAGCCTGAGCATGGAAAAACGTTACAGATGTTCTTACTGCCCACAGCGGTTCCTGTACCTCGCCACCAAGAAGAGTCACGAGAAAAAACACCTAGAAAAGTCAGGGAAAGGACACAATTGCAGGTATTGCTCAAAGGTATGCAAATCAGCAGTGCTGTTGAGTGTGCACGAGAGCAAGCACTTCAAGTCAGAAGACGGAGAAGATCCAGACATGAAAATAGCCAGTCCGTTTTCTACAGGTAAAGAGCGCAAAGGACAGATCAAACCTGAACCTTGGGAAAGCATGTATACCTCCTCAGAGATCAAGCCAAAGATGGGGGAACCTATGGACATGGATTCTGAGGGGACTTATCCTACAATCCCCAGTAGTGTCTACAAGAAAACAACGTCTTCGTCTTTGTTTCCTTATGCAGCAGATAGGTCTTTCACTCCCCTTCCCTCAGAGATTAAGAGGAAGAAGTCCAAGAAAAAAAGCATTTTGGAATGTTCCAAAGGATTCGGATTTGAGGGGCACACACAGGACTCTGTGATATGGGGCCAACAGGATTGACCTGCCAACGCAGGTGTAACCAAGTAAAGCGCTGACTCAGTCCAATCAAGAATGTCTGTAACCAAAGGAACTTCCCAACAGCCTACAGTTGCTCAAGTCAGAGCAGCGTTTCTGTAAAGAGGAACCTCGTTTTCACACCCACGACAGGAAGGAAATGCATCTCCTGCTGATGTCACATAAAATAATGACGTAAGTGACAGGGCAGGCCTTACAACGTTTGAAAAACGGGGGAAAAAACGCACAAGAAAGTATGAGGAGGTTGGCGTAGTGACTTTGTCTTCAAGAGAAATTGTGAAATGTAAATATAGAGTATTTTTCTCATGAAATACTATTGGTAGTTTTCCACGTTTTTTATGAGAAAAGGTGGTTTTATTTTTATACGTTTTTATTTGTCTAAGTCAGGTGGATCTTCCCTATTTCATTGCTCATTGTGTTGTACTCTATGCATCAAGTAAAGTGAACCGCTAGCAGCACCTTAAAGTTAAGATAATTGCGAGTGATTGTACTTTCATTGTAATATAACACCACCGTTTCAATCTCTTTGTTGCACAAATGCATTAATAACACTGCTCATAAATGCTAAAAATTATTTTCCAGAATATACCAAAAGTTTTACCTTTCATTTATAAAATTACATTTAATTTTGTGGAATACTTTCAACAAATCATGAAATAAAAATAAAACATAACACAAGTCATGTTATCAAGTAGCATATAATGCAATATCTTGTTAAAGTTGTTGTAATGTTGGAAAATGTAATAATGTTAGCCACACTAATGGAATTTAATCTTTTTTTATGACATAACATTGAACAAACGAAAACGAGGCTGTAAGGGATAGACAGTTTTTTGACACTTGGAATTATTTTGGAGAGATGTTCGCTGAATGTTAAAGGTGCAGTATGCAGGATTTTCAGTTACTGTTTATAAACGAAACATTCAAACTCACGGACAGAACACCGCCAGTAGCGCAAGCCTTCTGCCCTGACATTACACACGCAGTCCAACTAAACCTACCAACCTAAGAAACTACCTACGGGAAGAAGAACCATGAGCTATTTGTTTATCATGCATAAATAGCATTTTTTGTGTGTGTGTGTGTGTGTGCAGGGTTGGGGAGTAACGAAATACAAGTAACTTAGTGACGTATTTAAAATACAAAATTTGAGTAACTGTATTTTCACTACAGTTTTATTTTAAATGGGTGGTAATCAGATTACAGTTACATCTGAAAAGTGTTTTAGATTACCAAAGTGATTACTTTGAATTTTAATGTCATTTAAACAGCGATTGGTGATTCTCTGACTCTGACCGTCTGAAAAAGAGGAGTTCAGTTTCATCAACATTTTAATACTTTTAAGAGGATCATAAAAATGTTATTTTTATTTAGTACTGTCCTGAACAAGACAAAATGACTGAATTTATAAAAAAAAACTGTCAACTTAACTGTCCTGTCATGACCTGATGATCCACGACTGTTTTGTGATAGTTGTTTGTGAGTCATTTTATAATTCACTCGTCACTGAAACTTTTTCTTTCAATTAGTTTTTTTCCCTCACAATTGTGAGTTTGCATTTCACAATTCTGACTTCTTTTTCTCAGAATTGCGAGATTTAAACTCACAATTGCAAGTTATAAAGTCAGAATTGGGAGATATAAACTTGCAATACTAACTTTTTTTCTTGCAATTGTGAATTTAGTATGTGAGTTTATATCTCATAATTCTGACTTTTCTCAATATTGTGAGTTTATATCTCATAATTCTGACTTTTCTCAATATTGTGAGTTTATATCTCATAATTATGACTTTTCTCAATATTGTGAGTTTATATCTCATAATTATGACTTTTCTCAATATTGTGAGTTTATATCTCATAATTCTGACTTTTCTCAATATTGTGAGTTTATATCTCATAATTCTGACTTTTCTCAATATTGTGAGTTTATATCTCATAATTATGACTTTTCTCAATATTGTGAGTTTATATCTCATAATTATGACTTTTCTCAATATTGTGAGTTTATATCTCATAATTCTGACTTTTCTCAATATTGTGAGTTTATATCTCATAATTATGACTTTTCTCAATATTGTGAGTTTATATCTCATAATTATGACTTTTCTCAATATTGTGAGTTTATATCTCATAATTCTGACTTTTCTCAATATTGTGAGTTTATATCTCATAATTCTGAGGAGAAAATTACCTTTTTTGTGTTTGTTCCACACTTATTAGTATTCCAAAGTATTCTTAAGTATTTAGATTAAGTTACTAAACTCGAGTAATGTAACAAAATACGTTACAAATGACTTTTTAAAGCATGTATTTTGTAATCTGTAGTGAAATACATTCTAAAAGTAACCTACCCAGCCCTGTGTGTGTATAGGAAAGAAGTTAAATGACTGGCTGTAATTTGAAAGCAAGCTTAGCTATCTTCAGTCTAGCTCGCTAATAAACAGCAATTACGTGTCATCATAAAAACATAATTACAATGCATAGTAATCTGTCAAGTTACAGTCATATTAAGCGAATATCAACATGAGCGAATTGTTTTTGTGTCGAGACAGGAAATCTTATTGGAGCTTTCCAAGACAGACAATAATGTCCCGCCCTCAGTTGTGTCGCACATCATTATTGGATGGAGCTACACACCCACTGGCCATAGGGAACATCCCGAGCACGGGAATTCAGAAAGAAAATATGAAAATACAGGCACGGGGCAGTGTCTCAATAGACACAAATACCACCACACACTAGTAGTCTATACGTTTTTTCCAGAAAATCCTGCATAGTGTACCTTTAAACACGCAATAGTACAGCACATCAAACAGACTTATAGCCTTGTTTTCAATTGTGGCACATTAAAAATGGCATTTACCCTTGACTAAGGTCTATTGTAATGTTGGCTGAGTTTCCTGCCAGTAATAAAATGTCAAATGTCAGTTTTCTACAATTGGAACACATTTCCTATAATGTCATATCTTTAGAATCCATTATACGAATAAACTGACAAAAAACAAAAAAAAAAACATGGAGAGGTTGACTGAGAGAGAGAGAGAGAGAAAATGAGTGAAACAGAGCTCAGAGCTGCTCTTCCTCCTGAAACTTCGGATCTGTAAGTGGGAGCTCTGGTTATTCATTCAGATCGTCTCTCTCACTCTGTCTTTGGGCCTCCACGCTGAACCATCTGAGAAGCTCATTCCCGTTTTCTCCGTCGGCCCTCTACACAATGCGGCATTCACAGTGTCCCGCCTGGGTCCACGTGACACCAGCGCCAGATGTTCTGAACTCTCCTCCACCGTCAACTCCACTCTGGAGATATGCTGAGATCTGGTAGCAGGTTTGTGCCCAAAACAGAAAGCCTATCAGTAAAAATGTATGTGAAGGTTTTCCTTCATTCCAAGTCATTGGGGAATGTCTGGTAGTTCATTCATCTGTACCATAACTTTGTTTTACATTTTTTTCAAAAACTTCACCAGACAGCCTATCAGCAACTTGTCTGTTTTGCATGCCTGATCCATCAAAAAAAAAAAAAAAAAAATCTGCCCTGTGTCTACTCAAATATTGGGCTAATGTTTCCTATCTAACCGATGTGAACATATGTTACAAAGGAGTAGTTTTATTTTCAACACGATGCTTTTACAATAGCACAAGCCCAACTGACATGTCATTGATAAAGGTGCAACACACATATGAAGTCTTAACTGCAAAAATTAAAATAAAAGACACCGCTGAAAAGCATACAAGAGCGATCTTTAGAGACAGATCAGTGTAAGCATGAATGCAAACTTCAATAGTTACACAGGAGATTATAGCAAATATTATTTGTATTTTCTCCATCAGAACAAAGAAAAGAAGAAAAAAAAATCCATGATCCAAAGAACAAAAGCCATATTAGAAACCTCCTTAGTATTTAATAGTATTTTTGTAATATTTTTTGTAAAAAAGAATATATATATATATATATATATATATATATATATATATATGTGTGTGTGTATGTATATATATTTAACTTAAAATAAGAAAATATTGTGGAAATGCATCATCGGATTAATGGCAATAATATAATAATAATATTAGAATATGGTAATTATTGATGCATTACATTATATTATTAATAGACTCTGTCATAAAAGTAAAAAATAAATAAACAATATGTCTTATAAGTTTTATTTATTAGTACACTATTGATGTTGTTTTCCAGAGATGTTTGTGTAGAACGACATTCAAAGATTTGTACTGCTTTCCAATCTACCCACACAGAGGTCGTTTCAGACCTAGTTTAGTGTATCCTGACAGTAATTCGGGGGTAAATGGTAAGTACCTACAACGCCAAAAAATGCTCTCTCGGTAAACAGCGAACTAAGTTTTAAAACACAAGTCAATGGGTTTCTTCCGAGGGCCCGTTCATCTGCTCTGTCGCTCGTCCTCCACTAGGGCTTCCGTTTGTTTTGACTACATGATGTTGCCTGTGTGAGTTGATTCACACAAATCCCGGTCTGGTGTCGCGACCAATCGCGCTGAGCCGGTGACGCTTCAGGGCCGTCCGTCCGTGAGCCTGCATTCATAAACGGATGTGATAAGTGTTGAATGTACTGTACAGAGACGAAACTTGGACCATGGCGGAAGAAGACGACACGAAAATCCGGATTTTGCAGAGCCTCCGAGGAAAGATATGTAAGTGCGACACGCTGTGAGTTTGGTGTGTGTGTGGAAGAGTGTTTAGATGGCTTTGGGAGAGAAAGAAAAGGATCGGCACGGGGGAAAGAGGGGCGCGGTAGGAGCAACACACACACACACACACACACACACACTCTGAGTTACTGGATGGAGCTCTGAGAATCCAGCGCTGTTTGACACATTTTTTACCACCGTTTGGATATGTAGAAGAAATGATTTTTAAGTATTTTATGTTTAAGTAATGTTTACATCTTCAGTGACAGATGTAGCTCATTTTTTTTTTCCCGTTATCTCTGAGTTAGCCGTGTTGCTAACCCACTCCATAGCCTGGTTCCCCCTCACAACCGCCGTTTTGATTCACTATAATGTCAGTACAGGAGTGAAAACTTGCTCTTTATTGACACGGTTTAACTAAACTGGTCTTTATGTCGCCGAAGTTGGCGGTTGTTTGTTTAATTGTTGAGGTTGTGAAATAGACGGTGGGATCCTCGCCGAAATTTGACAAATTCTGAACTGGACGGAAGTTGTTGCATCGCTTTAAATTCGCGAACACTGCCACAGATCATTATAGTATTCACAGTTTTCTTCAAAACCATTTGTAAAAGCGTATAGTATAATATAAACATGAACTAAATAAGCGTGAAGTGATTTCAAATGAAATATGACTTAGTACGCACTTCATTTATTTTACACGTTTACTATAGTAAGTACAACAGTACTGTGGTAACTTGGTATTAGGAGCTACTGTCTTCTAAAAAGGAAATTAAAATGACAGAAAGCTTTTTACACTCGGAAGATCCCATATTAATGTTTTATAATAAGTGGATTAACTATAGGGTATTTGATATATTTACACTGTAAAAAAGTGGATATGATTCTTATAAATGACTTTCATTTGTATATTCCTGTTGATTTATCTAGTTATATATATATAATGCAATACATATTGCCCACTTGTACCAGGGAATCACTCCAATGTACCTTGGAACTAAAATCATTTTTGGACATGATACCATGGTAATATCATATTATATTCGGAGTTCTTCCATGGTAATAACATGTTGTTCTTTGAAAGGACCAATTCAATTCAATTGTACATGAGTATCGTCATCATTTATCACTGTGGTTGGCCTGTATGTCGCAGTACGGTGTTAAAATGATTTATCGAGTAATAACTTTGTAATTAAATCTAATAATATTTGAATTAATTGATCGGAAATTAAACTCCATGTTTTTTTAAACTCTACCTTTTGTTACCATTCTTGTAAAATGGTATTTTTTGGTAAAGTAAAATGTTTTGTCATGTAATAACATTTGAATTATATTTAAAAAGTGCATTTTTGAAGTGTACTATGTTAATACCTTATGATACTTTTGGTACGTGGTACATTTTTTTGTAAGGGATATGACAGCTGTCACTATAAGGCAAATGAAACATCGCCGTGTCTGAGATGAAATGGTTTTGACGTCAGGTGTGTTTTTAATAGACTTAGCTGATTTAAATTTAAGTTCAGTTTATTTAAAGAGATATTTCAAAACGTCAAAATGATTGGTGCTTATGTTTTTTCTGTCTCCCACCCCTCACCCACCAAAAAAAAAAAAAAAAATGAACTGAAACCTGTGTTGCAAGTAACTTCGTGATAATTCATCACTAGAAGCCTCGTATCCAAATGATGTAGCATAATTCATACGAAGTGGAGTGAGTCTTCATTTTACTGGAGTATAAAAAGAAAAACATGTCCTGTGGTACAAATTGAACATTTTATTTTTCACAAACTTCTGTTAAAAAGTTTTATTTCCATTTATAACCCATATATAAGTTGTTCAGTGCCTTAAAAACTAGTAACTTTCAGCATTAGTCTTATTTACAGCCTTTTATGCCCATTTTTAAAACTGTATGGATGTGTATTATTGTGTGAAAGAAATCACTTTTATCTTTTCACCTGGATGAGGGTAGGCTTTTCTGATTACAGTAACCTGTCTGCAATGGGGCCGTTTTTGGTAGTTGGGACTTTTAGGGAATTTGGGGAAACTCGAAAGTTCCAACGTCAGGTCAATTCCGATAATGTGTTGCATAAAGTAACTAATAGTAATATTAGTGAATAACATGCCGTTATGGGGTTTGGATGTAGTTTGAAATTTCATATACATGAATGTAAAATCATATAAAAAAAAAAAATTCATATGATCTGACAGAAAATTAGAAAAATAGCTGTCATTAAAGTTACACATACTTTCAGGAAATTGGGAAAGTCCGTAGGAAATTACAGAGTAATAAACAATTGTTCGTAAATACTTTGGGAAGAAACCAGGTACTCTTTACTTGTAGATTATCTAACTTAAATTTCCTATAATTTAAACCTGACATTCCCTTAAACCTCTGGTTGCTGAAAAATGTCAGAGCCTTCCGAAGAACTGCTTTTTAAATTACACACAACTGAAGCGTTCGGTCAAACCACTTCCTACTCAGAGTTTTATTCTCCCTGACTGAAAATATGAGGTTCGGGATAAATCAGGGAGATACCGACTGAATGGCACACTGTAAACAGAGACGTGTCCCATGACATCAATCATGTGCTATCAAATCAAATTGTCCAGCATATCCGTAATTCTCAAAGGGGGACAGTGTAACGCACGTGACCCTCAACAATTGATCAGTTGCTGCAGTTAGTCTGTGGGTATTAACACACTGGGCTAAATATATGGTGTGGTTTGCTCCACTCCTGTTTTTATGAAAGGATAAGGGCATTCATTTGTATACAAGTGTTTTGTAGTTGGTTGACAACAACTGTTGTGTCTTTGTCTAATAATGGCTACTGCCCATTGGTCCGTGAGGTGAATGAATGCAGCTTTCTCATTCACAAAAGCACACCACGGTTTCAGAATGACTGTTATGAGTTTTGAGTACGTAGGCCTCTGTGTGCAGTGCGTCACGCAGTCTTTGTCCACGCAAGCGTCCTAATTGGGATGTATGTCAACTCCGACATAACCACAAATTGGGTTACGACCACAACAAACAAAAATAAACCGTTCTGTGCGTGCAGCGTTTAATTCCTGCAATGCTATCAATCTGCTAAAGCCACTGAATTCGCTCAGCTTAACAGAAAATCAGGTATTAATTCAGATTTGGGCCTTTGGACACGGTCAAAAATGTGATCATGACAAATATACCTAGACCGAGTCTTATAGTTTCTGCAGAGAAATGAACATGTAAAGATTTGAATAGCTTCCCTGAAGTGTCATACTTGATTTACACAGCAAGAAAAAATAAATCCATGGAACGACAGAAAATGTTACCAGTACCTTTCATTTCCTTTAAATCTAAAATACAACATGATACAAGTCATCATTTACAAAGGTAAAATACAGATAATTCCTTCATATTAACAGTACATGTTTTTAAGGATTGTTCTCACGCACAACACCTATTGAATATTAGCGTATAAGTTGTCGGGAATCACTAGGATAGGTTATTTTATTCCTCTAGTATCATCATTAATAGAATGTCATGACAGTACTGATAGCGACACACTTAGAAACATGCTAAAATACTCTCACAACATCTTAATATGCTCAAATCAACGCATGACACCTTAGCGAAATGCTGAAATACATTACAAACATGCTAAAAAAACTAAAATTCTCCTATTAACAGAACTCCTCAGCAATATTTTGCTCAAAATACCTATTGTGATGGGTTTTTTTGTGATGTTGAGCCATGAATCTTTCCATTGGAAAGTCGCATTGGTACCCTCATGGACTAAAAGAGTTTTTTTCTCACTCTGATGTTATCTTTTTCTTTTCTTTCCCCCTCTTTTTGCACACAAACGGCCACATTTACATGTGGTCACGAGCACCGGCTATCGGCAGGTGTGCGTGCACATATACAAACAGCAGGAGGAAATGTTTTCATGTTGTGATGTGTTGGAGAACTGTGAAGCATTCAGTAGTATACTAATAACAGCCAACAAAGAGGAACTGAACTAAGGGCTGGCTCTATGAGGACCATCTTACAACATACTCTTACGACTTTATACTGGCCACATTGTTCCTGTGTCAACCAATTCCGACGCTGTTATTATAACATTTCAGTACTTGGTAGACAAACCTGAAAGGTTATTATATTTAAACCACCATACAACCTTTTTTTTTTTCTAGTAATGGTTGTGTTTTCCTTCCTTGTTACCCTGCATTCATGAAATTATTGCATTGAACTTTATTTTAAAGGAAAGTTGTCTTTCTATATAGCGAAATTAGACTAGAAATATCGATGACTCATCTTGTACTCATGGGCGTGTCCAAAATGCACTGCTACTCACTAGCAAAAGCATATAGCAATTCATAATTCTGTGGGCTGTGTTGTGAAGGCTTTCTTAAAAAGAAAACAAGCTGTTTGATACGCCTCTCCCAAAAGTCCTGTTTCAAGCCATTTCACAGGGTCTTTAAACGTAGAAAACAAGCTGAGGTTGGTGTTTAAAACTTGTGGCTCACACTCATTGACTCAAAACCTTCTGACCGCTTACTTCATTCACTCTCAAACCTCATCCTTCTCTTGCGCCTTCATACTGCTTTCACAATAACTAATATGTTACAAATAGTTTTGAGCAACACATAAAAAACTATCCATAGAATTATGCCAGTAAAGCAGAAGTATTACTTTCACACACACACACATATATCAGACATACCTAATGTGGCAAACGCACAGCAAATACATTCACTGGCCACTTTATTAGGTACACCCGTTCAACTGCTTGCTAATGCAAATATCTAATCAGCCGATCACGTGAAAGCAACTCAATGAATTTAGACATGTAGACCTGGTCAAGAAGATCTGCCTAAGTTCAAACTGAGCACCGGAATGGGGAAATAAGGTGATTAAGGGTGCGTTCACACATGTTTGGTTGGATTAAAACGAACCCTGGTGCGATTGCTCAGTTAGTGCGGTTCGTTTGAACATCTGTGAACGCTGCCATCTGAACCCTGGTGTGGACCGAGACCGCTAAAAAGATGGGTCTCGGTCCGCTTCCAAACGAACTCTGGTCCGGTTCGATTGATATATGAACGCAACACGGACCAAAGACATGTAAACGAACCAAAAACAGGACGTGATGTCACAAGATGCGACGCTACAAGTCAGCTGATTCGACGACGCGGAAAGATCGGTGTATCCAAAATGAGTCGAGGGCAAACGTGGAGCAACGAGGAGGTGAAGTTTCTGTTTCTGCAAACAACGGAGGAAATCCTGCTGCTGTTTTGAATGTTTTGAACATTTTATGAGCTCTTCGTGAGTTCTCAGCTGGTAAAAATAAAGCATATGTACACGCATAAAATGATGGCGTTTAATCCAGAACACAGCGTTGTTTTGAATGTTCGGTAAGCGAGCTCCGTCACGAAATATACGTCATTAAAGTCGACCAATCAGGTTGTGATCGTATCTCTATGCCTTTGGTTCGGTAACTTCAGGTTCGCTGTTAAAAATGCCAGTGTGAACGCTAAGCGGACCAGGACTATATGTTTTGTTTTGTTTTTTGGTCCGGACCAAACGAACCAAACCAATTGAACTACAAGTGTGAACGCACCCTTAAGTGACTTTTAACGTGGCGTGGTGTTTGGTGGCAGATGGGCTGGTCTGAGTATTTCAGAAACTGTTTTTTTCTGGTCTGAAAAAGAGAAAATATCCAGTGAGCACCAGTTCTTTGAGCCTTGTTGATGCCAGAGAATGTCAGAGGAGAATGGCCAGACTGGGTCATAGAAAGGCAACAGTAACTCAAGTTGCCACTAGTTACCAACATGCCACGCAGAAGAGCATCTCTGAACACACGAGCCGAACCTTGAAGCAGATGGGCTACAACAGCAGAAGACCACACCGGGTGACACTCCTGTCAGCTGAGAACAAGAAACAGGCTGCCATCTGCGTGGGCTCACCAAAATTAGACAATAGAAGATTGGGAAACGGTTGCCTGGTCTGGTGAGTCTTATTCTGCTGCCACATTCAGATGGTAGAGTCAGAATTTGGTATGGATCCATCCATTTTTCATCCATCTTCCACAGTCACCAAATCTCAATCCAGTAGAGCACCTTTGGGATGTGGTGGAACGGGAGATTTGCATCACCAAACACCAGCAATACTCACTTTAAAGTGATTTTTTTTCTCTTGACAAGACTTGGATTAAAGTGCTTGATTCAAATGGATTCATTTTACAATGTCTTTATGATCTTTTTGGATCTTCTAAGCTTTGGTAACCATTCAATGGAGATAAATCTGCAGTAACTGCGTGAGGCTATCATGTCAGTATGGACCAAAATCTCGGAGGAATGTTTCCAGCACCTTACTGAACCTATGCCATGAAGAATTACGACAGTTATGAAGGTGAAAGATGGTCCAACTCAGTACTAGCAAGGTGTACCTAATAAAGTGGCCGGTTAATGTAGTACATAAATCTACTACTTTCAGATGTCGCGGGTTGAGGGAAGTTTTCAGAATACTTACAGTATGCAGATGATGTCCAGAATACTCGTAGTATGCAGTATGTGTACTGTTCAGTTTTTTTGAATGCGTGTGCATCTATAATGTCCAGCTAAGTTTGCCAAAATGTGCAGCACAACACATTGCACGTATTAGTATCCCACAATGCAGTGCACTTAACTTGACCTTACATTTCCAGTGAGACCACAGAGTGACACGACACTTAAAACTAGCATAGCTACTGGTTTTATGTCTATTGGAAAATGGTCGCTTGGGACAAAGATCAGTTATATAGAATATCAGTCATTTTTTAAAATATTTGGCCATCAGAAACAAATATCCAAGAGCTCTGTGTAATAACCAAATTTATTTCTGCGATGGCTAATACTGGACACCACCCTAATGCTCTTAAAAATAGTCAGTATGCTGTTAGACTAGTACTAAATTCCAAACACAGCCCTTGTTTAGTGCTAAAGTTAGTTTTTCTGCCTATTCAGTGCTTTTCTAAGGAACTTCAGTTTTTTTTTTTTTTTACAAGGACTTTGCAAAGTTAAATTGTTATGAGCCTGGCTAAATTAGGGTCAAAGATGGGTTCAGAAACTAACCAACTCAGTGTTAAGTTCTTTAAATAGTAGTCAGGGATAGAGTCGCAGCAGGTCTCTGGAGCCGGTTGTGAGTGATTCAGGGCAGGAGGGCTTAACACAGAGCTCAAGAGTCGCTTTAGTTTTCACAGTCAGTGGCACTGGGATTAGACATTAATAGTTTTTTAAAGAGCTGAAGCAGATTGACGCTGTCACCTCACACACCCTTAGCAGTGTACAGTGCTTACACGGCTCACACTAAACTGTGCTTTTACCACCAAACCCAGTTTAGTGAAGTGATGCAATCCTCTTCTAGAGTGAATGTGATATTAGCTAACTGTTGCAATGTCACTCACAAGATCATTTTGTGTACTAAAAATATTAAAGAATATAGATTTAAACTATTTCAGTCAGTTGCCATCAGAGTATTTCTGACAAAAATAAGTTATGAATAGAGCTTCAATAATATCAAATAATAAAAGTAATAAAGTGATTTTTTTTTCTTTGTTGGTTAAATCAGCAGTTTAGCTTTCCGTGTAGACATGCATTCTGTGGCCATTTGTTTTGTGGTTTTATTTTTTGTCTGGTCTTATTTTTTTGTTTTTGTTTTGTCTTTGGTGTTTTGCTTTGTCTCGTCTCGTCTTGTTTTGGGTTTTTTTTTGTCTACATAATTAAAACTCAAATGTGACAATAGTAAAAACAGATGGTTTTGTTTTGTTTAGTTCTTTTTGTCTAGTGTTTGGTGTTTTGTTTTGTCTTCTGTATCCGAAAATATTCTTATTATTGTGATTATTAAATGATTATTATGTTTTGTAGTGTTTTTGTGTGTGTGTGTGTGTGTGTGTGTGTGTGTGTGTGTGTGTGTATTTGGGGTTTTGTCTTGTTTTGGTTTTTATCAAAATACTCCAGAAATGAAAACTCACAGTTGTGACAATAACGAAACTGTCAATGCTGTATAGAAAAAATGCAAACATCTGTAGATGTTTTCCACTTTTTTTCTACATTAAAGAAGATCCGTGTAATTCGGATCAGTTGAAGTACCGTAAAATGCGATTGTAACACAGTTCGTAAATATGGGAAGAAGGAGTCGGGAACTGGCGAACGTTCAACGTAATTTTAATAAACTCAAAAACAAACAATAAAACGAAAGTAAAAGGGCGGCAGTTCCTCACGGCGACTGCCGCCCACACAAACATAATAAAAACACAACATAAAGTCCAGGCCTGGTCCTCTCTCGTCCTTCACTGTCGTCGCTCCTCTTTTATGCTTCCGGAGCTCCTCCGTGAGAGACACGAGACCGGTGTAGCGCGCAGCTGACGCGCCGTTCCCTCACGGCTCTCGCCCGCCCTGCTCGTCACACTGATAAAAACAGAATGTCGCACTTTTATTTTTTGCTGAAAGAAAAATCATGATTTGGCAAAATATTTAATCCTGCAAGAGCCTAAGTGTGTTGAACATTAAAGGTGCAGAAGGAGATCTGGAAAATGTTAACGTTAGATTGCTAGCATTGAAACCATACCATCCCTGCAAATCGCCGTCCAAAGCCACGCCTCCTCCAAAACACATGAACGGACACTCGCACACAGTGTCACAAGACTCGCTTTTAAAATCTCAAAGCACAAAACATTACAATAATAATGAGCGTAAACAGCTTGCACCTGACTGCTACAGATTTCAACCCGCATAACAAAAAATGTTTCTGTAGAGAATCACCTATTGCACCTTTAATGATGGGTGTGGACAGTAAATGATGGCCAATTCTGTGGAGAAAAATTCAGAGCTTTCGGTGGAGTTTTGTAGTATTCATCTTTTATTTTCATTGGCCCAAATCATTTCACAGAAACATTTCCGGTATTGTTGCATTTTTTTTTTTACACTTTTTGTTCAAGTTTGTTTATGTCTATGAATGCGGGAACATGTAGGGAACTCCAGAGTTTAGTGTCTGCATGTGTGTGAAGTCCTGTGTATCTTGTTTGTTCAGGCCTCACGGTTGTGGTTTGTGTTCACTTCCGTTGCTAAGCATACAGTGCTACACTTGTTCCCTTCTCTTCATCACACCTGTGTGTTTGTGTGTGAGAAGAGAGGGTTAACTCTAGGGCATTGGCTGCTATCACGGCTCCCTGCGGCAGCGTGCTCTTGGGAGTTTAGTTTCCTCTGAGTGTTTATCTGTGTCGACTGCGAGCATCATTATGAGCTGCTCTGGGTTGCATTTGCTGTTGTTTTCTGAATGGTTCAGGGGAAGATGTGTGTGCGTGTGCCGGAAACCGAGACTGTGTAATAGCTAAAGGTATATGTTGCAGACGTTGTGCATTCAGTCTCTGCTTCGCTAATGAGAATATAAGCATTTCTTGTAAGGTGAATTTTATAGGGTCATTAACATATTATCGAGTGATATTTTAGCCCAAAAAAAAGAAAAGAAATTGTTTTACATGCAAAAAATTAAGATATGTATTTTGATATTATTTCTGAAAAACAGTCTGAAAAAGCGGAGTTAAGTTTCATCAACATTTTAATACTTTTAAGAGGATCATAAAAATGTTGTTATTTTTATTTAGTTCTGTCCTGAACAAGACAAAATGACTGAATTTATTAAAAAAACTGTCAACTGAACTGTCCTGTCATGACCTGATGATCCACGACTGTTTTCATGTTTTGTGAGTCATTTTATAATTCACTCGTCACTGCAACTTTTCTTTCAATTAGTTTTTTTCCCTCACAATTGTGAGTTTGCATTTCACAATTCTGACTTCTTTTTCTCTGAATTGCGAGATTTAAACTCACAATTGCAAGTTATAAATTGGGAGATATAAACTTGCAATACTGACTTTTTTTCTTGCAATTGTGAATTTAGTATGTGAGTTTATATCTCATAATTCTGACTTTTCTCAATATTGCGAGTTTATATCTCATAATTTTGACTTTTCTCAATATTGCGAGTTTATTTCTCATAATTTTGACTTTTCTCAATATTGCGAGTTTATTTCTCATAATTTTGACTTTTCTCAATATTGCGAGTTTATTTCTCATAATTTTGACTTTTCTCAATATTGCGAGTTTATTTCTCATAATTCTGACTTTTCTCAATATTGCGAGTTTATTTCTCATAATTTTGACTTTTCTCAATATTGTGAGTTTATATCTCATAATTCTGACTTTTCTCAATATTGCGAGTTTATATCTCATAATTCTGACTTTTCTCAATATTGCGAGTTTATTTCTCATAATTTTGACTTTTCTCAATATTGTGAGTTTATATCTCATAATTCTGACTTTTCTCAATATTGTGAGTTTATATCTCATAATTCTGACTTTTCTCAATATTGCAAGTTTATATCTCATAATTCTGACTTTTCTCAATATTGCGAGTTTATTTCTCATAATTTTGACTTTTCTCAATATTGTGAGTTTATATCTCATAATTCTGACTTTTCTCAATATTGCGTGTTTATATCTCATAATTCTGACTTTATAACTCACAATTGCAACTTTATATCACGCAATTCTAGATAAAAACTTGCAATGACCTTTTTTGTGTTTGTTCCACACTTATTAGTCTTCCAAAGTATTCTAAAGTATTTAGATTAAGTTACTAAACTTGAGTAATGTAACGAAATACGTTACAAATGACTTTTTGAAGCATGTATTTTGTAATCTGTAGTGAAATACATTTTAAAAGTAACCTACCCAGCCCTGTATGTGTGTGTGTGTGTGTGTGTGTGTGTGTGTGTGTGTGTGTGTGTGTGTGTTTTAAAAATGTATATAAATATTTAACAATGAGAATATTGTTCATTTGGAAATGAGAATAATATTTTGTTTTTGTATTACAGAACTGAGAATTTGAGAGCAAATTGTTGTTTTTTATTATTTGATTTGATAATTTTACAGCTAAAACTTCTAAAGGTCGTGAAATAGGCTGTATCATCATTATGCAAAATATAAAAATCAGTTTTTCTTTATTTTGCGATGAAATATGACATGCATTCCTTCTTACAAACATTTGTCTCTTCTACTAAGAACATATTCAGCAGCTGAATCGCAGGACAGCCGTTTTATGAATGGCTTTATCAAGAAAAGGCAATATTTTGTGGTGATTTTAGAAGAGGCTTAAAACTGAAAGCTGAGAACCACAATAAAGTATCCATATTATCTGGAAATATAAATTTGAGATAAAAAGCTATAAGGTGCTTTTTCATGTTTATTAATTGCTCTTGCGTTCTCTGGCTGTGTCATCCTGGTTTGATGTGGTCTGGATCATTTATGGCTACATCTGCCCTCTGACACATTAATATGTGTGGTTGTGTATGTGTGTGTTTTTGAATTTGATCTTTTGAATCAGCGCTGCCCTGGAAGCCCCAGTGCATGCTGGGAGGAAGTTAATGCTTCTCGTCTGTAACCACATCTTAGATGAGCTCCACGTACATCAGCCACATCCGCCTCAAGCCTCTGCACCACCACAGTGCTCCTGCAAGCGTGTGTGTGTGTGTGTGCTCGCAAGTGTGTGTGTTAGTAGCCGAACATCGCCGACCCCAAAACTGACAAACCTAATTCAAATGCAGTGGTCAAATACACGAAAACGGATCTAATTCAGCTTTTATATACATTAACATTTTCATTTTTGGGAAAACTATGTCTGTAATAATGTGAATAATATTGTGCGAGTGCCTTCTTACACACCTATTATTCTCCTCTCGGCAGGTGAAGCAAAGAATCTGGGTCCGAGCTCAGGGCCGAACCGTCTCCGTGACCTCTGCACCTTCTGTACAATCAGTTTGGACCAGGAGGAAGTATACCGCACAAAAGTCTATGAGAAGAGTGTAAGGTGAGACGGTAAACACACACAAGCGTACGAGCGGCTCTTGCAAACTATGTGCTGATGTTGATGATATTTATCTTAAAAGGACAGCACTTCTGATATATGTGGTTTTCATGCTGCTTCACAAAAATGCAGGCCTACTATAGTTTTTTTTCTGTCTGTTATGCACACGTAATTTTGAACGAGAGCGGAAAGACTGCCCTTTCATGTTGTTTTATTTCGTCCGCCACTGTAGTTCCTCTGAATACCATATATTACAATTATCAACTACATTTAAAGAAAAAGAAAATGTGAAAACGTTTTAACTGCCCAAAACTTGTCACTACGATGCTTTACTGTAAAACGTGGTGACCCGCAATTGTTACCGTAATTTGTACCTGATCAAACCCTTAAAGGGATAGTTCACACAAAAATGAAAATTCTGTCATCAATTTCTCACCCTCATGTCATGCCAAACCCATAAGACTTTGGATAGTCTTCGGAACACAAATGAAAACACAAATGAAGAGGTTTCTGTCCCTCCATTGAATGGTTACCAAAACTGAGAAGATCCAAAAAGATCATAAAGACATTGTAAAATGAATCCATTTGAATCAAGCACTTTAATCCAAGTCTTGTCAAGAGAAAAAAAATCACTTTAAAGTGAGTATTGCTGGTGTTTGGTGATGCTAAATAATATTTTGGAATTAATTTTGATGTTAAATCTTTTGGTAAAACTTTACAATGAGGTTTCATTAGTTAATGTATTAACTAACTTTTCTTTTCATTTTTTTTTTTTTTTTACAGTTTTTGTTAATATTTGTTAATGTTAATAAGAATATAGTCGTTCACTGTTTGTTCATGTTAGTTCACAGTGTATTTTTGATTTTAATGATGTTTAGTAAATGTTGAAATTAATTTAGATTAAAAAATGCTGTAGAATTATTGTTCATTCTTAATTCATGTTAACTAAAGTAGTGCCATTTACATATTGTAAAGTGTTACCAATCTTTTTTTTTTATGCAGATGTTAAAGGGAAAATAATAATTCACCCCCAAAATGAAAATTCTGTCATCATTTACTCCCCTCATGTTGCTTTTGTTCCTAACACACACACACACACACACACACACACACACACAAAAACATTTTGAAAAGTTTTTTGCTTGTACAATAAAAAGAGGAGTCTGAAGTTATTTTGGACCCCATTGACTTTCATTGTATGGACAAAAACAGTTTAAACATTCTTCAGAATATTTTCTTTTGTGTTCCACAGGAGAAAGAAAGTCATACAGGTTTGGAACACCACGAGTAAATGATGACAGAATTTTCACTATCCCTTTAAGGTATTCTGAGTGTTTTAGCTGGTTGCTGGGGTGTTCTGGGTGGTTGCTTAAAATATTTTTCAGTGCGATTCTATACAATGATTTGAGGTAGCATGATTAGTATGGTAATGTGTGCAGAGTTTTAATATTTTAATTAAAATTTTGACATTACTAAAAACATATATATATATATATATATATATATATATTACCATTTACTCATTCATTATACTCAAAGTAGACCTTCCGCTATCTACTGGATTTGTCTGATGCTTCATCTTGATATCGGACGTACATTGTGTTTGACGGTATTACATTTTCAGTTGCAAAAGTGTCTAGTCATTGAAAGAAGCACGTTTTCTTTATCTCACACTCTTTCTAAAGGCTTTTCCTCTCGTGGTATTTCACAACTGTTTTTTCCCCCCTGTTCAAAGGGCTCTGTTGGCTGTGTCTAAGGAAGGGTGTCCACCTACGCGTTCCCTCACTTTTCTCTCTCACACTTGCTATCTAGCGCTCCTGTCTTTCGTTCACACACTCTCTCAGAGCATGAAGGTTTTCCTCCGGTCTTTCTTCACCTCTCTTAATCTTTATTTCTCTAATTTGGCTTATTATTAAACACTATTTTAAGTTTGAGGCCATTCATGTGTGGCCATTTTTTGATTCGATTGCTGTACCTGAAGCAGTGTTGGGGAGGTCAGAAGCTGTTTGTGTGAAATGAATGTATGTGGGAGCGCATGCGCTCTTCAGTGCGGGGGCTATGAGTGTGTAATGTGTGTGTGTGTAAGAGAGCAGGAGTGTGTGTGGGTGGATGAGCTTTCTCCTCTCAAGTCTCAGCTGAGGTATTTGACTGTTGCAGTCGTTGCAGTCCCACAGCTAGAAGTAATTCTTTTACATGTTAAACCTATTGGACAATTTTTTACTCCTCAATATGTTATACAGATTTTTACATCTGACATTCCTTGCTTACATGGTCCACAAAAAGTATTTGGACACTTAAGCAGAATGAACACGTTTGTAGTTCATCATATTACGTTATCAACTATCATTGATCAACCACAAAGTGTCGCAGTACTTTTTATTTTAATCATAACTGACATTTAATTTATATAATAATTCATCTGTTTAAATAGGCTTGTTTTATCATTTAAAACTAATCGAATTGTTGTGAAATGTTTTGACTGAAATATTATTATTTTTTAGTCAGTGTCATTTTATTTGGCAATTTGTTACATAATGCAATGAAAGTCATCAATTTCCAATAGTGTTAACGAATTGTCAATGACATATCTAGGGCCCTATGAAATCTATTTTATTTTATTATTTTATTTTATTTTAAAAAATTATTTTTTTTCCATTTTAAATTATCTGGATTGTGTTTGTTTTCTTTATTTTCTTTTTTACAGTTTCATTTTTCTGGTTTTAACGGTTAAATAAAATTTAAAAATTGTAATGGTTAAATCAAATCAAAACCATGTCTAATTAAGTGGAATCATGAAACATATACAATTTATTAAAAGTTAAACACAATTATATTTTAGGTACCTATTCAGTTTCATTTTTCCCAATTTCTGTGTTTTCAGTTCTAATTTTTCCCATTTTAATAGATTAATAATCAAAAAGCATGTCTAATCAGCTGAATTCATAAAACTTTTGAATTTTTTTTTCTTACAATATAAAATGTTCCGATTTTTCAGAAATGTTTTAACTTTTTCTGGATTTATGATTTAATACCAATTTGTTTTGAACGGTGGTAATCAAATGAAGGTTTAAATCATTAACAGTTTAATTAATTTTTTAAAATGTAATCAAATGGATGATTCCTTTGGCAAACAAAGTTCTAATATATATATATATATTTTATTTATTTATTTATTTTTTTAATCATACATATCAAACAGCTGTAAAGTTATAAAATATATTAAATGAAAATTGACCCTGCTGACTTTCTGAATAAATGTCCCTGGTTTTATTGTCCAGTGAGTCATGATTTCTTGCTCTGAATTATTCAAATGAAACAGGTGTTTGCTTTTAGAATTTCAACACTCTCCAATTCCGAAATATTTTCTTTTCCACTAACAAATCATGGTCGTGTGAATATTACATATAACTTTAGTTAAGGTCAACTAATTTTGTATCTTTCTCCGCCTCTAATTCAATGTTTGTTGCAGTCCTGTGCTTGGAGTCACTGCGGTTGTGATTAACGATCTCTGTCCTTTGCTTTAGTCCGTTTTACGGCGAGGACTTCTACTTCGAAATCCCGCGCCCATTCCAATGCCTGTCCTTCTACGTGTACGCCAAGAGCATGTTCCAAATAAGGGATCTACCTGTAGGTCAGTATCTTTCGTCCTTGTTTTGTCTCATGTACAAGACTAATACACAGTGTACATGTCAACTAAAGCTTGCGTGTGTGTTTGTAGGGAAAGTAGCCATCAGGAAGGAAGATCTATATAAGTACTGCGGGAAAGAGGACTGGTTTCACTTACAACCTGTGGATCCAAACTCAGAAGTGCAGGTGAGTGAACAGTTAGATGGCATTGAAGTTATCATTCACCACACAAACACACACACAACAGAGCAATACATAAATACACAGCCTTACTTCCCTTCTGTGGTTAGTCTCTAGTCGTGGTTTGGGCCAATCGGGTACGTTTATGATTACTCATTGCCTCGTTATGCCCAATGAGATCAATGTATGATTAGTCAGCTCTTATATGTGGTCCAATGACTTGAAAGCAGATACAGGCCCAACTCCACATCCTGTTTTTGTGTATGGTGTATGCACAGATCTGTTTTGTACACAAGTATGATTCACTATTCAGCAGATCTGGGGGCAGGGGTGTGGATTTACCGTATCAGAAACAAAAAGTGTTTACGTAAAGGGATTTGCTTTTTGTAAAAGTCTGTTTTGGAAAAAAAGAAATTCATATAGCAGTTTGCCAACCAAGGAAATTAATCTTAGCGAGCAAAATTTGTATCTGTATTGATCTGTTTTAATTGAAATTTGGCAGCATTTTGTATAATTGCAATATATTTGCGATGAATTTAAGTGGTATTGTGAATATTGTGCAATTTTAATTGCCGTTTTATTTTTGTCAGTAGGCTAGGTTCGTAAGCTTTCCTGCTTTGTGGCTTGCAAGAACACGTTTTAGTGGTGATCGTTTAAGGCTGGAATACATTACACGACCTTTGCTCAGATTTTTGCCCCAGTCTAGAAGAGTCGAAAATAGTTGCAGAAAGTGTGTGCCAGTCTGCAGATTTCGGGCAGTCAGAGTTGACTGAATTCACAGAAAAACGTATAGTGTATGATTTTTTTTTTTTCAGCTTCAGACTGTGATTCCATCCAGTCTGAGGATTTCAAAGCGTGTTTGATATTTTGAGCCGATTTTAGAACACAAATTGTAGTTTATGACTAGTGACGGGCAATATGACCAAAACCTTCTATCATGAAATGAGTAGTTTTATTTCATGAAAACGATATATCGCAATATAGTTATTTTTGCTTTAAGTAAGGTTTTTATGTTATCAACATTTTTGATAACATTGAAATTTCATAATTCTCATCGCCAATTTCAATATTACCAAAAAACTACAATAGAACTGAAAAACTTCAAGCATTCAAGCATAGGTAATACTACATAAACTATAAAAGTAACAAAATACAAAAAACACTGCAAAGTCTTCTGTGTGTAAATTAAATACAAATGTATTCTTATTAAAATTACAAAAGTGATTCAGTCAGGAGCAGTGAGTGAATTTCTCTTTGTCTTTTGTTGTTTGATTATCACATGAGACAGCAGGATTGTTAGGCTGCTGTCACTTTAAGACGGAATACACTGATCTAATGTACTGGTACACATTAGGGGTGGCACGGTACATGAAAAACACCCGAACCGTTCGGTTCGCTTGTCTCGGTTCGGTTCGAGTGTGCGTCGCACGGTTCGACGCATGCGCAATGTAGCCCCGTGTTCAGACAGTTTCGTGCGAACATACATATAGACAGTAAAAGTGGAGTAAGGGGCCGTTCACATATCGCGACTTTTGCGCGCATATTCATTATACCCTATGTAGGCGCGCGGCAAGCGCGCTCAAAATAGAAGCCGCGCTTTCCGCGCTTTTTTAGGCGCGATATGTGAACGGCCCGCAATGAAGGCTGGCCGGAGTTGGCGGATGCGCCCGTGTCGTTCAAATCCGGTGTGTGGGAACATTTTGGATTTCATGTTACTTACGATGACAACGGAAATAAAACAGTAGATAGAACTGCGACTGTGTGCAAGCATTGTGCAAAATGCATTCAGTATGCTAAAGGAAACACTTCTAATATGACAGTTCATTTGAGAAGACATCAGCCAATGTGTCGATGAGCACAAACAGGGGAGAGCCGGTTAGGAAACAACTTCTACTGTCCGCAGCTCTTTGTCTTTTAAAATATTTTTTTTTTTTGTAAGAGCTACACTGAAGTTGGCAGTTTGATAAATGCAAGTTAATTTCAATCTTTGTGTGCTAAAAAGGCACAAGTTCCTGTAGAGATAACAATACACATGCTCCTTTTTTTGCCAAACAAACGAAAAGCATGTCTAACCTAACCCTAACCCTCTTGCTGTATCAAAATCTCACCCAGCTTTTACTCAGAGATGGTCCCAATAATGTGCTTAAAGTCAAGTCAAATTCAGTTAGTGCACGATTACATTACAAAAATGTTAATACTGTATCCTAAATTGTGGATAATTAAGCTAATAAGCTATATATCATATGCTGAAGGAAATTTCTGGAGTGTTAAAGATTAAAGGAAAAAATAACAACAAGAACCGAAAACTGTGACCCTAAAACCGTGATACGAACCGAACCGTGGGTTTTGTGAACCGTGCCACCCCTAGTACACATACACTTTCTCAACTGTTTACATTTACTATAGACATAAATTAGAGCGTTTACGAGAATACTCACAAAGACGGCCATGTAAGTGTGTGTATTTGTTCAAACCCAATAAGGCAGCCAATAGAACTGAGTTCAGTACTCACACGCTCAATGATCCTCAGCTCACAGTACACACACATACTGAAATTCTTTTTCTTTCGCTGCTTATTGAGCTTCAATGGTTTCTTGTTTTTAAATAGCAGCAAATGATAAGTTGAGGCACAGAGCATGTAACCACGATGAAGATGATAGTCCAAAATCTTTGGACTGTGTCTACCCACCAACGACCGCATCCAAATGCGCTTGGCTCGTTTTTTCTTTTGCCACTCAGCACACAACTACTGCAGTCATCTCCTGCACGTTTGTTTCGTCCGTCATGTGTCTGCTAGCAGCGAGGCACGTGTATTTGTGAGTTTGGAAGTCTGGAAATGTATGATCCTCAGTCGTTTAGTGTACGATGCCTAGTTTTTCTCTGTAACCATTTACAATGTTGGTAAGTTTATGATGCCTAGTGTTTTAAAATGTGATCAGATCAGAAGTCGTGTTGTGTATTCCAGCCGTTAGCAGCAAAAATAGTGTTGTTTTATCAAGTTGATAAGATTATTTTCCCTAAATAAGTTCATTCTGTCAATTAATAGATTTGAAATCCTGATTCAGTGATTTGTTTTCACTCTTTTCATAAATTATTTTATAAAAATGATTGTTTATAACAGTGTATTGTTATATTGGAGTGAATAATTAAGGTTATTCAGTCAGTATTTTGCATACACTGAGTAAAAAACTGTGGAACAAAATATTATTTTAAACAATTCTTGCGTCATTTTTGATCTGCTTGGCAAAAGGTGCAGTTTGGTTGAAGTTTTGGAGTAAAAAAAAACATGCTTTTGGCTAGTTTCACACACACACACACACACTCAAAAACATAGATAACAAAATATAGAAAATTGTCAAACTGCTGAAAAATATTGATAGGCTCTTGATAACCCTAGAGCTGAAATGTTGCAGGGTAATTTTACAACAGTGGTTAATCACTGTTATTTATGTGTCTTTAACCCTGAAGACGAGAAAAAGGTGGGTGGCAGTTCCATCCGATAACATTCAGAGCCGCCCGGAACTGGCTGAAATCACCAGAAAGACGTTCCTCCATCTCTGTGTTCAAAAAGCCCTTACTTACTCCAAAACACACAAAACAAGTTGTTTGTTTCCACATACTTCAAAAATCAGCGATTAAGATTTTGTAGATGTACTGTATCTTGCAAATAGATCTCTACTCAACAGTTGCGAGGGTTAAATGAATAGATGACATAATTCTTTGATTCTATTTTTTTCCTCTTTGAGGATTGGCAGTTCATAGTGCATTAAAAAAATTAAAAAGTAGCTTGTTGTATCTATCTGCTTTGGACATCTGTTAACATTGAATTATTGGTCCGTTCTTGGTGTCATTTTTCAAAGGAACTTGCACAAAATATTGCGTAGGAGTATGTGGGCGTTTTTATGTTGTTTTTCTTCTCTATCTTTCTCCCTCCCTGTCCTTTCCTTCTCGGCTCCTCTGTTTGCACTCTTTCTCATTCCAACATTATCAGCCTCAACAAATTTGACTGGCTGGATAGGTTATTTCAACATATATCAATTATATCATAAACATGTCCATCATGATAAAATTCCAGACATTAAATGTTTCTGAAGTTTATGTTCAGCGCCACTGCCCTCAAAACACATTCTGTATTTCAGGTAAATGTGTGTGTGTGTGTTTTTGTGATTTATTTAGGACACAAATTTATATAATGACATGGTTATTACACTGGTATTACGTCTTAAACATGAAATATGAGGACGTTTCATGTTTAAAATAGCTTTAAAAACAAACTAAACAATGTGTTATTAAACATGTAAAAATGCAGAACGTTTTCTGTGATAATGTAGGTTTAGGAGTAGAGTTAGTGTAGGGGGATAAAATGTACGGTTTGTACAGTATAAAAACCCTTACGCCTATGTAATGTCCTCACTAATATAGCAAAACAAACCTCTGTGTGTGTGTGTGTGTGGGTGTGTACCGGTTGTTTAACCTACATTGCAGGGACCAAATGTCCCCACAAGGATAGTAAAACCAGACATCACCTACATTATGGAGAGGGAAATGGATTAAAAAACATACTATATGATGCTTATTTGAAAATATAAAAATGTTTTCTGTGATATTTTTAGGGGTAGGGTTAGTGTAGGGGGGTATAAAAATCATTATGTCTGTGTAAAATCCCCACGAAGATAGGAAAACCTTAACGTGTGTGTGTGTTATGTTGTTATATGTGTTGATATATACGAGTTATGCGTTACACTTTAGTTTAGGGTCCAATTGTCACTATTAACTAGTTGCTTATTAGCATGTATATTGCAAGGAAATTGGCTGTTTATGAGTACTTATAAAGCACATATTAATGCCTTATTCTGCATGACCATATTCTACATCCCTTAATCCTATCCAGTACCTAAACTTAACAACTGCTTTACTAACTATTAATAAGCAGCAATTGGGAGTTTATTGAGGCACAAGTCATAGTTAGTTAATAGTGTGAATTGGACTCTAAGCTAAAGTGTGACCGAGTTATGCTATAAATAACGCTAATGAAGTTTAATTGCTTCTGTGTTGGATGTTGTGACATTAGTCTTTCTGCTTTGACAGGGGAAGGTTCATTTAGAGATGAAGCTGAATGAACTGATCACAGAGAATGGATCCGTCTGCCAGCAGCTTGTGGTTCAGTAAGTGATGCCTGTCAGTCAGCATGTGTGTTTGTGTGTTTTAAAATGTGTATTTGAGCTCAACATGAATTGGCATTCACAACCCACTGTACTTCTGTAACGTTACATACTTCAGTGTGAAACAGGATATCAAGGTTTTGCTAGTCGGCAGGGCCTCTTTATCCCCTGCTGGTAGAAGTCTTAACTATTCTTTCTCCATTGATGGCCAATCATAATTAACTGTGCATTCTGAATTTATTATTTAGATATTATTTTTATTATTAACAACATATGTTGTTGGCTATTTCACTAATATTTGATTATAATATAGTAGATGTTTTACCAGTATCCAATCAACTATCCATATTACAGTAGTATCCATTGTCTGAAGGGGGTTGGTGAGTTCTTGAAGAAAACAATTCTATTCTACTTCACTATTCCTTAATTCCTTCCTAGTGTAGTTTTGTTCTATTCTGAATGATGGCTAGGACTTTGTATCACTAGCACTTCTCATGTTTATTGCCTCTTTAGAGTAAATCTCTCATATTCCTCAGTACATGTAAATTATAATTATTTAAATCCTAAAATCAATGGAAAAAATAGTGCTGCAGTCACAGTAAAATTGAAACTCCATCTCTGTATGCGTTTGGGAACACAGCTTGTACCAAGATCACTTTATTTTCACATTCACACAATTGCCTAGATTTTTGTGGACAAGCTTTCAGCATTTTATCATATTTGTAAGGAGAAGTGTTCATAAACCTGCCTTAAAGGACTTTTCTGCCAAAGAAAATTCTTTCAAACATTAAACCCTCAAGAATTTAAAACAATAAATTAAAAAAATATTATAATTATAAAATATGATTTTTGTATTAAAGTACAATTATATTATTACAATAGTAATATATTTCTGTCTTTTTATAATTTGAGTTAAAAATAATGGTAACACTTTACAATAAGGTCTTATTTATTAATATTAGTTAATGCATTAGTTAACATGAACTAGCAATATATTATTACAGCATTTATTAATCTTTGTTAATGTTAGTTTAACAAAATACAATTGTTCATTGTTTCTTCATGTTAGTTCACAGTGCATTATCTAATGTTGACAGATGCAACGTTTGATTTTAAAAATGTATTAGTAAATGTAAAAATTAACTGTAGTTTAGGTTCCAATTCTCACTATTAACTAGTGGCTTATTAGAATCCATATTACTAAGATATTGGCTGTATATTAAAAAGCACATGCCTTATTCTGCATCTCTTAATCCTACCCAATACCTAAACTTAACAACTACTTTACAAACTATTAATTCGAAGTTTATTGAGGCAAATGTTAATAGTTAATAGTGAGAATTGGTCACTTATCTAAAGTGTCACCAAATTAGGATTAAAGGCACAGTATGTAAGATTTTTGGATTAAATATCCAAAAACCACTAGGACAATGTTATATATTTTGTTGGCATGTATACTTACATTATCCCAAATGTTTCCAAGAATGATTAAATCTGGAGAAATAAGCAATTTTAAACAGGACACTAAACCTGCGTCACCTATCAATTACATCATACCCTCATTACCCTTGATTTCGACTATTTTTTTTTTGTAGAAACCATGGAAACTGCAAAGACATTTTAATATATTATGTGTTTTATTATACAAGGGAACAACTGTTCAGATGGATACGTTCATCAACAGAAAACTAATCATTGTTATATAGCTCAACACAGTAAGTCTTATTGTTTAAATCTCGTTTTCTTGCTTTACCGTGAGTACCATGCTTTACCAAGACTAATATCGATCTAGCTTACTACAGTATGCAACAAGTGTCTCATAGTAGCTGCCGAGCGAACACACGGACTAGCACTATAACAATTCTCAACACACAAATGTATCTAATATGATAAAACATATTAGATATTAGATGTTGAATATATATTGAACATAATATATTCAACATCCAGCTAGGTACATCCGCAACTACCCCATCAAAAAAATCTTGGAGTTATCTTCGGTGACCAACTGACCTTCAGAGACCACATGTCAAAGACAGCTCGGTCATGCAGATTTGCACTACACAACATCAGGAACATCAGGCCCTTTCTGACTGAGCGTGCAACACAACTGCTCGTCCAGGCCCTGGTCATTTCAAGCATTACTGCAATGCTCTTCTGGATGGACTGCCGTCAAATGCAATCAAACCTCTTCAAATGATCCAGAACGCTGCTGCACGTCTTGTCTTCAACGAGCCCTCTCTTCATCTCTCTGCACTGGCTACCCCTCGCTGCACGCATCAAGTTCAAGGCGTTGACGCTTGCTTACAGATCCACCACAAGCTCTGCACCTCCTACTTCCACTCACTGTTACAACTCTACGTCCTCACCAGAAGACTGCGATCACTAAAGGAACGAAGGCTTGTGGTACCGTCGCAGAGAGGCACAAAATCACTCTCCAGAACATTCTCTTTCACTGTTCCCTGCTGGTGGAATGATCTCCCTACTTTCATCAGGAACGCAGAATCCCTGGCAATATTCAAGAGACATCTGAAAACTCATCTCTTCCGTGAACACATAACCCCTTCATAAAAAAAAAAAAATTCTATTGTTTCCCTTCCTACTCTAGCTTATGGTACTGAGCAATGTATGAAACTCGTATTGTGAGCACTTCCTGTGTCTATTTGCCAATTCATGAAGAATCGCTTGTTTGTTTTCCTCACTTGTAAGTCACTTTGTATAAAAGCGTCTGCTAAATGATTAAATGTAAATGTAAAACAACCCTCATACTCATGACTGGAAGAAGCGAAAGCGCTCGTCTACGGCCTCCAGTCGCCTTAGGGGCCGTTCACATATCGCGTCTTTTCTGCGCGCATATTCATTATATCCTATGTAGGCGCGCGGTAACCGCCTGTGCCGCGGCGAGATGAAAACATCTCAACTTTTCAGAATGCCGCAAGCGCACCGCGGGTCATGTGACAAGAGCTCTTGGACAAGTTTGTGAAATTCTTCCCCATAAATAAATCCTGTACAAGAGCTACTGCAAGGGCTTTTCGGTGATGGGAATCCATTTAAACTTCTGCGTAGTAGTGGAGAGTGTTGTTCATGGTTGCATAGCAACCACAGACGCAACAGAAGCGCGAGCTCCCGAACGCTTGCAAAAGCGCTTGCAAAAGAAGGAGGAAGCGTCGCGGCCGCGCTTTCCACGCGTTTTTAGGCGCGATATGTGAACGGCCCCTTATTCAGCTTCATTGGCTTTCAGCCACTCCCCGCGTCATACTACAGTAATGTTGATAAATCTTTAAACCCCATGATTCCGCAAAATCAAGGCGTCATCAAGCAATGCCATTGTTTTGAATAAGCGACCTCTAGCTGTGAACATTACACATTGTGCCTTTAACTAAATGCTATAGAAATATTGTTCATTGTTAGTTAATAAATGAAATGTCAAAGGGGTTCATCTGACAAAAACGATTGGGAATCTCTGATCTAGACAACTGCCACTGAGATAATGAAGGATGTTGGGCTATATGCATACATCATGCATGTTTTTCTATATTAAAAACTGCTGCATAAGTTTGAAATGGCCCTTATTCGGTTTGCTGCTGTGCTTTCATTGTACTTCACAATGCACTGTGCGCATTCTGTGACAGGTGGATGTTGTGGTCAATAACTTCAGAGGTGTGTGTCATCTAGGACGTCGAGAATACCAGTGAAGTTCACGTTCGCACTGCTACAGAGTGTATGCGTTATTGTGTTTAATGGTGTGAAAAACATAGAGTTGCTGACGTGCATCTCGGTGCTTAACGTTGGCCATCGCTTTTCATTCACACTCTCCCACAGAGCAGGTTGACGAAAGAGGAAGCGATGCCGTGACGGCAGGAAGTCCGCACTGCGCTGTTTCTGTGGTTTTGTTTTGCCGTCACACTGCTTTTTTCTTTCTTTCATGCTATCTCCCTCTCTGTCGTTCTTTCTCACCTTCCTTCACCGCTTCATGGCTGTCACCATGACAACTACAAGTGTGAATTACTTCCTGTCTTGGATAGCAGTGCTTCTGCTTCCACCTTTCTTATCTGACACTTTCATTTATGCTCGTTCTTCTTTCATCCTCTCACTCTCTCATTCATTCATATTTTAATTTGTGGCGTGGAGGAACCTCTGACAAAGTCGACATCAGGGTTGAACAATAGGATGGCTGAGAGGGTTTTGGTTATTACATTTGATGATCGTGTGCCAACGCAAACGTTTGGTTGTATGGTTGCATGTACTGAACACTGTTGTATTCTTCTGGTTTAAATGTCACCAATGCAATGTTGTCTAATGCAGATAAGATTTTATCAAGATTTTGAGTATGACTAGTAGAATAGAGCGCAACAGTCATGTTCCAGAAGTAAAACCTCTATTCATGTTTTTCTATATGGAAATTGATTTTTAATGATAACTTACAAACCTTCAAAGACAGCCTTACTGTGAGCCAATAGGTTGTTAATTGATAGTATTTGATTCTGTTAAAGCCATCTGCCCACATTATTTCAACTTAGTTTTAAAATAATCGTGTGTAACAGTGGGATTTCTGGTTAAAAACTACATTACCCATGATGTTGTCCAGAAAAGTCCACCAATCAGAGTCGAAACAAACCAAACACAACCAAAAATCTCTTTAGCACCACCCACTCCCATGAAGCGTGAATGATGTAATCAAATCACTCTCAAAATATTTAAATATATATATATATATATATATATATAGAGTTGTGAAAAGTGTTTGCCCCCTACTTGATTTCTTACTGTTTTTGCATGTTTGTCACAGTTAAATGTTTCAGATCATCAAACAAATTTAAATATCAGTCAAAGATAACACGAGTAAACACAAAATGCAGTTTTTAAATGAAGGTTGTTATTATTAAGGGAAAACAAAATCCAAACCTACATTGCCCTGTGTGAAAAAGTGACTGCCCCCTAAACCTAATAACTGGTTGGGCCACATTTAGCAGCGACATGTTTATTGCATGTTTTTGAAGTGTTGACCATTGTAGCCAATCACAGACATATCTGACGAGTGCGTGAACACTATTGTCAATCAGAGGTGTTTACGAATCCATTCAACAGTGCTCAAGTTTTTAAAATATCAATGTGAAAAACTGAAAGAAGGTTGAAAAACCTGAGACCCGAGACTCGCGCTCATATGCGCATTGGCTGGTCTAACCTGAAAAGTAAGCTTTTTAAGGCTTAAGAAACAACATTTATGGTACAGTTAATGTCAGATTTTATTACTGATACAAACTAAGTTTCAAACCAAATGTATTACCTATTATACACTGCGATTTCGAATGCAGCGCTAGCAAATTAAAGCCATTTTGTTATTGTTGTTTTTTTGTGGTTGTAAAAAGTGAAACAAACTTTTGTAATTTTGTGACACACATCTGAATTTTTAGCATCCTTACGCCAGTCTTCAGTGTCACATGATCTTTCAGAAATCATTCTATTATGATGACTTGCTGCTCAAGAAACATTTATTAATATTATCAATGTTGAAAACAGTTTTGTTGATTAATGATTTGTTGGAGATCATGATACATTTTTCATAATTCATTGAAAGTAACAGCAGTTATTTGAAATTGAAATCCTTTGTAACATTATAAATGACTTGACTGTCACTTTTGATCAATTTTAATGAGAATTTGCTGAATAAAAGTGTCATTTATATATTTTACATAAATAAGCAAATGAATCAAATGAAAAACCTGCAGTGCTGGGCATAAAAATGGACCCTGTTTACTTAATAACACATCATGGTTTTGTTCTGAATGAGTTTGTAATATTGGTGCTTTTAATTTCAAGGCTAAATAGTTAATTGGGCATTATTTAGACTATATATACTTGATTAGTATCCTAAATATCCTGTTTCACTTGAAAGTGTGTTAACCAAGTAAAATTGGTTAAGAATGCTGTTTAATGTTGCGTTGTTTAATAACACTATGGACAAAGCATTCTGCTGTTTGATCTTCACTGTTATTTTAAATGACAGGCTCATTAACGCAGCTGTGTGTGTGTCTTTGCAGGATAATCGCATGTCAGGGTTTGCCGTTAATAAGTGGGCAGAACTGTGACCCGTACGCCACAGTAACACTTGTAGGGCCCGCCAGGTAGGTTGTTAAGGTGCCGCAAAATCACAAGGTTTACTGTAATGGAACAGAGGTTTGCATAAAACATGATGGTTTCTAATGAAGTCCTGAAAACAGTCAAAATGCATTATTGTGATTGTTTCTAAATGAGTCAGTCTTTGACTGTCACTGATCTAGGCAGAAATGAGTACATAACATCCGCTCTGATTCAATAATAACATCCTGCTCTCTGTCTTTATGTTTCTCTCTCTCTCTCTCTCTCTCTCTCTCAGGTCTGACCCGAGAAAAACTAAAGTGAAGAAGAAAACCAGCGACCCTCAGTTTGACGAGACCTTTCATTTTGAGGTACAGTCTCAATAACTAACTAATAGTTATTACTTACTAACTATTAGTAACTAACCTAATTAGGTTTTGTGGTCTGGGTAGGTAAGGGTGGGTTAAGGTGTAAGGAATAGGTCAACAGTGTAATTAGATTTTTTTTTAAATATATGTACAATGTAAAAACATGCATGTACACAATAAGTGCATTGTATCAAATGATAATAGTACAAATTATCAATTAACAAATACATAGTTAATACATAGTTAAAGACACCTTATATAAAGTGGGAGTTATGATTTATTGGGTATGCATTTGTAGCATTAGCCACATGTGTACAATTCACAATGTTTTTTGCAGGTAACAAGGTCAAGCAGTTACAAGGGGAGGTCACACTTTCAGGTGGAGGAGGAGGACATAGAGAAACTAGAGATCAAGTGAGTTCTCTTCTCTTCCTTTCCCTTCTTCATTATTGTGTTGGCATTGTTTCATCTTAGCCTCTCCTGACTGGATGTGTGTTTGTTTTGTTTTGTTTTGTTTTGTTTTGTTTTGTTTGAGATCAAGTGAGTTCTCTTCACTTCTTCATTATTGTATTGTCAGTGTTTCATTTTTGGCTCTAATGGCTGGATGTGTTTTTTGTTTTGTTTTGGTAGAGATAAGTGATTTCTCTTTTCTTCTTCATTGTTGCGTTGTCATTGTTTCATCTTTGCCTCCTCCGGCTGGCTGAATGTATGTTTGTTTTTGTTTTGTTCTCTTTTCTCGTCTTCATTGTTGTGTTTTCATTGTTTCATCTTTGCCTCTTGTTGCTGGCTGTATGTTTGTTTTTGTTTTGTTTATTTTGTTTGGTTTTGTTCATCAGGTTTTCATTGTTTTAACTTTTGCTTCTTTTGGCTGGATGCAGACTTTTGTTTTTGTTAAAAGCCTTTTTTAAAACAGCATATAACTGCATATACTGACTGTTTGTGGATGATTATGGTAATCAGGGATGAGTGCTTAGGAAGACTGTATGTTATGTCAAAAATGTTATAATGAATGTGGCTTTGATCTGATTTGACACATAATGTGCCACTCTGAACTGTCCCATATAGCCCTCTGCAGAAGCTGACAGGTAAGAGTAGGTGAAACCACCAGACGGCACATTAGATCATGACACTAATGTGTGTGTGTGTGTGTGTGTGTGTGTGTGTGTGTGTGTGTGTGTATGTTTATGCATGGTTTTGGTGTGTTGTTGGTTTTCCACTCAAAGGCAATTTATTTGTGTGCATGTTTGATGTGAGAAAAAGCTTCATCCAGTAGTGGAGAGAAAAATTACTAACCCACCTTGATGCAACAGTATCTGTACTCTGCGTGCTGGATTTCAGGGACAAGTTCAAATGTGTGATTTTTTATTTTTTTTTTCCGGGGGTTGAATACATTGAAACAGATCACTGTTTGTGTATTTGTGTTTGTAAATGAACATTTAGCTGATGCACACTCTCTTTTACTTTCCCTTGCAGGGTAGAGCTGTGGAATAATGGTAATTTGGCACAGGACGTGTTCCTTGGAGAAACACGGGTATCTGTGAAAATCCTGAGAAATGACCATGTCCACAAAGCATGGTAAGAACTCTCTCACACACACACACACACACACACACACACACACACACACACACACACTGACTGACATAAGACTGGACAATATATTGAATATTCAAATAAAGTTTGCCGCAAAGCACTGGGAAAAGTAATTATTATGAATGTGTCGGAGAAAATAGCAAGGTGATATTTTAATTATTTATTAGTAAACTAGTGTTTTCTGAGTCAGTGTCGACTGCAAAGATGAAGTTGACAATGCTTGACTCGTCATCTCCGCAGTATAGTGAACGCACCTATTGAGAGAAATGCAACGTTCATACGGATTACAAAATCAGAGAGAATTTGTTTTCAATGTGAATTGGTTCATTTAATTTCAAGCTTTCTATAGATATATTTCTCATGTCTGTGAGGCAAGTATACGCTGAGTTTCGGTTTATTTTTGTGAGGCGCTCCAGATCACTGAGACCAAGACGGCAGAAAGAGCGTCCTGTTTTCTTTATTTTACAGAAGCACAACTTTTGTTTCTTATTGTTAGTTTACACAAATAAAAGTACACAAAAACAGTTTTGAACGATGTATTACTCTTACCTGTATGAAGAAAAATTAGTATTTTGAGTTCTTTTCACTGTTGTCAGAAAAAAATGCGAGTGGTCGAGCCGGTGCCTCAATGTTATGCAGAAAGCGCGTATACTTTAGCTTACACACAAATAATAGTGCTCTAGGTTAATGTTAGAGCTAGTAAAGTTGCTACTACTTACATGTTTTAAATTATTAGTCAAATTATAATTTGAGTTCAGTGGATGATAGGCAAACATTTGCATTTCCTGCCTAACTTTTCAACTTTAGTAACTTAATCTAAATACTTTGGAATACTAATAAGTGTGGAACAAATTCAAAAAAGGTAATTGCAAGTTTTTATCTCACAATTCTGACTTTTTCCCTCAGAATTGTGATATAAAGTTGCAATTGTGAGTTATAAAGTCAGAATCATGAAATATAAACACACAATATTGAGAAAAGTCAAAATTATATCACATACTAAATTCACAATTGCAAGAAAAAAAGCCAGTATTGCAAGTTTATATCTCCCAATTCTTACTTTTAAACTTGCAATTGCAAGATGCAAACTCACGATTGTGAGGGAAAAAAAATTGAGAGAAAAATTTGCAGTGACGAGTGAATTATAAAATGACTCACAAAACATGAAAACAGTCGTGGATCATCAGGTCATGACAGGACAGTTCAGTTGACAGTTGGGCAATTTTTTTTTATAAATTCAGTCATTTTGTCTTGTTCAGGACAGAACTAAATAAAAATAACATTTTTATGATCCTCTTAAAAGTATTAAAATGTTGATGAAACTGAACTCCTCTTTTTCAGACGGTCAGAGTCAGAGAATCACCAATCGCTGTTTAAATGACATTAAAATTCAAAGTAATCACTTTGGTAATCTAAAACACTTTTCAGATGTAACTGTAATCTGATTACCACCCATTTAAAATGTAACTGTAATGAAATACAGTTACTCACATTTTGTATTTTAAATACGTAACTAAGTTACTTGTATTTCGTTACTCCCCAACCCTGGCTATAATGTTATCGAACATTAGACGCCGCCCACTCTGCTGAGAGCGGGGTTTAGATAATTATGTAAATATGTGCTGCGTGCTTTCCATGTTAGCACGAACTCTGCAAATTAGCAATCCAGTAAAGTCACATTTATTTAAATGGCATTTTATTCCACAGATTGCTTAAAAGCAAGCAGCTTTACAGTATCAAACATGAAAAACAATATCAGTGCCTCGTTTCATCAGAAGCACAACTTAATTTTCTACAATAAAGCAGCTATCCAGTGTGTTCATGTTTTCTCGACATGGAGATCTTACCGTCCTCGACGGACTCAACAGATGAAATGAGTCAGAAGAGTTCCACGTGAAAGAAGGTGGAGCCTCAACACCCAACTCTTTTGGCACGCAATTTCGAACTCACAAAACGAACTTCGTTTTGGCCTGACTTTGTTCGAAATGACGTAACATCAGATTTTTAAGTATATCGGGGCCTTTACAGTGCATGTCGGAAACAAAATGCCAATTACCACATCTGAATTTCAGCTCTTCCTCAGCGCAGTGATATGAACAGTAATGATGCAGTTGGTTTTACCGTATCAATTGTAGCCTGAGCCCTCATTCTTTAGAAGTTCACGCAAAATGGATTTGCTCTCACAGTGCAGAAAACAGCATCTTCTTGACATGTCAACAACACAAGCCAAACTCTTCCAGGTCTCAGCTACAACTACAGTGTTCGAGGACGGGTCAAAGTAGACGTTGTTCACGGGCAGCCAGTGAAGAGCATAGGCTGGCATTATGCAAATTTGTTACATTGTTATGTACACTGAAAAGCAGTTTTACTGAATTTACTAAAACAAGACTACTTAATAAATTTATGTTTGAGATGCAAACATAATTTTATTTTGTAAAGTCTAAATGAAATTCAGCACTGTCATGGAAACATGATATAATCACTTTGCTAGAAAATGTTCAAATTGATTCAGATTTCCAACAAATGGTGTTCAACGTAAAATGATTTGTTCATGCTGTTTGATTTACTTAATTAAAATGATCACACAATTACTTTGGATGGACTTAATTCCATCGTGTACTATTAATCTAATTCAGTTTTGTGAGGTACGTGAATATTGTTTATTGCATCAGTGTATTGCTGATGGACTGAAAATCTTGGGTATGCATTGAAAAAAATAATTTTATACATTATATTGTTAAAAAATAATAACAAATAATTATTGCTTGTTTTTCCATTTTTTTTTAATTTAATACTTAACTTCACCATGTTAACATACATTTACTACACGTTACTTCACCTTTAAAGTGTGCAACAGGAAGTAAGACTGGAATTACTGACTCGTTTCAACAGCTCAGAATCGATTCTTTCTTTTAGGAGACAATGACTTTATTTGTTGTGCACTTTTGATCTTTAAAACTCAGCTATAATACACACTGCATGAAACATAATCTTCAAAAAACCATAATGGGGCACTTTAAATTAGACATATGCACGTATGCAAAATAGAAGCATATCTGTATATGATCCGGTCCTGCTATGTGGTGTGCATGCACACACTTCCATGCGGTGTTGTAATATGCTGATCTCAGTGTCTGTTCTCGTCAGCTGCAGTCTGAGCGAGGTACTCTGATGAACAGATGAGGAAGGGAGATAACAGCCAATCCCAGCTCTTCACTGCCCTTATCTGCCCAATCAGGCATGAGAGCACCACCCCTCTGACGTCAGAGCTTAAATGAACATGCTTCAGCATTACTTTAGAGGCCATTACTCAAGGCCACGCATTGAGACATTTGCGATGACTGCTAACTGCTGCATTCATAATATAGATTTCAGGTGCAACAGTGTCTTATCTCTGATGTTTTTTGAGAGACTGTGGGTGTGTAGGTGTGTGTGTTTTGGGCGGATTGCTTCCGTTGCCCGCTTCCCTTGTGTCCTCAGACTGCAGATCATAGCGTCCTGCCGGTAGTGTTGTGTAAACATTGTATGTGCGTACATTAGAGTGTGTGTGTGTGTAGACTGAGAGGGAACTTGTTGATACTGATCTGCATGTTTTGAATGAGGGCAGTGAGTCTACTGCGTGGGTGAGCTTTTGCATGAACCGAGCATAAAACAAGCGCACATACACAAACAGACGCTGACACTATTAAACACAGTCTTGCCACACTAATTCCTGTACTTTGTAGTTTGAGCAATGCAAATGACACATAGGATAAAATGATACATGCGATAAACACGCATATAGAAAGGAAAAAGAAAATGCTGGAAAATCTTAGAGACGATTAGCATATATACACACACACACATATTATATATGGAAGTAGTTTGAACTGATTCTTGGAAACTTAACAAATCTAATGTGTTTTTGCTTTTAAAATAGCTCAACACTTGCATTCACAAAGCTAGTTTAGTGACGCTGAGAGTGACAGAAACTTAATGACTAAATAAATGGGGCTTCAAAATCATCACAGCACTCTCATTGTTAAAGGGTTAGTTCACCCAAAAATTAAAATTCTGCCATCAATTATTTACCCTCATGTCGTTCCAAACCCGTAAGACTATCGTTCATCTTTGAAACACAGCTTACACAATTGAAACTTTGACGTTTCAAAATGTTCATAAAGAGACTGTAAAACAAATCCATGTGAATTGAGCAATTTAATCCAAATTTTCTGAAAAGACACAACCACTTTTTATGATGAACAGATTGAATTTAGGCTTTTTTTCACATGTAAACATTGATCAACATACACATTTGTGGTAAACAAGCTCAAGCATGTTTGCTTGACATGTGTGAGAACCAATAAGGTTCCTTCTCGTGTGTTACGCAGCACTTTTGAGCTTCCACAAGAGATTTGTTCTTATTCATCAAGCAGGTCTGAATGAGTTCTTCTGTTTTTATTCGCTGGTTAATGTTTATATGTGAATAAAAGCATAAATTCAATCTGTTCATCATATAAAGCGATGGTGTCTCTTCAGAAAATTTGGACTAAACCGCTCGATTCATATGGATTTTATGATCTTTTTATTAACTTTTTTGAAGCATTAAAGTGTCATTTACATAGCTGTGTATGAAGGGACAGAATCAGATCTCATCAAAAAAAGTCTTCATTTGCGTTCCAAAGATGAACGAAAGTTTTACGACATGAGGGTGAGAAATTAATGACAGAATTTTACTTTTTGGGTGAACTAACCCTCCAATTTTATATAATTATATAAATTATAATTTATATATTATATAATATTTAATATATAGTCCATAATACAGCATATTGAATGATAAAGCTCTGTGACATAGCCATTTAAAAAGGGGAAATATCTTTTTCTTTGTGTTTTGTAGGTACTTGCTGCAGCCGAAAGGAAATGGTACGAAGTCTAAGCCAGACGATCTGGGTTCTCTACGTCTGAAAGTAACATATACGGAGGACAACGTCCTGCCCTCTGCCTGCTACATGCCTCTCCTAAACCTAATGCTCAAATCCCCTGATGTCAAGGTACAATAGCGCCTCCCTTCTGTCTGGAAGAATTCATGCACATAAGCCTGGCAGTCGTGCTTAATTTGTGGAACATTATTTTTAGTTTTCAAATACATATTCTGTCTTGTCATTTATAACATCTTTTTATTGCATTCGGTTTCTTTGTGTCTCCAGCCGATCTCAGCATCAGCGGCTCATGTTCTGGGTGACATATGCAGGGAGAGTTTGGGCTATGAAGCACTGCTTCCTGTTGTCAGATTGCTGCTCCATCACAACAAACTGCTGCCCTTTCTCACCGCTGTTGCCACCCTGGAGCTGGAGAATACACAGTTCAGTTTCACACTCGCACAAAAACAGTTATAATGTGTATTTTTTGCTTTGTTTTGTTAATATTTGTTTTGTTTTGGTAATATGCAGATAGTTTTTGTTTTTTGTTTTGGTAATATGTGTTTAGTTTTTTGTTTTGTATTAACATATTGTAACACAGTTCGTAAGAACGGGAAGAAGGAGGCAGGAACCGGCGAACATTCAACGTAACTAATCAAATAAATAAACAAACAACAAAACTAAATTAATATGGTGGCAGTTCCTCATGGTGACTGCCGCCCACACAAACATAATA
This sequence comes from Zacco platypus, assembly GCA_038088235.1. Classification (NCBI taxonomy): domain Eukaryota; kingdom Metazoa; phylum Chordata; class Actinopteri; order Cypriniformes; family Xenocyprididae; genus Zacco; species Zacco platypus. The sequence continues at coordinate 3,091,462 of CM076075.1, read as the reverse complement.
AAAACACAACATAAAGTCCAGGCCTGGTCCTCTCTCGTCCTTCACTGTCGTCGCTCCTCTTTTATGCTTCCGGAGCTCCTCCGTGAGAGACACGAGACCGGTGTAGCGCGCAGCTGACGCTCATTATCAGTCACGTCACCGGCCTCGCGCCGTTCCCTCACGGCTCTCGCCCGCCCTGCTCGTCACACATATTAATCAATATAGTTTTGGTTTTGTTTTGTTAATATTTGTTACATTTTTTTGTTTTTTCATTTGTCAGTGTGCATATAGGTGTTTTGTTTTTTTTGTTTTTGTTTTGTTTTGTTTATTGACCCAAAGTTTGTCTAGGTCAGAAACACTATTTCTTTGTCCTCTAAAATGTCCTCGGTCTCCCTGTGCAGAGAGGCCAACACCATATTCAGAGGGAATTCTCTGGCCACCCGCTGTATAGATGACATGATGAAGATTGTGGGCCGAAGTTACTTGACTGTCACTCTGAAACCTGTTCTCAATGAGGTGAGACACACAAGGGTTGTTTTTCTGTTTTTTTTTTTATACATATATTTATATATATATATATATATATATATTAAACGGACATGTTTATTGATGCATTGAAAACTCAGATTTTACAGTTGTAAACTTAGACCTACAATGTTTAAAATTATTTGTTGTTTTCATTTTGCTTTACAGATCTTTGAATCAAATAAAACCTGTGAGATTGATCCTGTCAAACTGAAAGAAGGCGATAATGTGGAGGTCAACAAGGTGAGTTTTTTTTGGGGGGGGTTTCTTTTTGAATTTTTGTACTTAATTTTGCCGTATGTGTCAGTGGTCAGACATTAAGTAGATACTCTGTGCAAAAAAGCCACCAAAAATAACCCTAAATTCAAATTGTGGGGGTAAAAGTGTCCCTGTACTGACTTCGTCTGTTTACACCATCCATTAATATAGTTTTTAATATGTATTTGTAAGCCTACTATGTGTAAGCTGATATTGATATAAACTATAATTTTACAGGTTAGATGTAATAAATTCTGATGACTGTGAAATTTGATGAAAACTATTTTTTCTAAACTATTTTTTTCTTTGTGTGTTCTTAGGAGAATCTTCAGGGTTATGTGCAGAAGGTTTTTGCGTCTATAACACAGTCCAGCTCCAGTTGTCCTCCTCTCATGTGTGACGTCTTCAGGTCACTCAGACAGCTCGCATCTAAGCGATTTCCAGGTGAAGCAGCACATAGACACGCTTTCACTCTCATTTGCCTCTGCAGGGTCCATCACAAATCGGTGTTTCAGTTTTGTTAATATTAATGACCTCACACTGAAGTCTCTGCATGTATTCCTGTAAGACTGTGTTGAATCACCACTAGGAGGAGCCAGAAACTCAGTCATGACCAATAATCTCTTTCTCTCTGTCTCACCACAGCGGATCCTCATGTGCAGTACTCAGCAGTCAGTAGTTTCATATTTTTGAGGTTCTTTGCGGTGTCTGTTCTCTCTCCACACACCTTTCAGCTGAGATCCCATCTTCCTGTGAGTGTACAACAAAAACAGTCTCGTCACACCACAGCTAAAACTACCTAGTTCTAACAAACATGATTTACTTCCTTTTTAGCATGTGACTGATTTATTCATGCCAGGAAAGACCCATTGAGACACTTTTCTGAAAATGCTATGAGACTAAAATACTAGGATTCTATGATGCTATGAGACATAAAATAATTATGAGTTGGGTGAATCACCTGTCTTCCCCTTTCTCTCTTTCAGGACCCCGAAATTTCCCGCACACTTACACTTATCTCTAAAACCATCCAGTCTCTGGGGAGCTGGGGCAGCCTTTCCAAGAACAAACTGGTATGTCAGCTATTAGTCATACGGTGTGCTGAAGGAACTAACTTTTGAAAGATTTCCCGTCGACTTTGCGCCCACTGGAATTTGTTTACATTATTTTTAAATTCCTGTTCTTGTTTTGTTGTGTGTGTGTGTTTTTTTTTCAGTCTAGCTTTAAAGAAACCTATATGTATGATTTCTTCAAGTTATTCCAAGAAGATGAATGTATAGAGAAAGTTAAAAAGGTAAGTATTTCTAACAAGATGTACATAGGGCTGTACCATATTTTGTTACGTTGTGATTCTTTTACTCAGAATAGATTGAATTGATACTTAAGATTCTTAAATGCATTTCATAAATGCAGTGCTTTGAATACACACTTTCTGTGATGAGCATGCATTTAGTTTCTGAATTAAATTCAAATTTTATATTTTTAGGGAGCATAAACTAAAAAATGTCAGGGTTAAACAACTGTCCTGATATCGTAATGAATTACTCTCGAAAAGAAAACAAAAGTATTTTTGCACATTCTTTTAGTATTATTTTTAGAAAAACACTCATAACTGTGTTTCAAGGTCCATTAGTCTCTTAAAATGTAAGCTTGACCTTCTTATCAGAAGGCACGGTTAGTTTAGGTTATACAATGTCATGTGGTGTGACTCCCTAAAAATGTAATGTTATTCATGTATTAATAATTTATTGTATATTTGATGGTTACGCCACATGACATTTGTAGAGTCATTAAATTTAATCTTTCTAGAAGTGTTTTGAAAAACTACATCTCTAAGAACTTGACGTGTTTTTTTAAAAGATTTTTTTTTTATTGCGGACACTCTTGTATGCAGTTGATCCATCAAGAGAGACAGTATTTGATAATTACATGTGAAATTACTTAATTTCACACAGTTTAATTTAACAGGAAGCTGTGTTACGTACTCAGTGCGGAATTGCAATGTGCATTGTGTGCATTTATTATAAAACATTTTCTGTGTTTAGCTTAAGCTACATTCTCATGTATAACTTTGCTTCTGTTGTCTTTTTCCATTAGTTCTTAGATGAGATATCATCTAATGTAAGTAAGGAGTCGAGTGGAGTGGAGGACTCCTTTGTGTTGAAGGAGGGGTGAGTAAAAGACGCCACAGTTCTCAGAACAGTTTGATTAATTGATTAGTCCCATTTCTTAAGTCTTTGACTAGCTCAAATAAGTACTGGTCATTTTAGCTGATTTTTACCACATTGTTTCCAGGAAACCTAACAGTTAGGTGTGCATATGATTTTTAACAGAGAGGTACATAAGCGGGCCCAGGGCAGAAAGCGAATAGGAAAGAAGAACTTTAAGAAACGCTGGTTACGAGTGACCAATCAAGAGCTGTCCTATCACAAGCAGAAAGGTGAGTGATCCTGGCTGATGATGATAATGTGTTCCCCTGAAGACCAGTCTGGTCCATGATCCAAAGAACTTTCTTTTTGTGGGCAGTCATCCAGTTCAGCTCTAAAATGTGGGTGTCCAGACACTTGTTTTAGCTGGCAGGTTTTATATGGTAATGGAGTTGAAATAACATGAGAAGTATCCCTGGATTCTTTTAGCTTGTCCTCCGTTTCTCATTCTTGTTTGTGTAGCTCCTGTTCATGTAGTGTGGCCAGCCAGCTCTGGATGTGAAACTTTCTGTTTCCCTTTTTCGATTTATGCTGTCAGCTTTGTCGTGGGTGTGTACTTATGCTCACTGGGGTCAGTGGATATCATGTATTTAGCAATGTGTTAGGTTGTGAGTACTGAAAATGTGCATGTCCACTGATAATTTGTAACATTGTGAATATTTTAAATTAGGCCCTGTTTACAACAGATCACAAGTGGATGATGCTTAATAGGTGTAAAAAGGGTCTAAAATGTTTTGAGCTTGTCCACTTTCGACCTCTACCAGAGTGTGTAGTTTCTTAGTGTAGATGCTCATGTGGTCGAATGCATTCGAACAGCCACAAAAGACCTAACGTGTAAACTAGCCAGACACAAGTTTGGTTTGAAGAAGAAAAACGTACCAAGGACATTGTTCTCTCACTATTCCTGGTTTTTAACATGCACTCACTGCATTCAGCGTGGCCTGCCGCTCTCTATGGTTTTGGTGCGTTCATATGTAAATTGTGTGAGCTTTTTTAGTCCATTAGATTGAAAGGTCTGAAAAACCCATACGTTTACTCACCCAAAGACCCTCCCCTTGAAGAAATCAGGACAGAAGTTGTCAAAAGTGGACAAAAGAGATGGATTAAAACACCAGGTGTAAACGGGAATCTCTCTTGTCTACTTGTGATCCAATCAACCAAAACGCATCTTAATACAGGTGTAAACGGGACCTTGGTGTTTAACATGGGTTAGTAAGTGGACAGTGCCGAAAATAGCATATATAATGCTGATATAAAGGATGTGATGTAATTTAATTAATTTGTTAAACCAGTGAATTAATAAATACTTATTTTACACAATATTTTCATAAAAAACTGGAAAAACTGTCAGTAATCAAAGCTGTCAGTAGATTCTGGACGTAAGGGGAACTAGGTTTTAAAATTATATGATAAAAAGAAAGATATTCAATTTATAAATTTGCTCTGTAATGACATTTAATAGTAAAATACCGGAAAAATCTAATTGTTTTTCATTAAATGAACACAGGAAAGATTGAAATTGTAATTTAAACTACAATAAACAACCATATTTACCTACATACACTACTATTTAAAAGGTTTGGGGTTAGTAAGATTGGTTTTTAAAGAAATTATATAAGGTTACAAAAGATTTCAAATAAATGCTGTTCTTCTGAACTTTCTATTCATTAAAGAATAAGATAAAAAAATTTAAGCAGCACACCTGTATTCAACGTTGATAATAATAGGAAATGTTTCTTGAGCAGAATGATTTCTGAAGGATCATGTGACAATGCAGACTGGAGTATTGATGCTGAAAATTCAGGGAATGCCATCAAGTAAATGACATTTTAAAATATATTAAAACAGAAAACAGTTATTTTAATACTAATAATAATAATAATAATAATTCACAATATTGCTGTTTTTTGTTCAAATAAATGCAGCCTTGATGAACATAAGAGAACATAAGATTTAAAAAAAAGAAAAAAAAGATTAAATATCTTATCCACCCCACGTTTTTAAATGGTACTGTATTCTGTATAACAGCATTTTAAAGCATGTAAAATTCCACACAGCAGGTTCTGTGAACTTTTTTGAGTGATGATGAATCACTATTTTGAAATAATTCACTGAAATGGGCAGTTCCAAACAAATGAATCAAACTTCCCATGTCTATCAGCATTTTTGTTTTTGAGGTTTGAATGCGGACACTATTACAAATAAATTAAATCTGAATTAAAAAAAAAAAACAACTTAAATCTGTTAACACTCATACATTGAGTCATGACATATGGAACAGGAAATATTCACAATGTTGTTTAACTTTGCACCGCCAACTGACCGATATGGTATATGTAGGTAAATATACTACATTATGCATCATCATGTCCTAACTCTTTTGTTGATCAGCTTCATAGCATACTAACCATAATTCCCACGTTTCCTTTGAGTGATCTAAGAGCTGAGTCAATTCCCATGGTGTAATGTGAATTTCAAGGTCACCAACTGCAAATCTTGTTGTGCCCGCATGATAACGCATTTACCGCTGTTGTAATTATAAACATCCTTTGGTGTGATCATCTCAGAAGGAGCCAGCATGGTGGCTTGACCTTCTTTTTTTCCTGCTGGACTGTCAACAAAGCTGGGTTACTGTTGTTGTCTTTTCTGTGGGAGAGCTGAACAAACTTACCCTAAGTATTACATTAGTTATGTTTCCATCCACCTATTTTTATTGGGATTACACCTACTGGGATAGAGCATTCAAAAAACGCTGGATGGAAACACCAAGTAAATTCCAATAAGAAAACATGCACATAAACCACATTAGAACACATTTGCATCAAGATAACACGTCTGCGTTTATTGCATTTCGTCTGAACGAAAATCTTGCAATAGCTTTAATTTTTATTACAGATTTTTTGCACCATTTTCCCAGGAAGTGAGGACTTTGTTCCCTTGATCACATCGGATGGAAATGGTGCTTTATTCGCTAATGTTTTATGCAACATTCCAATTTTGTGCATAAGTTAACTTTGGATGGAAACATTGTCATTTGGGGTGTCTATATCCAGCAGAGTTTGGAAGGCACAGCTGGGTTACATTGATACAGAACAATCCTTGGGATCATTATCTCGTTTGCAGGTTTTTTTTCCTCATGCATTTAGATTTTCCTCCCTTTTTTTAATATCATATAATTTAAGCACTTGTGCTGGGAGTTACTCTGGCAGAAAGCATGTTTCTTGTTTGATTTCACACATATGGCAAGGGTTATGATGTTCATTTATTAGTTTTGTTTGATGTTGGGATATATGGTTTTTCTTAGCTCATTTTAAGTAACAACAAGCTATTCTCCTAATTTTACCAATAAAGGGATTTTCTGCGTAATATTTGTTAAGTTGTGTGGATGTAACAGTTGTTATTGGCAACAGCACAAGAACACCTTGTTTTCTAGTGACTCTAATTCCATATAGTGACCCCGAAAAGCGTTTTGACACCAAAGTCATACTTAAAATGCGTTAGATAGACCGGATAGACAGAAAACATGGAAACTCAGACTATAGTCCAATTTTGAATTCGGACTTGTCAGGCACTCGGGTGAATTTGCTACAACTGAATGTTGTAAAGGTTAAAAAATTCATTGAAGAGCTCAGTGTTGAGTTTACAATTGACCCTTCACCAGAGAATACTTTTTGTGCTCCAAAAAAACACCAATATTCACCAATATCTAGTGATGGCCGATTTTAAAACACTGCTTCAAAGTTTTACGAATTTTTTGTTTTGAATCATTGGTTCAGAGCGCCAAAGTCACATGATTTCAGTAAACGAGGCTTCGTTAAGTCATAAGTGATTTGCAGTTTCAATACTTCACGTGACTTTGGCAGTTTGATACGCGAATCGAACCAATGATTCAAATCAAAAGTTTCATAAAGCTTCATGAAGTAGTGTTTTGAAATCGCCATCACTAGATATCACTAGATATCGTCATTTTGGGGTTTTTTTGCTGCACAGAATGTAATCTCGATGCTTTATAATATTAAGATTGAACTACTGTACTCAAATGAACTGTTTTAAATATGTTTTAGTACCAACCTTGGCATTTACTGGTAATAGAGGCCTCACTGAGCCATTGGATTTTATCAATAATAAATTAATTTGTGTTCCGAAGATGAATGAAAGTCTTACGGGTATAGAATGACATGAGGGTGAGTAATTAATGACAAAATTTTCATTTTTGGGTGAACTAAGCTTTAAACTTGAGGAAAAGTGACAATTATGGCCACTGTGTGATTCACCACTTTGCTGCAGGAATACTCTGAAATTTATTCTTGGAGCATGAGCTTGAAATTCACCTCAGGAACTGGGAGTATAGGTTGGGACACTTGCATTTTTAGTAGACCGTGCCGTTTGACCGGGTCCTCCCACCTCACAGTTAAAAGTGGGAGAGAAGTTAATAACTCCTGATTTCATTTCCTCTCATATGACCGATGGAGGGTCATCTTCTAGGCTCAAGCTCCCTGAACATCTGGACTAAATGATGGGCTGTCCTCTGTAGACATGCACCTTTCATTTGTAACTGTCCTATCAGATCTGGGGCAGTCGAGGATGTTATCCTCTGTGTTCTTCACTTGTTAAACTCAACCTGACCCCCTTCAACAATTCTCACTGGAAAGAAAATCAAGATGCTAAAATTTTTACCATCTAACAAGCATGCTCAGACTCAGACTCACATATAAGCGTTCTTCAGCTCACACATCAGTTGTGTTAAACAGAAGCTCAAGCATGCTTGCTTGACATGCATCAAGCACGTACTTTTGAGCTTCTCTTTATGTTCACTGATCAATGTTTATATGTGAATAAAAGCTTAAATTAAATCTGTTCATCATATAAAGTGACCGTGTCTCTTCTGAAAATTTGGACTCAACCGCTCAATCCATATGGATGAGCCTCTTTGAACTTTTTGAAGCATCAAAGTGGTAGTTTAAGATTAGAAGTACACTACAATTGCACAATTAATACAGCTAAGCACGTTTCTTTTTCACAAGGCTTGTTTCTGCATTAAAGATGTTACAGTAATACAGGCTACAGCTGCCGCATTAGAAAGTACACTTATAACTTACGCATCTGACATAAAATCCATAATGGTTAATAGTATCTATTCAGTGTGTTAACAAAAGGTGTGATTAAGTCATGAGGTTTTGTGCTAGAACAGACTTTGCTGCAAATACAGTAAATGTTCACTATACTGTATGACTGAATCTGTACTGTAGTTGACCTTTTCAAATAAAGGGTGAGTTACAGTAATTTGGCAATTACAGTAATCTTTCTCTACTATTTTTGTCCTCTATCTCTATTTTCACATGCAGTTATCATCTGATATACTGTAGAATCCATTTCAGAAATTGCGAACCAGTGGTTTGTACCGAATGATTAAATGATTGACAATTAAGAGCAGTCGGTTTAAAAAGTATAGGGAAATGCAATAAACTGAATGAAAAAAGTTTAATAGTAATAGCATTTTGAAATATACTTGGTGAATTTGTGTATTGTACCAACATATGTGAAAATATGTTGAAATGTTTAAAAAAAAAAGTGCAATTTTGATGACCTGTTGAGTAACTACTAATAGTTGCTTGTGAAAGTGGTGCCAAAGCAATTGACCCATCGCAAAACCCGCCCCCTGTTGCAATGCCTGACAAATCATGCGCTCTCACACCACACAACATGTTCTCCCGCAGTGAAAAAGACATCGCGGAGCAAAGACACTGACAACATATGAAACAGTTTCATATTTAAAATATAGTTTAGCAGTTTAAACACTAAATACCATATAGTGGCTCCTTAATGTGTGGTGACAGATCCTTCAAACGGCTCGTGAACCGATCATCTCTTCATACTGGTTCATTTATAGCATCAAATAAACATCAATGAACATCAGAAGGAATGTTGTACACACAATATTTCAAGTTAACCAACGTTAATCTACTATAGGCTACTCCCTGACGGTTGATTCGGATGGCAGATTCGGCGTTGTGATTGGTTAGATCGCCTGTCAATCAAACTGTTTGCGAAGGGTCAATTAATATATATATGGTACTTACTGTCCAAGATGAGGAAGAAGACTTGGGATGAATCAAGACTCAGCAGGGCAGCCCATCCGGATCTTTCTTCTTTGTACTGATGAGAATTCCTGGTGTAGTTTTAGATCCTGCAGCACATTAAAGGGCGGTGATAAGCATTTATTTAAACAAAAGAAAAAAAAAAGAAAAGAGTTTGAGCTGCTTACACACATTTACCTTGTTATAAAATTGCAGGCATGCAAAAACATTTTTTACTTCATTTATGAATCACTTTTATCCCAATGTCCTCACGGAGGGGATTTTGACCACTTCTGGTGGACAATTATGTCCCTAAACTACAGAGCTTTCTGCTACTGTACTTTAAGCAACTAAATATAACAACATAGAAGATTTTCCTGTCACTGTGTTAAGTGCCACATAGTCTCGTGTAGACTGACGGCAGAAGGTCCGGACACTATTTTAGCTTTCATTGGCCGAAAACTGCCCAGAAGGACATTTGTCTGACATGTAACGCAACCAATCACAGTTTGTTTTGTTTCGCATCAAGTTTAGGGGCGAGAAAATATAAAGTCAATGTGCCTACAATAACAGACTGGTGTGCGTCTTAATAAATTAATAAACTGTCTCTCGGGCATCTTGTAGATTTCAACCAACCAGATGACGACTTTGAAACTCCTGAAGTGTTTTCAAATAAGTGTACCATTTTCATCAGACCTTCAGCCAACGGTCTGTGGGCGTGACATCTGAGGTTGAGACAAAATGTCACAGTGCCGATCTTTACTCTTTGCCCTTTCACGTTAGGAAGCTAAAAACCATGTGTTTGTGGTGCTGTAGTGTATTGCTACATTGGAAAACCGCACAAATGTCTGTTAGAAACTGAGAAGTTAAGATGTTTAGTGAACAAGTAAAAATATCTGCCAGTGGAACAAGGCAAAATATATTCATAATGTTTAAACTTGCTATTTTAATTATTGGGCAAGTTATTTATGTAAATGTGTTAGAGAGTCAAAGAGTTGTTTTCAGGCAGGACATCTTCACGTGCTTGTATTGCATTGAAGTTCTCAAACGTTTACTAATAATAAAATATTTTAATGCGGAAATTAGTCATTCGAATTTTATTTAAGAAATAGTTCACCCAAAAATGAAATTTTTTATTTACTCACCCTCATGTCATTCCAAACCTGTGTGAATTTATTCTATTTAACCTGTGGAAGTCAAATCAAGTCAAGTCAAATTTATTTATATAGTGCTTTTTACAATACAATAAGACTGTAGCAGCTTCATGCTAATAATTTTACCTGTTCTGAAACAAATTCATTTCAGCTGTTATAGAGTGACAATATTCAACTCATTTTTGTTCAATGATGTTTCAATTCAGTCCGAAAACCATCAATGTTGCAAATTTAATGTGTAAAGTTATCCAGCTAAATTTAGCTCAAAATTTATTCTCACTTGACAGTGTCAAAGCAAGTTATATGGATAATATTACTGAATATTATTTGTATTTTAAACCCCTTCTTTTTCGGAATGCAAAAGAAGATATTTTGGAAGAATGTTTCAGTGTTTCGTCCATACAATGAAAGTTAATGGGGTCCAGAGATTGTTATGGACCCTACTGACTTTCACTGCGTCAACAAAAACTTTTTTCAAAACACCCTAAATTATGTTCCAGTTTCATTAAGATTTATCCCCTGATATATTAAAGGTTAACAGTTGGTCTCTGTGGGTGTTGGGAGCCGTTCACACAGCGCATTTTTCCATTCCAATATGCTACTTTTCCAGACAGGCATGCATGACCCTTGCGCTCGAGTCTTCTTTTGTAGCATCTCACGCATGACATTCTAAAAAGGCGGCGCTCAAGTTCAATTTTTAAAAAATGCTTCTCGAGTTTTTTCCCCATTCCACTGCCCTCATCTCGCGTTTTTCAAAGCAAAACGAGCCCATCTGCAGTGATGTAAACAGTTGCTGGTGAACAGGTGTTTTAATCATTTACTTTGTTGTGTATTTTTGCACGTCTGGAACTCTGTATTGGCCAATTGCTCAGCAGCCTTGTCACCTTGTAGCCCATGACTGGTTTCCCACCAGGGTTGGGGAGTAACGAAACACAAGTAACTTAGTTACTTATTTAAAATACAAAATTTGAGTAACTGTATTTCATTACAGTTACATTTTAAATGGGTGGTAATCAGATTACAGTTACATCTGAAAAGTGTTTTAGATTACCAGAGTGATTACTTTGAGTTTTAATGTCATTTAAACAGCGATTGGTGATTCTCTGACTCTGACCGTCTGAAAAAGAGAGTTCAGTTTCATATTTTCCACTGTTTTCATGTTTTGTGATAGTTGTTTGTGAGTCATTTTATAATTCACTCGTCACTGCAACTTTTTCTCACAATTTGTTTTTTTCCCTCACAATTGTGAATTTGCATTTCACAATTCTGACTTCTTTTTCTCTGAATTGCGAGATTTAAACTCAAAATTGCAAGTTATAAAGTCAGAATTGGGAGATATAAACTTGCAATACTGACTTTTTCTTGCAATTGTGAATTTAGTATGTGAGTTTAATGTCATAATTCTGACTTTTCGCCAATATTGCGAGTTTATATCTCATATTTTTGACTTTTCTCAATATTGTGAGTTTATATCTCATATTTTTGACTTTTCTCAATATTGTGAGTTTATATCTCATATTTTTGACTTTTCTCAATATTGTGAGTTCATATCTCATAATTCTGACTTCTCAATATTGTGAGTTTTTCATAATTTTGACTTTTCTCAATATTGCGAGTTTATATCTCATAATTCTGAGTTTTCTCAATATTGTGAGTTTATATCTCATAATTCTGACTTTTCTCAATATTGTGAGTTTATATCTCATAATTCTGACTTTTCTCAATATTGCCTGATTATATCTCATAATTCTGAGTTTTCTCAATTTTGTGAGTTTATATCTCATAATTCTGACTTTATAACTCGCAATTCTGAGGGAAAAAGTCAGAATTGTGAGATAAAAACTTGCAATGACCTTTTTTGTGTTTGTTTCACACTTATTAGTATTCCAAAGTATTCTAAAGTGTTTAGATTAAGTTACTAAACTTGAGTAATGTAACAAAATACGTTACAAATTACTTTTTAAAGCATGTATTTTGTAATTTGTAGTGAAATACATTTTAAATCTAACCTACCCAGCCCTGGTTCCCACTAAAGCTAAGCAGGGCTGAGCCTGGTTAGTACCTGGATGGGAGACCTCCTGGGAAAACTAGGTTGCTGCTGGAAGAGGTGTTAGTGAGGCCAGCAGGGGGCGCTCACCCTGTGGTCTGTGTGTGTCCTAACGCCCCAGTATAGTGATGGGGACACTATGCTGTCAAGAAACACCGTCCTTCGGATGAGACGTTAAACTGAGGTCCTGACTCTCTGTGGTAGTTAAAAATCGAGAAGAGTAGGGGTATCACCCCGGCATCCTGTCCAAATTTGCCCACTGGCCTCTGTCCATCATGGCGTCATAATCATCCCCATATACTGATTGGCTTCATCATGTCTTCATGTCTCCTCTCCACCAATAAGCTGGTGTGTGGTGGGCGTTCTGGCGCAATATGGCTGCCGTCGCATCATCCAGGTGGAGGCTGCACATCGGTGGTGGATGAGGAGATTCCATATGTAAAGCACTTTGAGTAACCGGAAAAGCGCTATATAAATATAAGGAATTATTATTATTATTATTATTATCAGCATCCAGGAACAGAAATATTAAATTATGCATAAATACAAGTAATTAACCCTAAACAAAACCCTAATCTTAACTCTATAGTAAGTACTAAGTACTTATATATGTACAGATACAGTAAGAATGTCACCTTTAAAATAAAGTGTAATCATATTTCCATTTCACTTATTTTAAGAACAATTAAGATGTTTTAACTGGAAAGACAACATACTGAATAGGAATAGGACATTTTTTTTGCTCTAAAGAGGAATGGGAAAAGACAGCCAACCAGCGAGTGGCAGTACACACCTGGTAAATGTTCAGGAAGAACAAGATGGGCCGATGTGGCATGTGTAGCTCTAGTTCTCATGCATCTGTGTACTTTGGCTGTTCTGTGGTCAAAATGCTGCACGTCAGCGGAGGAGATGAAAATAGGAATTCATCAAACATGTAAAATGTGCATGAGAAACGGCTGTGTGTTTGTGTTGGCGGAGAAAGTTGGTGTGCTATCAGCTCCACGGGCTCGGCCCAACTGGACCGAGTCACGGGTCGTTATAGAATATCATGAGATTTAGTGTCCGTGTCTGACCTGCAGTCCCCAGCTGTTGATGTGTCTACGTACAGAGGTCTGGGCTTTGTATTTGCGTTCGCTTCAAATTTATTTCACGATGCCTATTATTCATCAATGTCACTTTCAAAATGTGTGAATATTTGATAAATTTGCTTATTATAATTCGCTATTTAATAAATGTATCTTTGTGTTTATGTCCAGGGAAGGAAGCACTGTGCATCATTCCTGTGAAAAACATCCTTGGTGTTGAGAAATTGGAAGAAAGTGCCTTTAACCGCAAAAACGTGAGTAGCTCAATCATGTTTGTGCATGGCGCTAGCAATTGCTTTAATTCCCAGGCATTCTAATAAAATGTAAAGTGTTGCTTTGGATAAATATTAGCATGTTAGAATGATTTCTGAATGATTATGTAACACTGAGGACTGGAGTAATGGCTGCTGAAAATCCCATCACAGGGATAAATTACTTTTTTTTAAAAAATGTATTTAAATAGAGATCGGTTCTTTAGAATTTTAATATTACTGTTGAATTAAATGCAGCCTTGATGTGCATGAAAGACCTCTTTTAAAAACATTGAAACATCCAAACTTTTGACCTGTAGTGTATGTATAACATTCTCCTCTACCATGCTTTGTTTTCCAGATGTTTCAGGTTATCCATTCAGAGAAACCTCTGTACGTGCAGGCGGGGAACTGTGTGGAGACCAACAGCTGGATCGAGGTGCTGAGTCAAGTCAGCCGCTGTAACCCGGGGCGGCTCAGCACGTTTCACCCGTCCGCTTACGTGAGTGGATTCTGGTTATGCTGTAAGGAACCCAACGAGAACGCCTCGGGCTGCAAACCCTGCACTGCGTAAGACATCATTATTAAGACATTTGCATTTCGCCGCTTTATGTGCAAACATGTACACATTCCCGTTTTTCATGTCTGATTCCGTCTTATAGGACAGTGTTGGCTAATATTCAACTGGACATTGACTGTGACAGAGAAACAGAACGAATCTTCTCCTTCTTCTCCTCAAACCGTTCCAGACTACAGAAGATGGAGGGTGTGTATAACCTAAAAACAATATGAAATCATTTACTTTATTAATACTCTGTGTGCTGTAGGTTGTCATAATGTACTTTCTCTACTACTAAACCTAAATAATATTGACCTTTGAAATAAAAGCTAACGTCCAGTCATTTAAATCAACCCAGGATATCGCAACCAGGATTCTTCTCAACATTTAGGGTGCGTTCACACTTGTCATGTTTGGTTCGATTAAAACGAACCCTGGTGCGATTGCTCAGTTAGTGCGGTTCATTTGAACATATGTGAACGCTGCCATCAGAACCCTGGTGTGGACCGAGACCGCTAAAAAGACGGGTCTCGGTCCGCTTCCAAACGAACTCTGGTGCGGTTCGATTGATATATGAACGCAACACGGACCAAAGACATGTAAACCAACCAAAAACAGGACGTAATGTCACAAGATGCGACGCTACAAGTCAGCTGATTTGACGACGCGGAAAGATCGGTGTATCCAAAATGAGTCGAGGGCAAACGTGGAGCAACGAGGAGGTGAAGTTTCTGTTTCTGCAAACAACGGAGGAAATCCTGCTGCTGTTTTGAATGTTTTGAACATTTTATGAGCTCTTCGTGAGTTCTCAGCTGGTAAAAATAAAGCATATGTACACGCATAAAATGATGGCGTTTAATCCAGAACACAGCATTGTTTTGAATGTTCGGTAATCGAGCTCCGTCGCGAAATATGTGACCGTATCCCTATGCCTTTGGTTCGGTAACTTAAGGTTCGCTGTTAAAAATGCCAGTGTGAACGCTAAGCGGACCAGGACTATGTTTTGTTTTTGTTTTTTGGTCCGTACCAAACGAACCGAACTACAAGTATGAACGCACCCTCAGTTTCATTCAGAAGTACCAGTCAAATGTTTGAGAACAGCGATAAAGTCCATTGGCATAGGAATACCAAAAAGTTAAACAAATCAAAACAATCTTATGTTCCCATGAATCCACTTGATGGCTCTTTTCCTTTTATTATTCAATCCAGCCTAAAAAAATGTTAATGTGCCCCTATTATGCTTTTTAAAGGTTCCTAATTTTGTTTTGGAGTTCTCCTACAATAAGTTTACATGCATCCAAGGTCAAAAACGTGTTCATTTTCTAATTATATACATTGCAGCATCACCTCTTTTCTCTAACATTTCGATAAAGGATTCGTCCGAGAGCCTGCTCTGCTCTAATTGGTCAGATGGCCCAGTTGACCGCTTACAGCGCGTGTCGGAAACAAACTTCTTCCTCAGCATTTGTTTACACACTTGTGATACAAACAGTAGCGATGTTGTCAGTTTTATCTTATCAAGTCCTCATCCATTGGAAGCGCATGCAAATTGGATTTGCTTTCACAGGCCACAAAACAGCATCTAATTTAACATGTAAACAGCACAAGCCAAACTCTTCCAGGCCTCAGCTACAACTACAGTGTTTGAGGACGGGTCAAAGTAGACGTTGTTCACGGGCAGCCAGCGAAGAGCATAGGCTGGCATTATGCAAATTTGTTATAAACCTGCCTAGGTTTGAGCAGGAAGTAAAACTGGAATTACTGACGACTCGCTTCAGGCAGTACAGAATCAGTTCTTTCTTTTGGGAGACAGTAACTCTTAAATATATGAAACTTTGCAGACCATTTACATTCACAAACAGCTTTATTACACACTACACAGGAGCACTTTACATGATGAAAAATGAACAAGAAAAAAATCTATTTTCATTAGTCACCTTTATTTATATAGCGCTTTTTACAATGCAAATTGTGGCAAAGCAGCTTTACATTAATAATTGGAAAATCATTTTTGGCTGCACAGCAGCTCCCAAAGAAAATGGTGTCATTGTCCAGCTTATTCTATATATTATTGATTCATTCCGTTGCGAAGATCAATAGTTATTAGTCTAGTTAATTTATGTAAATCAGCACTGGAGAAAACAGTGACGCAATCGTCCGGCTCAGTTCAGTTCACATACAACGACACCAATGGAGGCATATCAAAAACACTGCTGAATATCAAGCAAGTGTCCCCAACTTAAGCAAGACAAAGGCAACAGCGGCAAGAACCAAAACTCCAACAAATGGAGAAAAAAACCTTGGGAGAAACCAGGCTTAGTCGGGGGGTCAGTTCTCCTCTGGCCAACAGTGAACACTTGTCCGATACTCAGACAGAGTTACAGGTCATTAAACCGATTTGGAATCGCAACAGTCAAAATATTTAATCCAGTTCCATCTAGTTTAAGATCTTTTTGATCACGCCGGTATGGGACGGTTTGTTTGGATCTGTGCCACTGGCTGATGAGTCGGTAAGGTCTTCACAAAGGATGAGCTAGTTCACACAGTCTCCGCCGACACCCCAGGGCCACGCTGGTTCCCCATCCGACCCGGACACGGCCCGGATCCAGCCAATCACGTTAATTGGTAAACCTCGGGATAAGCAGAGAGACAAAAATTAGCGTAGACGCCATTCTTCTTCAGATGTAACGAGTACATCTGGTGTTATAGGAAGTGTTCCCGGTTCCGGCTGACCTGATCTATGCAGCCTAACAATCCTTTAACGGATATGAAGACAAAAGTTGATAGTGCGTCATGTGTATGCCAGGTTAAATAGATGCGTTTTTAGTCTAGATTTAAACTGACAGAGTGTATCTGCTTCCCGAACAATGCTAGGAAGATTGTTCCAGAGTTTAGGTGCCAAATAGGAAAAGGATCTACCGCCTGCGGTAGTTAAAACGTGTTGATTTATTTGTGTGTGCGTGTGTCTACAGATGCCTGTGCCGGCATGTCGGTGTACCTTGGGCAGCAGGAGGAGTGTTCAGCCTTCACTATACAGGACCCTAAAGAGACATTCCGTACCATTAAAGAGCTTGGAGATGTACTGGATGATCTGCAGGCTCACCACGACTTAAAGGGGGCACTAACCGATGAACCAGGCACTATGTAAGACACCCAAAATGAATTAAGATATCACATTTTTATACAAAAGTGGAAAATGTTATATATAAAAGTGGAAAATTATATATTGCAATATATCTTTTTTTATTTATTATTTTTGAAGCTTGAAATTACCATCTTCTTCAAGAGCCAATTGAACAAAGTCTTGTCTTTTATGTGTATGTGCAGTAAAATTCATCGAAATTCTTTCTTTTATAGCGAGAATCCTATAGTTGGAAAGACAGCGTAACATTACGACTGCGGTGGGACCTGGTGGTACTGACGCAGCCACACAAGCAGAGGGCGCTGTGTTTGTCAACATACAGGAGCATGAATGCTCTCTGATAATGCTCAGAGAAGTGCTGCCATTCCACACGTGACTTGAGTCTAACCTCTCCAGCAATTGCCTGATCTGGAGTTAACAGTGTACTTGGAAGAATTTGGCCAGTCAAGAGTCGAGCGGCGTGTCCGTGAGTTGCTATCATTGGAAAAAAATCTAGCTCTTTTCTCTGTGTGCCTGTCCGGTCTCAGTCTTATATCAGTTTTTAAGATCGTTTCGTAACCTCAATCGTCAGTCCGCACAGTAAGAAAAGATTACGATCACCTCTTTATTCATTCCTAAACAGGCTGTGAAAGTCCAGACACCAAGAGTTGGTCTGAGAAATTATAGCTGCTAAAATGAAAACTCAACCTTCACATTTCTCTTTGTAAACCGTCAGTTTTTTTATACTACTGGTCGTCTGCTAAAATAACCATGTCAAAGGGAATCTTCATTGTCCTTTGTTCTTGTAGTTTCATCCCTCTCAGTCCATCCCTTTGAGTGTGTGCATGGTTTTCTATCTGTAGTGGATAGAATTAATCTGCCTTATAAATTCAGTGGAGGTACTTTCAATCCCACACTTGTGTATGAATTAGGGACTAATGCAGAAGCACTTTAGATATTTGGAATTATTCCGTTATTCCAGATGAGATTGTTTTAGATACGTGGTATCAACCTTTTTTTCCTGATATTGATCAGTTACATGATCAGCCCTTGTGTAATGTTCTGTAGATAACTTTCATATCCTGTAGGTTTTTACTCGCTATTTTTCTTACGCCAAAGATGTTGTTTTGTAGGTTTCCATGACTTGAAAATGGTATACATGTTGTTTTTTAATTACAGAACTTTAAAAAAAAGGAAAAAAAAGAAAAAAAAAAAAGGAAAATGTCTAACTATATTTCATGGATGTACGTTTTGGGAGCCTCATGCATTTTGATAAACATGAAGAAAATTTTATTCAATCGATCTTTGTAATCCCCCCCCCCCCCACACACACACAATGACAATATTTTATAGTATGATGTCATAAACTCTGTTCCAAACCCTTGCGAGCTACCTACAAAAACGTCGCAGGCGTGCTCAAAATACAAAACTGCTATTCTAGAAGTGCTGCCTCCTTTGCAGAGAATGTAATCCCATAATGCACTGCAACTAACTTGATTGGGGGAAAAAAATCAATCCAAGATGGCACTTGAGAGAAATATCGATTGTAAACGTACCATACTAAAAGTATTGATCAAATAGTTCCATGTACTTACAAATTTCCCAATATTGGCGAGTGCTATCTATATTTCGCTCATTTGAGTATTGAGCTGTTCGCTTCGCAACATGACAACAGCAAAGTCTATTGTAATATTTGTGTGATGTGCAAAAATGTAAACAGCAAGGAAGCTCACTAGGGTTTCGAACAGAGTTGGAAACAGATTGTTTGGTATGAATTCTGATCAACAATCTCCTGTATCATGTTTGTGGTGTCACAGTTGTGTCTAATTTTTGCGGTGGGATTGTCATTTCCGGATAACTCCCACCTACAGTTCTACACATTCTTGGTTTTGTAAAATTATCCCATATTTAACTGTACTGAAGGGTTTTTGTGTCTTTTCGGTAACATTGGAGACTGATATGTTCTGCTTGGTAAACTTGTGTTTTGCAACTAGTCGAGATCAGTGGTTCTCAACTGGTAGGTCCAAAAATACACTGGTCTAAGAGCTTAAATATGGGCTTTTGGATTATTGCAGAAAATAAGCTCTGTGACCAACAAAGGTTTATGACTCGTACACATTTTGATAATCTTCACAAATGAACACAACTTTAATGAATTTTGAATCTTAAATACAATCCGCAGCTAAACGTGAGCTATAAACGAAGTATGCCACTGCCGAATGACCTCAACATCACTTTTCGGTCTTTATTTAAAAAAACAATTTCCCTGAACGTTTGAGTGTGATTATAAACAAAAGCGACGTTGATGAAGTTGATAACGTTTAAACGTCCCATTTAGCCACTTATTAGCAGCCACCTTTTTCAACATAAGCAAAAGCTTTTAAAAAAAAAATTTTTTTTAATGTTGTGAAGTAAAACGTAACTCTCGATGTTAATATCTTGAGCTTGTATCAAACCACAGACCATATTTCAGGAATTTAACCCAAAACCCATTGACTTCGGGACGATGAAATGCAAAATCATTTATGGGTTTTAACATACAAAAGACATTTAGAACACAATGTTTTCTAGCGGCAACGCCAAGCTATGACTCCAGAGACTGACCAAAATATGCTTCATGCGCCGCTGTCCATTACATCACGTTACGTACTGACTACACCTTTGGCAGGAGGATTATATATTGTTCTTTGTCTTAGTACATTTACATTTTACATTTATTCATTTGGCAGACGGTTTTATCCAAAAAGACTTACAAAGCCCTTGGTGGGGATTGAACCCGGGTCTCTGGTGCGTTAGAAGTGAGCGCTTACTCACTGAGCTAACTCTGAGCAATGAATAAATCGTCTTTTTGTGGCTTGAATAAAGGTCTTTAAATGCTTAATATAGAGAAATGTGCTTCTTTATTCAAAAACCAAACTTAACGCATTAACCGTTTATCAGTATGGTGATTAGATTCACAGTATCCGACTACCGCCTTGAACTTAAGAGCACGAGTACAGAATGACTCAATGTCTTTTTTTTTCTAGTGTGTGACTGACTTTAGTATTGAACCCTTGATCAGATGTCTTGGCCACAAACACTGTACATGTTACACTATCTACCTTCTTTAAGTAAAAAGACCACAAAAGATTTTTAAAAATCCTGTTCAGTCGGCCTGACCGATTCTGGTTCATGCTTGGAGCAGCGGAGAACATGAATTATGTCCAAGGCTCTCCTTGGTCCGGATATGGATACATGACCCTTCAAAAGGGAGGAGAAAATGCTTCCCATATCTTTTGTTGTTGACATCTGTCACTTGATAGAAGCTAGCCAGATCAGGCAGCATAGACGGGTTGAAAAGAAAACTCCAATAAACATTAAATACGGGTTGCAATGAGGACATCGAAACCAGAGAATTGTTGGCTGCTGAGAGCTTGAAACCATTAAAATGTTGAGCGATATAAGACTTTGGGTCCCCTGTTTATGTCCAGTGTAAACTCTGGGTCAAACTCAGTTGAAAACCACTGATCTCGATAATCTATCCTGTTAGAATGCGGCATCAAATTAAAGTGTACTTAGCATGATCATTGTATGTTCTGTTAAAAAGACTCCTTAGCAATATGATCGAGGGATATGTGAAAATTAATGAAAAAAATGTTGCTTTCTTTGACTTTGGGATATCAGAAAAAAAAAATCATACCTCCATGTTAACTCCATATTAGGGGTTTTAGTTGTAGTTTTAACACAATCTCATGGCAATTCGTAGCTTTTTTACATTTTGGCGTATTGTTGGCTAATTCATACAATCCCATTTGTACGTTTTCGTTCACCTCAGTGACGGTTATGTTTAGGAGTGGGGTTAGCTTACTTTTCTCTAATAATCACAGATTCATACGAAATCGCCACCTTGTTTTCCCGCGAGATTGGGTTGGTCAAAACACAAGTAAAACTACAAGACATCAGTCCACGTTTGTGAATTTTTAGTGACGTGCCTCTCAAACAGATATATATATATTTTTGTAATCATGAATTTCGGAAGCTGAAAGATTGTCTGGAACACGATTTGCTGTGTCAGCACAAACAATTATGCAACCTTCTGGTTATGGTGTCAGAACATATATTTGTATTTGCTCCATCAGATTTGACAAATTTGTGTGTTTTTATCTTTTCTCACGTGTGACGTGTAGATGTTCGTAGCGCACTGTGAACTGAATGTCGATGCAGTCGTACACGGATGTTCATCTGGTACTTTGAGGCTCCAGTGAGCTTCAGTAGAAATGTGGTACTGATCATCCTCACTTCATAACTGTGGTGAACAAAGAGCCGCATGGGCTCGCTTAGCGCTGCGGTGATGCCGCAGACCTCCATTCATCATCCACGTCGGATCGAATTTAGCGGTTTCTGTGTGTTGGCGTAATTCTCTGAACTGGGCATGTTTTCATCTTGTGTAAACATACAGTAACCATTACAACCAGCATCCAACGGCCCTTAAGACCCGCCAGACTGAAGATGATTCTTTAACATTCCCGATTTAGCACTTCTCTTTGAGTCGATAGAACAACGCAGACAATGTCATTTATCTTTTTCTTGAAGTCTCGAATGTATATCGGTACGAATCTACAATCGCCACCATATCACGTTTCAAATGATTATGTGCTCCTGTTCTGATGATGTTTGGCGTAACAAGACGCCCTTTTGAAAACCTTATAGTTTAAATAATGCATTTCTTAAATTATTTTATTTTTAGATCAATAATGTAGGTCTGTAAAACTGCTATAAATATTTGCACAAATTTGACCACTCGTTTTTATTTTGTCTACCCGATTCCTATTCTTCTTCCAATGTATTACTAATTGTACTGGACATGTTTGCTTCATTTTGTTATTTAAATGTTTTTATACCATTATTTTCAGAATACAAGCTCACATAATTCCTCTGTTATTAGTTCTGTGGAATTAATTTGCAATAAATATATTGTTTGTGTGATTCTTTGGTGTGTGTGTGTGTGTTACATCGGTGGTTCCGCAACACAATTTATATTTAAGTACAATAAATTTTCACAGTTCGGCTCAATACGTTGATACACTATTAATGTAATCACTCATTTATTCTGTAATAGCTATGTTATACTCTAGTGTGTGATCATGAACGGTAGGAGACATTTTATTATTATCAATTGAATTAATTCTCGACACGTCTTTGCTGATTGTAAAAAAATTAAAAATGTGTCAATATTGGATAATAAAATATCAAACCGATAGATGCTCAAAACGATAAATCCTTTCAAAGTGTCGAAGATGATTAATAACACACGCAAAATGTTTCTCTGTTCGAACATAAAATCGAATCTCCGATTCACCAAAATCAGGAAAGCAAACAAAAACGGATAGTAACGGGATGAAAACAGAAGAAAACGATTAAACCTTAGTACAAATATCACATCTAATCAGAATTGCTTGTAAAATCAGTTGATTCGTGTTTAAAAGAAAGCACATGTGTAATTTTGCACATTTCTTAAATTGCAATGACCAAGATCATTATCACAAAACTGTCTTCAGTTTTCTCACAGGCTGAGAAACCTGTGAAATATGAACTGTGGCAATTGTCTTTACAATGCACATGGTGGTTGCATGTGGATTTCACTGGACTTTGGAGACGTAGACGAGCTCCCTTCCAAACTCCAGATTTCTCGTCAGACCTTTTCCCGCGGCATTCCATCTATGGAAAGTCTGCTCTGAGTTTCCCTGCGTCTCCTCACATGAACTGTGATAAACTGTGTATTATCAGAGGCTGGGAAGCACTCCAGTGGAAATGAAAACATACGGCAGAATATTGTTTGTACATTCACATAGAAACGTTTTCAGATATTTGCTGTCAAAAATAATACAAGTGATATCAGTCGTGTTCAAACACTGAATCTCATTGATTTTTAAACCATATGGTTCCACTTTTATTAAGTAATACCATCACTTCAGTAAATCACTGATGTGGTTTTACATGAACAAATTCTATAATCGCATTAAACTTTTATCTCTCACAAAATCAACAGCGTGAAGAGTAGCTAGTTTTAAGCACCTCACTTAAAATGTTGATTTTGGTCTGTCCCACCGCAGGAATCTCGACCGTATCCCACAAATAAATTCACACAACGACATCATTTGGCATAATCTGTAATAATAATAAAAATAATTAATAATAAATAAAAATTATGATGAAAATAAATATTATTATTATTATAATTATTTAAATATTTAATTTTAAAGGGGCTATAAAATAAAAATTCCTTGTGTTTGTTGCCAATATGTGAACAGTTTGTAACGAAACTTAAAAAACCTTCCCTGACTTCCTATGTCTATGAAAGCTTGTAGACTTATATTTACGCGAAGGACTCGGGACGTTTTTGCCGGGAAAATCGCATGGATGTGACGTTTACTAATACGCACGTTCCCGAGAAGCCTCATGAAACGAATGCTGAGTTCAGGATGCAATTCTGTAATGTCAACGGCGTCGGGATGTTCCTTACATCGCTGCAAAGGAAAGGTATTTCCAACTTCTTTTTACTTCTAAGCCAAGAATGAAAAAGAACTTCGCTGTAAGTGTATGAGGGCCTTGAATCACATTCAGTTTCTTGCATGTTACGTGTGTACGAGCAACTAGTTGCTGGCCGCAGTTCACTTAATGGCCACTGGTGTCGCTAATAACAAGGGTTTCTGAATTCTACATATCCTCCTGACTGCTAGCAACGGAGTTTTGTCCTCTATAGAAGACAATATATTTTAGTAAATTCCTTTGAGACCTTACATGTCTCCATTTTTAATTCTGAAAGTCCTGTAAAGAGCACATTCAGGGCTTTTCAGAGATACCAAATGTTTGGAAGTTTCTCCATGATCACTCCCTCTCATTGGTCTTTAAAAATGGCTGACATTAATGTAGTGATCAAATTTAACACCCTTATGGGAATGTGATATTTTGTGATTATCATTTACATCTGAATAATTTTCAAATTGTTTGTCATAAATTAGCATCTCACGAAAATGTTTCAGATCAAAATATGACTTTCTGGACATCGATTGTGTACTTATTAACTCGATTGTGAAAACAGGACTTAAAGCATGTTTATCAGGCATTTTTGGAGACATCGTGAATAGGAAAATAAATTATATATCAATACTCCAATGATCACATCCATTATTACACTTCTTTTTTCATTACATGTTGCTCCAAGGATACATTAATATGCAAATTACATGCAGAATGTAAATCCATTGTATATAATGGAAAAAAACAAACATTAATAGCAAAAAAAAAAAAAATACACACATTGCATAAAGCGAAATGGTATGTCAAATCATTCTGTATCTTTCATAATGTTTGGTATAAAACAAATCTGTAAACTTAAAAATTGATTGGCAATTAAAAAACAAAAAATACCATTGTTTTTGCCTTTTCGTCCATT
The DNA here is from genome assembly GCA_038088235.1 of Zacco platypus. Lineage (NCBI taxonomy): Eukaryota > Metazoa > Chordata > Actinopteri > Cypriniformes > Xenocyprididae > Zacco > Zacco platypus. The sequence continues at coordinate 3,066,764 of CM076075.1, read as the reverse complement.
CATATCTTATTTTATCTTTTTTTTTTTTTTTTTAAAAACTCCTGGTATCCACTATACATAGAATATAATATAGAATATATGTATATATATACACATATGAATAAAATACATTTTTCCAAAAATTTAGTTCTTCCCTTTTTTTCTTATGCTCTAAACAATGTAATGACATAAAACCTTTTTTCATAGTATAGTCAGGAGGACATACCTCCTTTAATTTTTTTTTTAAATAAATAAATAACACCATGGTTTTAATGTTGCAGACATGTCAGAGTTCAATGCAGTACAATTTTTACATTAAAAAACCCTCATTTTAAATAAATGTCAAATAAAATAGCTCATATACTTTATATCAACCTCCAGTTGGACGATCATTCTTTGTTTTTTCCAAAACAGTACAATTTAATGGTTCGGCATAGTCATAAATGATGCATTTTCATATTCAAACCACAACATGTTTATCCACTGAGTTAGACTGAGTTACACAACTCATTAAGATTAGTTCATGTTTTTACTTCCTCTGACCTTTCAAAGCCAATCTCACCATTTAATGCACATACAGAGGAATGCCAACAACAGTGCAAAACTACATTACACATAACATACAGTGACACCCTTTAGAAGAAAGACAATACATTTCTTAAAGGTGAAATAACGTCTCAGGTTACGACTCTAACCCTAGTTCCCTGAGAGAGGAACTAGGGTCAGAGGAACTCAGATGACGCTTTGGGAACGCGACACTGTGAACGCGTCTGATGCTTGAATGTCAACTAGCCAACGGCGAGAATGAACGTCACAGGCGGATGACGTCATGACCAGGAAGGATAAATGCACATCCGGAGCGATCGCTCACTAGCTTAAAGTAGCCAAAGCAAATCGATCACAGGTATGCAGGGAGTATAGCTGGGCGACGCAGCGTCTCGTTCCCTCTCTCAGGGAACTAGGGTTACAGTTGTAACTGTAACCTTGCGAGCGAACTTCAACGCTGCGTCAGATGACGCTTTGGGAACGATATACCAAAACGCCATGCTTGCAAATGCCTGTCTGAAACTGTGGCACACAAAGACCTAAGCACCTGCGAACCTGGAGCAGTGTCCAGGTCAAGATTAAAGAAAAACCTCATAAACGTGAGCGGAGGGAAACATCACACACTTGAGGGTACCCCTGACAGCAAGGCCTTGGAGGCCACCATACTCCTGGTGAAATGAGCTCTGATAGCTATAGCAGCTGACCAGAGACCTCATAAGCAAGAGAAATAGCCTCGACTATCTACTCACTAGCCGTCTGTTTGGACGCAGACGATCCAAAACAAACAGCTGATCCTAGCTTTTCCTGGTCCGGTTCTGAGAAAGTACAACGAAGGAAACTGGTTATCAAAGGGTTTTTCCCCAACAGTTGTACCATCCAAAAGAACATGGTAAGCAGCGATAACTGACACATACACTTTCAGAATGGTTGGGGAAAGACCTGATACGAAGCGGAACCTTATAGGAACTCTAGGATTACTGGATACTGGATCCAACTGTCACGTATTAGTCAAGTCACCTTTACTTATATAGCGCTTTTTACAATGAAAATTGTGGCAAAGCAGCTTTACATTAATAATTGACAAATAAATTTTGGCTGCACAGCAGCTCCCAAAGAAAATGGTGTCATTGTCCATCTTAATCTATATATTATTGATTCATTCTGATGCAAAGATCAATGGTTAAGTTAATAAGTTAAGTTTAGTTGTAACGTAGTTATTAGTCTAGTTAATTTATGTATATCAGCACTGGAGAAAACAGTGATGTAATCGTCCGGCTTAGGTCAAAGAAATAAAAAATTCCCACTTCAGTGTGTACAGTTTCCTTGTGGATGGAGCTCTGGAGTGCAGTGTGGTCTCTACAACCTCAGTTGAGAGACCAGATCCTATGAGTTGGGCCTCCTCAGAGGCCATACCCACAGGTTTCAAATCCCTGGCCGGGGGTGAAAGATCACACCTCCAGCCTGAGATAGAACGTCCCTCCTGACTGGAATCCGAGGGAGAGTAGTTCAAGACAAAGTTCAAGAGAGTGACAAGGTTCAAGAACCACATTCAGCTTAGCCAGTAGGTGCTACTAGCAGTAGACTTATTCCTTCCCGGCGGACCTTCTCCAGAACTCCTGGGAGCAGAACAATCGGGGAAATGCGTACAGATATAACCCCGAATCCGCCATTTTGTCCGACAAAGCAGTCAGGGGAGTTAGTAGATTAACGTTGGTGAACTTGATAAATTGTGTGTCCTCACGTCTTTCCACGCTTGAAACAACATTCCTTCTGATGTTCATTCATGTTTATTTGATGCTATAAATGAACTAGTATGAACTTTGCAAAGGGTCAATTGTACCATTTAAATAAATCATAAAAAATGACATGTAATTACAAATTCTGTGAATACCTGATTTATATTAATATACTAATGACACATCATTATCCTGTGCCAAATTTTGATGTATGTTTTGATGATGTATAGTCAAGAAATGAATTATGTATTTCCATTGAGATTTATTTGAAAATTCAGGCCAGTGTTATTGAGGAGAATGATTTCATTATGTCACTGCGGTGTGAGTTTCTGATTATTAATTACTATATCTAGGGTTGTAAAAATACTTCCTCCAGATTTATTTGTTTGAATCTTTTCACCCATCATCCAGAGTGTTGTATTCTCATTCCCAAGCCAAATGTCCCAACGTCCAGCTATGAGGGTCATGTTTGCCCTGGCATGATCCTTACCCTCTCCCTCAGTTTCTCCCTCATGTTCTCCTCAGTGATCTTTGATCTAGACTTCTTTTTTCTGTCAAGGCCTGTTCTCTCCATTCCCAGAGAGCTGCTACATTATATCTCTGTTGCTCAGGAGCCCATTCCTAACAAAGAAGCTAGTGAAAGATGTAAAAGACTGCCGACAATGAAGATGACGGCGTGCAGCTCGGAGGAACAGTGTTTAGAGAGACGCTTACCCAATCAGAGGTAAACTTCTCATATATCCCCACATAAACATCGTCCAAATGACAGAGAACACACACATACTTCCTATTGGCCTAATCGCGGCGCTGAAACACATGGTGCAGACAAAGCGAGTCCAGTGATTTCAGTATATTTATTGCATTTGGCTGGTATGTCATCACACATTTCGAACATGTACTGCCAAGAGGAGTTACTGTAGTTCATTAAACTCATGTTTCATGTTTCTATCCAGGAGTGTCTCTGTTACTTGTTTCCTGAATCAAGATCAGTGAATCTGCTGTCGACAGCGGCAACCACCACTGCAGGAGTCCCAGTGTTGGAGTATAAAAGTTTCAGAGTTAACAAGATATTATGGCTCCCGTTTGTTGCTGTTGTTTGGTATTTAATGTTACATTACTTTCTATATTTATTATGCACTAAGTTTACCATTACAACTGTACAATACAATTGCGTATTGACTTTCACCAACTATTTTGTTGCGCTTGCCCTTCTGGAATACTGCCAATATAATGAAAAAATATAACATACGCTGAGCAGCCATATTGGATTCTGAAGTCAGGGTTATTGCAGTTCCCCAGAGCTTCCCAGTCACAATTCCTACATGAAGGGACATTCCAGGAATTTCCTACTTCCAAAGACAAATGGAACACACTACTAATCACTGAAAAGAATCCTTTTTTCTGAGTAAACAATGAGCGCCGCTATTAGGAATTCCAACTTCCGTTTGGACGCTGTCCTGTTCCGGTCTCCATAGGAACACAGTCAATGGGGTAAAAGGGATGTTAACTAAACAGAAATGTTTTGAACATTAAAAATAAAAGCAGAGTTAAGCTGTGTTGTTGTTGGCTGCTACATAAGAGCAATAAACTGAAGAAATTCTTGGAAAATAAGCTAATCTGAAGAGACTGTCCGTACCTTGCATTTTATGCTTGACTGGCAAGAGAAAACAAGCATGGCTTGCAGCACTTAAATACTCCTCAAACAGAGTATATGTGGATTTAATCATTTTGAGTACAAAATCCCCTGAACTCCATCTGGATCGGGAGCTTCATGTAGGATATGAGCGCTCATACTATATGTTTTCAGTGCTGCTAACATCGGACAGGTTCACATCATCAACGCATTCATTAAACTTTGTTAAGTGAGGTGCTGACAAAAGACAGTCAATGCGACACTGTAAAGTGATGGCACTGTGGATGTAACGACTCGTCACTCTGGTTGGGATCCATATGCAGGCTTTAATAATAATAGAGTAGTCAAACAGGCTTGGGTCAAAACACAGCAGACAGGTATAGCAGGGAATAAGCAAAAACGTAGACAAGTAACAGTCCAGGGTCAAGGCAGGCAGCAAACAATCATAACCGGAGTCCAGGCAAATAGTCCGAAAGGTAGGCAGCAGGGGTTCACAGACGATAGACAGAGGTTTCAATAACAGGTAATCCAATATAGAAGTAATGCTTAGAAATGTCGCCAACGGAGAACAAGACCTCGCACTGAGCAGGTAACTTGGTGCAACTTAAATACTGAGCTGATAGGAATCAGCTGTCCGGGCGATCAGTGCCAAGGTACAGGGATTAAGGGTAATGTAGGGAAATGAGTGTGCAAAAGGAGTTAATACTCGGGAGATGGAGCCCTCTGATGGCCAGAGGAGGGAATCACGGGGTTCGTCTCTGTGACAGTGGAGCCATGTGCTTTTAAAACCATTTTCATTGGTTTAAAAATACATTATCAGCTCGGAAAATATGCTAATTTGACTAGACTAACCGGAGGCCAGAAATGTAAAGCATCATTCCAGTACGAGTCGGGTGAGACTTCCGCGTTCAGAAAAGGTGGATCGCATGATGCAATCGACCCTTCGCAAAGCCCCGCCCCCTTTAGTTACTGTTGCTATGTCCGACAAGCCATGCGCTCTCACGCCACACATCATGTTCTCACGAAGTGAAAAATACATCATGGAGCAAATAGGACACTGTCAACGTATGAGACATTTCATATTTAAAATATTGTAATTTTTTAAAGAAGTTTAATCAATAAATAGCGTCTAGTGTCTCTTTAATGTGTCGTGACAGATCGCTGTAGCTCCTCGTGAACCGATCATCTCTTCATACTAGTTCATTTATAGCATCAAATAAACATGAATGAACATCAGAAGGAATGTCGTTTCAAGCGCAGAAAGACGTGAGGACACACAATTTCTCAAGTTCACCAACGTTAATCTACTAAACGGATAAAATGGCGGATTTGGGGTTATGATTGGTTACATCGCCTGTCAATCAAACTGTTTGCGAAGAGTCAATTGGTCATGAGACACGAGCCAGTGCCATTTCACAATCATTTCTTCTAGCAGGTGTGCACAGGATCTGAAGGTGCGTTTATATCATGTTGTAATCATAGACATAATAAATACATAGACACCTGCTATACATCAACAAGTCCGCCATGTTGTGCGGGGTAAGATTCCTCATTAAACAAATGCAAGTAAAAGGGGAGCTGCAGCTTTTCTGGACAAAAAGCGCAGTGAAGTTTACATTTCTCAATGGATTTCATCGGTTTATGATCTGCGTGGAGTACGAAAAAGGGTTTGTCTCCAGTTACTCCGAATCTCACTAGTTTTGAAGTTGAAAATTATTCATTGTCATAAGGAATTGTAACTCACTTCTCAAGCATAGATTTGGTTTATTTTTCAAGGTTAATAATCGTGGAGACGTTCTTTAGCTCTGGTTTAGCTCTGAGCCGTCCTTTTAAAGTCCTCTGGCTTCAATGCGCGAAAGACGTTAGCTTTTAGTAGTCTGACTTTGGTGGTCAACTAGCTGTCAAAATAATGTTATAATGACCAAATGCATCCAGAAACAACTGTTCAGACTTACATGTGAATGGTAATTCCCAGATATGTGGTTTGGATTGTGTGACGTTTGTAAAACCTCAAAATAGGCATCTTTTCTTCAGTCCAGTTATGAGAGTTACTGCAAGTTATTCGTACAAGTACGTACGTGCCGTTGATGTGCGATCCAGCAGCCATTGGGGTATTTATTATTTATTGTGTCTATGGTTGTAATTACCGCATTACGAGATTCTGACTTGTAAAAAGAATTTATGTCCTTGTAGAACTCATAATTACAACTCATAATTTTCTAAAAGCCCTTGTACCACCTGACAGCTGCAAATTCTTTTTGGCCTTGATAGTGTTGCCATAGAACTGCATCATTCCGAGTCTGAGGACATGAACGGCTCTGAGTAGAAGGTCACATGTTGACATAATTACTGTAATTATGAAATGGCGAGCGCGCATCATGAGCGGTTATCGCTTTTGGATCTGTTCCTCACAAATCAATCGTTTGGCCTCGGAAAACATGGAATATTTGTACTTTTTGAATAAATTGTGACTAGTCGTAACTACCTGTTATATCCTGTTTTATATGATATGGAATTCAAATAGGTTACGTTCTCAAAAATGTCTAATGTAAATAAAATTATTGTGGCTGTTTAAATTGAAAATCAGATCCCCAACATGTCATATGTCATAATGGCAAAGTTATACCCCAATATATAATTTTGTAATGATGATAAAATTCCAGTGACCGTCGTGTCTGTGTATTGAAAAGGTTTCAAAAGATTTCTGCATATCAAAAATTTATGCTGACTCTTTAGTGGCGCCAAGGAATCCTGACTAAGCGTCCATATGTGATGAGTGGGAGAGAGAATGTGTCGGTTTCAAACTTATGTTGTTCCAAACCAATATGACTTTTTGCTTGCATGTAATGAAAGAAGATGTTTTAAGTCTTGGCTGTTCTTTTGCATTTAATTAATACATACAGTAACGCACTGTTGAGATCATAAACGCACCTAAAAGTATAGTTTATATGACACTTCTGAAGCCATATAATGGACTAGGTGCACAAGATTTTTCACCTTCCAACGGGTGAAAAAGTCGGCATTACATTGTTGTGTACCACTTTGTAGTAATTCGTCACGCTATACCTCCGAAATAAGTTTTCACTCGTTTCCCGTAGAGAGTGCGGTAGCCAGGGTCGGGGAGTAACGAAATACAAGTAACTTAGTTACGTATTTAAAATACAAAATGTGAGTAACTGTATTTCATTACACTTACATTTTAAATGGGTGGTAATCAGATTACAGTTACATCTGAAAAGTATTTTAGATTACCAAAGTGATTACTTTGAATTTTAATGTCATTTAAACAGCAATTGGTGATTCTCTGACTCTGACCGTCTGAAAAAGCGGAGTTAAGTTTCATCAACATTTTAATACTTTTAAGAGGATCATAAAAATGTTGTTATTTTTATTTAGTTCTGTCCTGAACAAGACAAAATGACTGAATTTCTATAAAAAAATTGCCCAATTGTCAACTTAACTGTCCTGTCATGACCTGATGATCCACGACTGTTTTCATGTTTTGTGAGTCATTTTATAATTCACTCGTCACTGCTACTTTTTCTCACAATTAGTTTTTTTCCCTCACAATTGTGAGTTTGCATTTCACAATTCTGACTTCTTTTTCTCAGAATTGCGAGATTTAAACTCACAATTGCAAGTTATAAAGTCAGAATTGGGAGATATAAACTTGCAATACTGACTTTTTTTCTTGCATTTGTGAATTTAGTTTGTGAGTTTATATCTCATAATTCTGACTTTTCTCAATATTGTGAGTTTATATCTCATAATCCGTTCTCTGTAAAGCTGCTTTGAAACGATATGTATCGTGAAAAGCGCTATACAAATAAATTTGAATTGAATTGAATTGAATTCTGACTTTTCTCAATATTGTGAGTTTATATCTCATAATTCTGACTTTTCTCAATATTGTGAGTTTATATCTCATAATTTTCACTTTTCTCAATATTTTGAGTTTATATCTCATAATTCTGACTTTTCTCAATATTGTGAGTTTATATCTCATAATTCTGACTTTTCTCAATATTGTGAGTTTATATCTCATAATTTTCACTTTTCTCAATATTGTGAGTTTATATCTCATAATTCTGACTTTATAACTCACAATTGCAACTTTATATCACGCAATTCTGAGGGAAAAAGTCAGAATTGTGAGATAAAAACTTGCAATGACCTTTTTTGTGTTTGTTCCACACTTATTAGTATTCCAAAGTATTCTAAAGTATTTAGATTAAGTTACTAAACTTGAGTAATGTAACGAAATACGTTACAAATTACTTTTTAAAGCGTGTATTTTGTAATCTGTAGTGAAATACATTTTAAAAGTAACCCACCCAGCCCTGGCGGTAGCGCTATGAAAATTACTCATGTGTAGCAGGAATTTTAAGCCGGGAGACTTCGCAGTGACTGCTGGGGGGGTGAGGAGTTTTTTATTCCCTTTTGCTCCTCGGGGCTGACCTTGCCGTTTGTACTAGCCGGTGTACGTCACTGATTGTTACCTTTGGACGTTTTTTGAGATATCGTGTATAGAAAAGCGCCATCATTCATACCTTCACTCGCTTCATATCTCGGAACCGGAAGTGTACAAGCGCACACTCAAGAGAGCGGAAATAGAAAAACGTCATCCCGTGCAACTAGTCCATGGCATCATGCGCTCATTGGGAAAATGTGTTTAAACCTACATTTTTGCAAAACTCCAACATACCTATACATACAATTCGCAGTTTTATTGCTTTTCACACATAATAACAGGGGCAGATTATATATCTAATTAAATCATAAAACTGTGATGGTGTAGCCCGATTGTAGATGTAGATTAAATGTAATCTACCAGCAATCACAATATTTTCTACATGACACAAGCTGATTGGCCACTGTTGATTCTGCAGCCAATCAGATTGATTGCTCAACAATTAAATCGTGTGGTTCAGTGTTCACTGTAAGCTGGTCCGGCTTTTAAAACTTGGCTTTTTATGCTGAAAGGCTTTTTTAAAAAATGAAGCTGTTCATGGCTAGAGAAAGGAGCTTTGGCATCTCCTTTTTTCCTTAAAAAGGTTGTTAAATTTCAGCATCCACGATGCTCTGAGCTCGATCTGACTGTCTGTGGGCTAGAAAAATGCAGAAGTATGCATGATCCATGGAGCTGTCAAAACATGTCATCTGGTGGACGTCTTCTGGGTGCAGGTAACATGTAAGAGTACACATCATTTACATGTACCACCGACATCGTATCAAATCATGGGAGGTTGAAATTTGGCCTTTGAGGTTTAGAGATGCGTAAATGGTAGACTTACTATTCCCATAATATTTCCCAGCAAAGCAGTATCACTTTTGATTCATTGATTTAGGATGAGGCTAAAATAATTTGTACAGGCTAATTGAAACTCCTGTGTTGAATAAATGTAAATGGTCCTTTATTATCTTGAAACACACAAAGCATGGAGAAAATAATAGGATAATATATAACTAGAGGATAGAGCTAACTTTCGTTTAAAAAAAAAAAAAAAAATGATGCAAACGTCCTGTTTCTTTCTGTTATCTTTGCACATAGGGCCTATTTTGGAAAAGATAAAAGGTTTACAGGCTTTACATGATCATGGCAGGAGTTGAAATATCGCTGTTACTGTGCTTTTATAGCTCTAGTGCATGAACAGAGCATTGACCTGCTATCAGATTTATATGCGCTGTTGTTAGTCTCTGAACTCTCCGAAAACATAAGATATTCTTAATGCATTTATTTTGAGTCATTATAGTCTTATAGGCACTGAGGCAAAATATTTACTAATGGACTGTGGCGTTTCAGTGTGGATATAGTACAGTAGTTTTGAATCATGTACATTTTTTTTATTTTACTGCCAAGTACATAACCTTTGGTATAAAATATGAACTGCTTCTCAAACATGGGGGGAAATGCCCTGACTTGAACACAAAATATATAGAATTAAAATTAAAGTAGCACTTTTAAGTATAAAAGACATAATCACCTTTATCAAAACATTCACACATCATATAAAAACATCTAGATTAGGATTTTGAAGGTCTGTTTCTAACCCTCGAGCAGATGAAATAAATGACCGTGACTTTAGAATAAAACAGATTGATGAGCAAATTAAAGTTAGTCACAACTGACTGCCATTAATCCTTATTGTAATAGTTTTAAAAATTAGCATTGTTATAATATGATATATCAGAATTGGATTTACTCTATACTCTGCAGTCACAGTCAGAACTAGACTCTAATTCTGCATCTTAATATCACCTTAAAGACAACATGAAATGGATTTAGCGATGCATTTCTTCAGGAAATGTCAAATTGTTAACTGAAATGGGATTTCATTTATCCTTGATCATTAAAAGTAGAAAAATACAATTAGTTAATATTATTTTCCCCATCTGCACAGGCTTGCAGAAGAAGAAAAAGTTGTTACAGAGGTGAAGAAAGTAAAAGGATGTTTTGATGAAAATAAGACTAACATGCAGTGATGAATCTTGCACAGTAAGACCAGGGACATTTATTCAGAAAGCAAACAGTCCACTTTGATGTCATGTTGTGTTTAAGGGGAGTGCAGTCTAAATGTCTTTTGGTTTGAATCCAGATGTTCTAAGCTGAGAAGCTGGAGGTCTTGTAGGGAAGCAGGTTGTAGAGGGGGGCGAAGGGAGGAGGGTTGGGCTGTACATGGGATGTATCTGATGATCCTCCTGGAGATACACTAGATCCTGCAGGTGCTGCTGGAGAAGCATAAAGTGATGCCCTCTGGAAGAAACATGGAGAAAATAAATTGCTTCAAGGTGCATGGTAAGTAGATCAAGCACAGAACTTTCCACTCCCATCGCATCCAATTGCACTCTCACGCTAATTTGCGAATTTTAGCAAAGCTGGCCTTAATTTTTCTTAGTTTGCTTTATTTTCAGATTCAATCGTAGCCTCTTTCTTATGTACTAGAGCAGGAACGCACATGCACATTCTTCAAAAACACTGCTTTAAATCTAACTAAAAGACTTAATAACATTTGTATTTATTCAAAATAAAAATTATAGATATTGTACTAAATGTCAGATGACTTATTTTGCTCAAGATAAGGATTTATTAAGTCCACATGCCACATTATGGCTCCAACCACACAACCTCGCGATCCTGTTTGTGAATGTTTGTTGGAACTATCGTTTCGGAAAACTATGCTGATAATGACACAACTTGCGATCATCTTTGGACGATGTTTTCGGGAAACGCACCCCAGAGCGTTACTGACAGCAGGGGAATAGAGGTGCTGCAACAATGTAAAAGATGTGAAAAATAATGTGGGTTTTGAACATTCAAGCATGAAAACCTATTCGAATTTGCCAATTCATGAAGAATCGCTTGTTTGTATTCCTCACTTGTAAGTCGCTTTGGATAAAAGCGTCTGCTAAATGACTAAATGTAATGTAAATGTTCTAATAGAGCCCAAAAACAACCCTCGTAAAAGGGCATAATATAACGTATCTAAAGGTTCTTCGTAGAACCTTTATTTATGAGAGTTATATGTTCATATGGCTTGTTTATGATGAACAACGCCGTCCAATGGCTGTTTATCTATGCTCATTTCCTCCGTGACCATTTTATGTTTAAGTTAAGCCAATTTTCTTAGCTTATTTGTTGTGTTCATGATGACCATACCTAATATCTGATGCTTGTGTTTAAGTTGGCCAGAGGAACTTTTGCTGTGATGCTTCCAAGAGCAACTCCAGATCACTCAACAGGGGTGAGGGTGCTGGGAGATCCATGATCTGGGATTGGTTGGACTTCTGGCTGGCGTTCTCGGCAGGGCAGGGGTGTGATCGGGACAAGCCCAAGGATCAGTGTACTTAGGCACAGTTTTATAAGGAAATGCTGTGGGATTTTGGACTGGGATCATTCTGCGAGTACCGCATCACCAGGGGATTTGATAGGGAGTCTCACAAAGATTTTACGATGCACAAAAAGTCTGCAAATTCAACTCTGCAACTGAATCACACCATAAAAGACCATGAGCTGAATCTCTGTGTGTGTGTGTGTGTGAGCGTGATAAACTGACCGGGTATAGATGGTGTCCTGTGTGTGTGTTAGGGTCCGTGAGCAGGGGAGCAGTGGGCGATGAACAGTTGGCTCCATCAAAGGAGAATAGAGATGAACCTCCCCACTTGGACACATCAAGACCGACCACTACACTCCTCTGGTGGGAAAAAGAAAAAACTGTAAGCATCATCTCTGGCTGCCATGTGCAATTTCAATCGAATATTTACCAAAACCAGTTTCTAAATTGCCCCAGAAAGTATAGTTTACTTCTGCATTCCAATCCCAGAAAAAAGGGGACCATTGTTTATTCGTGTGTTTCTGTTGAGCAGGGAGATTTTGTGTATTCACATAAGAGTGAATGGAATCATGTTTTCATTTTATTTATATGCAAGAGCACGATCCGTTTTGATCCTGCACTGCAAAAAATTGTGTATTTGTGTCTTGGTTTCCTATTTGTTTTGTTTACCTCAGTGGCAGAATTTTTTTCTTGTTTTAAGCATAAAGTCACTTGAGTTTGATATTTTTCAGAAAACAACACTTTTGTTATTTTGCTTCTAAAGTTTGATGTAAGTATATCTTGATGTAAGGATGTCTAGATATTTGTACTGAAAAAAAAAAACAAGACAAGAATATACCAAGGAAGAAAATAATTTTCATGTTTGAAGTGATTTTTGCTGCTCTTAAGTTTTGAAACGTCTTAAAAAGGTATTTAAAAGTAATGAAATTGGACGTATTAAAAGAATTAAATTGAATATAACATAGAAAAAATAAATTCAACATTGTATGCATTCTTTTAAGCCTTCATAAATCCACATTGTGACTTTTTCATGTAAGCCATATGTAAACCAATGTTCTCAGGGAACATTCATTCAGCAGCCAGATGAACTGGCACAGTTTGCCTCAATTGCGGTGACACATTTCCTGAAAGCAATACCACATTAATCAAAACTAAACACAAAGCTAAAACCTCCAATTCAATATCGCAATCCTTTTAAGACAAAATTAAACACTGTTTTCAAAAATGTTCAATTCAATTCAAACACAAACACGGAACACATTGTGAGACCTGTTCAAGATAAGTTACAATGATCTTACCATCCAGTTGGTCAATGAAATCTGTATATGTCTAGAATCTGCAATATCATGTTACTTTCATACACATTTGTACAAGTACAGTGCCTCGAAAAAGTTGTTACCCCTTATTGTTTCCACATTTTGTTGTTTCAGCTGCTTTAAATAATACACACCACGGTCCATAATTAAAAAAAAAAAACTATCCTCAAATTTATTACAAATAAGTATTCACAGCTTGTTCTGGGTCACTTTCAAGCAGCATATCAGTTTCACTGGTTCATCTTTCAGATGTTTCTACACTTCAATGGAGTTAACCTATGGCAAGTTCAAGACATGATTTGGTAAGCACACACCTGTCAATAAAAGAGCAAACATCTGAAAATGCACATCAGAGCAAAAACTAAGCCATGAGGTCATAGGAACGGGCTACAGAGCTTAGTGAAAAGATTAGACAAAGGTCAGGGGAAGACTACAAAAAAATCTGCATTGAAAGTTCAAGGAAGCCTCTGTAATCCTTGATGGAAGATGTTTGGATCATGACCACTTAACCTCCTGGCCAATCGATGGAGAAGAACCTTGGTTAGAGTGGTGACCAAGAAGCTGATGGTCACTCTGGTTGAGCTCTATGTTCATACAGTATAGGGAGATGGAAGAAAATCACTGCATTACTCACTCCAATGATCTGTGCTTTACGACAGAGTGTCCTCCTCAGTAAAGACACATGAAAACCTCATTTCAAATTTGAAATTTGCAAAGAAAATCACCTAAAGGACTCTTTCAGACTGAGAAACAAGATTCTCTGGTCTATCAACCTCAGTTCCGAGCGTCATGTCTGGAGGAAAACAAGCACCAATCATCACCTGCACAATACCATCCCAACAATAAAGCACGGTGTTGGCATGTTTTTCAGTGGAAAGCTATATAGAGATATCCTTAATGAAAACCTGGTTCAGAGCATTCAGAAACTCGAACTGGGCTGAAGGTTCACCTTCCAACAGGACAATGACCCTAAGCACATCACAGCACAGGTAGAGCCCGAACTTGAATCCAATCGAACATCTGTGGAGAACCTTGAAAATGTCTGTCTGTCCAGAAAACAGTCGCCATTCAAACTGACAGAGCTTGAGAGGATCTGCAGAGAAGAATGGCAGAAAAGCTTGTTGCATCATACCAAAAAAGACTTGAAGGGGACCTGTTATGCCCCTTTTTAAGAGGAGTAACAATTGATGTCCACAGAGTGTATATGTTAAGTTTTAGCTCAAAATCAACATGTTAAAATTGCCACTTTTGGGGTTGAGCAATAACACGCCTTTTTGTATGTCCCTTTAAATGCAAATGAGCTGCTGCTCCTAGCCTAAGTGGGCGTGGCTTCAAGAGCTGATGCTCCGAGCTCCAGTAACAGAACAATGTCACACACTAATAATATCAGAAACTCTCCGCAGTGGTGTTCAGTTTTAAAATGATGCACACAGAGCCAGAGAATATATGATGCATGGAGATAGAACAGGTAGAGTTCAGTTTAACTGCGGTTATAACTCATGTTGCCATCTTGCTTTTATCCACAATTAGTACAAGTTTAATATATATTTATATTATTATAAATATAAATATGTTATTATATATTATATTAATATAATATTTATATAAAAAGCCAACAACTAAATAGCTAGGCTACCTTAGTGGGAAACAACTGACCTAAGCGCCGCGGCTATAGCGTAACTTGTGTTCATGTGAGAGTCGTTCTCCACGATGATTGGCCGAGAAGATGTAACGTGAGATGAGATGGAATACCATGCCTAACACCAAGTTCACTTTCTCCTTACAATCATGATGTAGAGCAGCAATTCTTAACGTGTGGTCCGCCATCGCCCCCTAGTGGTCCGCGAAAAGATGACCTAAACTAGGCAAGCTCTTGACCCGCACCGGATCGCGGGCGGGGGGGGGTTGACGTCAGTGTGTTTTAATAACGAAAAAATGGATCATATCATTGCATTTGTGTTTGAATAATTAGTTTTTGACTTGAAACAGTTGCATATTAAACTTAAATTTAGTTTATCCTTCCTATTTTGTTGTTTTTGGGGGGGCGTGTTAGAGTGGGATTCTGTTAGGTGGTCCTCAGAAAAACATTGGAAGATAAAGTGGTCCTTGGGCTGAAAAAGTTTGAGAAACACTGATGTAGAGGATCCTCGGCTGGATCAATGAATCATCATTCATTTGAAGTGTAATTCTGAAATTATTGTACATTATGGGATTTTATTCATTATTGATCGTACAGAAGTCAAAATTATCGTACAAACACGATGACTATCGTACAAATATGATAATTATCATACATCTGGCAACACTGTGCTTCTCACTCAGGGTGGTATTGTAACATATGTATTCAGTTCTGTCTTGTCTTGTTTAGTCTAGTCTTGTCACGTTTCATTCAGTTCATGTCTGCACCTGTTGTCATTTAGTCCCTCATTAGTTTACTTCCTCCACCCGCGTCTAATTATCTTCTGTGTGTATTTTAGTTCCTGCCTGTGTCGTCTTCAGTGTCTGTGATTGTATGTGCTACGCACACTGTTTCGTGCCATCTCTGTGTACCTGGAATAAATCTGTTTGTTACCTGCATACCTTCGTCTTCTGTTCCTGCGCGGAGCGTTCCAGGTATCTATGTTAACAGGGTAGATCGTCAGAAGTCATGGGCCGGGTTTCCCTACTGTTACGTAAGAGTAGGGGAAATATGAAGGCGCGAGTTCGGAGAGATTGAAAATGATTTATGGGGATTATATAAAAAAAAAGTATTGGGTGGATTTTTCTAACCCTAACAGTGTCGGAGAAATTTAGCAGAATAAGCAGAAATCGTCCAAACATTTATATTGTCTTCAACACTTAAGAGATTTACCTTCAGGAGGATAATTCTTGTCAAAAATAAGCCCAGAAGTTTCTCTTTATTGCACTCTGCTGACAGACTTAAAAAAAAAAAAAAAAAAAAGAAAAAGCTCTTCCAGCGTTTTGACAGATATGCAGTGTTTTATGTGATATGCGGTCCAATATTGTCCCTCTTAAAGTCTTCAAAGCAGCACTCTTTTGACCTTTGTGAAAAATTGGACCAATGTAAGTAGCTGTTTTTCATTCCTTTTGCAGAAGTGTTTCCAGAAGAACATCTGTGTCGTTAGCACTATTCATATGAGATAGATTTCTAAACAATGTTTGAGTTCATCTGTCATTTCACATACTGATCTCAGTAGTTATTTTCAGGGTGGAAGTGTCTGTTGTCTGGATGTGTGTTTAAAGGAAGGTTAATAATATGTTAACCTTGAACCATCAACTGTTGTTTTACCAAGGAAGTTGTGCAAAATGCCTAAATTCATTAAGAAGATGCATTAAAACAAATGTGGCTTCAGTTTAGAGTTTAGATTCTCTGCCCGAGCCCGAGCCCCGCGGGCCGGGTCGGGCCGATATTTCCCACCACTATCCTCGGGCCGGGCCAGTCCCTTTGATCAAGCATTGTAGACATATTGTAGCCATAGGCTATGTGTGTGTGTGTGTGTGTAAATATATATATACACACTCACCTAAAGGATTATTAGGAACACCATACTAATACTGTGTTTGACCCCCTTTCATCTTCAGAACTGCCTTAATTCTACGTGGCATTGATTCAACAAGGTGCTGAAAGCATTCTTTAGAAATGTTGGCCCATATTGATAGGAGAGCATCTTGCAGTTGATGGAGATTTGTGGGATCCACATCCAGGGCACGAAGCTCCCGTTCCACCACATCCCAAAGATGCTCTATTGGGTTGAGATCTGGTGACTGTGGGGGCCATTTTAGTACAGTGAACTCATTGTCATGTTCAAGAAACCAATTTGAAATGATTCGAGCTTTGTGACATGGTGCATTATCCTGCTGGAAGTAGCCATCAGAGGATGGGTACATGGTGGTCATGAAGGGATGGACATGGTCAGAAACAATGCTCAGGTAGGCCGTGGCATTTAAATGATGCCCAATTGGCACTAAGGGGCCTAAAATGTGCCAAGAAAACACCCCCACACCATTACACCACCACCACCAGCCTGCACAGTGGTAACAAAGCATGATGGATCCATGTTCTCATTCTGTTTACGCCAAATTCTGATTCTACCATCTGAATGTCTCAACAGAAGTCGAGACTCATCAGACCAGGCAACATTTTTCCAGTCTTCAACTGTCCAATTTTGGTGAGCTTGTGCAAATTGTAGCCTCTTTTTCCTATTTGTAGTGGAGATGAGTGGTACCCGGTGGGGTCTTCTGCTGTTGTAGCCCATCCGCCTCAAGGTTGTGCATGTTGTGGCTTCACAAATGCTTTGCTGCAGACCTCGGTTGTCACGAGTGGTTATTTCAGTCAAAGTTGCTCTTCTATCAGCTTGAATCAGTCGGCCCATTCTCCTCTGACCTCTAGCATCAACTGCCGCATACTGGATGTTTTTCCCTTTTCACACCATTCTTTGTAAACCCTAGAAATGGTTGTGCGTGAAAATCCCAGTAACTGAGCAGATTGTGAAATACTCAGACCGGCCCGTCTGGCACCAACAACCATGCCACGCTCAAAATTGCTTAAATCACCTTTCTTTCCCATTCTGACATTCAGTTTGGAGTTCAGGAGATTGTCTTGACCAGGACCACACCCCTAAATGCATTGAAGCAACTGCCATGTGATTGGTTGATTAGATCATTGCATTAATGAGAAATTGAACAGGTGTTCCTAATAATCCTTTAGGTGAGTGTATATATATAATTTTGAAATAATAAACAAGGCTCAAAAATCTATTTCATAAGCATGCATGTTTATTTTATCAGTGAAACAACACTACCGACTGTAAAACATTTAAACGATTATCAATAAATAATGGTAACCTAGATAATATAAGAAAATTAAATATTGTTTTAAAACAAATATTTTTCACATTTACCCACAAAGATGCATCATATGCCACTCTGCGCTTTGAGATGAATGTGGGACACGAGTTGACACCTCTTTTCGAATATCTTCTTTTCTTCATGTTTTTTCATGATATTGCAAAGCATCTGACTCTTGTTGTAAAAGGTCTGAAGATCAAATTTTATCTTCCACAGGGTCAAGACATTAGGGTTTGATTTTGTAGCCTACTGCCCAGAGAAAGCGAAACTAAAATCGTCGGTGTGTTTATGCGCTATAGCCTACAAATAAACATGACGCGCCTGAAGTCTAATAACAAATAGCCTACAAACTGTGCTAAATAAAGTTTGAAGTAAAAAGGTATCCGTCCTACAATGTTTTTTTTTACTTTACCACAGCAAAGGATGTGAATAGGTAGCCTATAATAGACTTAATTATAAGCAAACGAAAGGAAGAAACGTTTATAATCCCTGCGAAAATGGGTGGGATGCAAGTGAAGATTTGGAAGGGGAAAAAACCTCATAATTACAGTTAATGTGTCGGGCCGGGCCGGGCTCGGACACAACGTGCACGGGCTTGGGTAGGGTCGGGCTTAATTTTTTGGGCTCTACTTTAGTTACAGTATTCCAGTGGATCTCAATCCCTGTCCTGGAATTTTATCAGATGAACTACACATCTAATAAATAACCAAATTACATTTATTTTCGCAAACAGTTTAGCCCTTTTAAATATGACAATTTCTATGAATTAAATAATAATTAACAGTATTATTCATAATTCATAATATTGATATAAATGCAATTGAATTACATACACATTAAATAAAAGTATTAATTAATATTCATTTACATAAGTATATTGTCACATGTGTAGTTCTATCTTGTCTTAGTTTCGTCTTGTTAATCAGTCATTGTCTGCACCTGTTTCCATGTAATTAGTTCAACCTCGTTCACCTGTCTCTCAGTGTATTTAAGTTCATCACCATTTGTCGGTTCTTGTTTGTGCATGGCACACTGTCACTTGTTCTCTGTGATATTTGGAATTAAACCTGTCTGTTTATTGTTATCCTCGTCTCCTGTCATCCCGGCGTTACAGAAGAACCGACCTCTCAACACGAGAAAAAAAGAAATGGATCTGATGGACTTACCCACGCTGAACTTTCTGCTAAGCCCGGAGGCTCGTCCCCACCTGAACTACTGGGTCTGGAGGGGCAACGGCGAACGCTCCGCCTCCGCTTGGCAGCCCGGGGTGCGCTCCGAAGCCGGAGCGGACTTCGACGACCTCGGGGACCCGGTGGTGAAGCGAGCGGAACGGTCCATCTCAGAGCCAGGAGCGGTCCACAACACCAGCAAGCAGTGGGCTGTGGATCCTTTTCCCACCCTTATACCCGCCCTTGTATCATCATTCCCGGTCCCGTCCGGAGATCTCCTTCAGTTGCCTCCGCTGATCCCAATCAGCCCCCAGGATCCGTGGCCGCCACTGCTTACGACCAGCTCCTCGGCTCTGCCCCCATCGCTCGCCCCGCGCGGCTCCTCACCAGCACCTCGGGCTGTCCGTTCACCACCAAGGCTCGAGGCGGAGTCCCCGGCTTCCCTACAGGCCTCCAGGCCCACGTCACCTTCTAGACCCTTCAGCCCGTCACCTGCACCTCGACCCACAGCTCCCTCATCACCTCCTCGGCCTGTCAGCCCGGAAGCTCCGCTGGACTCGTTCGTCTCTCCAGGTCGGCCTACGGGGGTCGACGCTCAGCTTCCGCCACGGACTTCCGGGTTGGCGGCTTCACCGCCACCCATCACCCCTACGCCGCCATCGAGCTCCTCCCTCCCTGCAACCTCCCCGTCATCCTCACTCGCCACAGCGTCACTCCGATCTGCCAGACCAGCGTCGGCTCCTCGGTCCCGCGTGCCAGCGGCTCGGCGCCAAACTTCCGGGTCGGCGGCGGCGCCGAGGTCCGTCGGCCGAGAAGCTCCCCCGGTTCCTCCACCAACTGCCATGGTTCCGTTGCCATCGATCAGCCCCAGCACGTCATCCACCCACTCTGTCTGGACTCCTCCCTGGCCCCTCCCTCTGTCAGCTTCACCATGGCGGTGGCCATCGTCACCTGGACTCTGCCTGCCTCCAGCTCCACGCCCTCCTCCGAAGCCTCCGCCTTCCTCTTTCTACGGCACGAGGACGCGCCTTTCCGAAGGGGGCGCTATGTCACATGTGTAGTTCTATCTTGTCTTAGTTTCATCTTGTTAATCAGTCATTGTCTGCACCTGTTTCCATGTAATTAGTTCAACCTCGTTCACCTGTCTCTCAGTGTATTTAAGTTCCTGTCTGTTCATCACCATTTGTCAGTTCTTGTTTGTGCATGGCACACTGTCGCTTGTTCTCTGTGATATTTGGAATTAAACCTGTCTGTTTATTGTTATCCTCGTCTCCTGTCATCCCGGCGTTACATATATGTCACCATACCTCAAACTTCTCTAATATACACTACTGAATTTTTGTCTGTTTGATGGCATCAAGTCAAGTCACCTTTACTTATATAGCACTTTTTACAATGCAAATTGTGGCAAAGCAGCTTTACATTAATAATTGCCCAATAATTTTGGCTGCACAGCAGCTCCCAAAGAAAATGGTGTCATTGTCCAGCTTATTCTATATATTATTCATATCATTATTCATTCCGTTGCAAAGATCAATAGTTATTAGTCTAGTTAATTTATGTATATCAGCACTGGAGAAAACAGTGATGTAATCGTCCGGCTCAGTTCAGTTCACATACAACGGCGCCAATGCAGGCATATCAAAAACACTGCTGAATATCAAGCAAGTGTCCCCAACTTAAGAAGCCAAAGGACCAAAACTCCAACAAAATGGAGAAAAAAACCTTGGGAGAAACCAGGCTTAGTCGGGGGGCCAGTTCTCCTCTGGCCAACAGTGAACACTTGTCCGATACTCAGGCAGAGTTACAGGTCATAAGTCCGATTGGAGTCACAACAGTCAAAATATTTAATCCAGTTCCATCTAGTTTAAGATCTTTTAATCACGCCGGTATGAGATGGTTTGTTGGGATATGTGCCACTGGCTGATGAGTCGGTAAGGTCTTCACAAGGGATGAGCTAGTTCACACAGTCTCCGCCGACACCCCAGGGCCACGCAGCTGCCGCACAGGCACAGGTTTCTACATGGCAAATATTTTACTAGTAGGTGTAGAAGAGTAATAGAAAACCAATAGACCCAACCGTCATGATATGAATGCTGCTGATTCTGTGTAATTGAATCATTAATTGAAAAGGGCATGTTCAAAATAATAGCAGTGTGGAGTTGATTAATTCTGTGAAAAATCTGGTGCCAAACAAGTGGCCCTTGTTCAAGGAAGAAGGCAGCAAATGTTGTACTGTGCATTTTTCTTTGAAAAGCGGAGTAAAATGGGTCGTTCCAGACATTGTTCACAAGAACAGTGTATGTTGATTAAGGGTGCGTTCACACTTGTCATGTTTGGTTCGATTAAAACGAACCCTGGTGCGATTGCTCAGTTAGTGCGGTTCGTTTGAACATCTGTGAACGCTGCCATCCGAACCCTGGTGTGGACCGAGACCGCTAAAAAGATGGGTCTCGGTCCGCTTCCAAACGAACTCTGGTGCGGTTCGATTGATATATGAACGCAACACGGACCAAAGACATGTAAACCAACCAAAAACAGGACGTGATGTCACGAGATGCGACGCTACAAGTCAGCTGATTTGATGACGCGGAAAGATCGGTGTATCCAAAATGAGTCGAGGGCAAACATGGAGCAACGAGGAGGTGAAGTTTCTGTTTCTGCAAACAACGGAGGAAATCCTGCTGCTGTTTTGAATGTTTTGAACATTTTATGAGCTCTTCGTGAGTTCTCAGCTGGTAAAAATAAAGCATATGTACACGCATAAAATGATGGTGTTTAATCCAGAACACAGCGTTGTTTTGAATGTTCGGTAAGTGAGCTCCGTCACGAAATATACGTCATAAAAGCCGACCAATCAGGTTGTGATCGTATCTCTATGCCTTTGGTTCTGTAACTTTAGGTTCGCTGTTAAAAATGTCAGTGTGAACGCTAAGCGGACCAGGACTATATGTTTTGTTTTTGTTTTTTGGTCTGGACCAAACGAACCAAACGAACTGAACTAAGTGTGAACGCACCCTAAAAAGTTGATTAGTGAGGGGAAAACATATAAAGAAGTGCAGAAAATGATAGGCTGATCAGTTAAAATGATATCAAATGCTATAAAATGGCAACTAAAACCAGAAAGATGTGGAAGAAAATGGAAAACTACCATTCGAATAGATCGAATAGCCAAAATGGCAAAGACTAAGCCAATGATCAGCTCCAGGGTGATCAAAGAAAGTCTCCTGTGAATACTTAGAAAACACCTATGTGAAGCCAAGCTATCAGCAAGAAGCCCCCGCAAAGTCCCACTGTTGAAAAAACGACACGTGCTGAAAAGGTTGCAATTTGCCAAAGAACACATTGACTGGTCTAAAGAGAAATGGCGTAATATTTTGTGAACTGATGAAAGCAAGATTATTCTTTTTGGATCTAGGGGATGCTGACAGTCAGCTTGAACACTAAATTCAAGCCACAGTACATTGTGAAGACATGGAGGCACAAGCATCATGAAAAATCATGGAAAAACCAAGAAATACAGAGGAATTGTGGTATGTAGTGCAATCATCCTGGGCTGGAATATTTGTTCACAGGTGCCAGAAGTTGGTCAACTCCATGTAACACAGATGTGAAGCAGTTCTCAGAAACCGTGGTTATACAACTAAATATTAGTTCAGTGATTCACAAGAAAGATAAATCTTGAAGCATTTTTCAGTTTATACAGTATATTTGACTTGCAAAAAATGCAGATACTGCTATTTTTTTGAACAGCCTTTTTCTTCACTTGATGTAAAGTAATAACAAATTTGATAAAATTGTTCTTCATGTTTTGATTTAGAATAGAATGTGCAGTGTTCCCAATGCATTTGTCTGTATTGAAATAAAAGTTATTATAAGGATTTTGAGCTTTAATCACTTTTTTAAATACTGCTATTATTTTGAACCGAACTGTTATATATTGCATATATCTACTGATCAGGCATAACATTATGACCACTGACATGTGAAGTGGATGACACTGATTATCTCTTCATCACGGCACATTTTAGTGAGTGGGATATATTAGGCAGCAAGTAAACACTTTGTCTGCAAAATTGATGTGTTAGAAGCAGGAAAAATGGGCAAGCGTAAGGATTTGAGAGAGTTTGACGGCTGAGTTTGTGATGGCTAGATGACTGGGTCAGAGTACCTCTAAAACTTCAGCTCTTGTGGGGTGTTCCCAGTCTGCAGTGGTCAGCATCTATCAAAAGTGGTCCTAGGAAGGAACAGTGGTGAACCAGTGACATGAGCGGCCAGGGCTCATTGATGCACGTGGGGAGTGAAGGCTGGCCATGTGGTCCGATCCAACAGATGAGCTACTGTAGCTCATATTGCTCAAGAAATTAACGCTGGTGTCAGAAAGACCATCCAGACTTGGTTGTCACCAAGACCATCACCACACAGGCAAACCAGAAGCCATGGATGACAGCAGAGGTTCGTGGGCTGCTAAAGACCAGAGATAAAGCATTCAGATCAGGAGATAAAGTAGCCCGCAAAACAGCGAAAGCCAATCTGTCCCGCAGCATCAAAAATGCAAAACGGTCATATGCTCAAAAAAATCACCAATCACTTCACAGACAGCAAAGACACATGGAGCCTGTGGCAAGCCATTCAGACCATCACTGACTACAAGCCCTGTGACGATGACACATCCCTCCCAGATATACACGGTTTGAAATGCAGAAAGACACACCTGCACAAATGACTACCGTCCCATAGCATTGACTCCAAACATGATGAAGTGCTTTAGACACTTTTCACACACACACACACACACACTGCTGTGTGTACAAAATTCCACAAAAGACTCAGTAATATATACATGTTTACATGCTCATGCACTACAAATCATCCTGCACTGTTCCCCAGCCAGCTGCTCGACTTCCAATGTTTCTCTTTGCACATGTACAGCATTTATCTGAAGCATTTGTATAGTTTGTATTTTAGTTTATGTTTAGGTAAATTTTTTTATATACAGAATATTTATAGTCAAAATCAGTAGAATAGTTTGTGTATAGGTTTACACTGTCTCACTTCATTGTTGTATGCCTGTATATATGTAGCACGGTGATCACGACATTTCGTTCCACTGTATGTCCCCACATGTAGCGGAATGACAATAGAGCTCAACTTGAACAACTTGAACTTGAGAATACACAGTGCATCACAGTTTGTTGTGTATGGGGCTGTGTAGTAGCAGACAGGTCAAGGTGCCCATGCTGTGACCTGTCCACCGCCAAAAGCGCCAACAGTGGGCATGTGAGCATCAGAACCGGACCACGGAGCAATGGAAGAAGGTGACCTGGTCTGATGAATCCCGTTTTCTTTTTCATCATATGGATGGCCGGGTGCATGTGCGTCGCTTAGCTGGGGAACACATGGCATCAGGATGCACTATGAGTAGAAGACAAGCCGGCAGAGGCTGTGTGATGCTTTGGGCAATATTCTGCTGGGAAACCTTGGGTTCTGCCATCCATCTGGATGTTACTTTGACACGTACCACCTACCGAAGCATTGTTGCAGATCATGTACACCCTTTCATGGAAACTGTGTTCCCTGGTGGCCTCTTTCAGGAGGATAATGTGCCCTTACCACAAAGCAAAAATGCGTTAGGCCTTATTTAAATTTGGGTATTTAAGTTGCTTTTATAAACATACCCTAGAAAAAACATTACTGATGTGCATCTTGAGACAAATCAGTTGCTTTCAGTTATAACAGTTCAAACATGCATTTTAGTCTAGGACTAGCTTAAGCGTTGTCTGTGAAACCAGGGGTATATTGCTGGCACAAATCAAATAAAGCCCTCCTCTCATTTAACACGATCAGTCAAACATGGTGATAGCAGCATTATGTTCTGCGTTTCTATTCGTAGCAGAAACTAGAAAGCTTGTTTGCATCAAGGACAAAGACAAATACACTAACATCCTTGAGCAGAATCCGTTTTGGTCAGCCAAACATCTGCGTTTAGGCCAAGATTTACTTTCCTACAGGAAAGGACAATTCATAAATATGATGAATTTTCCAACCTTCAACACTGGGGGATTACTGAAAACAAAGTGCGAATCTCTCTGCAGCTGTTTTCTGCTTTAATCAATAAACAAAAGCACAAACAATAGAATGTCACCACAGATTTTCAAGAGCTCACACAAACTTTCTCTTTCTTTCTAATTTGAGAATGTCAAGTTCAGTTAAACACATGCAGGATGTTGGCATGTGAAAGCAGCATTGTAATATAAGATTACAGTCCTGAGGAAATGATGAAACAATTAAAAACCTGTAAAAAAGATCTGTTGTCTTCTTACTGTCTACAAGTGCTTTTTCATTCCCCTCTCTCATCATAGAGCACATCGGCAAGCGCACATTATTACTTGATACTTTTGTAACACAGTTTGTATATACGAGAAGAATGTGGCAGGAACCGGCGAACGTTCAGCAACTTTAACATAAAATAAACAATCACAAAATGAAAGTAAAAAGGTGGCAGTCCCTCACAGATGACTGCCGCACACACAAGCATAATAAAAACATAACATAAAGTCCAGGCCTGGTCCTCTGTCATCCCTCACTGTCCTCACTCCTCCTTTTGTGCTTCCAGAGCTCCTCCGTGAGAGATACGAGACCGGTGCAGTGTGCAGGTGATACTCCTTAGCAATCATAACCACTGGCCTCCGTTCCCTTGTGGCTCTCGCCCCGCCCTGCTTGTCACATACCCCCATCGCCCCTCGCAGGCAGAGGGGTACCCACAAGACTGAGCTCTACTCCCCCCAGGGGGCAGTGTTGGCAGGTGCAGCACCTGGGGGTAAGGACAGACGAGACAAGAGAAAAGGAAGACGAAAGCACAAGGAGATACAGAGACGAGAGAACGGAGAGTTAAAAATTCTTGGTCCGGTTCCTGGACACACTGCCGTTCGGTCCTCAGCCACCCGAGAGGCTCTTCCTCGCGGTGCCATGCGATGGTAATGGACGCTCAGTGGACGGCTCGATCCTCCTCCACACCCTGGTGGCCGGTGATGGCTCCTCCGGCTGAGGGCAACCGGCAGCTCCTCCCCCGTTCCTTGCTCCTCCCCAGCAAGGCGGACGGCAGCAGGCTGCGGCAAACGGTAGTGACTCCTCCGCTCCCTCTTGGACAGCAGCCACCCCACCTCGATCCAGGAGCACGGCAGCAAGCTCTCCGTCCCACCTGTTTCGTCATCTCTCCAGCTCCACCGTGGCAGCCACTCATGGTCTTCACTCTTCCGCACTGCCCGACCTCCACAGCACCACTATCCCCCTCAGCAGTGAGGGCTTTCAGACAGCATGTCCCTCCTTCCTCCCAGGTTTCAACACCAATGTAACACAGTTCATATATCCGGGAAGAAGGAGATGGGAACCGGTGAACGTTCAACAACTTTAATATAAAATAAACAAACACATAACGAAAGTAAAATGACGGCAGTCCTTCGCAGACAACTGCTGCACACACAAATATAAAAAAAACATAGCATAAAGACCAGGCCTGGTCCTCTCTCATCCTTCACTGTCATCGCTCCTCTTTTTATGCTTCCGGAACTCCTCCGTGAGAGATTCGAGACCGGTGCAGTGCGCAGGTGACACTCCCTAGCAATCACACCACTGGCCTTGCGCCGTTCCCTCACGACTTTCGCCCCGCCCTGTTTGTCACAACCTTTTTTTTTTTATTTTTGATCACATGGAAATTTTTGCTATGTTAGATGCATGCTTCTCCATGTTATGGACAATGTGTGTGTACTGAACTGAGTTCTTTGTGGCTTGACGCACTGTTATTAAGGTCCTGTCCCAAATTGCACACTTCATGTGCACTCGCAGTTTTGGGGACTTATATTGGCTGCCGTGTGCATGTCCTATTAGTCATTTTAAATTTCAGAAGGCAGTGCCTTCTTTCCGGCCAATATGTATGCGCCCTCGATGCACAGTTTTCCCGTACTGAAGCGAGCTCCACAGCAGACTTCAACCCAACAATCAAAGCGGTATTACATCACAAAAGTGTGGACTCGGAAGAAGAGTGCGAGGGCTTAGGGTTACATTTGAAACAGGGCCTAACAAGCACATCCCACAGTTTAGCAACACTGCGCAGCATTTTGCGGCAATCACTTGACTGTAACTGATTTGGGCTTTAAGTTTAGGCTTTTAGGTAGGGGCGAAAGCATACCACGGTAAAGAAAAGGAGTGCATTGGATTTATAACAAGATAAAGGGGGCATAATTTTAAAACTGAATGTGGCACAGTGATCATTTAATCACAATTGATACATATTCCTGTTTTGTTTTTTTTACGCAGTTACACAGTTTTGAGGCTAGAAA
Source organism: Zacco platypus (assembly GCA_038088235.1). Taxonomy (NCBI): domain Eukaryota; kingdom Metazoa; phylum Chordata; class Actinopteri; order Cypriniformes; family Xenocyprididae; genus Zacco; species Zacco platypus. Next base: position 3,039,366 of record CM076075.1, on the reverse strand, counting down.
TGAGGAACCGATTAGGAAAAATTAAGAGAATTAGTTCAATTATGCGGTTTTATTTAGAGACACTGTTGTTAGTTCCCAGCATGGTTTGTATATGACTGGAAATGGAGAGTAAATATTGAAATTAAGAGTTATTTTAGGTGTTTTTGAGTGAAGGGAAATCTAAAGTATCAGACTAAAGGTCATATTAAATTTTATGGCCCAAAAAGGTCCATTGTTTATGGTCAATAGTATAATGATATATGAAGCACAGCTCACACAGAATTCACTTTCAAACCATATCCTAACCTTTCTATTGGTCAATGAGGTGAATATGTGACCAACTTGACTCTATACAGAAATCTGTGTGAAGAAATCTTTCAGTCTCATGTGAAATTCTGGTGAAAATTTGTCAAACAATGGTAAATGTGACAAGTTGGGCAGATCATGGATGGGCAAAATTCATATTTTAAGAAATGGACTAAATTTGATGTGAAGTTTAAAATCAAATTCTGAATGGTGCATACTCTTTTTCTTTGTTTCTCTCTCTAAGATTCACTCAGTGACTCACCATGTCTTTGAAACTGCCCAGGACGGCAGTGGTCAGGATTCCAAACACGAAGGCCAGCAGGTTGAGGGCGGTTAGGACCCAGAGGAGAACATACAGAGAGAGGACCTCCTGACAGCTCTGTACACCAACAAACTCATAGTAATTGTTCAGATACCCTCCACTGGAAAAGAAAGCAAGCAGGAAAATCATGGTCATGGTATTACCCGTTTATGTACCATTTCACATTAATAACTAATTTACTGCAACTAGATGTTCTGAAGAAAGTGTAAGTGGTTCATGCAATGCACAAATGGTGCGAAGTTAAGGAACCTTTTAATACTTACAGTTAGGAATTTAAACCCTTTACCCAAAATATGAAAAATAGTAATTACTTTTTTTGCTATGTGGTGGACAGATCTCTTATTGCACTATTGATGAGTGTTTCTTTAACTCTTGTGCATTGTTCAAATTTACTACCCTTTCGTTATGTTCGTGGCTGAAAACAGCCACGATTTTAACTGCTTTAAAAATGTATCAGATAAATATTTTTTTCAAATTTTTTTGCTTAAATCTATTAATCAACCTCAGTCCTGATCAAAACTACTAAATTTAAAAAAAAAAAAAATCAGGATTTTAACTCTTTAAAACGTTAAAATCTGATGCTGCACAAAAACTAACAACACATCAAAGCCAATGTTGTTTCTAATCTTTGACACGTTTTTTCCCAAATCAGTGACATCATTTATGAATTTGGCAATTAAAGAGTTAAAATCCTGATTTTTTTTTTAAAATTTAGTAGTTTTGATCAGGACTGAGGTTGATTAATAGATTTAAGCAAAAAAACTTTGAAAAAAATATTTATCTGATACATTTTTAAAGCAGTTAAAACAGCCACGAACATAACGAAAGGGTAGTGAATTTGCCCACAGAGTACTGTTGAGTTTTTGAACATTTTCAAAGCATTTTCCCAAAATATGTGTCAAAATAAGATTTGTCACCAAAAATCATTCCATTTGCTGAAACACGGAGAAAGTTATGGCCAAATTAAGACTCAAAAATTCCCCATAGTGGATGAAAACATCCCAAACAGCACATAAGGGTTAAAGTATTTGTATGTGTCTTCACAAATATGTGAATTACTTACTTGGCACAATCATACAAATCGCAACAGTAACACGTTCCACTGCGAACTTTCATATTACAGGACTCTGTTAGTCCTTGACAGGGAACCTACAAAACAATTTATATTAAAAACTCAGTTATCAGAATCTTTTTTTCATACAGACAAATTATTGCACAAATTGTCTTCCAGCTATCGCTTCTTCATTCTACTTTCACAGTAACTACTTTTATGATAATGATTTATTGTGCTAAATAACTGCAAGTAATGGTCCAGTGATCACTGAAGCGTCAATTCATCTTCTGGGAATTTAAATCAGGAATTAGCTGAACTTTAAAGTACTTTTTGACCCTTTTAAATATGACTTAGTTACATCTTTATATGAAATTTTAGAATTAATTCTGCTGTCTTTGGAATATGTATGTACTGCTATATTTACTGACCAGCATTTATGTTAAACCAAAATATTCTTGAATGCCATTTCTATTGAAACTTGCATGTCATGCATTTAAATATATTTGAAATTAGACTATTGTAATGATGAAGTTGCAATTTAGTACATTTCAGTAACTTTTTAAATGTAATACTGAATAACACATTACAGTTAAAATTACAATAAGGTACTTCACATGTGATTTAGTATGTTAAGTGTACAAAATAAGTACTTTTTTAAAGCACGAAAAAAATGTACTTTAAAAAAAAAAATATTTCACAATACTAAATAAAAAAGTCAGCTTAGAAGTGTACTTATACACTTATAAATACACAGTCTTTCTTTAAATACACTTAAATGGCATTTTATTAAATAATACTATATTATCTGCAAGTAGATTTAAAAAAATATATATTATTTTAAGATTTAAAGTACACTAGAAATGCACTTTCAATCAAATTAACCACACTTGTTTTTCACAAGGGATATTTTACAGATCTGAATGTAAACCTTTGACTCACTGTAGCGTAGTAGTTCTCATAGATATAACTATTTCCACTGGTGTAGAACTGACATCTTCCTGCTTTCAATGGACGCATATCCTGTTAACAGAGTGTAAGAAATGTCTTCAGTTTATCTTTTTCCTTTGGAACCGTTTTAACTTTTTTTTTCTTTAACAAATTTCCCTTTTTTGGAGTGACAAGATACAGTAGAATGACTTTTGTTTGGAGAGGCTCTCTGTGGGATTTTCTAATCACCACACCTATTATTCCCTCAATCCCATCATTCTTCTGTTTATGGGCCGCATCCGTGCAGCTAAACCAGATGATCTATCCTCTGAGTTTTTACACAAAAGAGCGCCAGCATCCACAGAGTTCACTGACTTCCTCATCCCTCCAAATGCAGCACTTGGATGTATTTTGACACTGAAATCTTTGACTGGTTGCATAAACTGTTTAGACTATAATCTTACAAGTTAGTCATCCATTTGTTTTCAAGACTGGTTGTAACTTTACATAAAAAGGTAGATTAGTCTCATTTGAGTCCAAAAAGTAAGACTGATTATCTTTAACTAACTGCTGGTTGGTCAGAAGACACAGTCTTATCATTTTGGCTATGTTCATGCAACTGGCTTCTAGTCTGAACATTTTAAAATTTTGCTGATGCAAATATATTCAGATCTCCAATACAGAACCCTTTGGTAGCTATAGCATTTCGAAATGGCGAGTGGCAGCTAGGCAGTTGCTAAGGTGGTTTATATGCAAAATTGTTAATGGTTAATGTACTCACAATGTTGAATAAGATGAAAACGCCATCTACCACAAGACACAGGAAGCTGGAAATGATACCAAAACTCAGGAACACAATGGCTGCAACCAGCTGAACAGAAAAAGAAGAATGGATCACAGATACAAAGATACATTTGGATTCACAAACAAAAGAAATGCTGACATTATTATATATTTTAGGTATATTTCTGCCTGAATACATAACATTTAAAAATATGAATTTCTTGGAATCTATTAATATTTAATTTATTTTTTCTATTAATTAAAAAATGAATAATTAATAATAATGTATAAACTGCATTGTATTACAATGTTCATGCTCTAAATCACTGTATAATGTTGTCAAGGCCTGTTGCTATAAATAAGCACAAGCATTTGTGGTTAAAATGTACACATATATATATATATATATACATTATATGTATATGTTTTTTTTTGTTTTGTTTTTTTAAATAAGACCCTTATTCCTCGTCTGGGATGTTTTGGACCTTCAACCCATTTGTAGCAGTTAAAGTCCACTATATGGAGAAAAACCCTGGAATGTTTTCCTCAAAAAAAAAAAAAATATATATATATATAATTCTTTTGACTGAAGAAAGAAAGACATAAACATCTTGGTGAGTAAATTATCAGAAAATTTTACTTAATCCTTTAATATACATCCACCTAAAGAAGACATTTATTTACTTTCAACTTTAAATCCTACAGTAAAATGTGTAAGACTTTGTATAACAAATACTCCACAGGGTAGAATGACATGAATAATATTCCCTACATTAAAAGATTTATTTATTACTGTTGTCTTTTAGGCCCACTTCGGCCACTTTACATTCACAATGTACATTTATTAGTATTATTATTAATATTATTATCATATTATTGCTTCAATTTAATGCCACATGTATTAAAATGGACCACTATAATACACTAAAGCACCAGAAGAGTGCATATTTTTGCATGGCAATAATTTAATTTATTATTATTTGATAAATTATATTTGATTTATTATGAATAAATAAATAAATGTGTATATGTAAATAATATTAAAATGAAAAATAGGTTATTATATAGATTTTATTTATTCATATGATTATTTATTTATTATTAAATGAAGTTATGTATATATTCATTTAATATACATTACAATACATATTATATAATATTAACAAATTAAGTTATATATATATATATATATATATATATATATATATATATATAGCTCTGGAAAAAATTAAGAGACCAAAAAAAAAAAAATCAGCATCTGTACAAGTATGGAAGCCATTCCATTCCAGTGTCTGTTGAACTCCAACACAGGCACACCTCATTCTACTGAATGAGGTGTTGATTAGGTGATCACCTGAACCAAATCTTATTTAATGAGGAAAAGTATAAAAAAAACCCTTCTGTGGTCACTATCCTCTTGCAGCAGGACCAGCTGGAAGGCAAAAACAGTGCTAGTAGTACTTCAAAAGTAATTGAACTCATTCGAATGTCACTCAACAACTGTAGGATGACCTCAAGTGACCTACAAAATGAATGGCAAAAGTCTGGGATGAAGTGCACGGCGAGGACGGCTCGAAACAGGGCTGAAGTCGTGCAAAGCTAGAAAAAAGCCCAATGAGAAGCAAAGAGGAGCCAGGCTGAGGTTTGCAAGAGACCATAAGGATTGGACTGTAGAGGACTGGAGTGAGGTCATCTTCTCTGATGAATCCAATTTTCAGCTTTGTCCAACACCTGGTCGTCTGATGGTTAGACGGAGGCCTGGAGAGGCCTACAAGGCACAGTGTCTCGCACCCACTGTGAAATTTGGTGGAGGATCGGTGATGTTCTACTCCAGCAAGGCTGGAATCGGCCAGATTTGTCTTTGTGAAGGACGCATGAATCAAACACGTGTTTGTCCTGGAAGAAAACTTGCTTCCTTCTGCTCTGACAATGTTCCCCAACTCCGAGGACTGGTTTTTCCAGCAGGACAATGCTCCATGCTACACAGCCAGCTCAATCAAGGTGTGGATGGAGGACCACCAGATCAAGACCCTGTCATGGCCAGCCCCAATCTCCAGACCTGAAGCCCATTGAAAACCCTTGGAATACGATCAAGAGGAAGATGGATGGTCACAAGCCATCAAACAAATCTGAGCTGCGTGGATTTTTGCACCAGGAGTGGCAGAAAGTCACCCGACATCAATGTGAAAGACTGGAGGAGAGCATGCTGTGACTGAAAATCAGGGTTATTCCACCAAATATTGATTTCTGAACTCTTCGTAAGTTAAAACATTAGTATTGTGTTGTTTAAAAATGAATATGAACTTTCTTTCCATTATTCGAGGTCTGACAACACTACATATTTTTTGTTATTTTGACCAGTTGTTGCTTTCGGCAAATAAATGCTCTAAATTACAATATTTTTATTTGGAATTTGGGAAGTGGTTTATAGAATAAAACAAAAAAATGTTAATTTTACCCAAACACATACCTAAAAATGGTAAACCCAGAGAAACTGATAATTTTGCAGTGGTCTCTAAATTTTTTCCAGAGCTGTATTACATATATTGAATTTTAAGTGTCATCTTGAATAATCACGACAGGCCTAATATTATATAAAACACCGCTTCGTTTGACGTTAACTTTACTGTTGCAAATACCTTTCTTTTTAAATACATATTCAGACATGTGCACATACACACATCTTTGTCTTGTCCAAAGCCTATAAATTTTTATGCGATTCCTTGGGGTGCAATAAAAATTCATTTGGCTTTGAAACTAGCCATAAATTACACATAACTGACTGTAATAACTCAACGAAATGTCACAGTGTATTTATTTTAACATGCAATATGATATCCACAGGGACAGATCTCTTTTCAGCTGATCAGAGATCGACTGCCAAGAGAAGCTGAACCCACCAACAGAGAGACATATGCATATCAAGGAAAAAAAAAGGAGAGGCAGGAAGAGAACAGAGACAGTAAAGGGACACACTGTATGAAGGTCAATAGAGGATCAGAAAGCAGATTAACAGGAAGGAAAACAAATGGGCAAGGTTTACGCTTAAACCTGTGCTTCTTGTTCAGTTGGTGAAATCTATAGCAGATGTGAATGACAGTTCAAAGATGGGAACGAGGAAGATATTTTCAAATTAAACAAGACACACGTTTCTGGAGAAACGATAATCTTTCAGTATGATGGTATGCTTTGTTTTTACCTGACAATTTACCATAAAGTACTTGAAAGCCATACTTGAGTAAATGTACAGATATCTTACCAGGACATGACTTTGGTAGAAGTTAAAGTCACTGTTTAGAATATTACTTGAGTAAAAGTTTTAAAGTATGTGATATTTTTTTGTACTCAAGTATGAAAAGTATATATTTTTTATATTAAATATACTTAAGTATTCAAAGTAAAAGTACAAGTAAAAGCAAAATACAAAAAGAGAATATTATTAAAGATTGTTTTTATACACAGTTTGAACAGTAAGATTGTTTTAACTCTATTTCTTACATTTTGTTTGCTTTGAATTTAAAAAAAATGGCAAAATGTTTATTGTAAGTTTAAAAACATAAAAAAATACTAATATATCAATTATCTTGATCATTCATGTTAATTCATAGTAACAGTAGTAATAGTACGCTTTACCTTTAATGTTACAAATAACTAATTTCATAGAAATCCAAACAATCATGCTTAAAAATGGCCATGTTTACGCACAAAGGCATATTATATGTAAACTTTCACTCGTTATTTGCTTCTATTTTAGAACACTTGATAATTATCTAATCAACATATGTGTTAAAGTGCGGATAAAAAAAGAACTGAAATCGAATACATTTCTGATTTAAGTTTCTGTCAGCTGCATGATTAGGATACAATTTAAATATGCATCTTCGCTGTATAACGAATACATAAAATCGAACAAATGGATATAAACTAATGCAAATAGATTATAAAAATCGTGGCATTAAACAGTTTGTGTTTTTGTCACATTGTTTTAACCGCTTGAGGTAACGCTACTGCTAATGTCAGCATCTTCTCAGCCTCGATGGAAATCATACTGCTGTTCTCCACTAATGCAGCATCTAGTCAATAAATTAATTACTTTAGTGATATGAAAACAAGTACTGTAGTGCACTGTATAGCATACCGCTTTGTTGTCTATGTTTTAAATCCGTTTTTGAAGTGTCAAGTTCTGTGCAGCACGCAGCCTCACGTCACGTGTCAAAACAAACTCTACGAGACACCAGTGATAGTTCTATTTGGCCTCTAGAGGTCGCTCTTGTGCCACACTCTTCTCAGCCGCTCCGGGAACGGACAGAACCCGGAAAATGAGATCAACCGCGGTTGTGCGAGCACTTGTTTTCACATGCTTGCTTGCAGTCTGTGTTCTTCTGACTTTATTTTGTAGTAAGTAACGAAAATGCTTTGGGGAATTGTATCGGAGTAAAAGTATACATTTTATTTAGGAAATGTAGTGGAGTAAAAGTTGACAAGACATATAAATAATTAACACCCAAAAATTACACCTTTGGAATTTACTAAGTTCCGCCTCCCTTGGGGCATGCCTATCTGTTTGTCTGACCAATGGCAGATGGGGGATTGTTCAGGAAACCTGTCTGAAAATAGTTGTTTTGGTAATTCCATTTGGCGATGCTGAAATCAATTACTGCTGCATGATTAAAAACTGTCAACTGTGAAAACTGTCAAACTACACACACATCACAGTCAATTGAAGCCTCATTTGAAGTCCCCATGAATTGACCGTTCGCAAAGTCAGCGCCCCCTTTAGTTACTGTTGCTATGTACGACAAGCTCTCACATCACACATCATGTTCTCACGCAGTGAAAAATACATCGCAGAGTAAAGAGGACACTGACAACACGTCGACAAACAAGACAGAGCAGGTTACTTTTGATATGAAACAGTTTCATATTTCAAATATTGTAATTTTTTAAAGAAGTTTAATCAATAAATAGCGTCTAGTGTGTGTTTTATGTGTGGTGACAGATCGCTGTAGCTCCTCGTGAACCGATCATCTCTTCATACTAGTTCATTTATAGCATCAAATAAACATGAATGAACATCAGAAGGAATGTTGTTTCAAGAGCGGAAAGACGTGAGTACACACAATTTATCAAGTTCAAGTTCACTAACGTTAATCTACTAATAACGTTAATCTCCCCTGACTGCTTTGTCGGACAAAATGGCGGATTCAGGGTTATGATTGGTCAGATCACCTGTCAATTAAACTGCCGGAGAAGGGTCAATTCAAAATTAAATATTTTGACATCACGTCCTGTTTTTGGTTGGTTTACATGTCTTTGGTCCGTGTTGCGTTCATATATTAATCGAACCGCACCAGAGTTCGTTTGGAAGCGGACCGAGACCCATCTTTTTAGCGGTCTCGATCCGCTTGTTTGGTGCGCACCAGGGTTCGGATGACAGCGTTCACAGATGTTCAAACGAACAGCACTAACTGACCAATTGCACCAGGGTTCGTTTTAATCAAACCAAACACGACAAGTGTGAACGCACCCTAAGAGGCATTTGAAAAGTACGTACAATGCCGTCTTCATATGACAAAAAGATAATGTTTAAATTGGTTTGTTCTAATAAGAAGCACCCAAATGTTGATTTGAGATTGAGGCATTTCTCATGATTTTCCAGTTTTTCCCATCTCAACAATTAGTAATTGTGTTCCCTGGGAATCGAACCCTAGCAAATTGAATCAAATGTCCTTTAAGGTTCCCATCATTATGTTCTGGGAATCAAAATACAAGATTTATAGATGCCTAGATGGCAGCAATTTCTGACAAAACATCAACTACAGTAGTTTTAAGATGTTGGTTGGCCACCAACAGATCTGCCTCAAAGAACTGCTTCAGATGGTCCCTGAAAAATTTCTCCTATAAAACAACCACTAACGTACCACTAAACATCACATCGTTGTGGAAATTTCCATGGTTTTGTTATGACTGCCTGAAATACTGAAGAATACATGCCATGTTTCCCAAGAGCTTGGCAATTATCACAACATTAGGCTTGCTTTATTTAAAACCCCGGGTTCAAATTTCTTTAATTTCTTTTAGAGCTACTAATGCATCATTTGTTTTTGATTATGTAATTATACGGCTCCAAAAGAAAGATCGTATGACAAACAAAGTTTTATTGGTGATTATATAATATATCACATTTTATCAGTAACAATGAAAGAGTTTATTTTAGCGAGTTGTACTCATTTAAAGTGAAATAATTGTTTACTGGTGCCAGGAAACTTAGAATGGCCAAATCCTGAAGTAATTTCAGCAAGCAGCACATGTCAACAAAACTGTGGCACATTAGCTTTTTTAGATCTCACACCACCTATCTTCTAAAATATTCCATTTTCCCTGTCCCAGGAGAGTGTGGTTGGAATTCTGAGCACTATGAGGAATGATTCCGGTTACATTTCCACTTTAGAACTCAGCATTCCCAGCCTGGATTTGCTCAACCGGTGCTGGTGGAACACCTGAAGTGTCTTGATGAGGGTTTTCTAGTATATTATATTAATTATATTATTTTTCAACAAGCCTTTTATGTAACGGAGGCCAGCAGCCTTTAGCCTCCTTGTTAGAGCGTCCAACTCCCATGCCGGAAGACCTGGGTTCGAGGCCCGCTCAGAGCTGGTCGAGTAGGACGCGGGTAGAGGGGTTGCATTGGTGCCGTGACCCGGATGGGAGTGAGGTTTAGGGGGGTGAGTGTAACAGAGGCCAGCTAGTAGTTGCTGTGTGAGTAAACCTCACTCCTCTGCTGCTGGGGATTGCAGCCTTTAGCCTCCTTGTCATAGCGTCCGACTCCCATGCCGGAAGAGCTGGGTTCGAGGCCCGCTCAGAGCAGGTCGAGTAGGACGTGGGTAGAGGGGTTGCATTGGTGCCGTGACCCGGATGGGAGTGAGGTTTAGGGGGGTGAGTGTAACGGAGGCCAGCTAGTAGTAAACCTCACTCCTCTGACCTCAAGAGATGCTCTAGCGACAGATGCTGAGGGTTGCAGCCTTTAGCCTCCTTGTTAGAGCGTCCGACTCCCATGCCGGTTCGAGGCCCGCTCAGAGCGGGTCGAGTAGGATGCGGGTAGAGGGGTTACATTTACATTAGCAAGGTAGATTACTCTAGCTAATTCATTCAAACTCCTATATCAGTTTAGTACTCATAGTATTACATCAATAAATGTCTCTGTTTGAGAATTGTAACTTTCTATGATATAAGTAATGATTAGGTAAACAATGCGAATGATCATATCATATAGAATCTGTATGATGTGATCATCCTCAATAATTACAATATCACGCCGTCACCAACACTTGTGTGGAAGACACAGTCTAAACCTGATTTGTAGCACCACAAAAAGAAAACAATCATGCCAACTGGCCCAGATAAATATGCTTTCGCAAAATGTCTGTAGACAAAAATTGAAATAAATAAATTTTTTAAAGAGAAAGAATTGATGGGGAATGCTATTCTGAAATACATAGATGCAAGACCCAAGACCCAAAAGTTTTATTGGAATCAACCAATCAAGATTTAGACAGTTCCTTCTGATGTTAAATGAATAGTTATCATTTAGTCACACTCATGTTGTTCTGAACCTGTATGACTTTCTTTCTTCTATGGAACATAAATGAAGATATTTTTAGAAATGCTCGTTTTTTCTTTTTCCTTTTTTTTCATATATACAATGGAAATCAATGACCGCTAAGTTTAGTTACCAACATTCTTCATAATATACTTTATATATACTGTATATATATATATAGGTTTGGAATGACATGAGTTCATTTCTGAATGAACTTTCCCTCTAATGTTCCTTCATAAACTGCTTTTTCCTCAACAGCATGTCCAAAGAACACAATTTTTGTCTGTCCTCAGAAACAAGAGACTCTGTAGATTAGAACTGTAGCCAAGCTCTTGTTGAATGTGAGTTTATAGCCATTTAAATGACCAATAAACTCCCTCTGGGATTTCAAATGTTTTCTGATCTATGAACTCTTTCTCGACAATACATCGGAATTACAAGCTATGAGATCCCCATCTGCTGTGAAACATTCTTCTCATGTGTCTGGACACTTTCTGCTGCACAGAATGTTCTTTTTGTTTAGACATGTTCAAATTTGTATCTGGTTTCAGCCTTTTATGTCTGTAAAGTCCTTTCCAGACGTGTTCAGAATGCTACTGGAGCTGGACCACGATGAACAGAAACTTTTGGCTCTCTAAATAATGTTCCAGCCAATACTAATGTCTCCTCCATCCAGAATGCCTAGAAGTGCTCTGTCATTCACCACCAACACCTTATCAACCGAACAGCAATGCCCTGGCACTGTGGCATTTTACACTGATAAGCACCACTCATATTTATATACACTTTCCGGCCAAAAGAAAAAGTCATTGTTTGGATTCAAAAAGGCAAATACTTAAGAATCTATGACTAGATTATTATTGCTGTGATTATTGTTTCCAGCATTTTATGAGTTTGGCAACAGTTCTTTTAACCCTAATTAATGGAGTATGTAGCATTTTTGTTTTCATGGCCATATTCCAGGATGACAATGCCAAGATTCATCAGGCTCAAAATGTCAAAGAATGATTCAGAGAGCATCATTTTCAGACATGAATTGGCACCTCTGAGTCCAGACCTTAAATTCATTGAAAGTCTTTGGGATGTGCTGGAGTAGACTTTACAGAGGGATTGACTCTTACATTGTCAGTACAAGATCATGACCAAAAGTTGATGCACCTATATTTCCATCAAGAGGTGCTTCAATTTTTGGTCAATTTTGTTACACACTCCATCATTTAGAGCTGTTCCCGAAGATAAAACATGCTAACAAACATAATAATCACAGCAATAATGATCCAGTCAAAGACTCTTAAAGGTACAATCCGTAGTTTTTCGCCACTAGGGGGCGCTAAACAATTCAAAACAATAACAAATGCGTAGATTGATGACGCAGTGAATATGGGATCATGGAACTTGTCGTCATGCCGATGGATCTAATAATATTCATGGTGAAATAATGTTTATGGACGAGTGAACGCATGTTTTTATCATGACTGTGGTGTGAAGCAGGACGTGGCCGAGAATCACGGTCGCGATTACTAATGAGAGACAGATATCAGTGACACACGCGAGTCCCGGGGGATATAAAGAAACGAGGACATTTCATTCTACCGAACTACTCACAAGTGCTGAAATACTACTCATACAGGTCAGTTTATTTGATGAATTAAAACTGTGAGGTAACGCAGCGCTGTTTCACTTGACCTAACGTTACACTATCACACTAAACTGTGTTTGACTGTGTTGAAAGTTGTGATGTTTAGTATTAGTTTCTTGGCTGTAATAGACTTAACAGTAAGATAGATCAACATTAGATTATCATACTGATGATATTCGAACACTTCGTCGTGTTGAGCTTTATAACATTGATTAGTCTTATATCCTACATCTGCTTATCTTGTCTAATAACGTGCGAGAGCGCCGTCTCTGTCAAGTCAAAGTTTGTCTCAAAGCTCTCGCCATCTCGGAAACCCCACGCTGATATTGATCCTCCTTTTATTTCTCCTTTTGTCCCAAAGTTTGCTTGCCATGGTCCATAATGTTTGGACGAAACAACAACAGTGCACCGCTTTACATTACGCAGCTGTCCGTGACTGTTGCCATGGTTACTGTGAGCCCAGGGATATTACGTCATTTACAGGCGCAATGTGAAGTGAAAAGACCGGGACGGCCCACTATTTAAAATTGTGATTTTCTCTGAATTTACAAATTCTTGGAAACATTTAGGATAATGTAAGTACACAGCTTAACAAAATATATAACACTGTGCAAGTGGTTTTTGGATATTTTAATATAAAAATTCTACATATTGTACCTTTAAGTATTTGCCTAAATCCAAACAGCAACTTTTTTCTTTTTTTTTCGCCGGACAGTGTGTCTAGTTACTCTGAAGTTCATGTCAAGTCAGTAAATCCAGTACGTACCAGGCACTGGTACTTATTTATATATGAAAATCATTTTAGGTTTACTTCCCTTGTATTTACAGCAGAATATTATTCAAAAAGGTGTACAAAATTATGGTTTTCGCTCACAAGACTATTATCTTTTAAACATCCCGGAATTTCATACAAATATATGTAAACGGGCAATTAGTTATGCTGTTCCATTTGATTGGAATCAGTCAAGTTGGTATCACTAAATGAATTTAAGGGTATTTTAAAGGATCTAGATTGAGAGTCATTTGATTTTAATTGTTTTGTATATTTATGTGTATGTAAATGAATGTATTTGTTTTATGTATTTGTTTTAACTGAATGTCTTGGTAGGACCCTCTTGTAAAAGAGATTTTTAAGAGATTCATTTCCTGGTTAAATAAAGGTTTAAATTGAATTCACCTGGAACACCAATCTGGAGCAAATCCTGTTGCTTGGACATGTATCTGTCACAGTACACACTTTTAAATCTTGTTTTTTTTTAAATAGGAAAATTAAAAGTGTGGGTGGTCTACTTACTTTGAACACTTTTCCTGAACATCATGTATGTATTAAAGAAGGTTGTTTTCTTTAATACACGCAAAAAGTATTTTGTTCAAGTATAAAATGGATTGTTACATGGCAAAACACATCTGTGAATCATTAAAGGAACCCATTATCTTCTGGTTATGATCTATCAACAGCACCTCTGAAATTCTGCCGATTACCACAGACAATAATTGTGTCCATTGTTTTGTAAAAACAAGCAAAAACATTCGCTATAATGCAATTACAATGGAAGTCTATGGGCCATTGTATGCGTGATGCATAAATAAAATCATTCTGCTGGTAAAGGGAAAATTTAAACCACAAAAAAACTGATTGCAGATAATATAATATGAATGAAATTAAGGGCAGTTAAGCGTCTGTTTCATAACACACTTTCAAAAAGTGCACTTTGTAACAATCTAAAATTACAGTTTTATTGTAAAAGTTTTATTGTAAAGTACATTCAATAATCGTTGTAAATCATTGTTTCAATAATCTTTTGTCATGCTTTAAAGAAATAAAGTTATTGTGATGCTGACGATTCAAATTTTAACTGTAGTTTGTTACTCAATATTGCTTTTAAAAGTGAATATATTAAAAAAAACAAAAAAACAAATCCCCTCTATGGAAGGCAATGGGGTCCAGTAACTGTTTGGTTACCCATATTCTTCAAAATAGAAGAAGATCTTTTGTGTTCAGCAGAAGAAAGAAATTCATACACGTTTCAAACACATAGATTTTGAGTAAATAATGACAGAATTTTAATTTTTGTCCTACTTAAAGGATTAGTTCATTTCAGAATTACAATTTCCTGATAATTTACTCACCCCCATGTCATCCAAGATGTTTGTCTTTCTTTATTTAGTGGAAAGAAATTATGTTTTTTGAGGAAAACATTCCAGGATTTTTCTCCATATAGTGTACTTTATTGTGGTACAATGGGTTGAAGGTCCAAATTGCAGTTTCAAAGCGCTCTACATGATCCCAGATGAGGAATATCTAGTGAAACGATTGGTCATTTTCTAAACAAACAAAAAAAAAGTATACAGGTGCTGGTCATATACTTAGAATATCATCAAAAAGTTGATTTATTTCACTAATTCCATTCAAAAAGTGAAACTTGTATATTATATTCATTCATTACACACAGACTGATATATTTCAAATGTTTATTTCTTTTAATTTTGATGATTATAACCGACAACTAAGGAAAATCCCAAATTCAGTATCTCAGAAAATTAGAATATTACTTAAGACCAATACAAAGAAAGGATTTTTAGAAATCTTGGCCAACTGAAAAGTATGAACATGAAAAGTATGAGCATGTACAGCACTCAATACTTAGTTGGGGCTCCTTTTGCCTGAATTACTGCAGCAATGCGGTGTGGAGTCGGTCAGTCTGTGGCACTGCTCAGGTGTTATGAGAGCCCAGGCTGCTCTGATAGTGGCCTTCAGATCTTCTGCATTGTTGGGTCTGGCATATCGCATCTTCCTCTTCACAATGCCCCATAGATTTTCTATGGGGTTAAAGTCAGGCGAGTTTGCTGGCCAATTAAGAACAGGGATACCATGGTCCTTAAACCAGGTACTGGTTGCTTTGGCACTGTGTGCAGGTGCCAAGTCCTGTTGGAAAATGAAATCTGCATCTCCATAAAGTTGGTCAGCAGCAGGAAGCATGAAGTGCTGTAAAACTTCCTGGTATACGGCTGCATTGACCTTTGACCTCAGAAAACACAGTGGACCAACACCAGCAGATGACATGGCACCCCAAACCATCACTGACTGTGGAAACTTTACACTGGACCTCAAGCAACGTGGATCTCCTCTCTTCCTCCAGACTCTGGGACCCTGATTTACAAAGGAAATGCAAAATTTACTTTCATCAGAGAACATAACTTTGGAGCACTCAGCAGCAGTCCAGTCCTTTTTGTCTTTAGCCCAGGCGAGACGCTTCTGACGCCGTCTGTTGTTCAAGAGTGGCTTGACACAAGGAATGCGACAGCTGAAACACATGTCTTGAATATGTCTGTGCGTAGTGGTTCTTGAAGCACTGACTCCAGCTGCAGTCCACTCTTTGTGAATCTCCCCCACATTTTTGAATGGGTTTTGTTTCACAATCCTCTCCAGGGTGCGGTTATCCCTATTGCTTGTACACATTTTCGTACCACATCTTTTCCTTCCTTTCGCCTCTCTATTAATGTGCTTGGACACAGAGCTCTGTGAACAGCCAGCCTCTTTTGAAATGACCTTTTGTGTCTTGCCCTCCTTGTGCAAGGTGTCAATGGTCATCTTTTGGACAACTGTCAAGTCAGCAGTCTTCCCCATGATTGTGTCCTACAGAACTAGACTGAGAGACCATTTAAAGGCCTTTGCAGGTGTTTTGAGTGAATTATCTGATTAGAGTGTGGCACCAGGTGTCTTCAATATTGAACCTTTTCACAATATTCTAATTTTCTGAGATACTGAATTTGGGATTTTCCTTAGTTGTCAGTTATAATCATCAAATTTAAAAGAAATAAACATTTGAAATATATCAGTCTGTGTGTAATGAATGAATATAATATACAAGTTTCACAATTTTGAATTTGGGGGATATTAGATGGAATTTTTCGCTCTAACGCGATACTTTCGCCTACGTCACGCATGACCTTTCCAACGTGATTACATAATTTGTGGCGCACAGCAGAGCTAGTTCAAAATGAGCATTTGTGGTTCAAAAATATATACTTTTTTTTTTTTTTTTTTTTTTAAGAAAATTACTGATCGTTTTGCTAGATAAGACCCTTATTCCTCGTCTGGGATCGTGTAGAGCCCTTTGAAGCTGCACTGAAACTGTAATTTGGACCTTCAACCTGTTGGTAACCATTGAAGTCCACTATATGGACATCGTGAGAAAAATTATCAGGAAATTTTCATTCTAAAGTGAACTAATCCTTTAATTGGGTCAAAAAAGGACTCAGCTAAAAAGTTCAGACGATTGCATTTAATATCAATTGAAACTATAATACATTTTCATTTAATTGCAATTAACATGTAATTATGTGTCCCAAAACATTACATTCATTTATGTATATTATTTTAAAGCAGGCAACATTATTTTCAGAATAAGTATTGATTTTTAAAAGTACGCTGAAGTGCACTTCTTTGTCACAAGAATGTGTACTCTATAACTCATATATATAACCAAAATAAAAGATGATGTATAACGTTTGAACTCTAAACACTGTAGTCAAAAGGATTTGCCATGCTATATTACCATCCATTAATCTGTATAGGTAGATCAGTGTAGGGCTCAATATCAAAGACAATGAATACACTTCAGTGTAATATGTAAGGACCAATGAATCATTATTATTCCAGTTATTCCACTTATACTGTACCACATGTACAATTCTTATTGTATAGATATGTTCTGGTTGTTGTCTCTTTTCTGTTGTAAATCTGTTTACATCCTACTTGCTGTTTCTTCTTGGGCTGTTTCTAAGAGTAATTGGAGTTAACGTGAAGTCATGTAGAAAATATAATCACGTCCATATATAAAAACCATTGAGCCTATGAGATTTTCTCACTAATATAGTCAAACCAGCATGTGGCTGCATTTCTTCTTAAGGTTACGGTCTAAGACTAAGTTTTATTATTAATTAATATTATGTATATCTTGTTCTTGTTGTAAATGTTTCTGTATTGATTTGGTTCTCCCGAGGGTAAACCCTGCCCCTATACACCTGCGGCCTGTTCGGAAATTGTGCTCCAGATTAAGTATAAGACGGGAGAGTGTAGACGCGGGTTGGGCTGATCTTGTGCTGCCTTCACCTGTTTCCTGACCGCCACAGTCACTGTTCTGTGCTCAATACACAATTAGCTCATTTTTGGCGTACACTTGAGTGGAAGGTCTGGATGTCACTTGCTGCGCAGCAAGGGCTGAGGACCGGGTGTTCTACCAAGCTTTGTGTGCATCCTGTGTTATTTTTGATGTACTTGTTGGTCTGTGTTTTTATATGTTTATGATTAGTAAGTTGATTTCATTCTTCAAAACACATTGCCTGCTGATTATGGCAACACATGAGCGCAGCTGTATTAATCAACAGTTTAACTGCCTTTTTTGTCTTGCGTATCCTTTTTATTCTGCTTACCGCCTTCCCCAACAAGCACTTTCAAAGTGGGGTTCGTAACATAAATGGGGGCTCGCCCGGGAGCCGTGGTGTGTATTGGATCCTGAGAGTTCAGCTACAAGTAATTAATTTGTTTGGTGTGGAGCGGATTAGGTTTGTCCTACACATTCTCCGGTAAGTTAGAGTAAGCCAATGGGATTGTGCTTAGGGCCAGTTCTGGCTACGGTTTACTGTTTATTGTTTTATTTATTATTTTAGTTTGTTTTGTTTGCTCTCTCCCCCGGAATACCTCCAATCTCTTAATCGGTACCCTTCGAAGACTAGCTATAGGATGTAGTTAGACTTCTGGTTGGTAGGTCCGGAGTGTGTGTGGATTTTCCTCATTTGTTTCCTCACTGTACTGTTTTGTTTTTGTTAATACGGCAACTTTTGATTTGCATAAACTCAAAGATCAACCTAGTGTTGAGGGGTTGGTTAGATGAGTGTCAAAAAAAGGATTTGTGTCTGATTGCTCAGCGCTATGTGAATGCAGGGCATCGAGATAGGGTTTGTAACCATTCCTCTTCATCGCATATGGGTTACTTCTGAATTGGCATCTGGGTGTTTTGAAGTAGCAGTTTGTCCATCTTTACCTGTGAAGGGTATAGATTTTATTATGGGAAATGATATCGCTGGAGGTAACGTTATGCCAGTTGTAAAGGTGACTGATGCCCCGTGCAGAGATACGCAGTCCGATGTACTTGCTGAAACTTTGCCAGTTGTGTTTTCAGTTAGTGCCGTTACGACACTAGCACAAGCCAAACCGTGACGTTCAGGAGAATAATAACCTCAGCAATTCTGTTTTCTCAGACATTCTAGGAAATAGTGCCTTTCCAGAATCTTTGGATGTGTCTAAAACGATGCAAAGTTCACCCTTTTGCTCTGATCTTGCTGCTGATGCGTCAGTTTCTCATGAAGCCTTGATTGATGCGCAGAAAAGCGACCCGACCTTACAAAAATGTCGAGTGAGTGCTGAGAATAGTTTATTGTCACCGCGTAATCAACATTTTTAGTCATTTAGCAGACACTTTTATCCAAAGTGACTTACAAGGGGAGCAATTAAGGGTTAGGTGTCTTGCTCAAGGGCACCTTAGTCCTTAGTTTTAGAGAGTGCTGTTCATTCACAATCCCCACCTTCAATTCCTGCCGGCGTGGGAATCAAACCAGCAACCTTCAGGTTAAAAGCCCAACTCCCTCACCATTAGGCCACAACTACCATTCCTTTTATTGGAATGACGCAGTGTTAATTCGAAAGTGGAGTAATACGCTGAATGCAGAGCAGGTGGATGATTGGAATGTGGTGCATCAAATTGTGGTGCCATCGAAATTTCGACAACATGTGTTAAGCTTGGCTCATGAACATCCTTGGTCTGAACACCTCGGAATTAATAAGATCTATAATAGGCTGCTCCAACATTTCTTTTGGCCCGGGTTAAAATCTGATGTCTGTAAGTACTGTAAAACATGTCACACTTGTCAGGCTGGTGGAAAGCCTAATCAGGCGGTCCCACCTGCTCCTCTTTGTCCCATACCTGCTGTGGGAGAACCGTTGGAACGTGTTTTGGTGGATTGTGTGGGTCCACTTCCTCGCGCCAAGTCTGGTTGTCAGTTGTGACGAGCAGGGCGGGCGAGAGCCGTGAGGGAACGGCGCGAGGCCGGTGATGCGAGTGATAATGAGCGTCAGCTGCGCGCTACACCGGTCTCGTGTCTCTCACGGAGGAGCTCCGGAAGCATAAAAGAGGAGCGACGACAGTGAAGGACGAGAGAGGACCAGGCCTGGACTTTATGTTGTGTTTTATTTTGTTTGTGTGGGCGGCAGTCACCATGAGGAACTGCCGCCATTTTACTTTCATTTTATTGTTTGTTTATTTATTTGATTAAAAGTTATTAACGTTCGCCGGTTCCCGCCTCCTTCTTCCCATATTTACGAACTGTGTTACATCAGCATTTACTGACGATCATGTGTGTGGCTACTTGGTTCCCAGAAACGATTCCTTTAAGGAGTATAACTGCCAAATCTGTGATAAAAGCCCTAACGGAATTCTTTATGACCTTTGAGCTACCAAAGATTGTTCAAACAGATCAGAGATGTTGAAATAGGGATTACGTAAGTACTGTCTGGAGACTGGGAACAATTGGGAAGAGGGAGTTTGTTTCGTTTTATTTGTGGTGCACGAGGCGCGACATGATTCACTGGGATTTAGCCCTTCCGAATTAGTGTTCGGACATAATGTTCGTGGGCCTTTTAAAATGTTGAAGGAGGAATTTCTCTGCACAGGTCCTTCTGAGAATGTATTGGATCTATTCATCCACCTGGGCTGAACATTTGTCAATTTTGTATGTTGTGTTTCGTCGTTTATATGCTGCGTCTCTTATGCTAAATCTTAAAAAGTGTGAATTTGCTAAAGCTTCTGTCACATACCTTGGAAAGCAGGTAGGAAATGGACAGATTCGGTCATTAGATGGAAAAGTGGCTGCTGTTCTTGAATATCCGCTACCTATGACGAGGCGAGAGCTGCGTAGATTCTTTGGAATGGTAGGATACTACCGGCGTTTTTGCAAGAACTTTTCGAGTGTTGTTGCTCCATTGACTCGACTGTGTAGTCCTAAAGTTGATTTGAGTTGGACTAATGAGTGTCAACAGGCATTTCTGTCTGCAAAATCTGTTCTTTGCAGTGCTCCTGTTCTCTCGGTTCCCTATGTGTCTCAGTCGTTCCAACTGGAGGTGGGTGCCAGTGCTGTCTGGGCGGGAGCTGTCCTTCTACAGGAGGGTGCTGATGAAATAGATCATCCAGTATCCTAATTTTCTGCTAAGTTTAATCGTCATCAGTTAATTCACTCAAGCACTTTTCCTGGCAATACAACATTTTGATGTTTATGTTGGGACCAGTATGTTTCCTGTTATGGTTGATACGGACCACAATCCGTTAGTGTTTCTGAGTAAGACGTACAATCATAATCAACGCTTGATGAGATGGGCGTAATGGTCCGTCAGAAGAGGGGATCTGGGAATGTGGTGGCCAACACTTTATCTCAGGGTTAAACTTATCTGTGCATTCAGAACCAGCCCCCCCCCCCCATTTCTCCAAAAGGAGAATTAAGGGAAAATTGGAAAATTGTTTCTGTTTTAGGGGAAAATGGGAAAACTTTCTGTAATGGTCTAAGCCTTTGATTATTATTAATTAATACATATGTATATTTTGTTCTTGTTGTATATGCTTCTGTGTTAATTTGGTTCTCTTCTCCCAAGGATAAATTGCGCTCCGGGTTGATTATAAGACGGGAGAGTGTTACCCCCTTCCCCAACGAGCACTTTCAAAGTGGAGTTTGTAACATTAGCCACATACATGAACTATACAGGCCAAAAGCCTCCATCTTTGACATTTATGTCTGACCTTCTCATAATTTTGCATTGTAAAGTTTATGGTTTTAAAAAAAAAAAAGCGATATGGAATCCATGTGTTTGTGCTTCACATGCTTGCACGTTGGAAGCGTGAGATTAGAATGTTTCCATAACCACAGTGAAGAAAAAGGAAAATAAAAAGGATACATATTTTTTGAAGCATAACTAGAAATGACCATGGAAAGATCACAAGGTATCATGCTGAGCAGGATCATAAAACAAGGAAGAAAAAACTGATGATGGAAGACTGTAAACGTTACATGGGACATGTACCAGCTGTTTGCGGTTTTCCTCCAGGCATAGTCCAAGAACTCCCAGGAATGATCCAAACGCCAACTGCAATCAGCAAACAGACATGAATGTAAAAAGAGAAACAAATGATGCAAAATTCTCTGGAGAACATAGGCATGACCGAACGAGCACTGGGAATCATCATCATGGATTCAATTAATTGCCAGCTAAATGATTTATGACATTCATTCTATGGTTTTATCAAGCTTAAATGACAAGAAAATATGAGGGGAAGTCTGAAATGCACAAATATTTTAGCGTTCATGCGATTACATCCTGTTGCGGAACATAATCTTCCGTTTCCTCAACATCTTGCTAACTGGAAGATTCAATGACTTTGCATGCAAAACATCGTGGTCATCAGCTTATGAGAGCTGGCATACATTAGCTGTACTCATAACCCTGGTCTTCAGTAGAGTATCTGCTGGAGTTTCACAGACCATCCAAGTTCACAGATGGAAAAGAGCTGTTTTGGTAACACAGTATGTGGTTTACTTCTGACTGTCAGGCTGATTTTATTCCCGCTGTGAACCCATTGATAATATTTGACATTGTATCAACAAGAAGCCCCTTGTATATAATGTCTAAACAGCCTTGAGCTCACAGATGAAGTCACTAATGCAATTTATTAATGGGGAAAATGCAAGTTAGAGTGTTATTAAAACCGACACTTGAAGGATTAGTTCACAAAAATGAAGAGAAATTCTAAATAATTGATAGCTAAGTAAAAAGGATGCAAGTGTATAATAAATGTATATTAAGTATTTATATCAATTCATGGACAATCTCTGTGGGACTCGTTAGTGAATTGAGAGGTATATGGCCACAAATTGTGTCCCACATTGATTCAAAAAGGACATTTTTGCATTTAATATTCATATACAAGTTGATCATGTATTATATGTGACAGTTGGCAACCCTAGCTATAGTCCTATGTGTCATGATAGGACTATAGATGTTGGACAGTGCTTGACCACTGACTGTCCTGTATGCTAGAAACCTATTTTGAACCTTATTTTAGCAGAAATAGGCAGTCAATGAAGCGAAGCAGAGATGCGACGTTGCGTGGGAGTACCCTGGGATAATGTAACAGTAGCTTTGTAGCATTCTGGAGAAGTTGCAAAGTTTTGATTGCTGGGAGACCGGTCAAGAGAGAGTTGTAGTAGTAAGAACAAGTCTCTACAAATTTGTGGGTGAACTGATTGAGTTATTGATCGAAATGATAAGGTCTTCTTAACAAGGTTGGTTCTGTAACATGGTTTTTGGTAGATTCAGCTTTAGATGATGGGCAAAGACAATAAAACAGGTCAGAGCACTGAACCCTGTGGAACTCCAGTGGATAGATTGGTGTGAAGATGAAGTGGATCTGTCAAGACAAGACAAAACAACTGACATATGCACAAAAAACCAGAAGACTTTTTTCAATGTTCGGCAATTTTCCCCAATGCCGATTTCATAAAGGGTTCAAGTTAGTCACATGGATATGCCATGTTGACCAACAGAAAGCTGCTATTGACGAAGAAAATGGACTAATGGAAATATCAATAATGTGATCACACAAAGCTGCAGAGTCTGTGACAAAATGATGAGGAACGAGAACCGACAGAGACTGAGGGAGAACACAGGGTATATAAACAAGGCAGAACTAATTAACAAGACACACCTGAAACAAGGACTCTAATCAAATCAGTAACCAAGGATACAGACAAGCAAACGAGGAGAATTCAACTAATAAACAGACAAGAAAGCTGACTAAGAAACTGAAGACAGATAAGAAATGACAAATGATAACTATAAACATGAGCAAAGTAAACCAAACATGTAACAATTACATGCATATTTGCTTTAAATGCCATTTGTTTGATTTATAGGTCTTACTGTAAAACATAATTTCTTTGGTAATGACCATAATTATATCATCTTTGAGCACAGGCTAAACCATAAAGTCAATATCTATGTGCACTTAAGGATTTTGAAAGGGCTGGTGAGATCCAAAATGATTTTATCCGAAACTTCATTTATAAATTGTATTTCAGATAAAACTGTGATACTCCTGCAATGTCAGAATGTGCTGTTTTCTCATGAAAATTTGTTTTGGAAGGTTGGGTTGGTCTCTGTCTATTTTGGCAACTTCTATTAGTTAAATAGAGAGCAGTGGATTTGGCTTGAGTTGTTGGAGGAATGACTGCTCCAACCAAAATTAGTGTTCTTCTTGACAGATGACCCGTCTCAAATGTCTACATTCTTATCAGATTATGGTTTGACTGAATGAGACATATAAGTACATTTTCATCTGGCTGGCTGGAATGGAATTTTCATTGAGACCAGAATAAACTCTAGTTCCCCAGGGTTTGCACAAAAAGATCAAGGATGCCAATTGGTCTCATACTTAGTCAGAATAGAAAAAGAAAAGAAATTCAAACAAAAACAAATAAATATTGTTTTATAAACATTTATATATTTTCGTTTTATTGCATTTACACCAAATATGAATTAAAAATGTTACTATGACACTTACGATAATCCCGGACATGTATCCTGTGATGCTGACACTCTCGGTTCGTGTGCTGGTGTAGATACCCATCACAACAATGAGCAAAGACAGACTTAACATGCCTGAAACCAGCCACTGAGCCTTTCTCCTCCTCATCCTCACTGCATCTACCAGAGAGACAGTGAGTTAAATGATAGCGAATTTAGGAGTTAACTCATTTTATGAATGATAGCAAATCAACAACATAAACACACAGTTTAAATTTGCTTAAATGCAAGTTTGCCATCTTGACTGACAAACTCATCTGACATAATAAATCATTCTTTGCCCCACCGGGGAAAATTCTTGGACATTTCTTGTTGGGTTCATATATTTATGTACTGCCAACTAACGTTGGTTGCTAAATGATCTCTCAGCGCCTCCACTTTGTAAAACTGTTTTGAAAATATTAAATGATTATTACAGTGAGAATTATGACAGAGTGAATTGCAGTTTTTTTTTATCTCAACCTTCGAGCATTTGGTTATTCTACAATCATCCTAATCGACAATGTGTGTGAAAATATGTCAAATTAAAGCACTACAATTTTTTTTTTCAAATTAAATCTTCTCATTTATTAAATGCACTCTTGTTAGATGCTTGTGTAGAATCATATCCACTGATGATGTCAGAGAAATTAAAACATTTTCAGAAATACAAAGACATTTGAGGCAATTATTAATGAAACATTTGATTGTTTACTGTTTTTAAAGGACAATCAATCGTGAAAATAATTCCACTCCAGGTCTCACTTACTTTACCTGAGTTGAAGCCAGCAAGATTATCAAATGTAAGGATGAAGTAATAATATATTAAACTTTACAACAGGTTAAATGATAAAATAACCTACTTTCGCGTATAAAAATGAGTTAACGCAGACCATTCTATTTCTTTTATATAATAATATCTTTAAAAAAAATACGGTCTAATTGTATTTTCCTATGCAGAATTTACCATATTTTTAAAGTCTCATTTAAACCCCGTTCACTTACCTGCAGCAGTGTGTGGAGGAGCGGTGTCGCGCAGGGTCGTCTCCTGTGCGTTAGTCATTTCTCCTCATTAATGTTTATAATCCACACGATCTCACTGAAAGGTTTAAATCCGGACTGTGCGCGCCACCGCGACTGCTCGAGCTTTTATACTCGTGCCCGCGCCCTCCGGGGAATTCAAGGTCGTAAAATTAGAGCCTGAATTAAGTGGGTAAAGACTAGAAGGGATACAGGTACGACCACTGGGCATGTTCAACTTGGCAGTGTTACGTTATATTATCATTAGAAGTTGTATTTTATCACAACTTCCAATTTGACTTTATGGTTTCTTTGAAACTTCCACAGAAAGTTTAGCAACAGATGACAATTATCACTTATCTAAAATTACAATATTTTAGATAAGTTGTCACAGTGTAGCCTGCCATTATTAATCAAGCGTTTCTAGCGGTATTAACAGTAAAATAATAATAAAGCAATTATAACACATGATACAGCAAAAAATGCAATAGTTTTAATCTGTGAATACTTTCCAGCTTCTCAAATGTAAAGTGCTGTTGGGAGATTCACCACTGTGATTGTTATATTATTGTATCAAATTGCGTTTTAATCCACAGGACATGTAAAATATAATTTATGGGAAGCTCTGGTGTATCATTTAACATTTTCTCTTTTTGTGACTAAAACAATCAAACCTATTCCAGTATTTTATAATATAAAATTGACATATTTTACTCTTTCTCTGTATTGTGAGAACACACACGACATATTAACTTAAAATCTGCAATGTTGAGCTATATAGATACATTGAGTCACCAAATGAAGAGGAGAGAGATCAATAGCAGTACATCATCTAATAAACATCTACATAATTTTATCTCTCTCTATTTTAATGTTTTATTAAATTAATGATAAAAAAGGTAAAAAAAAAAAAATAAAAAAAAAAAACTAGAACTAGTGTGAAATGTTAAAGAAGCTGTAAAGTAATCTCTTGTTTGACCTCTCTCGCTTCAGCTCTTTCGTGCGCTCTCTCAGTCCTCTCCGCATTGGATTTTGAGAAATAGTGCTTCAGCAAGTGTACATTTGAAGAGTGGATTTTGGGTATAAAGTTGTGAACAAATGTTGGGAATGAAGTCGTTTACTCACAATTCAGACACCACAACAAAATGGCCAACAGCCGATATAGTGCACTATGTAGTGGATAGGGATTGATTTCGGACACAGCTTAGGTTAATTAATAATGACAGGTGGGAGGAGCCAGGGAGAAGAGGAGAGCAGAAGTAGCCAGACGGGGATCCAGAGCACAGCCAGGATGAATGCCCACAGCAGAGATGAGGGAGGGAGGAGCTATGGTGGAGACTTGGCTGACGAAACCAGGGGAACGACTGATGGAGACTGAGCCAATGGATATAAAGGCCCATGAGGAGATAAAGAGCCAATGAGGCCACACAACACCAATGGTTCAGGAGATCAAGGTGGAGCAATGAGCATCAAAGGTTTGGCCAGGGTGCCAAAGGACTGAGGCGGAGCTGCTGCGACTGAGAACTAAGGCGGAGCCTGACAGAGCCGAAGGGGTGGAGGGACAAAGCACAGCTCAAAGCTCAGAAGTCCGTGGTGCAGGCAGAGCAACATCTGACCAAGGCAGTGCCGGACAGACAAGGGAGCCCATTGGAGCCGTAAGGACGATGGTCCCAGGTGGAGCTGAAGGATGGAGGAGCAAAGGAGGAGCAGACTGCTTGACAAGCTGAGGTGGAAAGATGGGCTCGGTGGGCGGAGACAGAGCCAGGGTGATCCTTTTGCCAAGGCAGAGCTGGTGACCAGAAGATCTGAGGCACATCCACGCATTTTAGTGGAGTAGACAAAGAAGGAGCTGATAAGCTGAATCAAACCAGTGGAGGTGGGGCCAACAGACTGGCTGGCTTTGGGAGGGAGGCTTGGTGGAGCTATAGAAGACGGGAGACGCAGGAAACTTGAAGCTAGGTGGGAAAAGCGAAGGCAGGAGATTTAGGGGAATTTTCTCTTCCAAATCCTCATATAATTTCACAGAAACCTTGCACATCTCACCCTCGGCAATGGGAGTTTGGGCGGGGCTTCAATCCATTTCCTGGAACTCCACTTTGACACTTTGGTACTGACGATGTTGCCAGCTCAAAACACACAGAGAGAGCAGTCTGGATATTAAGTCAGGCATGCCAGGTCTAAAAAATTCCTCATGTAGTCCTCGACGGCACGATCCTCTTTGTCAAGGCAGAGAAGTTGTATTACAGGTAGAACCATCCTTTAAATCTGTTCCAGGTCTTGCGTTTCTGTCACAGTTGAGTCACCAAATGAAGAGGAGACGGATCTATAGCATTGCTTCTTTTATTAATCGTAAAACTATGAAGATAATCCTCACAATGTACACAGGGGAACTCTGCAGAACATGTAACAGAGATACAATGCAAGACAAAGGAATGAACAAACTGAGAGCTATATAAACACAGACAAACCTTTAGGGGGCTAAATGAAACGCAGGTGAACATAATTAGTGACTAACAGGTACAAATTAGGAAACTAGTGCTGTGTTCGAAATCACCCCCTTAACCTCATTCACTATTCCCTACATTACTCCATTAATATAGTCCACTTGAAGGAGTGAATGAAAACGAATGCGCCAGACGGGCTGCCGCTTTTACGTAGTTTGTTTTTACTGTTTAATAATCATTTGAAAATTAGCAAACTGACAGCTCCAGAAGTAAGATGAAAATATTCATCTTGAACTCTGTCTTGGAAACTATGCATAAACTTAATATAATAATCACTTAAAATTAATTTATACCTGTATGATATTATGCTGTACCCAGGGTTGGGGAGTAACGAAATACAAGTAACTCAGTTACGTATTTAAAATACTAAATTTGAGTCACTGTATTTCATTACAGTTACATTTTAAATGGGTGGTAATCAGATTACAGTTACATCTGAAAAGTGTTTTAGATTACCAAAGTGATTACTTTGAGTTTTAATGTCATTTAAACAGCAATTGGTGATTCTCTAACAGCCTGAAAAAGCGGAGTTCAGTTTCATCAACATTTTAATACTTTTAAGAGGGATCATAAAAATGTTGTTATTTTTATTTAGTTCTGTCCTGAACAAGACAAAATGACTGAATTTATAATAAAAAAATTGCCCAACTGTCAACTTAACTGTCCTGTCATGACCTGATGATCCACAGCTGTTTTCATGTTTTGTGATAGTTGTTTGTGAGTCATTTTATAATTGAAAAAATGGTTGTCACCACAAATAGTGCCCTATTTAAGGGTATAGGACAGCGATTATAAACACAGCCTACTTAGATCAATTAACAATGACAAGAAACACAGGCAAACAGGAACAGGAAAAAAACAGAAAGTAAAGCACCATGAAACTAAACCAAAACAGAACTAAGCGCTACAGATACAGTCTTTTTCTAAAAAAAAAAAAAAATCGGTTTGAGGTCTGAAAAAAATGTATTCTCAATAAGTACTATAAAACTAACATCATGTGAGGTGTTGTATTGTTTTCTGGCCTTTCTGAATTAGCTAAGGTGTTAAGCGTGTAGCAAATGCTTTTCTAGCTGGGATTCATTTAAAAGTCACATTCCTGCCAGGCTGTAAATTATTCCTGTACTTCAACACACTCTTATATAGATAGGTGGATCTAGTTAGTAGAGAAAAACGACTTTGTATTGTGATAAAAGCTTAGATTCTATACATAATTAGACCTTTAAATTAAGTCTGCTGCCTATGTCTTTTGCCAAATAGCATTCATTTTTTCCCTTATTTGCCATATTTTATTAATCTCTTCTGTGTAATGCAGGGTGTTTAAACTGACATAATGATACATTGATATATTGGATGGGTGTGAGGCAAGGTGGGTGATGTTTTTCCTCTGCCTGCAGCTAGAATCTCTGGAACTCACCGTGATGATCAGGAATGGTCAGTGTGGGTTCACTGACATAAAACAAAAACACCGTCTCAGATTTCACCAGTGAATGTCAGTGACCTCTGCATGAATCCTTAGTGTGGAGAGCGAGAGAGGATGGTTAAAACATTTTATCCTTCAACACCTTTAGGCCTAACTTGTTTCATATATATATATATATATATATATATATATATATATAATTTTTTTATTTTATATAAAATATATATATATATATATATATATATATATATATAAATCAAAAACTTTTCCAGCTTTATTTATAAATTGTGCCTTACAACATCAAAATGATGAAAGAAAAAGGCAAGCTCTGAAAAGTAAAAACAAAACAAAAGGGAAAATAAAAGGGCTGGAAAAGTCATCAATCCCCTGATTTAACACTTTGTTGAGCCACCTTTTGCTTTAGTTACAGCCATTAATCATTTTGTCTATTATGTCTATCACTAGCTTTGCACACCTAGATTTGGGAATATTTGTCCATTCTTCCTTGCAGGATTGCTAAAGTTCAGTCGAATTCCATGGTGAGCGGCAGTGGACTTCTCTCTTCAAGTCCATCCACAGATTTTCCATCGGATTTAAGTCATGGCTTTGACTTGGCCACTCAATGACATTCGCCTTCCTATCTTTAAGCCATTGAATTGTTTTTTTGGCGGTATAAGATCGTTGTCGTGTTGAAAGCAGAATGACCTGCCCATCTTCAGCTGTCTAGCAGAGGGATGCAACTTTTCCTCAAGAATTTGGATGTACCCAGCAGCAACCATTTTCCCCTCAATCCTGACCAATCGCCCAGTCCCTGCTGAAGAGACACACCCCCACAACATAAACACAAACATTTGTTTTGAAATATTCATTTTCAAGGCCCTGTATGGTTCAGTCCCATAAATATGGGGATCTCAATGCAGCTCCATGTTCAATTTTTTGAATTGTACCCAATTTCAATGGTCAAAAACCATTGAAATGGTTCAATGGTATAACTTGGCTCCAAATCTCAGGTGAAAATTGTCATTATTAACCCCTCCACAAAACAGTGAATTACGTAAATATACATTCATGACATTTAATATTTTGGCTGAGTTGACAGGGAATGAGCCAAGTGCATTAGCTGGTGAATTGCAGTGAGATGAGGCTGAAACAAGCACATCCAGTGCAAGTAGGCTTTCTCTGTTTTAGACTTTAATCACTAAAATGTTGCAGGTAAAATACTTACTTAAAAGACTGTAAAATATTGTGTGTGAGCTGCAGTAGTAGTGCGAAAAAATATTTAGTGCAATAATAATAATTCCTTACATTTATATAGCGCTTTTCTGGGTACTCAAAGCGCTTTTACATATGGAAGAGGGAATCTCCTCAACCACCACCGATGTGCAGCATCCACCTGGATGATGCGACGGCAGCCATATTGCGCCAGAACACCACCACACACCAGCTGATTGGTGGAGAGGAGACAGAGTGATGAAGCCAATCAGTGTATGGGGATGATTAGGAGGCCATGATTAACAGAAGCCAGTGGGCAAATTTGGACAGGATGCTCTTTTCGAAAGACATCCTGGGATTTTTAATGACCACAGAAAGTCAGGACCTCAGTTTAACGTCTCATGCGAAGGACGGTGCTTTTGACAGCATAGTGTCTCCGTAACTATACTGGGGCATTAGGACCCACACAGACCACAGGGTGAGCGCCCCCTGCTGGCCTCACTAACACCAAAATAGATATTATTTAATTGATTAAAATGTTTCAACTTTGGATAAAGTGGATCTATGAGGGTTAAACTTGGCATCTTAAAAAAACCAAATATTGGAAATTTGGAGTCAAGACAATAGAATTCTGGCACAGCGTTCTGCATTTGTCTTTTGAGACATACACATATGTTTCAGATTTGTCAAATAGAATTTTTTCTTTAAAAGCACCCACCCTAATACCATACACAGACGCAAACCTGTACGCTCAACTCCTGAACACTTGCAGGAGGAGATGGATCCTCCCAGGCCTTAAAAGGTCAAGGGGAAAATGCTGAAGTACTTGAAACACTTCACAAACAAGCACCAAAGTGCTCTATAAACATGATCTGTCTTGTTCATTTTCTTTCTATTGCTCTCTCATTGTTGGTGTGAGATCCTCCTCAATCCTCTGAACATCTACTCTTCATAATCCTCTTCATAACATCTTTCATGAGGGGAGGCAGTTCAGTGAACAGAAAGCAATATATTAACCCCGTCCTGCTGTAAATCCAGCTGTTAACAGCTTTGTAGGTGGGACAAATATATCAGTGATTCTGCACAATGAGCACTATCTATCTGTCTATCTACGGTATTTTTGCAATCACCAGCCACTTTATGTTATACCCCACTAACTCCGGGTTGGACCCCTTTTCCCTTCAGAACTGCCTTAATTTTTCAAGGCATAAACATGAAGAACATTTCAGAGATTTTGGTCCATATTGACATGATAGCATCACGCAGTTGCTGCAGATTTGCACATCCATGATGCGAATCTCCCGTTCTACCACATCCCAGAGTTGCTCCACACTCAAAAAAATATTTCTGTCTAAACATAAGTTTTATGTAATTTAATTACATAGCAATTTTCCATCCATTTGGATTACATAGTTTTAACATAAACAAACTAATAAACTTAATGTGATTCATATTTGTCAGTCATATGTAAATGAAATAGGTAAGATTTATGTAATAGTTGAGTATATGAATAGTGAGAGATTAAATGTCTTTTATCTTCAGTTGATTTCATCAGTTGTAGTTCTTGTGTTTCTCTGTCCTTCAGTGATTCTGCTTGTTAACAGCAGGTGTTCATCATTAATGCTCAATCATCACTTAATGATCTCATTAACTCTGACACTGCTTGAATGGTACTTTAACTCAGTAGTGTGCACACACATGACCACTAAACAGTGTTAATTAACCTGGGCATTTTTCATTTACATATGACTGACAAATATGAATCACATTAAGTTTATTAGTTTGTTTATGTTAAAACTATGTAATCCAAATGGATGGAAAATTGCTATGTAATTAAATTACATAAAACTTATGTTTAGACTGAAATATTTTTTTGAGTGCATTGGATTGAGATCTGGAGACTGTGGAGGTCATTTGAGCATCGTTGTGTTCAAGAAACCAGTTTGAGATGATTTGAGCTTCGTGATGGGGCATTAGCCCATCAGAAGATGGGTACACTGTGGTCATAAAGGGATGGACATGGTCAGCAACAATACTGACTGTGGTGTTTAAACGATGCTCAATTGACCCTTCGCAGGCAGTTTGATTGACATGCAATCTGACAAATCATAACCCCGAACACGGCATTTTGTCCGACAAAGCAGAGGAACATTGAGAAACGTTGGTGAACTTGAACTTGAAAAATTGTGTGCTCACGTCTTTCTGCTCTTGAAACAACATTCCTTCTGATGTTCATTCATGTTTATTTGATGCTATAAATGAACTAGTATGAAGAGATGATCGGTTCATGAGGAGCTACAGCGATCTGTCACGACACATTAAAGACACACTAGACGCTATTTATTGTTTAAACTTCTTTAAACAAGGACAATATTTTAAATATGAAACTGTTTCATATTAAAAGTAAGATCTGTCTTGTCTGTCGACGCGTTGTCAGTGTCCTCTTTGCTTCGTGATGTATGAGAACATGATGTGTGGCGTGAGAGCGCATGGCTTGTGGACATAGCAACAGTAACTAAAGGGGGCGGGACTTTGCGAAGGGTCAGTTGGTACTAAGGGGCCCAAAGTGTGCCAAAGAAATATCCTCCACACCATCACACCACTAGCGGGAGCCTGACCCGTTGATAAAAGGCAGGATGGATCCATACTTTCATGTTGTTTATGCCAAATTCTGACTCATCAGACCAGGCATCGTTTTTCCAATTGTCCAATTTTGGTGAGCCCATGTGAATTGTAGCCTCAGTTTCCTGTTCTTAGCTGACAGGAGTGTCACGTGGTTTGGTCTTCTCAGGCAGTGTAATGACTCATGACTCAAAACTGCTTAGTCATGAGTGCTTGACACATATTTGGTTAATTCTACAGACCTGTCTCATACAATTCCCAATCGGTGGTGGAGTTCAGGCTGGAGAACAACCAGTCTAATAAAGACCTCTGGCTTCTTGTCTTCATGCAGGACACCACAAAAGTTTCAGATGATCAAATTTTACTGCAATAAAAGGTGTTAAATACAAGCTCTTTTCTGTGGTTTAGAGGCCCAGAAAAATCCAGAAAAGCATCTCGCTCGCTTTTCATGGTTTCAATTAATGTGGCTGCATAAAATTAGGCTCATGGCAGCAATAAACAGGGATACATTACATGTTTTTTTATTCCGAATTTGGCAAAAACAGGTTTCAAAAGGATGTTGCCACTGGATCTTTCTAAAACACAGTTTTCCAATATAGAGGAGAGCTATAAATTAGTAAAAAAAAAAAAAAAGTATACTTTGTTTACAAAAAGTTACATTGCACAAAGTAATTAATAAACCATGCAATCAGATTTAATATTGCTTGGTAACCATAGACACTATTTGAATGTGAGCAGCTAAAACTGAAAGTTATGCAACATTCTCTCTAGCCAAATTTTTTTTATCTGTGTTATACAACATGGACGTGACACCCCATAATTTATCACCAGGTTTCGTTACAAAATAACATATTCAAGGGATTAGTTCACCCAAAAATGAAAACTCATTATTTATTCACCCTCATGTTATTACGCACAAGACATTTTTACCACGGTCAAATGTAACAAGAGTTGTTACAGTAATGACATTCTCAGTCACCATTCACTCTCACACCATCATTTCTACATATAACGGCTGTCAGCTCCTACATTCTGCTTAATATCTCCTTTCAAGTTTCACAAAAAAATGTCATCCCAGAGCAAGTCCAGGGTAAATGATGACTTAGTTTTCACTTTTGGGTGATCAATCCCTTTAACATGTGATAATTTATCATGAAGTCTTCATACACATCATACAGCGTGACTGTCAACAGTATTAGGCGCGAGGGAGGATCTAGTGGTGTGTTGTGTGGTTTTGCTGTTGCTACAGCAACAGACATAGAGCTCTTGATAACTTGCCGATAAACATGTTTGAATGCGTCTAATTCGTTGGAAAAACTCCAACATTGACACATTAAATGCTTTTAATAAATTAATTTCGGTGATTAGTATCACAATGCGCAAGGCGCGTGGAGAAGTCTCGAGCGCCGTCGATGATGCAGTGGCGCTGCAGCTCCGCGCGCTCTGGAGAAAATACGAACATCACTGCATGCAGATTAACAGCTGTCCCAGTGCAGTGCTCAAACAGGACATCCTTCACCATATCGACAAACAGGAATATCTCAAAAAGGTATTTTACAGAGTGAAACAGGGCTGGATTCATAGGCCTATATTCACGTCCCCAAAACTGTTGATTTGTGAACTATAAGCTTGCTTTAGGGTGAAATTCAGTCACATTACTGAAAGGCAGTTTTATTAAAGTGCATTTATCATTTAGGCAACTGTATTTTGTCATGACATTTTTTCTTTCTACTGCGAAACACAAAAATAGTGGCTATTTTGAGGAATGTTAACTAATATAGTTTAAGAGGACCAATTGAGGAAACTGCAGACACACACGTCCACTGGAACTTTACTGACTTTTATTTGTCAGAAATGAATTGAACTCACAGCTCGCTACACATGCATTTTCTAGCTCGACACAATCCCACGTCATCGCGCCAACCTGTTTATTACGTCACATACATAAACGAACAAGATTATCCCACTTCTATAACAATTTACAGATAATACTCAATAATAAAAATAAATATCACAATAGCCTACTAAACGTAACAAAACAGGCAACAATGTCTGTAACGTCTAAAATTGGTCACAACCTTTAAGTGACTTCATTAAGTTTGTTACAGAAACATTGAAGGAATTTTTGGACATTGGGTTTTAAATAAAGGCCTATTCACAAAATTGTCCATACTTTTGGCTTCATGCTTATAACGGCAAATAATTAATATTTAAATGTGTAAAGAAAACAAATGACATGCCATCTTCTCAATATTGTTATAAAACAAGCATTCTTTTCCAATTTACACAAACTAGAGAGATGTTAGTCGGATAATTTTTCTGTAATATATTTCAGCGATTTTCTGTTTATTTAAAATGTAAATTTTGTCAGCACTGCTAGATTCCAAGTTTTAAGATGACGTGCATGATGAACAGATTCCAATTAAAAAGCCTTTCGCTTTCAAATAAAATTATTGACCACCTCAACTAACGTCAGACCTCAAATGTCATGGCATTTGGTCATGTGACTTTGCTCTTAGTGCATTACAGTCAAAAGAATTAGATTGTTTTGTATTGCAGTATTTCTGGTGGAAGTAAATTCAGGTGTCTATATAATGTCACAATGCAAAAAAAAGCTACAGAGCCCCTAAAGGGACATAGTGAAGGAAAAGGGGACATTTCGTTCGTTCGCTCACAAAGAACACAAAAGTTTTGCAAACTAATGCAAAGTTTCTTGGGGATGCACAAAACTTTTACAAGCAAATGCAAAGGCATTGAATCATTTTCTCCTGTATCACCATTACCATGTCTCTTTAGGGGCTCCGTAAAAGGCTTAATTTTCTATGTGTGAAATATTTATTTATTTTCCTGCTGTTTTTATGGTGAAATATGATTCGGACACAGATTCAGTGATACTCACCTGTTAATCAATGACTTCCTTTATATTAATGTTTTGTTAAAATATTGCACACGTCTGTTCCTCTCCCTTCCGTTTAGATAACGCTGTCATTTCCAGATGACACTGCTCTGCCCAGCCTGAAGCCTCTGTTAATGGCTTTACGAGATGAGCGTTACACACATGCACAAGAATTCCACATCTGGAGCCTGTCTCTCAAGCAAAAAGATATTGTCGAGCTGGTGAGCACTGAGCACTTTTGTGATTGGCTGTTATGGAAATCATTTAGTCTCAAGATGCTCGATCCAGCACATAAAAGAGAGCAAGAGTCCTTCAGGGCAGCCAAGCCTGCTGCAATTTAAACCAAACCTTCCTGTGCAAACAAAACAATGTTTGTTCACTCACATTACTCATTGTACGATATGTGTCCTTTATTGCAGCAGTAAATAGTAATGAGCCATAACTGTTAACATTTTATCTTAACACCAGGTCAGTTTAGCACAACAATTTCAGGTTCCAGAACTCTTGAGTGTTTTCTGTCATCTAGGCATTTTGTTGCAAAACATTTTGGCTTGACGTGTTAAATGCTCCTGCTTTCTCTATCTCCCTTTCCATCAATCACATTCTTTTTGTCGGTGCATTTCCACATCATTATCAAAGTGAAAAATTTATTCATTTTCAACTATCATTTTCTTGATACTTTTGTGGTGCTATGGCATCCCTTTTCAAGCTTGAAAGTAGGGTCAGTACTAAAATTTAAAATTTAAAAATGCTCAAAGTATTCTGAGCACTGTTGAGTAGATTCTTAAACACCTCCGATTGGCCATCGTGTTCACACGCTCAACATATATGCCTGTGATTGGCTACAATGATCAATGCTTCAAAAGCATGTTGAAAATAATCAATCAGATCCGTCCATCAGGAATACGTTGGGGATCTGCTGATAGATGCCTACTTTCAATACTCCAGTGTAGATACTCCAGTTGATGTCTATTTACAACACGTTTTTGAAGTGTTGATCAGACATATATGTTGAGCGACTGAACTGTGACTGAACACAGTGGCCAATCAGAGGTGTTTAAGAATCCACTCAACAGCACTCAAAATGCTAGGGGGAAATGCTGGTGTCGTCACATTTTTTTAAATTTCAGTACTGAAGTCGGTATTTTTGACAACCCTACTTGAAAGCAGCAGTCCGCATATATATAAATCACCATATAGGAATTTTTGCTTTTTAAATCAAAATTATTAATACTTAATTAATAAATAATAATAACTTAATAAATAATACTATTCTAAAAAAAACTATGCAAGAGTGATAAAGAAAGTGCAAAGAAAACAAACTACAATAAAACAAAGAAACAGACGAAATAGACCTGCTTGGAAAAACTTTCAAGCACTAGAAATACTACTGTCACGATAGGAAGGCAGGAGACGAGGGTGCATAATAAACAGACAGGTTTAATATGAAGATAAACGAAGAACAGAACGTGCAGCGTGCTTACAAGCACAAACAATTACAGACAAAGGATGAGACTAGGGGAGGAACTTAAATACACATAGATGACGAGGGTTAAACGGAAACAGGTGATGACAATCAAACTAATTACTCAAGGTGAAGACTAGAACTAACATGACAAGACAGGACTAGATGACATGTGACAACTACATAAACTTTACAGTCAAGTATAAAGTGATCAAATGTATAAAAAACAATGCATTGTCTTTGCTGTGTAAATTAAATATACACTAATTCTTATTAAAGTTACAGAAGCAAGCAATGAGAGATTTTCTCTCTTTTTTGTTGGTCGATTAGCATTAATAATGACAGCAAGTAAATTTGGATGCTGTCCCTTTAAGACAGACTGCGCCGATTATACTCGAGCCTTGTCTTTTTCAACTGTAATCTCACTTAAGCATAAATGGCTTTTGCAAATAAAAGTTCATTTTGACACAGGGGTATGTGTATTTATCCATTCAATCCCAATTAGGCGGCAAAAAGCACTTAGTTCAGTCTTCTCGTGCTCTATGAGCATGTCGCGCGTCTCTCAGAGAGCACAAATGCTGAAATGAGATGTCTTTCGCTGCTAATTGCGCTTCAACGGTTTAAAACCACTTGTTTAATGCTTAAAAACTCATGCAAAAGATAGGTTTTCGTGATCGCGCAACATAGCAACCTCACGTGAGCATAACCGCGACAGAGACTAAATTGACCCTGAATTGACTAAATTGCAAAATCTATAGCGGTTGACAAATATATACCAGCTAACCGCGTATACCACTATATCGCCCACTCCTACTTATTGTGCTTAATAACACTTTAACATCGTCACTTTAACGTCCCTGATTCGCAATCGCCTTCTGAGAGAGGAATGTTTCTGTGTGCGCACTTTTGCAGCACGAGCGCTCCACTGAGTTCATATTCTGGATATATTGCGCTCATAACTCTTTTTAACATCACGCACGTCCCGCTCTTTATATTCTCCTTCATGTATTTCATCACTCTGAAGCGTCAATAGTGCAATATATTCACATATTGCGATATATGCAATATAGCAAAGTCTCTAACATTTTATTTTGTGGAAACGAAATATATCATCCAGACCTGGGCTGCGTTTCCCAAAGCATCGTAAGCCTAAGTTGATCGTAAAAACGATCGTACGACTGATCTTAATATTATGGTCTGTTTCCCAAAAGCATCGTAGCTTAAGTAGCACTTGAAAATCTTTGTAGAACTACGAGTGCTCTGGAGTAATCAGACAGATTTATGAGGACACCTGCAGGACAACCGGCAGATTACACTTTTATCTAGATTTAACACACTACAACGTGAGTAATATAATAATGTTTTGATTGTACTTTGTTGTACTCGTTTTTTGTTTACATGAATTTATAAATGAAATAATTAAAAAGGGAAGAAAAAGATAGCAATACACATCTAAATTAAATGAATGAACAAAAAAAAATCATAAAAGAACTAATGTGGGAAATATGCTTCAAAGACTGGGCAAAATAGGGATGAATTCAAAAAAATCTGTCAATGACTTGCTGACGTGCACGAAAACTAATCCAAAACAGATGACAATTATTAGGTTAAATGTTCACAATACGATTCCATATGAGGTTATATTTCAGCACTTCGCGAATGGACTGCGACTTTTAAGTAGCGTTCATGTTAAGTGCATTTCTGGGAAACGCTCGTGGAATTGCACGTAGAAAGCGCTCTTAAGAGCTAAGATACATCGTTATCGGGAAACCTGCTTTTAGTGCACCTGCATGGCAGAGAGAAATCACTATACTATTTGTATATCATTTAAAATGTCTCCTTTTGTGTTCCACACTCTCAGGTTTGGATCGAAATGAGGGTTAAGAGTAATGACCAAATTGTTATGTTTGGTTGAAATTTTGGGTAAACTGTTGTTTTGCCATAGAGACACATCTGTTATTTTTTGTATTTAGAAAACGGGTCGTAATATCATTGTGGTTGTGCTTTTCTAGTTTGAGAGGCCAATGGGAACAATTACTGGCCTGTGTTTTCAACAAGAACCACAATACCTCTGAGGCTGTGGCGGGCTGTCAAATCCATGAAAGCCTAATTAAAATCAGGAGATTTACTCGGCTACTGCCAACACTTCTGATTATTTTTCCAGCAATATAAGACTTGTAACTTCTGTAGAAACTTGAGATAAACCTAAGAGATGACAACACATCATAAACTTTTCATTCAAAACTGATATATACAGCATGTAGTCCAATCAACAAACACTTAGTTTGAAGCCAACATGCATTGTCATACAATTTTTCATCCTGGTTTTGGGCCTGAAAATAGCCTAGCATATAATAAATATCAGAGCTGGACAACTCTACGTCATTGTCCTGAAGATTTTAGCTCCAACTTGGAACTTAAAGACTTAGATTAGGTTGTTTATGTGTCCATGCTTTGGCTACTCACATACTTTTACTATCCTGCAGTCCACACCCATTTTCATTCCCTTCCAGGGGCATGCTCACATGTTCACACTTCAGCTCATATAAATCGGAAAAATCTGTCCAATTAAATGGTGAGATTTACTTCCAGAACAGCTTTTATGCTGTGAAAATGCCATCATTTCCAGACCTGTAGACAATGAATGTAAGGAAAACAATATGGTGGATAAGCATGCAATTGAAGTTCTGCTGTTAGGACAACCCTAACATATAAATTTGGCTCACACACAGATTTATATGTGCCGGTCAGACGGTTATAACAATAAGTGCTTGAGAGCTCTATAAGAGGCCCTCATTTTTAAGATGTTCTTGAGATTCTGGGAGATTTTTTTTCTGCTGTAGATCATCACTAATCTATGGAATGATGTTCAAGGAGAGCATTATAAAATAGGCTAAAATTGATATCTGCATGGATTTACTCCTTTTTTCACAGTTATAAAGAGATTACACACAGCCGCTTTGTCAAGAACCGCAGCTTTGATCTCTGTGATACTAAGCTATTTATTTCAATAAGCCAGTTTGAGTGACATCTTCCTAACTGCTTAGCACAAACCAGACATTCATTTCTTGGACTGTGGTGGAAATTGCACTGTTGTATAATCGGTTGTAAAGAAATATGAAAATTATTAGCACTGATTAAATTAAATGAATGTGTATATTTTCTGAAGAAAAAGTGAGTGTTGCCTGTCCATGTAAAACTCACCATCACATTGCTGAAGTATTATAGATGGTTGTCAGGGTATTGTTGTAATGATATCCAGGCAGCATATTAGTAATTGTAAAATCTGTTATTGAAAATTTACCACATGAAAATTTACGCATTTCACCAATCCAGCTGTTTGTTCTCACAGTGTCTTCTTTTGGAGCAGAGGGGGAGGACAGTTTATCCTTTCCGATCGCTGGAGCTGCTCGATTGCAAACTGACTGAATGGTCTCTGGAAAGATTGGGCAAAGCTGCTGGCATCAGCTACCTCACCACACTCTGTCTGGACTACACATGGTGAAAGGACATCTGATTGTATTTAATGTCCTCAGATGCACTTTGTCTTTCTACTTTGTCAATCACAGTGTACATAAGAGATGGGCAACTTTGATCCTGGAGGGCCACTTTCCTACTGAGTTTATTTCCATCCCTAAGCAAACACACCTGAAAAATATAATTTATATGTGCTTCTTTATCGGAAGGCTGCGACCTATTAAGAGGCAGTTCACGCAGAACACATTTTTCCATTCCACTGTGCTACTTTTCTATGTAAACACGCTAAAGGGAAGTGTGTGACCGTTGCGCTCGCATCTTCCGTCTTTTGCAGTGTCTCGCAAATGATACGTGCGTCACTCAAGTTAAAATCAGTCACGCGTCTCGAAAACCATTTTTTCCCCATTCCACTGCCCTCGTCTCGGGTTCTGTGTGAACCGGGCCAAAGATTGCGTATCTCAGCTGCCACGTCGTCAATGTCCTTTGAAGGCTGCCTTTACAATTAAAAGTTACAGGTGTGCAAAGTAAACCCTTAATGTAATTTAAGAAGCGATTCCAGGTCTTGTGAAAGGCTTTAAGTGAACCAGAAAGTGAGCATGTTAACTTTTCAAGCCCAATACAGCAGAAAATGTCCTGTATCCATTTGTCATATGTTGGAGGGGAAACATGCTTCCACTTAAGGATAGCCCATCTGGCCAAGGTTGTAGTGAAAGCAATGACTTTACGATCTTTGGCTGCCAAATTAGGTCTAGGGGAGACCCCAAAAAAGGGCTATAAATTGGTCAGGGTCAATATTAATGTTGAGAGCTTTTATAAGTGCTTCAAATACATTGGACCAAACGGCTGGCATTTAAAGCAAGAAAGTGATCAATTTTTGTTTCAGGGAACTGGAACTGGAGGGAACTGCATCTGTAATAAATGTCTGATTTGAAAGAACCAAAATAAATGATAACTAGGTAGGTTATACTTTTTAGATAAGAAGGAGGAAGAGACAAATACTCCATCGTCACAGAGGTCACTAATCTTGAGAAGGCCGCTAGATGACCAAAGGCAAAATTCCGGATCTGAGCTAGATGAGGGAAAAAAGTAATTGTTGAGGATGTGCATGCGGGTAGAGCCTCCATATAAACCGTGATGTTTCCTACCAAATTTTTAAGGGAGCTAGTGACTATTGGATTATCTGAGACTCTGTTTACAGCTAAGGGCAGCTGAGAACACAATAGAGAGTGCTTTTCATTGATGAAGTTTCTGTATGCACCCTGGGAGGACAACTGTCCGAGTACATATCCTTGAGGGGCCGGAAACACTTATGACATAGCCATGGGACCATCTCATTCTAGTGTTTAACGCAGAAGAGCACTCTAGCCTCTGAAGGATTGGACTCGGAAGGACGCAGCCTCACTAGGATGCACCCTTCCTTTTGAGAAGCACCCTATGTCTTCAGGATTGCTTGAAAATTATAGACAGGTGTGTTTGTTTAGGGATGGAATGGAAATCTACTGGACAGTGGCCTTCCTAAAGTTGCCCATGCCTGGCGTATCAATCTGATCTCAGAAAACTTATCTATGTTAAGAGGGTTGTACGTGAATCATACAAAAAAAAAGTACGATTATTAGAAAAAGTAAACATGAAGGTCCACCCTCTAAGCCCACCCCTAAACATACCCGTCACTTGGGCGTAAGTACTGTATATACAAAAATGTGTTTTTAAAGGTTTAATAATGACCTCTCCTCTCTGTTGGTCTGTTTCTCTCTCAGCGTGGGACTGGAAGGGTTGAAAGGTTTGCTGAGTGGAGGTTTGGAGACCAGTCAAATATGTTCCTTGAGTTTATGTTATTGTGGTTTGAGTTCATGGAGCGGAACTCTACTAGCTGCACTTCTCACCAACAGTTCTGTGAGGTACGGACTGTTATGACCACTGATGCTTATGTTTCCCATTAACCTATAACTCTCTGCTGTGACTGCTGGGATCAATCAGCTTCTCCTGAAATATTTCATCACTTATTATTTCATGAATGTGAGGTTCAGCTGATGACTGCTTACAGGGCCAATGGGATTTTCAGAGTTACGGGGGCCCATGCTTTGGGACCAAAGAAAGGCTATTTTGACAGTCCAATAGATCATCCACACACTTTCCTTTCTGACAGAGGTTCATGCATAGTGCACCCTCTACTGTGTCTGAGATCACCCCCACATACCTAGCAAAGTTTAATTAATTCGATGTAGCATTGCATGTAGTCCACCCAAATGTCTTTTTAAAGTTATTTGTTTGGCCTTTCTGTAATAGGACGAGGCTCTGAGATTGAAAGTCATTGGTCCAGGGTCTCTTGTGACACTGGAATCATAGTAGCTATCATCTCAAGTCATTCCTAAAGACCTCAGGCAAGGGAGATTGGGCTAACCAAACTTGGTGCCTGGATTGCACTAGA
This sequence comes from Zacco platypus, assembly GCA_038088235.1. Taxonomy (NCBI): domain Eukaryota; kingdom Metazoa; phylum Chordata; class Actinopteri; order Cypriniformes; family Xenocyprididae; genus Zacco; species Zacco platypus. Next base: position 2,996,044 of record CM076075.1, on the reverse strand, counting down.
GTACCAAAGTAGTTTTCAATGACATCCTGCACCGCAATTTCAGTAAAGCTGGCGCTACACTAACCGACTTGATTTGAATGGGGGGGGGGGTCCACACTACAAGCCGCGGTATAACGATCAAAGAACAAACGTCTTTTTGAACAAAATCAGGTTTCAAAACAGATTGTCAAAGCATACTTTCTGGAAAAGTTCACTCCAACTGTTTAACACCTAGCGCTAACATTGCTGAGGCTCCACTTTCTTTGAAATCTTCTCCACTTAATTTCTTCTGTTCGGCCCATCGAGGTCAAATGTCAAGTAATGTAAAAAATGAACACATGGAGAGCTGCTTTATAGTAGAAATTGAAGTTGCAATTATAATTGAAAGAGACACTGTTTTTCATGTTTAATACTGTAAAGCTGCTTGCTTTAAAACGATCTATTGTATAAAGTGATAAATAAAATGTGACATTACTTGATTGGAGTCCTGAATTGCACAGCTTGTGCAAACATATCCAGCATCCCCTTGAGGTTATCAATACCAAGGCAGGAAGGGCATTGATTATGTCCATGCTATCCATCACACTAAGGCATGTAGACCATCTGTTTCCATATTGAGCTTCAATTCTCTCCTAAGAGCAGTCCCAGTGAGAACAAAATTAAAGGGATACGGAATGTGTGTGTTCACAAAGTTGATATTTGCAGTGAGCCAAAAATTTGGAAGTCATCTCAAGCAACATGGCCAATTCTGGGTGCACATTTTGGAGAACAAGCCGTTTGTAAAACAGCAGGCTCTGAAACGTTCATAAAACGGCACTTTCCACGGAAAAATTGCTCATAAAGCAGCAGGTTCCAGAGGAAAAAAATGCACTTTACATGGGTTAAACTAAAACTCTTTTCAGATGAAAACTGCATAGAGTATCATCACTAATCGATTTCATCAACCGAGAATGAAGAAGAGATCGAGTTGACATGTTTCAGGGCTTTTAGAGCTCAAGAAACATCTTGCATCACAGCGGGATGCATTAACTCTTTACTTTGCTTCTTTTTAAAACGTGAATGCAGTTATTTTAGTGACCCTGGCAGTCTGTAATGAAAGGAAATAGGTGTTTTATGGTGTCTCATAAATATCTTAAGAAATTAAAAAATAAACTTGTTATGATGGGTCTTTCATCATCATTTAATGATAAACAGGAGCTTGTCTTGTTGTCTGTGTATTGAACAAAGACTTCTGACACGTCTTTAAAAAATTAACAACAGAATCTATAGTTTAATGTCAAATTAGGTAAATGCATTGACTGTGTGAAATCAGTCAGTCTCACAAGTAGGCTTACTTTGTCAGCTCTAAATACATTCATTGGTTGATCCTTGTATTGCTTTAGGGAGCTGTACATAAATGGCAATGAGCTGCAATGTGATGGTGCCATTGAGCTCCTGAGACCTGTGGCTGAAAACAGCCAAAAAATGGCAGAGATCCAAAACGGGACCACATCCATCACAGGTGTGTATGTGAGTTTATCAACCTTCACCTAATTCATTTAATCAATAGTACAGACGCCGACCCACAGCAACAGATGTTTGTCAGGGATGGAATGTCTTAGAAGTGACAGGCTATATTCTGGTGATTGTCCGCATTTGGTCCATGTCTGTTGGTGCTCTGTATTGGCCTTAAAAGCGCAAGATAAGACTTATCCCTTAAGGTCTTTCTGTTTTTCCAAACCTCTGGGTTCTATACGTTTCTGTATGAGTGGGACACATACATGCAGTGTGTAATGTTATGCAATGGAATGTGTCAAGAAACTAAATTATGAGAATAATCACCTCATCATTCTTTTTCTTGACTTACCAGTAGACATTAAAGGGTGTAAAGAAACCTCATTTTGAGCAAAGTGATGTCATTCACATGTTTCCTCCTTTCAGATGAGACAGAGTTGATCTCCCAAATGAGCAATATGTCTTCCAGGCAAAAGAAAGCAAAGAACAAAGGTACTACTAATTTTCTGAACTACTGAGGTGTTTTCTGCCTTTCAGAAGACCATGTCAGGGGCCTCATGAAGCCTGAAACATACACAGTAAAAACCCCAGAGTTAAATCAACTCTGCTCAGATAACATTTGGTCCCTCTCTAAATAGTGTTAAAGTAACACTGAATCAGAGTTAAAGTTAATGAGATAATTAAGCAATTAATTAAGTGATGATTGAACATTAATGATGAACACCTGCTGTTAACAAGCAGAATCACTGAAGAAAAGAGAAACACAAGAACAACAACTGACTTCAACTAATTTCCTGAACAACTGAACAACTCTGCTTCAGTGTTACTTTAACACTATTTAGAGAGGGACCAAATGTTATCTGAGCAGAGTTGATTTAACTCTGGGGATTTTACTGTGTATATATTAGATTAATTAGATAAAATCCAAACAAACAATTCATATAGCCTCAAAATTAAATAAATAAATAAACTGCGTTCACACATTCACACAGAGTTCTCCTATGCTTTCCCATGTGTTAAACCTCCATTGAAACCACCTCGACAAATGTTCTCGCTTAGGACTACTATTACAGCAACTTAACAACACAATACACACGAACACAATGTGGAGGAGAAACAGGAAATATCAGTGTCAAACAGAACTGGATTGGACACGTGCTTATACATAGTCCTATACACCAAACTCTTTTATACAAAGCAACTTATTTTGTGGCTTTCTATAAGAAGGAACAGAGTAATAATACATGACGATTCGTGGCTCTTTCTGAGTGATTGGGGCCATTTCTTTCCCATTTGTGTCTCATGAAACCTTGAAAACAAGTTGAGGATCTTATCATAGCTTTATTCACATGAAAGAGGATCCAAGAAGATGAGTAAAAAAAAGCTTTGCATTCATGGATTGACAATAACCGACAGTCAACAGAGGAAACTGCATAGGATTGTATAAATATATATTGGATGAGAGAGCAAGGATACACAAGATGTTAACTAACTAATCAAGTGTGGAACATATTCAGTAACCAAGGGAACAAATGAGAACATGGGCTGTTTCTGAAATAGCCCTCTATACCTGTAATGATGAGTCAGTGGGGTGAGATCCAAGTGCGAGCTTTATTAACAAAACGTGGTCAAACAGGCAATGGTCAATCAGACAGCAAACAGAAGTGGCAGGGAACAGGCAGGCTCGTAGTAATAATCCAGGCAATAGGTCAAAAGGCAGGCAGATAAGGATGGCTGACGCGAAACTAACGTTTCGACACAGTGTCGAGATCCTGAAGCGTAGATGTTTCAAAACACTGCTCCGAACTGTGATTCAAAACATCTATGTCATGTGACTATGGCTAAACGAAGCTTCTGCGCGTTTCGACAGGTGGCTTGCTGAGTCTGCGTTTGATTGACAGGGGCGAGAACAAATCACACATCCGTCTCTACTCAACATTAAAAGTTTAAAGAGAAAACTCAAGTTTAAAAGAGGAGTTAATGCACCTTCACCACGTGGGTTTTTGTGAGAGGAGAAAGCAATTAATATTTTTGAATAAAAATCTGTAAAAAAACAAAAAATGAGACCATTGTGGAATTATTTGTTTTATTAATTTTCATTTTACATGGCCAAAATAACCTAGTTATTATTATTATTATATATTATAGTTATGTAGTGAGGATGTTAAAAACGCACCACATTAACAAAAACACAACATTTTTATTTGTTTAAATGGCTTGTTGTTAAAGTTGTTTCAGATAACATGTGCAATTGACCACTAGGTGTCACCGTGGAGACGGTGTCGCTATAGTTTCGAAGCCTCGACACAATACGGCACATTTGCTTCAACTGTTTCAGTGTTTCATGAAGCCTCGCTCTGCCCACCACTACAGGCAGATAAATATCAACAGACAGAATCAAAAATAGGCAGACTAGACGGGTATGAACGCTTGGAAATGTCACTATGGGTTAAACAAGACCTAGCAACTAAGTGTGTGTGCGTTGGACTTAAATATGGTGGGATAATGAGAATCAGCTGGAGCCGTGATTAGTGACAGGTACGGGGATTCTGGGAGATGTAGTCCGTGTATGAGAGTTCATGATATTGGAGGGCGACCTCTAGTGGCAGATTCATGACAATACTCTTAAATTGGGCACTGTGTGAGGTGACAGCCATTTGTAGTGGTGTCTGAAACAATAGTGGACGTTATCGAGTGCACTCATTCAATCCCACAATGCACCGCAATTACGGGTGTACAACTGATGTACACTCAACGGCTGGAGAATACCCATAATGCACTGTGAGGGTCGTGCTGAATGAATTCCCTCGTCTTCTGAATCATCCATCCATGAAAACAAACTTCTCCAAACAGAAATCAAAGCAGACTAGCTGTGACAATCATTAATGTTACATTTGTATTGGTTAAATGTGTTGTGGAAGTTAGAATATTATTAATTCTATCCCATTTAAAATTTGGCGCAGTCCTCTTTGGTAGGTCCTCCTAATTGACCATATGCATGATTACTTCCTGGTTTTCAAAAAGCCAGCTTGAGGATTTCCTGTGAACTGTTAGCTGTCATTCTGTACTCGCTGTACATCGACACAAAACCATCAATGGTTGACTTTTTTTAATGTTGTATTTATATTTGAAAGCAGTTACCTAATTTTCCAATGAACCAGTTTTATTGATTGCAAAAAGACGAAGCTAATGTCTGTACTGGACACGCGCACGCAACATTTTTCCATCACTTCAAATGTTATTTTATGTCCAAAATCATTATTTGTTCACCCTTCTGAGACTGTCCCCATTTGTTAGCAGTTTATTGCTTATATTAAATAAGCATTTATTGGCTCATATTAGCCTATAAATGTAATTTTGTTTCCCAACACATTTCGCTTTTGAATAAATATTAACCATAAAATCACTAGGTTTAAAAATTAATGTTGTGAAGGTGAAGTCCTCGCAAAGTCTCATGAAAAACAATAACTTTTCTTGTGAACGAATTACACAGAAAGCAAGCACTGCACTCTCCCTCCGTTTATTATCACTGACTGAAGCTGTCAGATTTCGGCACACTTCTGAAAACTCCCATTTTGTTCAATGAATCTAACTATAAAGTGCACAATAAATCCTTAATTTACACTTTTTTTTCACGAAAGTGTGAAAACTGATTGTCGAATTGAATTTTTCTGAGGAGGAACATTGAGGGATTTGTCTTTTTTATGTTGTCTTACGTTTGAATAACTAAATTAATGCTAGGCCTGACTATTTCAGTGACATTATTCTGATTATAAACTAAGTATTACACTATTGATGCTGTTAAAGCTACCTCAGGACATTGACGATACCGACACAGCAACAAGTTTTCAAGCTGGCTTATATCATTGCGGAAGTTCTTAAGAACTTTCCGTACTTATGGTCAATTTCTGTGGTGATTGCTGCCATTTATATGGAGTACATGGGATTTTTTGAAAGCTCAAATGCAACCTTTTCAAATTAAACTACTTTAAAAATAAACAAAAAACACATGAATGAAAAGTATGGGACTTTGTAGCACCGTTTCTACATTGGCTTCACACACAATAACCACACATGTGCACGGACACTTATAAATAACGAATGTTTTCACACACATAAATCGATCATGTTGTCATAGGGAGGCCCTAATTAAACTTGTGGTTTGTGGTGATGAGTGAAGCTGTTCTCACACTCTGGTCGTCACATTCTCAGTGTGGCCAATAGCATTTCGCCGTTTCCTCAACAACCTTCCCACTAGTCTGTAGGCCAATGGGAGAACTACAGGTATGACGTCTCTCTGCCTCTGTGTGTGTATTTACAGGCCTTTCAGTCAGTTATTTAACCTAGTTTACCAGTTAAATTATACTTTGTTTATCCACTGTGTTATCATAAAAATGAATTCCATCTCTTGATGAATGGGAGGAGGTAGTGAGTCATGTCTGTTTGATGGATGCCAGATTAGTCTCAGCTATGGATATCACGTTGTTGTGGTTAGGAAAGAAGATGAAGAAGAAGAAGAAAAGAGAAAAAGCCAAGAGTGGTCCTGGCACTGCAGGGGGTCCGTGGCTAAAGAAGCTGCACATGTTTGATAACTCCATTGATCACTCAGGAAAGGAGGGACCAAATCAACTAACTCCATTCTTGGACCTTCTTTGCATGTGAGTATACATGACAGTGTATGCACAGTATGTTGTTCAAAATGTCGTCTTTCTTTTCTTTGCAACTGGAATTGTCACCACAGATGATGTATTTAAAAGATAAAAGATGTTTAAAATGCTATGACAGGTTTAATGCAGCTGTGAGCAATGCACCATTTAAAGCTACTGCACAGCAAAATGTGAATTTCTTACTCAGTATTTTTATCTTGTTTTCCAGAACACATCCTTCACTCAAGATATATTAACTTGAAAAAGGATTTTTTTTTAAGAAATGTTATCAAAATTAAAGGGGTAGTTCACCCAAAAATTAAAATATCCTGGCTTTTCCAAGCTATATAATGGTAGAGAATGGTACCAATTTTTGAAGCCCAAAAATCCATCATAAAATTACTCCATTCAGCTCCAGGGGTTTAATAAAGGCCTTCTGAAGCGAAGCTATGCGTTTTTATTAGAAAAAATTCCATATTTACAACTTTATAAACTATGATATCTGACTTCCAGTTACGGCTGTACGTGAGTCGAGTGACCTTTAACCTGACGCAAGACGTATTGACGAACGCGTAAGCACAGAGGATAGAGTAAAACAAAACAGCGGTCATGAATTAGAAGTCTAAAACCAGAATTTTTAAAGAGAAATGTCGGAGCTTGAATTTGTTGAGGCGTCTCACCTCAGCTTACACTACGCTTATGTCATATGCCAGACCTCGACTCTCTCGTGAACACGCGGACGGAAGTTAGTTGATAATTATGGATATTTTTCTTACAAAAAAGCATCGATTCGCTTCAGAAGGCCTTTATTAACCCCATGGAGCCATATGGATTAATTTTATGATGGATGGATGCACTTTTTTGGAATCATTCACTCCTATTAAAAAGTTTGGAAGAGCCAAGATATTTTTTAAAAATATTTCCGATTGTGTTTGACTGAAAGAAAAAAGACATATACACCTAGGATGGCCAATCAAACTGTTTGAGAAGGGTCAATTGAGGACTAAATGGAGGTCAAACTAAGTAGCGTTCACACTTGTAGTTCAGTTGGTTTGGTTCGTTTGGTCCGGACCAAAAAACAAAAACAAAACATATAGTCCTGTTCCGCTTAGCGTTCACACTGGCATTTTTAACAGCGAACCTAAAGTTACCGAACCAAAGGCATAGAGATACGGTCACAACCTGATTGGTCGGCTTTTATGACGTATATTTGGCGACGGAGCTCGCTTACTGAACATTCAAAACAATGCTGTGTTCTGGATTAAACACCATCATTTTATGCGTGAACATATGCTTTATTTTTACCAGCTGAGAACTCACGAAGAGCTCATAAAATGTTCAAAACATTCAAAACAGCAGCAGGATTTCCTCCGTTGTGTGCAGAAACAGAAACTTCACCTCCTCGTTGCTCCATGTTTGCCCTCGACTCATTTTGGATACACCGATCTTTCCACGTCGTCAAATCAGCTGACTTGTAGCGTCGCATCTTGTGACATCACGTCCTGTTTTTGGTTGGTTTACATGTCTTTGGTCCGTGTTGCGTTCATATATCAATCGAACCGCACCAGAGTTCGTTTGGAAGCGGACCGAGACCCATCTTTTTAGCGGTCTCGGTCCACACCAGGGTTCAGATGGCAGTGTTCACATGTTCAAACGAACCGCACTAACTGAGCAATCGCACCAGGGTTCGTTTTAATCGAACCAAACATGACAAGTGTGAACGCACCCTACATTTCTCATTTAAGTCTGTTTGTCAACAGTTAGTGCCATTCACAATTTAATGGTCATATGAGACAGACTTTCATAGCTCTATATTCCCTATCTGATGTTTAGCAGGACGTTAATGTTGTTAATGTCACGTCTAGATTTCGCTAAGACCTTCTAGCCATCCTTTCTATTTTACAGTTAAGGAATTTGATGTGCTATTAGCTAAATCCAATTTGTCCCTTTTTCTGTTCGGCATTCTTCTTCCCTTGTGAAAAAGGCATTACTGTATGTAATGTAATGTTTTCGGACTCTTCATTGCATGTTATTTGCATCTTTATATTTAATTTCATTATTTCTTCTGTTGTCTTTGAAATATGGTTAAAGTGCAGAAAACAAGCATTTATGGTCAACTAAAATTGAATGTACTTTCTATTGAAACTTGTATGTCATGCCTAAAAATATATTTGAAATTATACATTTGCAATGAAGTTGCAAATTTAAATTTAAAATACAATATATTATTACAAAATGAAATTTTTAAAAGTATACTTAAGTACTGTACTCTCTTTAAGTACACTTAAAGGATTAGTTCCCTTCAGAATTAAAATTTCCTGATAATTTACTCACAACCATGTCATCCAAGATGTTTACGTCTTTCTTTGTTCAGTGGAAAAGAAATTCTGAAGTGAACTAATCCTTTATAAATGACCTTTAATTTCATTGATATTCTATTATCTGCAAATGCAGTGTTTTAAAAATGTACTTTTAACATCTTCTTTTATGCACAAAGGTCAGATTCAATAATGGTTGACCTAGTTATTATATTCAAGACATTTATCTTCTGCTTTCAGTTGTTCTCAATGTCCACATGTGATATTTCATCTTCTGTCAGATTGCTGATCTCACAGCACATACATCTACATATATATACTGTAGTTTCTGGACAGATATTGATGCGTTTAATATGTTTAATGATATGTATGATCATAGTAGCCATTAGAAAATAAAGCATTTCCCTTCTCTCTCTCTCAACAAGTCCAATAAACATAAGTGTTCCTAGCGAACTGAACATTTTCACAGTAGTGTTAAAACGAGGCAAATCATGCATTACTCGTAATTTATCCCCCCCCTGAGGTCAGCGAACAGACTTTTGGCATTGTCATCTGAGCAGCAAAACACACTCCATTTCTGTTTCACACAAGCATCTGCAAAATGTACGCAGGTCTTATTTATTTTAACGTCCATGAACAGATTACGGCACTCACAGCTGCACAGCAGAACCAAAAATCACAAGTTTTGCACATCACATGCAGAACTCAGAAAAAACTAGACTCTAACCTACGTGCAAAACTTTGATGAAGTAACGAAATAATTTAACAAATACACACCTATAGTTTGAAAAGAAATCTACCTGTTGAATTTGAAACGAGTTCCAGATGTTGTGACAGGCACACAAACAGCAGTTTCTATGCAGTAAATCTGACTGATTCCAGATGATTCAAGTAGTTTATAGCTACACTTGATGTTCCGAGTAATTGCCAGTTGGATGTAAATGCGGTTCCCTTTCCTTTATTATTTATGACCATTATCATATCATATAGGAAATATTCAATAACCCAATTTCTATTCTTCTGTATAGAAAAGCTGCTGTTGTATTCGCTGCTAAAACAGGAAGGAGCAGAGAAAGGGTGGAAAATGATCGTGAAACGACTAAACTATGATTTTTCGGTGCCAAACAACATTGGCTAACATTATAAGTGAACCAGTGAACCAGAAACAGATTTATTTGGCAACTCACTGAATATGCTTAATTAATACTGATTAAAATAACCTCTGTCAGCATTTGGCGTCGAAAATGTTTACAGCTGTTACTGTTTCTCAACGTGTTTGTATTAATTGTTTTGTTAGTTTGGATTGGCCACAGTGAGTAAATACTTTAACCATATGTCTGAACAGTTGATCCTAACTCATCATCATACGCACACTGTACACGTGTCTATAAATGTCTTTCAGGCTAGTACGGTTCTCCAGTCACCTGACCGAACTGGACCTTGGTGAGAATCACATCGGAGAGGATGGTGGAAAAGTGCTTTTAGAGGCCCTGAGAGAGAGACAAGCAGGTGTGAATTTTAATGTGACGTAAAATATGACTTTAACCCTTATGCGCTGTTGGATTTCTGTGTCCACTCGTTATGGAGCGGGTCAAATTGACCCTAATTGGATTCAATACAATTCCTCAAAAATCACACTATGAAAAACAACAAAGATTCAGGTACAAACTGTAAATTTTTAATATCAACATTTGTCAAATATTCCAAAAAATATATATCTGAAGATATGATTTAATGAAAATGTTTTTTAACCATTTTTTATGAACAAAAAAATGATCCAAAAAATAAACAGTGGATTTTTAAATACTATAAATAATTTTTTTTAACTTTTTTTTTTTTTCTTAGAACATCATAACTGAACAATTAAATGTAGCTGTATAATGAAAATATGTACTTTTCCTAAGTTGGCTGTTTTGTAAACTCATTTCATGAAGTCAAGTTTCTTCTGACATGATGAGCAAGTGTGTGTTTTCTGGATATGAACTTCACACACATGCTGCTGGTTAAAACATTTTTCTGTATTGAAATAAGTGTGGAAAACCTCATTTTTTAGCTTGATAAGATAGTAAAAAAATAAAATGACAAAATATAACCAAGAAATGTTATTATTTTGGGTCAGTACAGTTACTTTAGAGCGTTAAAATATGCGGGTCAAATTGACCCGGCGAACATCACGAACGTAACAGTCATTTTGTTTGCATATGTCAACAAACACCAGCATGTTGAAACTTTGCATGCGTGTTCACGATGATAAATGAGAAAAAGTCACAAAATATCAAGAAAAAAAACATAGTATTTCCAACAACTTGAAAATCTAAACGGGTCAAATTGACCCGTAACATAACACGACGGTTAAGAAGGCAGAGGTGACCGCATACTAAGATTTTAAGTATTGAAGTCCACACATTCATGAGATCAAAACTCATATAGAGGGAATACCCAAATACACAAAACATTACCTGAACATAGTACACTGTAATGAATTGCTGTAAAAATTACAGCATTATTTTACAGCCGCTGGCTGTTTTTTAATAATACAGCATATTGCTGTAAACTGCAATGCATTCTGGGGTCACGTGTTGGTTTGACTCAAATTTACAGAATATTGCTGTAAATTGACCCTTCGTAATTTTAAAAAAATACAGTTATTTACTGTAATCAGAGAATACAGGGAAATTCTGTAAATTAAATTACAGTAACACTACTGTAAAAATTTACAGTAACTGGCTGGCAACCCTGTTGCCAGTATTATACTGTACAATTTACAGTAATTTTTTAACAGTGTAATTATTTTCAAGTTATTTTTCAGCCATAATTAAAGTGGTCATTGTCTAATTATGGAAACCAATAGTGTAACTCACATTAAATTAGTGAAATGTTCCATACATTCAATGCATGTGATTCTACAAATACTAATTATTGTATCTTCTCTCTCATCATTTCTCATGTTCTCAGAACTTTCCTTAATGTCTGGGAATGTTTCCCTAACTTGCAGAAATATTAATAGAATGTTGTCTGGTCTTTAATAGCGTTCTCAAAACGTTTGCCCAAAAACATCGTCCATTCATTGAACTTTTTTTGGAGCGGTCAGAGAACATTAAACTTATCATATTTTTGTTAGCTGGGTTCTTTCTGCTACATTGAAGAGGAACGCTATTGCCAGTTAATGAAATTTAGGTCTGTTCCTATGGCTTTTATGGATTTAGAAGGCTTATAATGACATAAAGCATAGATAAAGGTCTGGATATGTGCTGGTAGTGGGTGATGGTTTGGTAAAATGAGATTGTAAATCATTTTTCCATCTCCTTGACAGCTAAACTATCTCCAATTAAAATCGAGGTTTCAACACGCATGTCCACGGAAACATTCAGTGCCATTTTGAAAAGTGCAAAGGAGCTTAAATCTGGGAAGAAGAGAAGGAAGACGAAGGTGCGGTATAAGATTTTGTGATGCTGAAAAACGTTACTTGTTAATTTAGAGTACAGTGACCCTAAAAAGGATTTGGACACTAAAAATATATGTGTCAACAAATGAGAGATTTTCTCAGAACTAACTTCTCTTTTTTTTTTTTTTGTTGTTTTTGCAACACTTTTCTTGTCTTCAAATCATTTTTGGGGACACTGTATTTGCTTAAAATGTCATGAAAATGTAAATGAATTCATATTAAGTACGAATGTCTGTAATAATGATAGTCTTATTTTATCATTTCTAAAGGGAAAAACAAAGTAATTCATCTGCCTGGAGGATACTGAAAGGATGTAACTGGTTTGCATAAAAATGTTTTTTTTTGGAATATTTCACCATATTTCCAGTTTGTCGCCAGAATTTTAGAAATCATCCTCTTCCATGTGGTCTGAATTGTGGTCGACAACAGCCGCGCACCAAATGTGTCCACACAACAGACTCGAGGCTTATGAAGTGGTTATTTGTCAATGGTGTACCAGCAGATCTTATTTTGTGAGCTTGAAATAGCATAAGGATGTTTGTCCTTAAGTGCTTCTTCCGTTTCCTTCCCCCTTCACATCTTTGCTGATGCCTTGTGTGTGTTTTTCACAACAGTTTAATACATGAAATGTTTATATTTTACAGAATAATGTGAAAGACAGAGTTAGCATTTATTAGTGTGTTTCTGAGCAGAGCAGACACGTGGATATGTTTTCTAGTAAATTTGGTTTTGTCTCCACCCTGTGGCCAAGAATGATACTGCACTGTGCTATTAATTTCTATGAATTTACCATCTGTTTTACTTTTAGCATCTGGTACCTCACAAAATAAAGTAAATCCAAACATGAAGTTCATAATGTACAATTTACCTTGTCTAGCTTGCATTTTATAAGGAATGACTGATTTTATGACTCCAAATGCTGCAATATAATGGTGAAAAATAATAAATACGATAAAAACTTGCAAAACTAATCAATAACAAACGTCTTGTAATAAACCGACTAACATATTTCAGAATCAAAATGATCAATTAACAATGTGTTTTGAGCCAATAGACTTTATTTGGATTACATGAACATGAATATGGTTCTTCTAACACAAATAAAACTATATTGATTGTTTTTAATAATGGTATTGCAAATTTGACTTTATTACATCTTGTTTGAATCTATTACAGTCAACTAATTCAGAACTGTTCGTCTGAACGTGTTTTGTCCTATTATGCAGAAACTGAATAGACTTTTATTGTGTTCATTACAGTGGAAAATGAGTGAGTAATTACTAAGTAGAAATCCGTCAGTCAAAGTTATATAACTCTGCATGCATGGCAGTTATAAACACTTTAGGTTTTAAGAGCCTGTCAATAAAGCAATAGCAATGTTTATTGAAAAAGATACAACATGGAATAAATTACAAAATCCTTCCCAGGATAAATCATCGCTTGTCCGCCGCCACGAGGAGTCGCTGTGATTTATTGACGCAGCACCAAGCGGAGGCCACGCATGCGCACAAACTATTTCCAGTCATTTCGACGGTGTGGAGGTTTCTTCTCCTCCTCAGTATCAGCTTTTCAGCCTTTAATACACTGTTACAGTAACTATATTATGGATTTGGACAGTGGAACTTATGAACCTGGTTTTGTGGGCATCAGGTTCTGTCAGGAGTGGTGAGTTTAGATGACTTTGCCGAGCATTTTCCTGATCTGATGAGTTTGTTTTGATGGCTCGTCTGAATCTCTCTTCACAGTAACAACATGTTGTATCCTAAAGAGGATAAAGAAAACCGCATCCTGCTCTATGCTGTAAGTTATTTGTTGGCATGAATTGTCATTTAATCCAAGGGAGTGTTATATAATCAATGAGTGTTGTTTTATGTTTTACGTTGATCAGAAATATTTGATTTAATTGACAAATGTGATCTAACTTGTATTAGATCTAAGCGTCTGATGGTGTTCACATAAAACCAAGAGGTTTAACAGAGGAAGTGTTAATGCGAATACGAATATTTGACAGAACAAGTAACTTATGTGTGTTCATGTCTGTTTTCAGTGCAGAAACTGTGACTATCAACAGGAAGCCGACAACAGCTGCATCTATGTGAACAAAATCACCCATGAGGTTGAGTGAGTGTCTTACTATATTATTTTTTTACAGAGGCGACGCGAACGGTATTGATATTGGCATCTCAAGCACAGAAGCCATCGTCACATACGCTGTGTTTAGTGTCACTTCCATACTGGCAATATTCATTCAAGTCACAATGAAATCAGAATGGACCCTTCGCAAAGCCCCGCCCCCTTTAGTTACTGTTGCTATGTCCGACAAGCCACGCGCTCTCACGCCACACATCATGTTCTCACGAGGTGATAAATATCAAATCGCTGTAGATCCTTCAAGCTCCTCGTGAAGCGATCATCTCTTCATACTAGTTCATTTATAGCATCAAATAAACATGAATGAACATCAGAAGGAATGTTGTTTCAAGCGCTGAAAGACACGAGTGCACACAATGTTTGAAGTTCAAGTTCACCAACGTTAATCTACTAACTCCCCTGACTGCTTTGTCAAACAAAACGGCGGATTCGGGGTTATGATTGGTCAGATTGCGTGTCAATCAAACTTCCAGCGAAGGGTCAATTGACAATTCTTTTTTTTTTTATGGAATATTGCAGCATTTCTTATAAATGATTTGTCAGTGAATATCGTTATTTTTATTTTTTTAAATTATGTAAATCGTAAATCGAAATAAGTTATCTGCTGGTATATCTCGGATAAAGCTGCAAGATCTGTGAAATTAAATGTTAATTAGATATTCAGAGATTTGTTTTAATAATATAGATGTGTACTTGCTGAAGGTAAATGAGAAACTATTAGCCTTTAGTTTGCCTTTCTGTAACTAATAATATAAAAGCAAACACTGTACTTTCTCACATACAGTTTACTTTCTTTCTTTGTTGTGGTTGATCAGACAAAATAAACCCAAAATCTTCAGTCCATTCACATTCGAGTCTATTTTGCCTAGTTGGTCGCTGACAGTCGAACTGCGCGTGAGCACTGGTGCGGAGCACGAGCATTTTCAACACACCAGTGGTTATGCAACGTAAGCAATGATGCTGCGTTTGAATGTTCACGACAGAGACGTGCTTATATAAAACAACATCACAACACTATTTGACATTAGCGCAAGCCAAACATTTTTCGAACTTTTTTTTAGACCAGGAACGCTGGTCTAAGCCATTGCTGTTGAACTAACTAGTGCCTTTCTACTGTGCTCTCATCATCAGTTGTGTCTTTATGCTGGCTCGTCCTTTCCACCAGCATCCTTGACCTCCAATTTTTTTTTTAAAGTATTCAGCTATTGACCTTTTCATTTTTAAATGGCTTAATTCCTAAACTTCCTGAATTCCTAATTGGCGCCTTTCATCATCAGTCTGCAATGCGAGTGTACGTTCGCTCTCTAACGGTTAATAAATAGAACTGTCTTGCGGAAGAACATTGTAGCCGGAACTACTTCTCACTGTTTGTCTATGTCGAGTCACGCAGGTACTGTGATACTCCGCAGCCGAGCCGAATATAAACACTCATTATAGGCGCACCGTAGTGATTCAGGATAAGACAAAAACACGGTTTGGAAAATGGATTCTTGATGTATTCGTTCATTATATAAATTTTGTTCATTTTGAAAACAAAACAGTTACGGACGGCAGCAGCTGCTGATTCCTCGTTCTGTTACACTCTCGCGAATAACATGATCATGCACTCGCACAAATGCGACTATATAAAATTTTAACTCACACATTCTCAAAAAATGGTCGACTGGAACCCTGGATAGACAAAATCAAGCCGCGCCCTACATATTTCTTGTTCAAGAATTTGTTTCACGTGGAAATGCATCATAATAGGGAAGAATACCCTATAATGATAGGAAGTTTGGATCATTTCACTGACTTGGATCTTTGAATCTCGTTCAGCAAAACATTTTCAAGTCATTTAGTAAATTTCAGCAGAATGTAATTAAAATGTTACATGTTTTTAGCGAAATTCCCCAAGAAATCTATTACTTACATAAACTTTGATCACATAATGCTTAAGAAAAACAGTAATATTGCCAATGCCAAATTATGAGAAACAGAAAGATTTGTTTATTGTTTAGCTGCGTCTGCAGTCTATTATTTCACCTGTAAGTTGATGTGTTGGGGAATTTTCTATTATCATGTAACATTTGAAATATATTCTGCTGAAATGAACGAAAGATTTGTTCGTTTTGATGAACGAGATTCAAAGGTCAGTGAAATGATCCGAGCTTCCCATCACGGGCGTGGCTTCTGACATCACACTTGGATGTGGAGTTGTTTTGAGTGCGTATGAGTGCCTACACAATGCTTCAACATGTGTTAGCCACTAATGGAGGTGCCACAATTTACCCAATTTCCACCGGCGCTTGACACTGACAGCCGGATGTGCCTCTCGACATAGCGACATGTGCCAGTGGCTTCCATGTGTAAGATGCCATGCCACTTAATGTTATCCAAAGCACAAATGCTCCGCTTACCACACTGATGAACTGATTCAGTTATCCTTTAATGTTAATGTTTGAAGAGATCCTTCTGTACACCTCTAACCTTGTCTTGTCCCTCTTTTCTGCCAGTGAACTCACTCAGATCATTGCAGACGTGGCCCAAGATCCAACACTGCCTCGGACAGAGGACCACCCTTGCCCAAAGTGAGCGTTAAATCAATTTCTTGATTTAGATGTATATTAATAATGTAGAGCTGCAACTAACGATTATTTTTTCTGTCGACTAATCTAACAATTATTTTTTCCGATTAGTCGACTGCTCTAACGATTATTTTTATTACTTTTTTTTATTAATCTAGTGATCTTTTTTTACGTAAGAAGTTAGAACTAATGTAGCAGTTCATTGAGGTGTAGAAACACTGGGACACGCCATTATGTAACAATACGATTTGATTTTGATTAAAAATAAGTCATTATGTGTGGTCGTCCAGTGGAAGACATTTGAACTTTAACATGAAGAGTGTCAAAGACTTTCTATACAGTCTAAAAGGAACTTTGATCATGTTCAAGCCATTGAACAAACGTCTCCTGAACCATGTGTTTTTCCTGTAATGCAGGGAATTTTGTCACATTGTAACGCTGGTTTGTGTTGATCAGGCGAGCGGTCGGCGTTTAGCGAGCACGCAGGGCGGGAATCAGGAGCGCGAGCGACTCAAATCTTGCACGTGTGAAAGAGAACGTCCGCGCACATCCAAATAAACTTCTTTGAAATGCAAAACTGATTTTCGTTCGCTCGAAATATTTTCTTATTTGCGAGACAAAGATTTTCTCCTCAACTCAGTTCACGTGTTTCCACAGGTGGTACGCCATTTCGGTTCTGCAAAGGGAACAAAGGACCGTTTTATTTGGCCTCTGTTTAAAGTATTCCCATACTTTTGATAATCGTGGTCTGGGTTTTTGTGATAGAATGGAACTTTCTCTGTTCCCAGGAGCAGAAGCCGCCATTACGTGAGATGAATGTAAACAGTGTCGACGTATTTTCGTAGTCGACGTAATCGATGAGGTCGGCGCGTCGTTGCAGCACTATAATAATGGTAATTCCCATAAGCTCTCACAATTGGCCCTTTTTAAAATGAATCTGTGAATTTTTAGGTGTGGCCACAAGGAGGCGGTGTTCTTCCAGTCGCACAGCATGAAGGCTGAGGTAAAGACCCGCACAGTCACTGTGTGCTGCTGCTCTTCAGCAGTTGCATATCCATGTGTCTTGATAACTGCTTGGTGAACAGTGTTTTCCTCTACTAACAGTAACTTTCATGCATATTATGCATTGTATAATATGTGACAGATTTTGTGACTGACTTTAAAAGTTAAAGGTGATCCCAAACAGACTATAAATGAAGTGAAATGAATTCCTCTCCGAATTTTAATTACTGTTATATCAAAAATAATATGTAGCATAAAGGTGTGTTTTGATTTTCCGAATGCAGGACGCCATGAGGCTTTACTATGTCTGCACCGCGCCACACTGCGGCCACAGATGGACTGAATGAGAAGGATAAGGCCAGGAATGTCATACGATGAGGTTTTTCTGGGGTCCTGTGTCACTGCTGTTCCATTCCTCAAGTTATTTTCTCAGTTTAGGGGACATGTTGTGGAGTTGAACGTATCTGGTCAGTGACCCAACTGTAGGTCTCTGATGCATTTGTGAATAAACTGGTATATAATTTTAGTTTTTCCCTCTTAACGTGAGACCGATGCACAAACACCAACATGAAGCCAGAGACTCGTACTTTTTCCCAGAGTGTTAATAGTTTCTCATTTTAATATTATACTATTTTTTGAAGGTTTGTAATAAAAGATTACAAAAAGTGAGTTGTTTTTATTTGAAGAAGGATTCTTTTTAAGCATCTGAGTGAACTCGAACACACAGAATATTAGTGAAGGCATGTTACTGCATAGACATTTTTTAAAATGTTGATATTTCGTAAACCCAAAACTTAACCCTTGATAATGACCCTCTCACAAACCTGTTGATTTAATGTGATGGTTCACCCAAAAATGAAAGTTCTGTCATGATTTTCTCACACTCATGTCATTCTAAACCTTTACAACAAAAGTAGATATTTTTGATGCTGATTGACTTTCTTTGTATGGAGAGACAAGAAAGCAGACATTTCTCAAAAAATATTATGTTCTACAGAAGAAAGAAAGTCATACAAGTTTGGAGTTACATGAGGGTGACTAAATGATGACAAAAAAAAATTCTTGATTGAACTTGAAGGCAAAACTTGATTTTAGCTGATTTATGAGTCGTTTAAGTAATGTGGCACATTTTAGAAGTTGGTTTTTGATGTTTCACAATTTTTTGAAGACGTTTTCAAAAAACAAGGCCTCATATATAACCAAACGCGTTCACACACTTGCGTCCACTCACTCCTTCAGTAAGTTTGTTTTCTAATGCCACCAAATACTACCAATGAGGTTAACTGAGTTACAGTGCATTTACAATATGATGTTTTTATTTATTTATTGCCAGTTTCCTTCATAAACTGACAATGCTGAATAAATTTACAGCGATTCTAGGGACACAAATACAGCCACCCAAACCATTTCACTTGTCAGATGAATTTAAGTGTGATGTTGTGACACCACAGAAGTCTTTAGCAGTTCTCTCTGTGTGTCTTCATCATAAATGACTGGAGGATTATGGGTAATAGAATGCTCCGGGCTCATTGCTCGCACACTGAGACACACTGCATTCGTTATTATCCATATTATCAGTCAGAACCCGCTGTTAATATGACACAAAAAGTAACAAAATATACGGTAGTTTTAGGGTTTCCACATTGTACTACAGTACCACAATGTTTTTAGATAGGTTTGATTTTACCATGGTATCCCTTATGAAAAAGAATTACGCTTTTAAAAAGAATACTTTTGGAAATATTTCAAAAGAATATGCCTTTGTGCAAACTGTTTTGGACACTGAAAATGTATCATAGTTTAAATTTATATTAAATCTAAATAAATGCATTTTTTGACCCACTTAAGTGGGTAATTTATGTAATTTCATAATTACTTTAATTGTCTTTAAAATAGTGCACTGCTGAATGTACTGATAAGCATATATGGTAAACTTGTATGTTGAAATTATAATGAAATACTTTACATGTGCTTTAGTTCAGGAGTATTCAATTAAAGTTCCAAGAGGTCCGGTTTTTATATTTCCTTCCCAGCGGAGATCCGATACTTTTTTTTTGGAAGAGTTAAACATTTCCATTGAAGCAGCAGCCGTAGTACTTTTCTGAAAGAAAAAAAATCCTAAACACTCAAAATAGTCATCAAAGATGAGAATTTAGGGCCCCGAGAGCCAAAGGAATTATGTCTATGAATTTTTACCAATAATACTTTTTATATTTTTCTCAAAGTAATAAAATACTAAACTGACTACTTACATATTCTAATAATCAAAACTCTCATAATGAGCACAAAACAAAGTTAACAAGTAATTTCAACGTTTTTTGTCTTCCCTTGCCATCTCTAAATCACTTTCCAAATGATTCTTTATTCGGCTTGTAATCAATCGTTCCAGCGGGTCACAGCATTTCTCCCATCTGCATCTGTCTCTGGCTTTACGGATCCAGGTTTTGCCAAAACTCTTCTTTAGGGAAACTGACCATCGAGTTGCCGGATGTCCGAGTGGTTGCGTGACCTCCCAGTGGTACTAAAGTTGTCATCGTTCAACCTCAAGTCAAGCTATATGCCTACTTTTTCCTTGCTACCTCCGTGATCGCATCTTTCACCCTTGACATCTCCCGCAAACATTTATTTGTGATCTTTATTTACGTTGTCTTTGAGCATTCTTCACTCAATTGCTATTTCAGTTACTACAAGTTTCTGTTCATCCGTTTTGGTTATAGACCATGTGTCACTCCCATATGCTGGTGATATATGTGCAGGGTTGGGGAGTAACGAAATACAAGTAACTTAGTTACGTATTTAAAATACAAAATTTGAGTAACTGTATTTCATTACAGTTACATTTTAAATGGGTGGTAATCAGATTACAGTTACATCTGAAAAGTGTTTTAGATTACCAAAGTGATTACTTTGAGTTTTAATGTCATTTAAACAGCAATTGGTGATTCTCTGACTCTGACCGTCTGAAAAAGCGGAGTTCAGTTTCATCAACATTTTAATACTTTTAAGAGGATCATAAAAATGTTATTTTTATTTAGTTCTGTCCTGAACAAGAAAAAATGACTGAATTTATAAAGCAATTGCCCAACTGTCAACTGAACTGTCCTGTCATGACCTGATGATCCACGACTGTTTTCATGTTTTGTGAGTCATTTTATAATTCACTCGTCACTGCAACTTTTTCTCACAATTTGTTTTTCCCTCACAATTGTGAGTTTGCATTTCACAATTCTGACTTCTTTTTCTCAGAAATGCGAGATTTAAACTCACAATTGCAAGTTATAAAGTCAGAATTGGGAGATAAACTTGCAATACTGACTTTTTTTTCTTGCAATTGTGAATTTAGTATGTGAGTTTATATCTCATAATTCTGACTTTTCTCAATATTGCGAGTTTATATCATAATTCTGACTTTTCTCAATATTGTGAGTTTATATCTCATAATTCTGACTTTATAACTCACAATTGCAATTTTATATCACAATTTTGAGGGGAAAAGTCAGAATTGTGAGATAAAAACTCACAATGACCTTTTTTGTGTTTGTTCCACACTTATTAGTATTCTAAAGTATTTAGATTAAGTTACTAAACTTGAGTAATGTAACGAAATACGTTACAAATGACTTTTTAAAGCATGTATTTTGTAATCTGCAGTGAAATACATTTTAAAAGTAACCTACCCAGCCCTGGATATGGGAAGTATATTGATATATGGGTAGTACAGTTGTGTTCAAAATTATTCAACCCCCACTGAAATTGATTGTTTTGGCCGGTTTGACATTGATTTTGATCATTCAGTCATCCTGCTTACAATTAAATCAAAGAGGCACGTGTAGGTCAGACAAATATAACATAACATTTATAATGAAATAACCACAAATGTCTTTTCTCTGCTCTGCTCTGCTATTCAACCCCCAAGTGACATTCAATCTTAATACTTAGTACAACATCCTTTTACAGTTATAACAGCTTTTAAACGTGAAGCATAGCTTGACACAAGTGTCTTGCAGCGAGCTACGGGTATCTTCGCCCATTCATCATGGGCAAAAGCCTCCAGTTCAGTCACATTCTTAGGCTTGCGCACTGCAACTGCTTTCTTTAAGTCCCACCAGAGGTTCTCAATCGGATTTAAGTCTGGTGACTGCGATGGCCATTTCAAAATGTTCCAGCCTTTAATCTGCAACCATGCTCTAGTGGACTTGGAGGTATGCTTGGGATCATTGTCCTGTTGAAAGGTCCAACGTCTCCCAAGCCTCAGGTTTGTGACGGACTGCATCACATTGTCCTCCAATATCTCCTGGTACTGAAGAGAATTCATGGTACCTTGCACACGCTGAAGCTTCCCAGTACCTGCAGAAGCAAAACAGCCCCAAAGCATGATTGACCCCCCGCCATGCTTCACAGTAGGCAAGGTGTTCTTTTCTTCATAGGCCTTGTTCTTCCTCCTCCAAACATAGCGTTGATCCATGGGCCCAAACAGTTCTAATTTTGTTTCATCAGTCCACAGAACACTATCCCAAAACTTCTGTGGTTTGTCCACATGACTTTTGGCATACTGCAGTCGACTCTTCTTATTCTTTGGAGACAGCAAGGGGGTGCGCCTGGGAGTTCTGGCATGGAGGCCTTCATTACGCAGGGTGCGCCGTATTGTCTGAGCAGAAACTTCAGTACCTACATCTGACAAATCTTTTCTCAGTTCCTCAGCAGTCACACGGGGACTTTTCTCCACTCTACGCTTCAGGTAGCGCACAGCAGTCGAAGTCAGCATCTTCTTTCTGCCACGACCAGGTAGCGTTTCAACAGTGCCCTTTGCCTTGAATTTGCGAATGATGCTTCCTATGGTGTCTCTTGGTATGTTTAACATCTTTGCAATCTTCTTATAGCCATTGCCCTTCCTGTGAAGAGTAATCACCTCTTCTCTTGTCTTCCTGGACCATTCTCTTGACTTCACCATGTTTGTAACCACACCAGTAAATGTCTAGAAGGAGCTGAGTATCACAGTCATTTTAAAGCTGCCTAATTGGTGCTTATTAGGCTTTATTGCTGCTCCCTGACATCCACAGGTGCTTTCAATACCTGATTGAAAACACTTCAATGGACCTCTGTTCTTCAGAGTGGTAGTCTTTAAGGGGTTGAATAATTGTGTCAATGAAGAATTCACAAAAGAAACATTTACTACTGTATTACAAAACCAATTGATGTCATTTTAGTTGCATATGCTTCTTTAAGAAGTCCTTGTAGGATTTCATTCTGAATTCAATTACAAATGTACTCTAAATTCTCTAAAACCATTTACAGCATTGGGGGGTTGAATAATTTTGAACACAACTGTATGTGAGTTTATATCTCATAATTCTGACTTTTCTCAATATTGCGAGTTTATATCTCATAATTCTGACTTTATAACTCACAATTGCAACTTTATATCACACAATTTTGAGGGCAAAAGTCAGAATTGTGAGATAAAAACTTGCAATGACCTTTTTTGTGTTTGTTCCACACTTATTAGTATTCTAAAGTATTTAGATTAAGTTACTAAACTTGAGTAATGTAACGAAATATGTTACAAATTACTTTTTAAAGCATGTATTTTGTAATCTGCAGTGAAATACATTTTAAAAGTAACCTACCCAGCCCTGTATATGGGAAGTATATTGATATATGGGTAGTATATTGATGAAGTGGGCTCATATGATGATGATGGGTGAGAAGCTCCACCGTGCTGCTTTCCATCTGCGAGAAAACTCACAACTGTTGGTGTGCTCCATTGTAATTTCTTGGCCTTGTAGGTGAAATTGTTGGCTTGGATGGAGCTATTCTTGATTTTTCATCCACATTGTCTTTGATCGGTTCATTTGGAGTCCAACTAATATTAAGTTAGTTTCCTATGGAGGACACGTTCAGATTCGCCTGACATTTTGCGTGATCGCGTTGCTCGAACTGTCTTGAGAGAGTCGGCTCTTAAATTGAGGTGAAAGTTGATTGGTTGCTCCCACATGTGTGCTGTCCAATGGCATTTTAGCACTTGATTGACAAATGGATAAAGAAAAGCATTTGGCAAATCCTTTTTTAAAAATCGGCATTTAAAATGATTTAATAATGTACTATTTATTGTTTTATTAATCTACAGTTTAAAAAATGAATTGAATAACCAGTTTCAAATTCGTCTATTTATTTATACATTCAAAAAAGACTTTTTTAAATTTATCGTTTTATTGTTTTATTAAACTACATTTAAAAACAGGAATTAAATAAACAACTTTAAATATGTCTATTAATTTGCCCATATAAAAGTGATTTATTTATATACATTTTTATGTTTGAATTATTAAATTAATTAATTGATTCTTCGTTTTATTTTTATGTGGCACTCCTGGTCCTCCATAGTTTCCTGACCTTTGCAAAAGCATTCTGTGAATCACATTTAACCGCTATTTGAATTATTGTTTAAGGGGGTTATAAAAGTGGACAGTACAACAGAGAAAAAACACAAGCTCTTCACTATGTTGTAAAAATAAATCTTTATTAAAAGTCATCTTCCCCCAAGAGCCATTTAAAGGGTGCAAGAAAACATAGAGCTTATAGATTCATTCTATGACAGAATTATTATTTTATTATAAGTAAATGTGTTTATCAAAATCCTATTCTGCCAATGAATTTAAAAAAATATATATTTTAATAAACAGCAAAGCAAGTACAGGAAATATTAATGTGTGTTTTATCCCTAGGATTATACCAGCAAACTTCAGCAAACATATCTGGACCTAAAACTTCTGCTCATTTCATACTGACGGTCTGATTTACTTCCGCGGGTCTGACAGCGATGTCTCGTCTCTTCTGGTCTGATCCGCTCACTTCTCGTAGATCTCATGTCATAAACCAGAAAAGCAACAGTAGCCAAACCCACCAGAGCGGAGAGAGCCAATCGAATCACAGTTTCAAAAAAACCACAACAGTGGATGTGGCCTGAAAAAGCAAGAAAGAAAAAAATGCTGAATCAGAATCATGCATTCAGATCTTTCAAATTGACTTAGAGGTGCCATTTTTGTGGGTTTTTATTATGAGTTCAAGCATCTGAAAAAAAAGCAATCAATCCACAAGCTTTCCTGTGTGCAAGTTTGAGTGGGTTTGCATTCAAACTCACTTTGCATAAATAACTTTAGCTAGGATTATTTAATATAATGAATATATCATAATTCTAGAGCTTCAGCCTATCTGTAATCTCAGCTCTAGAAACCTCTGTGATGCGTTTCTCCAATAACTTTTTTTGCCTCGAGCAAAAATGTTTTTAAAAACCACAACCCCACTCATGCTCATCTGCAGGAGCTCTCTCTGAAGTGCAGCAGTGACACAAACCAACAGCTTTGAATAGGTTTGGTCACAACGGCACACGTGTGGTTTCCGTTCTCGCTGATGTCCAAAGAGAAAGCTTTACATAAACTAATTTCGCTCTGACTGAACACATAGATTATGATTGACGTACCTGAACTTGGCTGATTTAGTTCAGTAATGTTGGCATCCTCAGTCCGGTTCATGGTTGAATTATTTACCGTACAGCTGGATGACAAAACATTGGAGCTTGATGATCTTTCTAAAGATGAGGTACTTTGTGGAGATTCTGAGAAAGACAAATGATAATGTGACTCATCACACACTTGAATTAAAACCATTTAATATCATAAGCATGTGAGGAATATCAAAAACAAAAAAGAATGCTACTCACCATTGACTGTAAGATTGAAACTCACATAACTGGTTTCTTTACTGATAATTGTTACTGTATAAAGTCCAGAGTCTGTGGTTCTGGTGTTTGTAATGGTCAGAGATCCGGTCTGATCCAGTTTCAGTCTGTCTCTGAATCTCTCCGCAGGACCATCGTATGTCGAGTTGGTTTGCGAGAGCTTGCTGACTTCAGCTATTCTTGTGCGTTCAAACCTCCACTGTATCAACAAATATTTCCGTACCTCATTAACATCAGTGTGTAGAGTGACAGAATCTCCCTCCGTCAACGATACCGTCCTCATTTCATCTGTCACATCTAGAGAATAAGGGAATGTATTTTGTAACAGGATGAAAAAATACATGATGTTCATTGATCATGCAGGCATTTTTCTCTATGAATGGTAAAAGAACTGGAGTAATGAAGGACTTGAACCCTCTGGTGGTCTTGGGTCATATCTGAGTGAAAATTCTCTCTTTATTTTTTTTTTCTCCATTTAATTGGAATGATATAAAACTTTACTTTATTGGAACTCATTGGAAATGTATGGAAGCCCGTTCCCACCACTGTTGAGAAAAAAAATATTCCGTAAGTCATAATAATGAGAAACTTTTCTTATAATGATGAGAAACTTTCTCATAATAATGACTTAGTATCTCATAATAATGACTTAGCATCTCATAATAATGACTTAGTATCTCATAATAATGACTTAACATCATAATAATGACTTAACATCTCATAATAATGACTTAACATCTCATAATAATGACTTAGTATCTCATAATAATGACTTAGTATCTCATAATAATGACTTAACATCATAATAATGACTTAACATCATAATAATGACTTAACATCTCATAATAATGACTTAACATCTCATAATAATGACTTAGTATCTCATAATAATGACTTAACATCTCATCATAATGACTTAACATCTCATAATAATGACTTAGTATCTCATAATAATGACTTAACATCTCATAATAATGACTTAGTATCTTTAACTTAAACTTAACTTTTTTTTTTTTAAATAAAATAAAAAAGTTTTTTTATTAAGTTAAAGATACTAAGTCATTATTATGAGATACCAAGTCATTATTATGAGATACTAAGTCATTATTATGAGATGTTAAGTCATTATGATGAGAAAAGTTTCTAAAAAAAATTTTTTTTTGATTAAGTTGAAGATGCCAAATCATTATTATGAGATACTAAGTCATTATTATGAGATACTAAGTCATTATTATGAGAAAAGTTTCTCATTATTATAAGATACTAAGTCATTATTATGAGAAAGTTTCTCATTATTATGAGATACTAAGTCATTATTATGAGAAAGTTTCTCATTATTATGACTTACGGAATATTTTTTTTTCTCAACAGTGGCGGGAACGGGCTTCCATAGAAATGAGAGATTTCATCAAGTGGAAACATAATCTTACTGAAAGCTCATTTTTTAAAATATCAACCTCAAATTTGGAAGACAACTTGTTTAGATTTATGGAGTAAATATTCTTTAGAGTAAAGGGTTTAGAATTTGGAAAATAGTCAGTGCTGATGGCCTTGTGGGCAGCGCATCAACGTTTAGTGTGGTTGCTCTTCAGACTCTTCAACTTACTGTTCTGTCCTAATAATGCCAAAAATAAATGTTTCAAAATGGTTTTTTGAAAATATACATTTCATCATAGGCGTAACTTCATCAACCATTATAATCTGAACAAAAAAGCAAGAATACCGTCTGCCTGAGTGGGCATGGCAGCCATCTTGAACACTAAACCAGTACCTCCCTTTATAATTGATAGAAAACAATTACTTGTCTCAATTCATCGTGATCTCACAAACTTACTTTATCATCAATGAAGCTGACTGTACAATGAATATCTTATTTAGCCTACATAATGTCTACACTTGGTTGTACGTTAGAATATAACGAGAGGATTTGCAAGCGTGCAAAAACTCTGGCGTTTAGAGTGGTGAGGGATTCTAACTGAAGCATCTCTGAATGGGCATTAAAACAACAGATATGACGGATTGGCTTCACTGCTCAACACTGCAAAACACGTTATAATTAGAAACCTTTGATGCACTCAAAAATGCATTTGTTTTATGCTATTACAGAGAAAACTGATCATATCCCAGCAGTTTGTACCTCTAATAACATTCAGAAGCAGCAACAGGTTGTGGTTTGAGTGAGACATTTGCGCTAGTCTCAAGTCCATGGCTAGGGTAAGACTAAGCCTTGCCTCATCTTATACACGCTCCACCTACGTATTTCATTTAAGAATTGAAAATAGCATTTTTTACGCATTTTTCATTACAATTCTATTTTAGGTCACTATTTAAACTTTTCCAGTGTTGTCTTTAAAAAGAGCTCCAAAGCATTCAAGATTTGGATTTTAACTTCTGTGTAAATATAGTTTTAGTCTTCTAAAAATACAAAATAATAAATTATATCAGACCGATTTAAAACAAAATAATACATTGTGTTTTAGAACCCACTTCATTTCTCAACAGGCATGACTGAAATAAGAACCAAAATATATATAATATATTAGAACCAAAGCGTTTATTTCTAAAAAAGGCATGAAGGAACGTCATAAAAACACTCATAACTTACCAACCAGATGCCACAAACACGCAAAGAACAAAATAAAAGCGTTAACCATAACCATACTGTCTATCAAGTACTTCAATCACGCAGTAAACCACTCTAAAAACGCCCTGTCACCCGTCACTTTGTGGCTGCATGTCGCTCAGTGCAGTAGTCTATCTCTAGTAGGCGTTCCCACTATGGCAAGCCGTTTTAACATTAAATACTCCTTCCTGTACTAGTCATAAATCAGTTTTGACTAGTCATAATTCCATTTCCAGATATCTCTTCTGCAATTTTTACTCGTCGTAATTGCAATTAAGATATCTACAATATGATTGTGACTAGTCATAATATGCATTGAAGATATCTACAATGTTAATTTGACTAGTCGTAATATACATTACAGATATCTACAATGCTTTTATGACTAGTCAAATTCTTCCATTGACTTCAATTGGAAAATATTTTCAGATATCTACAAATGAGTTTTGACTAGTAGAAATTGTAATTAAAGATATCTCCAATTTGATTATGACTAGACAAAACTTAGTTGGAGATATCTCAAATTATAATTTGCACTAGTAGCAATTAAATTAGAGATATCTTCAATTGAATTGGCACTAGTGCAAATTATAATTTGCGATATCTCTAACTGGGTTTTGTCTAGTCATAATCAAATTGGAGATATCTTTAATTCATCGTTTTTTAAGATATCCAAAAATAAATATGTAGATATCGTTAAGTAATTTATTACTAGTCAAATTACAGTTGTAGATATCATGAACTGAATTTTTGACTAGGCAATACTTAATTAGAGATATCTTGAATTGGAATTTGTCCTAGTCAAAACTTATTTGTTATTCTTCAATTTAATTATATATATCTCAGTCTGTTTTTTGACTAGGAGGATCTTTCTTTGGAGAATTCTGCATTCCGCTTTGTGACTAGGAACAATTTCAGAGTAGATATCTTGAATGAACATTCTGACAAGTAGAAATTATTTTATAGATATCTTAATTGTGTTCTCAAACCACCCCTTTGCTAAGCCCCGCCTTTTCTAACCATATTGACTAGGCGCCAAAAAATCTCAATGGCCTGACCTGGTTTTCAGGTAATAAAATTACTGTAAAAGTAACTGTGTATGTTATTAACACTAGAATAGTAACTGCATTATTAGCAAATCGCGGGCTTGTTTTGCGTTGTCAACCGTTTTCTAAGGTATTATAGTTGTCGAGATAGCGCCTCTGGGTGGTGCTGAGGAAATGTAGTTTCACGTCACGCAACAGCGGATTCGACTAGGAGCAAGTACAGTTCAGATATCTTAAAATATAATTGTGACTAGTCGAAACCGAATTACAGATATCTCTAATTACCTTTGCGGATAAATGACGCGTCTTTTAAAGGTGTCTATGACATCATTACAGATATCTTAAATGGAGTTTTGACTAGTCAAATATATATTACAGATCTCAAATCGGATTTCTTACTAGAGCAAATATAATTGCAGATATCTCTAATTGTCATTCTGACTAGTCGAATTATAATTATCACCCGTCAAAATACAATTGTTACTATCTTTAATATATTTATACAGTCAGAACAAAGCTTAAATGCTAAAACGGCTTGCCATATTCCCACTGCTGCTTTTCTAGCGGATGTCACGGCAAGTAAACGTTTTGAAGGGGCAATGTTATTGCTCATATTAATATAAGTCCATAAAATTACACCATTACACCACCACCACCAGCCTGCACAGTGGTAACAAGGCATGATGGATCCATGTTCTCATTCTGTTTACGCCAAATTCTGACTCTACCATCTGAATGTCTCAACAGAAATCGAGACTCATCAGACCAGGCAACATTTTTCCAGTCTTCAACTGTCCAATTTTGGTGAGCTTGTGCAAATTGTAGCCTCTTTTTCCTATTTGTAGTGGAGATGAGTGGTACCCGGTGGGATCTTCTGCTGTTGTAGCCCATCCGCCTCAAGGTTGTGCGTGTTGTGGCTTCACAAATGCTTTGCTGCAGACCTCGGTTGTCACGAGTGGTTATTTCAGTCAAAGTTGCTCTTCTATCAGCTTGAATCAGTCGGCCCATTCTCCTCTGACCTCTAGCATCAACAAGGCATTTTGGCCCACAGGACTGCATTGAATTGCATTAATGAGAATTTGAACAGGTGTTCCTAATAATCCTTTAGGTGAGTGTATATGTGTGTATTTCTTTTTAATTATTCATTTATTTATTTTTCTGTCACTGTAGTTCTGTGCGGTGTTGTCTTTATTACTTAATGATGAAGGTTTTTAATATCACAGGATGATGCTCTGAAGTAGTAAATTGCCTTTGCTTTGGTTGAATTTGTATTGGTCAGGTAAAATCTCACCAAGCAAGCATGAAGAAAGCCACACCTAATATTATTCAATAAACTGACAATTTTAAACATCACTTCTTCTCCTGCCTCTGTCTGATTGATCAATTAATGTAGTGTAATATTCAATGGAGCAAATGTTACAATGAGTGAGTGTGTATTTACATATTCAGCCACAAGGGGGGTCTAAAGCAGTGTCATCAGCATCAGGAGAGTCATACATTTTAAAGAGGGAGCACCACCTCTGAAATACCAACAGATGTGGAAGCAAGTAGTGACCTTGCCTCCGTTTTCGGAAAATATATGGGTGAAGCCTATGTTCACACAAGCAACATTGTTCAATGATGAAGCATTCAGCTTAAAGCATTCAGAGTCATAAAAAGAACTTTGACAACAGAGGCTAGGAGAAAAATCAGACAGGCAAGAGTTTTTCTTCTATTGATAAGGAAACAGAATTGGTGAGGTATGGTGTATGTTAAAGAAGATGACTGGGATGAATAAAACCAAAAACATAGAAAGCAAAGTTGCTCCGGGAAACGCAAAACATTTGTGACGGAATCCAAAAGCATTGACGTATTTTCCCTCACAGCTCTCTTTTTTTTCTGCCACATTTTTCTATCCACCGAGTGGCTGTAGAAGTAATGTTTTTATGCTAACAAACCTTAAAGGTGTAGTAACGTGTGGTAAATGTAAGTTAACATGGTGAAGTTAAGTATTAAATTAAAAAATGGAAAAACAAGCAATAATTATTTGGTATTATTTTTAACAGTAAGTAATACAATATAATTATTTTTTTCATGGTGTACCAGAGTTTTTCAGTCCTTTTTCAGCAATGCAATAAGTAATATTCACGTACTTCACAAAACTGAATTAGATTAATTGTACACGATGGAATTAAGTTGATAAGAAAATCCAAAGTAATTGTGTGATATGAGCTCATTTTAATTAAGTAAATCAAAAAATCATTTGACGTTGAACACCATTTGTTGGAAATCTGAATCAATTTGAACATTTTCTTGTAAAGTAATTATATCATGTTTTGATGACTGTACTGAATTTCATTTAGACTTTACACAAATTTGCATCTCAAACGTACATTTATTAAGTAGACTGTAATTGTATTGTTTTAGTAAATTCATTAAAACTGCTTTTCCTTTTTTTCAGTGTATAATTTGTGTTGCCATTTATTATTTTGTTTAGAGCACTTATGATTAGAGGTATTTAATGTAATAGATTAATCAAAATGAATGAAAAATAATAAATATTAATAAATGATGTGTAAGGAACAGGAAGTGCAGCGAATCAATGTACGTTTTAGTTCATATCTGGACATAACTAAACTTTCTGCTCAGTTCACACTGTTGGTCTGATCTCACATGAGTCTGATGGTAATGTTCAGTCTCTTCTGTTCTGATCATTTCACTTCTTGCAGATCTGATGTCATAAACCACCATGACAGAGCGAGCCACAGCTTCAGTAACACCACAACCACATGCAATATAACACATATTTATTTCAGTAAGATCAGGGTTTAGAGTGACAGAATCCATCAGGACCGGTTAATGTTGGACTAAATAAAACGCCTTCGATTGGTCACTGCTATGTGTGCTATGGAGGACCAGGAGTGCCATATAAAAATAAAACGAAGAATCAATTAATTTATTTAATAATTCACACATCACTTTCATATAGACAAATAAATAGACTTTAGCTTTAAAAAGCCATTTAAAAAGCGATTTAAAATGATTTACGAATGTATTTTTTACGTTTAAAAACAGGAATTAAATAAACAACTTTAAATGTGTCTATTTATTTGCCTATATAAAAGTGATTTATTTATATACATTTTTATGTGTGCATTATTAAATGAATTAATTGATTCTTCGTTTTATTTTTATGTGGCACTCCTGGTCCTCCATAGTGTGCACTTGGAAGGGATAAACGCACAAATTCCGAGTATGAGTTCCCATTCTTGGCCGCTTTCACTTTCACTTTCCAATAGCAATGCGGTTTATCCAATATATACGGATAAACCGTTGCTCCTCCTTTAAGTGTTACTAACATATGTGAGAAAAACCGCGATTCTCAGTTTCTCAGTTGTTGTAACGTCTCTCCGTTAAAAGTTGTGTGTGTTTTGAGACATTCGGAGTTGTGGCCACTCGGGTGCGGCTCATGAATGACGAGTGGAGATGGAGAACCGAATCTAGCCATTGATCATCTGTATCTACATCCGTGATCTACACAGCTCTACAAAAACACACCGAAGATGCTACAGCTGTTTCTCATCATGTTGCTTTTGGACGGTAAGTGAACAAATGTCTTGAAAGCAAGTAGCCTATGTAGTGCACAGGACCCTCGGTGAACATGAATCACTGCACGATTGCTCCGGTCGGGCTTTTTTTTTTTTAGATTGTAGCTATTTGCGTTTGGTTTTGAACGAGATGTAAAACGGAGACATTTCCGGGGACACCTTAAGTCAGACAGAACTCCAAAAATCCCTGGAAACGGAGACATCTGGTCACCATATTTTAGACTTCAGCTGTGCAACAAATGCATGCCGTTATATGCATTGCAGTCTCGCTTGAATCACACGCCTTCGACATCTTTCTGTAATAAATGTCTAATAAATTCTATATTTTTTAATCTTCATCCTGATCCCGTGTTCACTGCAGCAAGACGCTTGAGGTGAAAATGTTTACGTGGTTCAATGTACAGACTATTAATGGAGATTCAGTATACACTTGACGAATACTAGACTATAGTCCCCAAAAACAAAACAAAACAAAAACAAAACAAATGCATTTCATGTAAAAAAGTTAGGCCTATATGTTTAATAATAAGATACAGAAGATTAAGATTTAAGCGAGCAGCAGGAGCGCTTATAGTTTTCCATCAGGATACAATAAATTTAACACAAAATTGATGTTTTTGTAGATAATGACTTAAAGGCTGGAAGAACAGGTAATTTTCAGATACATCTGACTTTCTGTGGACTGAATATAGTCTATGCCACAAAGTCTTTACCTGAATTGCTCAAGACAATTTTCCCTTAACAGGGACAAATAAATAAAGTATGCATCATCCTATGCAAATTTAATTGTATAAATCGACTTTTTTCTTTTCGTTTGTAGCCTACTCTTATTACAGCAAAACTCAGCAACGCCACTTTTTTCCTTCTTAAAGTGAACAATTTTGCCGTATTAGAATAATTGGTTTGGACTTCAGGCTTAAACTTGAAAACGCATCATGTACTAGCCTTGTTCATCCACCATAAGCCCCATGGAGCTTTGCACGATTTTTTCACAGAATTGCGAGTTATAAAGTCAGAATTGCGAGATATGAAGTCAGAATTGCAAGTTATAAAGTCAGAATTGCAAGTTATTAAGTCAGAATTGCGAGATATAAAGTCAGAATTGCAAGTTATTAAGTCAGAATTGCGAGATATGAAGTCAGAATTGCGAGTTATAAAGTCAGAATTGCAAGTTATAAAGTCAGAATTGCAAGTTATTAAGTCAGAATTGCGAGATATAAAGTCAGAATTGCGAGATATAAAGTCAGAATTGCGAGATATAAAGTCAGAATTGCGAGATATGAAGTCAGAATTGCGAGTTATAAAGTCAGAATTGCGAGATATGAAGTCAGAATTGCAAGTTATAAAGTCAGAATTGCAAGTTATTAAGTCAGAATTGCGAGACATAAAGTCAGAATTGCAAGTTATTAAGTCAGAATTGCGAGATATGAAGTCAGAATTGCGAGTTATAAAGTCAGAATTGCAAGTTATAAAGTCAGAATTGCGAGATATGAAGTCAGAATTGCGAGTTATAAAGTCAGAATTGCGAGATATGAAGTCAGAATTGCGAGTTATAAAGTCAGAATTGCGAGATATGAAGTCAGAATTGCAAGTTATTAAGTCAGAATTGCGAGATATAAAGTCAGAATTGCAAGTTATTAAGTCAGAATTGCGAGATATGAAGTCAGAATTGCGAGTTATAAAGTCAGAATTGCGAGATATGAAGTCAGAATTGCAAGTTATAAAGTCAGAATTGCGAGATATGAAGTCAGAATTGCAAGTTATTAAGTCAGAATTGCGAGATATAAAGTCAGAATTGCGAGTTATAAAGTCAGAATTGCGAGATACTAAGTCAGAATTGAGAGATATAAAGTCAGAATTGAGAGATATAAAGTCAGAATTGAGAGATATAAAGTCAGAATTGCGAGATATGAAGTCAGAATTGCGAGATATAAAGTCAGAATTGCGAGTTATAAAGTCAGAATTGCGAGATATGAAGTCAGAATTGCGAGATATAAAGTCAGAATTGCGAGTTATAAAGTCAGAATTGCGAGATATGAAGTCAGAATTGCAAGTTATTAAGTCAGAATTGCGAGATATAAAGTCAGAATTGCGAGATACTAAGTCAGAAATGCGAAATATAAAGTCAGAATTGCGAGATATAAAGTCAGAATTGCGAGATACTAAGTCAGAATTGCGAGATATAAAGTCAGAATTGCGAGATATGAAGTCAGAATTGCGAGATATGAAGTCAGAATTGCAAGTTATAAAGTCAGAATTGCAAGTTATTAAGTCAGAATTGCGAGATATAAAGTCAGAATTGCGAGTTATTAAGTCAGAATTGCGAGATGAAGTCAGAATTGCGAGTTATAAAGTCAGAATTGCGAGATATGAAGTCAGAATTGCAAGTTATAAAGTCAGAATTGCAAGTTATTTAGTCAGAATTGCGAGATATGAAGTCAGAATTGCAAGTTATTAAGTCAGAATTGCGAGATATGAAGTCAGAATTGCGAGTTATAAAGTCAGAATTGCGAGATATGAAGTCAGAATTGCAAGTTATAAAGTCAGAATTGCGAGATATGAAGTCAGAATTGCGAGATATAAAGTCAGAATTGCAAGATATGAAGTCAGAATTGCGAGTTATAAAGTCAGAATTGCAAGTTATTAAGTCAGAATTGCGAGATATAAAGTCAGAATTGCGAGTTATTAAGTCAGAATTGCGAGATGAAGTCAGAATTGCGAGTTATAAAGTCAGAATTGCGAGATATGAAGTCAGAATTGCAAGTTATAAAGTCAGAATTGCGAGGTATAAAGTCAGAATTGCGAGGTATAAAGTCAGAATTGAGAGATATAAAGTCAGAATTGAGAGATATAAAGTCAGAATTGCGAGATATAAAGTCAGAATTGCGAGATATCAAGTCAGAATTGCGAGATATGAAGTCAGAATTGCAAGTTATAAAGTCAGAATTGCAAGTTATTAAGTCAGAATTGCGAGACATAAAGTCAGAATTGCAAGTTATTAAGTCAGAATTGCGAGATATGAAGTCAGAATTGCGAGTTATAAAGTCAGAATTGCAAGTTATAAAGTCAGAATTGCGAGATATGAAGTCAGAATTGCGAGTTATAAAGTCAGAATTGCGAGATATGAAGTCAGAATTGCGAGTTATAAAGTCAGAATTGCGAGATATGAAGTCAGAATTGCAAGTTATTAAGTCAGAATTGCGAGATATAAAGTCAGAATTGCAAGTTATTAAGTCAGAATTGCGAGATATGAAGTCAGAATTGCGAGTTATAAAGTCAGAATTGCGAGATATGAAGTCAGAATTGCAAGTTATAAAGTCAGAATTGCGAGATATGAAGTCAGAATTGCAAGTTATTAAGTCAGAATTGCGAGATATAAAGTCAGAATTGCGAGTTATAAAGTCAGAATTGCGAGATACTAAGTCAGAATTGAGAGATATAAAGTCAGAATTGAGAGATATAAAGTCAGAATTGAGAGATATAAAGTCAGAATTGCGAGATATGAAGTCAGAATTGCGAGATATAAAGTCAGAATTGCGAGTTATAAAGTCAGAATTGCGAGATATAAAGTCAGAATTGAGAGATATAAAGTCAGAATTGCGAGATATGAAGTCAGAATTGCGAGATATAAAGTCAGAATTGCGAGTTATAAAGTCAGAATTGCGAGATATGAAGTCAGAATTGCAAGTTATTAAGTCAGAATTGCGAGATATAAAGTCAGAATTGCGAGATACTAAGTCAGAAATGCGAAATATAAAGTCAGAATTGCGAGATATAAAGTCAGAATTGCGAGATACTAAGTCAGAATTGCGAGATATAAAGTCAGAATTGCGAGATACTAAGTCAGAATTGCGAGATATGAAGTCAGAATTGCGAGATACTAAGTCAGAATTGAGAGATATAAAGTCAGAATTGAGAGATATAAAGTCAGAATTGAGAGATATAAAGTCAGAATTGCGAGATATGAAGTCAGAATTGCGAGATATAAAGTCAGAATTGCGAGATATAAAGTCAGAATTGCGAGTTATAAAGTCAGAATTGCGAGTTATAAAGTCAGAATTGCGAGATATAAAGTCAGAATTGAGAGATATAAAGTCAGAATTGCGAGGTATAAAGTCAGAATTGAGAGATATAAAGTCAGAATTGAGAGATATAAAGTCAGAATTGCGAGATATAAAGTCAGAATTGCGAGATATCAAGTCAGAATTGCGAGATATGAAGTCAGAATTGCAAGTTATAAAGTCAGAATTGCAAGTTATTAAGTCAGAATTGCGAGACATAAAGTCAGAATTGCAAGTTATTAAGTCAGAATTGCGAGATATGAAGTCAGAATTGCGAGTTATAAAGTCAGAATTGCAAGTTATAAAGTCAGAATTGCGAGATATGAAGTCAGAATTGCGAGTTATAAAGTCAGAATTGCGAGATATGAAGTCAGAATTGCGAGTTATAAAGTCAGAATTGCGAGATATGAAGTCAGAATTGCAAGTTATTAAGTCAGAATTGCGAGATATAAAGTCAGAATTGCAAGTTATTAAGTCAGAATTGCGAGATATGAAGTCAGAATTGCGAGTTATAAAGTCAGAATTGCGAGATATGAAGTCAGAATTGCAAGTTATAAAGTCAGAATTGCGAGATATGAAGTCAGAATTGCAAGTTATTAAGTCAGAATTGCGAGATATAAAGTCAGAATTGCGAGTTATAAAGTCAGAATTGCGAGATACTAAGTCAGAATTGAGAGATATAAAGTCAGAATTGAGAGATATAAAGTCAGAATTGAGAGATATAAA
Source organism: Zacco platypus (assembly GCA_038088235.1). Taxonomy (NCBI): domain Eukaryota; kingdom Metazoa; phylum Chordata; class Actinopteri; order Cypriniformes; family Xenocyprididae; genus Zacco; species Zacco platypus. Next base: position 2,958,661 of record CM076075.1, on the reverse strand, counting down.
GTCAGAATTGCGAGATATGAAGTCAGAATTGCGAGATATAAAGTCAGAATTGCGAGTTATAAAGTCAGAATTGCGAGATATAAAGTCAGAATTGAGAGATATAAAGTCAGAATTGCGAGATATGAAGTCAGAATTGCGAGATATAAAGTCAGAATTGCGAGTTATAAAGTCAGAATTGCGAGATATGAAGTCAGAATTGCAAGTTATTAAGTCAGAATTGCGAGATATAAAGTCAGAATTGCGAGATACTAAGTCAGAAATGCGAAATATAAAGTCAGAATTGCGAGATATAAAGTCAGAATTGCGAGATACTAAGTCAGAATTGCGAGATATAAAGTCAGAATTGCGAGATACTAAGTCAGAATTGCGAGATATGAAGTCAGAATTGCGAGATATGAAGTCAGAATTGCAAGTTATAAAGTCAGAATTGCAAGTTATTAAGTCAGAATTGCGAGATATAAAGTCAGAATTGCGAGTTATTAAGTCAGAATTGCGAGATGAAGTCAGAATTGCGAGTTATAAAGTCAGAATTGCGAGATATGAAGTCAGAATTGCAAGTTATAAAGTCAGAATTGCGAGATATGAAGTCAGAATTGCAAGTTATTAAGTCAGAATTGCGAGATATAAAGTCAGAATTGCGAGTTATAAAGTCAGAATTGCGAGATACTAAGTCAGAATTGCGAGATATGAAGTCAGAATTGCAAGTTATAAAGTCAGAATTGCAAGTTATTAAGTCAGAATTGCGAGATATAAAGTCAGAATTGCGAGTTATTAAGTCAGAATTGCGAGATGAAGTCAGAATTGCGAGTTATAAAGTCAGAATTGCGAGATATGAAGTCAGAATTGCAAGTTATAAAGTCAGAATTGCGAGATATGAAGTCAGAATTGCAAGTTATTAAGTCAGAATTGCGAGATATAAAGTCAGAATTGCGAGTTATAAAGTCAGAATTGCGAGATACTAAGTCAGAATTGAGAGATATAAAGTCAGAATTGAGAGATATAAAGTCAGAATTGAGAGATATAAAGTCAGAATTGCGAGATATGAAGTCAGAATTGCGAGATATAAAGTCAGAATTGCGAGTTATAAAGTCAGAATTGCGAGTTATAAAGTCAGAATTGCGAGATATAAAGTCAGAATTGAGAGATATAAAGTCAGAATTGCGAGATATGAAGTCAGAATTGCGAGATATAAAGTCAGAATTGCGAGTTATAAAGTCAGAATTGCGAGATATGAAGTCAGAATTGCAAGTTATTAAGTCAGAATTGCGAGATATAAAGTCAGAATTGCGAGATACTAAGTCAGAAATGCGAAATATAAAGTCAGAATTGCGAGATATAAAGTCAGAATTGCGAGATACTAAGTCAGAATTGCGAGATATAAAGTCAGAATTGCGAGATATGAAGTCAGAATTGCGAGATATGAAGTCAGAATTGCAAGTTATAAAGTCAGAATTGCAAGTTATTAAGTCAGAATTGCGAGATATAAAGTCAGAATTGCGAGTTATTAAGTCAGAATTGCGAGATGAAGTCAGAATTGCGAGTTATAAAGTCAGAATTGCGAGATATGAAGTCAGAATTGCAAGTTATAAAGTCAGAATTGCAAGTTATTTAGTCAGAATTGCGAGATATGAAGTCAGAATTGCAAGTTATTAAGTCAGAATTGCGAGATATGAAGTCAGAATTGCGAGTTATAAAGTCAGAATTGCGAGATATGAAGTCAGAATTGCAAGTTATAAAGTCAGAATTGCGAGATATGAAGTCAGAATTGCGAGTTATAAAGTCAGAATTGCAAGATATGAAGTCAGAATTGCGAGTTATAAAGTCAGAATTGCAAGTTATTAAGTCAGAATTGCGAGATATAAAGTCAGAATTGCGAGTTATTAAGTCAGAATTGCGAGATGAAGTCAGAATTGCGAGTTATAAAGTCAGAATTGCGAGATATGAAGTCAGAATTGCAAGTTATAAAGTCAGAATTGCGAGGTATAAAGTCAGAATTGCGAGGTATAAAGTCAGAATTGAGAGATATAAAGTCAGAATTGAGAGATATAAAGTCAGAATTGCGAGATATAAAGTCAGAATTGCGAGATATCAAGTCAGAATTGCGAGATATGAAGTCAGAATTGCAAGTTATAAAGTCAGAATTGCAAGTTATTAAGTCAGAATTGCGAGACATAAAGTCAGAATTGCAAGTTATTAAGTCAGAATTGCGAGATATGAAGTCAGAATTGCGAGTTATAAAGTCAGAATTGCAAGTTATAAAGTCAGAATTGCGAGATATGAAGTCAGAATTGCGAGTTATAAAGTCAGAATTGCGAGATATGAAGTCAGAATTGCGAGTTATAAAGTCAGAATTGCGAGATATGAAGTCAGAATTGCAAGTTATTAAGTCAGAATTGCGAGATATAAAGTCAGAATTGCAAGTTATTAAGTCAGAATTGCGAGATATGAAGTCAGAATTGCGAGTTATAAAGTCAGAATTGCGAGATATGAAGTCAGAATTGCAAGTTATAAAGTCAGAATTGCGAGATATGAAGTCAGAATTGCAAGTTATTAAGTCAGAATTGCGAGATATAAAGTCAGAATTGCGAGTTATAAAGTCAGAATTGCGAGATACTAAGTCAGAATTGAGAGATATAAAGTCAGAATTGAGAGATATAAAGTCAGAATTGAGAGATATAAAGTCAGAATTGCGAGATATGAAGTCAGAATTGCGAGATATAAAGTCAGAATTGCGAGTTATAAAGTCAGAATTGCGAGATATAAAGTCAGAATTGAGAGATATAAAGTCAGAATTGCGAGATATGAAGTCAGAATTGCGAGATATAAAGTCAGAATTGCGAGTTATAAAGTCAGAATTGCGAGATATGAAGTCAGAATTGCAAGTTATTAAGTCAGAATTGCGAGATATAAAGTCAGAATTGCGAGATACTAAGTCAGAAATGCGAAATATAAAGTCAGAATTGCGAGATATAAAGTCAGAATTGCGAGATACTAAGTCAGAATTGCGAGATATAAAGTCAGAATTGCGAGATACTAAGTCAGAATTGCGAGATATGAAGTCAGAATTGCGAGATATGAAGTCAGAATTGCAAGTTATAAAGTCAGAATTGCAAGTTATTAAGTCAGAATTGCGAGATATAAAGTCAGAATTGCGAGTTATTAAGTCAGAATTGCGAGATGAAGTCAGAATTGCGAGTTATAAAGTCAGAATTGCGAGATATGAAGTCAGAATTGCAAGTTATAAAGTCAGAATTGCGAGATATGAAGTCAGAATTGCAAGTTATTAAGTCAGAATTGCGAGATATAAAGTCAGAATTGCGAGTTATAAAGTCAGAATTGCGAGATACTAAGTCAGAATTGAGAGATATAAAGTCAGAATTGAGAGATATAAAGTCAGAATTGAGAGATATAAAGTCAGAATTGCGAGATATGAAGTCAGAATTGCGAGATATAAAGTCAGAATTGCGAGTTATAAAGTCAGAATTGCGAGTTATAAAGTCAGAATTGCGAGATATAAAGTCAGAATTGAGAGATATAAAGTCAGAATTGCGAGATATGAAGTCAGAATTGCGAGATATAAAGTCAGAATTGCGAGTTATAAAGTCAGAATTGCGAGATATGAAGTCAGAATTGCAAGTTATTAAGTCAGAATTGCGAGATATAAAGTCAGAATTGCGAGATACTAAGTCAGAAATGCGAAATATAAAGTCAGAATTGCGAGATATAAAGTCAGAATTGCGAGATACTAAGTCAGAATTGCGAGATATAAAGTCAGAATTGCGAGATATGAAGTCAGAATTGCGAGATATGAAGTCAGAATTGCAAGTTATAAAGTCAGAATTGCAAGTTATTAAGTCAGAATTGCGAGATATAAAGTCAGAATTGCGAGTTATTAAGTCAGAATTGCGAGATGAAGTCAGAATTGCGAGTTATAAAGTCAGAATTGCGAGATATGAAGTCAGAATTGCAAGTTATAAAGTCAGAATTGCAAGTTATTTAGTCAGAATTGCGAGATATGAAGTCAGAATTGCAAGTTATTAAGTCAGAATTGCGAGATATGAAGTCAGAATTGCGAGTTATAAAGTCAGAATTGCGAGATATGAAGTCAGAATTGCAAGTTATAAAGTCAGAATTGCGAGATATGAAGTCAGAATTGCGAGTTATAAAGTCAGAATTGCAAGATATGAAGTCAGAATTGCGAGTTATAAAGTCAGAATTGCAAGTTATTAAGTCAGAATTGCGAGATATAAAGTCAGAATTGCGAGTTATTAAGTCAGAATTGCGAGATGAAGTCAGAATTGCGAGTTATAAAGTCAGAATTGCGAGATATGAAGTCAGAATTGCAAGTTATAAAGTCAGAATTGCGAGGTATAAAGTCAGAATTGCGAGGTATAAAGTCAGAATTGAGAGATATAAAGTCAGAATTGAGAGATATAAAGTCAGAATTGCGAGATATAAAGTCAGAATTGCGAGATATCAAGTCAGAATTGCGAGATATGAAGTCAGAATTGCAAGTTATAAAGTCAGAATTGCAAGTTATTAAGTCAGAATTGCGAGACATAAAGTCAGAATTGCAAGTTATTAAGTCAGAATTGCGAGATATGAAGTCAGAATTGCGAGTTATAAAGTCAGAATTGCAAGTTATAAAGTCAGAATTGCGAGATATGAAGTCAGAATTGCGAGTTATAAAGTCAGAATTGCGAGATATGAAGTCAGAATTGCGAGTTATAAAGTCAGAATTGCGAGATATGAAGTCAGAATTGCAAGTTATTAAGTCAGAATTGCGAGATATAAAGTCAGAATTGCAAGTTATTAAGTCAGAATTGCGAGATATGAAGTCAGAATTGCGAGTTATAAAGTCAGAATTGCGAGATATGAAGTCAGAATTGCAAGTTATAAAGTCAGAATTGCGAGATATGAAGTCAGAATTGCAAGTTATTAAGTCAGAATTGCGAGATATAAAGTCAGAATTGCGAGTTATAAAGTCAGAATTGCGAGATACTAAGTCAGAATTGAGAGATATAAAGTCAGAATTGAGAGATATAAAGTCAGAATTGAGAGATATAAAGTCAGAATTGCGAGATATGAAGTCAGAATTGCGAGATATAAAGTCAGAATTGCGAGTTATAAAGTCAGAATTGCGAGATATAAAGTCAGAATTGAGAGATATAAAGTCAGAATTGAGAGATATAAAGTCAGAATTGAGAGATATAAAGTCAGAATTGCGAGATATGAAGTCAGAATTGCGAGATATAAAGTCAGAATTGCGAGATATAAAGTCAGAATTGCGAGTTATAAAGTCAGAATTGCGAGTTATAAAGTCAGAATTGCGAGATATAAAGTCAGAATTGAGAGATATAAAGTCAGAATTGCGAGGTATAAAGTCAGAATTGAGAGATATAAAGTCAGAATTGAGAGATATTAAGTCAGAATTGCGAGATGAAGTCAGAATTGCGAGTTATAAAGTCAGAATTGCGAGATATGAAGTCAGAATTGCAAGTTATAAAGTCAGAATTGCGAGATATGAAGTCAGAATTGCAAGTTATTAAGTCAGAATTGCGAGATATAAAGTCAGAATTGCGAGTTATAAAGTCAGAATTGCGAGATACTAAGTCAGAATTGAGAGATATAAAGTCAGAATTGAGAGATATAAAGTCAGAATTGAGAGATATAAAGTCAGAATTGCGAGATATAAAGTCAGAATTGTGAGATATAAAGTCAGAATTGCGAGATATGAAGTCAGAATTGCGAGATATAAAGTCAGAATTGCGAGATATAAAATCAGAATTGCGAGATATGAAGTCAGAATTGCGAGATATAAAGTCAGAATTGCGAGATATAAAAAAGTCACAATTCTGACTTTATAACTCGCAATTCTGTGAAAAAATCGTGCAAAGCTCCATGGGGCTTATGGTGGATGAACAAGGCTAGTACATGATGCGTTTTCAAGTTTAAGCCTGAAGTCCAAACCAATTATTCTAATACGGCAAAATTGTTCACTTTAAGGAGAAGGAAAAAAGTCTTCTTTTTATTTTTTTATTCAGTGGCGGAAACGGGCTTCCATAGTAATGCCGTATCTGTCTCACACAGTGTTTTCATTTGAAAGTTAATAGTGTGTTATCAGATTAAGTTATTTCTATAACTGTTCATTTATGTTCTGCAGGGGCTGCTGGTGCAGAATCTGATGAGACTATGACCGTGATGGAGGGAGATTCCGTCACTCTACACACAAATCTCAGTGAAGTACAGAACGATGACACGATACTGTGGCTGTTTGGACCTAAAGAATCTGTCATATCTCAAATAACAAGAAAGGCAGATTTTACTTCATTTTTTGTAACAGATGATATAGGATTCAGAGGCAGATTGCAGGTGGACCAAAAGACTGGATCTCTCACCATCAGAAACACCAGAATCAAACACTCTGGACGATATAAACTCACCATCTCTAAAGAAAAGACTACGACGAAGATATTTAACGTCACGGTCATTGGTGAGCATCTCACAATTATCTTTTCTATGTAAAGACGTGACAATGTATGCTATAAAATCAGTATTTTAAGATTCCAGCTATGATCTGATTTTTTCAGGTGTGGTTGGTGAGACAGATGGAATGATGTCAGTGTCAGTGATGGAGGGAAATTCTGTCACTCTACAGAGTGATGTTTCTGAAGCACAGAGAGACGATCTGATCGTGTGGAGATTTGGACATAAAGGCATCCTCCTGGCTAAATTCGATGTGGAAAATAAAGATATCTCATTAAACCATGCTGATGAGAGATTCAGAGACAGACTGACGGTGGATCAGACTGGATCTCTGACTATCAAGAACACCAGAACCACAGACTCTGGACTTTATGAACTGCAGGTCAGAGGCCGTGAGAGCTCACAGCGATTCCTTCTTTCCATCAATGGTGAGTCTTTATAAAGCAAGTCTTTCAAAGTATTGACGGACTATAGTTAGATCAGCACTTAGAATAAATTAAAGCTATATTTAAAACTAATAAAAAAATCACAAAATTACTAAAATCTTAAACTAAATGTAAAATAGCAAGTATAAAAATAAAGGCTGAAATATGTAAGCAATAAGGTACTCGAGGCTGTGCTGTATTGTGAATAAATCATGGCTGAAGTGCATTTTGCGTTGTGCCTGCAACCCCTTCAGCCGTGACTTATTCACGATACAACACGAGCCTCGAGTACCTTATTGTTTTTATAAAACGGTTACCACACGATATAAATATTAAAGCCAAAAATATGCATCAATGCTACTTTCATGAAGTAAAATCAGTAAATGCCTTCCTACCGCCGGAAAAAATTGTCCCTGACCGTGAACAGCAACAGAAGTTACATTATTACGCCATTAGATGGCGGCAAAAACTGTCTTTATGAGTGTGTCAGTCAGTAGCGAAGACTTCTACATTGAAAACACGGAACAAGACGCAACTGACATGCTTTGACTAGAGCTGTATGTTACGGGAAAACCCATTAACTGATAGAAGACAAGGTATTGCAGCAGACATTTAAACAGATTTTTTTATTATAAACATAGGACTGACCTAAAGGAAAATGCTAAATCTGAATATAGATAATAAACTCGCTCACTCGATCTCTTTCTCTAAATAATACAGTAAGCTTAAATGAACAATATCAATTGACCCTTCGCAAAAACCCGCCCCCTTTAGTTACTGTTGCTATGTCCGACAAACCATGCGCTCTCACGCCACACATCATGTTCTCACACAGTGAGCAAAGAGGACACTGACAACGTATGCAGCAGTTTCATATTTAAAATATTGTAATTTTTTAAAGAAGTTTAAACAATAAATACTGCATAGTGTGTCTTTAATGTGTGGTGACAGATCGCTGTAGCTCCTCGTGAACGATCATCTCTTCATACTAGTTCATTTATAGCATCAAATAAACGTGAATAAACTCGCCTGACTGCTTTGTCAGACAAAATGGCGGATTCAGGGTTATGATTGGTTAGATCGCCTGTCAATCAAACTGTTTGCGAAGGGTCAATTGAGAACAACCAGTTTACTTTGCTAAGAGTGTTTTATATTTTTATATTTTATATTCGGGAATAAAACACAGCTATTGACCAATCAGAATAAAGGACAGGAACTAACCGTTTTATAATAATAAATACTGTATAGTGAATAAACAATACTGATCACACTAGTCCATTTCTCTGTAGTGACCAAAGGACCTAATTTGTCACTTTTGATGTATTTATTTATGAACTTTTCATGACATTCATTATCTCTCTTTAGCTGTTCCAGATCTGGGTCAGTCTCCAGGTGTTGTAGCAGGAATTATTGTTGTTGCTGCTCTGCTGCTGGCTGCAGTTGTGTCTTCTGTTGTGGTTTACTACCGCAAAAAGATCTCTGAACTAGAAAAAGATGCGCGTGAGTATTACAGCTGATACAGCAAGACAAAAACTATAAGCTGTTTTACACATGTAGTAGATGTGTGTTTTCAGTTGGTTCTAAATTTGTTTGCAAATTTTATTGGTAAATAAAAATTCCTGCATGAATATTCATACAGCGGATTTGAATAGATTAATTCGCCAAACAATAAATGACAGATTTCCCATCGCGACTCACAATGTGTCTTTATACAGTTAAATAAAAGCTTCTAAAACATCAACATTTTTATGAAGTAAATGTAAGAATAACTTTTATATTGTTATTAATATTTCAAGATGAACACTCTGGACTGAAGCAATGGAGGTTTGCTTTATTATTATTATTATTTTAGGACAAAAAAAAGTGTTAAAATGTGTGTATCAAACATGAACCATCGGGCTTTTGAGGAATGTTTATTTGTTCATTTCTCAATCATTTACATGCATTGCATTACAAGTTTTACAGTTGTGTTCAAAATTATTCAACCCCCACTGAAATTGATTGTTTTGGCCGGTTTGACATTGATTTTGATCATTCAGTCATCCTGCTTACAATTAAATCAAAGAGGCACGTGTAGGTCAGACAAATATAACATAACATTTATAATGAAATAACCACAAATGTCTTTTCTCTGCTCACATCATTATCAGTTTTATTCAACCCCCAAGTGACATTCAATCTTAATACTTAGTACAACATCCTTTTACAGTTATAACAGCTTTTAAACGTGAAGCATAGCTTGACACAAGTGTCTTGCAGCGAGCTACGGGTATCTTCGCCCATTCATCATGGGCAAAAGCCTCCAGTTCAGTCACATTCTTAGGCTTGCGCACTGCAACTGCTTTCTTTAAGTCCCACCAGAGGTTCTCAATCGGATTTAAGTCTGGTGACTGCGATGGCCATTTCAAAATGTTCCAGCCTTTAATCTGCAACCATGCTCTAGTGGACTTGGAGGTATGCTTGGGATCATTGTCCTGTTGAAAGGTCCAACGTCTCCCAAGCCTCAGGTTTGTGACGGACTGCATCACATTGTCCTCCAATATCTCCTGGTACTGAAGAGAATTCATGGTACCTTGCACACGCTGAAGCTTCCCAGTACCTGCAGAAGCAAAACAGCCCCAAAGCATGATTGACCCCCCGCCATGCTTCACAGTAGGCAAGGTGTTCTTTTCTTCATAGGCCTTGTTCTTCCTCCTCCAAACATAGCGTTGATCCATGGGCCCAAACAGTTCTAATTTTGTTTCATCAGTCCACAGAACACTATCCCAAAACTTCTGTGGTTTGTCCACATGACTTTTGGCATACTGCAGTCGACTCTTCTTATTCTTTGGAGACAGCAAGGGGGTGCGCCTGGGAGTTCTGGCATGGAGGCCTTCATTACGCAGGGTGCGCCGTATTGTCTGAGCAGAAACTTCAGTACCTACATCTGACAAATCTTTTCTCAGTTCCTCAGCAGTCACACGGGGACTTTTCTCCACTCTACGCTTCAGGTAGCGCACAGCAGTCGAAGTCAGCATCTTCTTTCTGCCACGACCAGGTAGCGTTTCAACAGTGCCCTTTGCCTTGAATTTGCGAATGATGCTTCCTATGGTGTCTCTTGGTATGTTTAACATCTTTGCAATCTTCTTATAGCCATTGCCCTTCCTGTGAAGACTAATCACCTCTTCTCTTGTCTTGTCTTCCTGGACCATTCTCTTGACTTCACCATGTTTGTAACCACACCAGTAAATGTCTAGAAGGAGCTGAGTATCACAGTCATTTTAAAGCTGCCTAATTGGTGCTTATTAGGCTTTATTGCTGCTCCCTGACATCCACAGGTGCTTTCAATACCTGATTGAAAACACTTCAATGGACCTCTGTTCTTCAGAGTGGTAGTCTTTAAGGGGTTGAATAATTGTGTCAATGAAGAATTCACAAAAGAAACATTTACTACTGTATTACAAAACCAATTGATGTCATTTTAGTTGCATATGCTTCTTTAAGAAGTCCTTGTAGGATTTCATTCTGAATTCAATTACAAATGTACTCTAAATTCTCTAAAACCATTTACAGCATTGGGGGGTTGAATAATTTTGAACACAACTGTACATCCACAGAGATTTGATCATTAAATTAAGCACTTAAATATAATCGTACTAAAACATTATTATTGGCAGATACAACAGATATTCATATGCATATTATTTAAGTTGTCTATTATACTAATTTTAGTGATTTACATTACATATTCTCTGATTTTTTGTCCATATACAGTAAATATCAGAATCTGCACATACAGTAATTGCATATTTTTGCTTGGTTTGGGCCTCTGGATAAAATGTTTCATCATCTTTGTATACAAGCTTCATATTCTCACATAAAAGCCTGATGAATGTAATGTTTTTTTACTTAAAAAAACATAAAATATCTAAAAAATGTACATTTCTGAATATTATTACACATGTCAGAGTTTGAAAATGATGTATAATCACTTTGAAAAGTTTAGCTTGATCTCATAAACACATTTCACATTTCTCTGTGCAGAGACAATTGGAGAAGAGAAAAGGGAAGTGCCAGATGGAAATTCTGTCACTCTAAAACCTGAAACTATAGAGAAGAGAGAAAAGGTAAAGTGGTGGTATCAAGATGAAAGCAATCTCATTGCTGAAATCAACGGAGGCGCACATGGAGTGACACATGATGGTTTTGATGAAAGATTCAGAAGCAAACTGCAGCTGGATGATAAGACTGGATCTCTCACCATCAATAACACCATGCCTATTCACTCTGGACTCTATTTACTAGAAATCAGCAACAAAACCATAAGAATCAAAAAGAGATTCATTCTTACTGTCAAAAGTGAGTAAATCAATAATCCTGCACTGTGTGAAATCTTAACCTTAACACAAAGTGCTATTTAATTCAAATGACTGTTTTTTTGTTTTTTGGTGCCCAAGCCCAAATTTTACAGCTAAAAATCATTATAACTCTGCAGCCGTATGGTGAATCAAGTTGAAAATTGGTATGCATCTTCTTTGGTGGATGTTCTAACATCCAACTACGAATTGGATAATTTTCAAATTTCAGTGGCTAATAACATCAAGTCTGAATGGCTACCTTTACAAAAACATATATATTTGTACATTGTGCAAAAATTAATATGTGTACAGAATTTTGTAAAAATCAAGGTGGCGCATAATAAGTGATCGTGTGTGACACAATCAAAAATCCTGTTTCCTCTGAAGCCTTGCTTTGAGCCTGAACAATATTCATATATATATAAAAATGTAAAACAAGTGGAAAACAAGTCATTTTGAGCAGACATGCTTGTTTCATGAATTTATGACACTCAGGAGGTGATATCAGCCACAGGATAAGGAATCTTTTAAACCTAATCTTTTTCTATGGTAATAAATTTATTCATCTAGTTCATTTGTATAAATATGGTGTACTGACTAAAATGCTCTATTTTCACGCACTAATGTTGTACTAAATATACTAAAACTTCTTCTTTAGTACTTCTTAAGATAATTTAACGAACATCTAAGTGTACTCAACTGTGCTATTTTGAGACACCATGAAATATGAAGTAAAATGTGCTTTTAATATACTCTGTATTAAAAAAAAAAATGTATTTAGTTGCCACTTATAGTACACTATAGTGTACCATAAGTCGTAACTAAATTCATTTCCATATCGGAAATAGCAATTAAGTTCTATAGAAACGATGTCTATAGAATCAATATCTATAGATGTATCAAATGATTCATTGATTAACCATTAAGTTCAGTTGGATTAAATAATAGACAAATGTATTAAACTGAATGAAAAGAGATGCAAATGAAAAGCTTGATAGTAATAGCACTATGAAAGGCAGTTACTGTGAATGAAACGGTTATATGGATGAAAAACTTATTTTGTGTAGTGAAAAGGATACGTTTGTGTATTGTACTAACACAATTTTAAATATATTGAAGAAAGTGCACACTTGATGATCTGTTGTGATATTAGTAGTAAGAGTTTTGAAAATTTACCAATTGCTAGTGAAAATTTCAGCAAAGCAATTAAAAATGCCTTTGTCTAATTAAGTTATCTAACAAACCACAATGAAAATAAATCTACGAAAACGCAAACTAGGTTCGTACTCCAAATGTATGTGATGTTGAAAATGCAAATAATGCACATTTTTCTCTCCTGTATTTTTGTGTTTTGACATGAAGTGAAGACAATGCCAGTGGAGGAGGGAGATCCTATCATTCTCAAAACTGATACTAAAATACAGAGTGAAGATGAAATACTGTGGACATTTGGAGCGGAAAACTGTCTTGTTGTTAAAGCTGATCCAGTAATGACTATTGGTAAGAGATTCAAAGACAGACTGGAGCTGGACACGACGAATGGATCTCTGACCATCAAAAACTCGACAAGCAGAGACTCTGGACATTTTAAACTACAGATCATCAACAGCAAACAGACCACATTCAGGAGATTCAATGTGATTGTCAAAGGTAAGTAGAACAAATATTCTAACAATTATATTTATTTACACAATACACTCTTAAAAATAAAAGTTCTTTATTGGCATTGATGGTTACCTGAAGATCCTTTAACATCCATTGAACCTTTTCATTTGACAAAATGTTCTTTATAGGGTTAAAAGGTTCAATGAAATATCGGATTAGAGCATTATAACAAAATTAATGTTGAATTAACTTAAAAAAAGTAAGTAACCTGGGTGCCTTAAATTTTAAGTTCACTGAAACTAAATATTTTAGTTAATACATCGAAAGAGTTTAGTTTAGTCAACAGAAACTCAAAATATTGTGCAAATATTTCAGTCTAAACATAAGTTTTATGTAATTTAATTACATAGCAATTTTCCATCCATTTGGATTACATAGTTTTAACATAAACAAACTTATAAACTTAATGTGATTCATATTTGTCAGTCATATGTAAATGAAATAGGTAAGATTTATGTAATAGTTGAGTATATGAATAGTGAGAGATTAAATGTCTTTTATCTTCAGTTGATTTCATCAGTTGTAGTTCTTGTGTTTCTCTGTCCTTCAGTGATTCTGCTTGTTAACAGCAGGTGTTCATCATTAATGTTCAATCGTCACTTAATGATCTCATTAACTCTGACACTGCTTCAATGGTACTTTAACTCAGTAGTGCGCACACACATGACCACTAAACAGTGTTCATTAACCTGGGCATTTTTCTGTGAACTATTACATAAATCTTACCTATTTCATTTACGTACGACTGACAAATATGAATCACATTAAGTTTATAAGTTTATGTTAAAACAATGTAATCCAAATGGATGGAAAATTGCTATGTAATTAAATTACATAAAACTTATGTTTAGACAGAAATATTTTTTTGAGTGTATCGGAACAACATTAATTTCTTAGTTGATTTGACAAAAGAAAAACACTTACAGAGTGTAGATTGCAAAGTTGTTTCTTTCTCTCTTTTCATTTTTTGTGATTCTCTCTGTATTTTATTCAGACTCCACTGGAGGACAGGAGAATTATTCAACGACTGAAAATATTCAGCTGTTGGAACAAAAATGAAGTGTAACACCAATGTCAATCACTGTGACATCATCAACATTTGAGCTCAACATTTTTCTGATTTTACAAAAGCGATTAACTTAGCAATTGGATGCACATGCCGCTTACTTTATTAACATAATAGTAGCTGCCACTGAAGACAGCAATGTATTAAACTGAGATCCTCCTACAGACTCTGATCTCACAAGCTATTTTCTTGTGTAAAAATCATTTTACAAATCTACAGAATGTTACTGCTTTATGCCTTATATAGTGCGCTGTTGCCTTCAAGTAAGATAAGAGAATGTAAAAGAATATCTTCATGCAGTCTCTTTTTTTATAGTTTATTGCTAAGCAGTTATTTTTTATTTTTCATTGCATGTACTTTTGTACAATAAATCCTGATAAAATACCTCCAATATCCCACGATTATTAAGTTTCTCTGTGTGATATTTGATCTGAAATATTAATGAAAATGACAAAAAGTGCTGTTATTCCTATTACATACTATTAAAATAGCAAGAGAAATTGAGTGTTCTCTTCCAAACAATTATATAAATCTAAATTATAAGAAAAGATCCAAAAAAGCAGAAAATCAAATCAAATCTTGAAGATTCTCTTGGGGCCATGAAGTTGACATAAAGTGACAAAAACTCATTCTGTGCTCACCACATCCTGTGAAGATGGCATATGTTGCATTATGTGAAGGTTCTGGGAGATAAGAGCATTGTTGTGTGTAACTGCCAAACCTGAAGACAGTTTGGTATTAAATATCTAGAAAGGTAGAAAAATGATAAAATGTACAATAAAAAAGGGTGTGTATTGCAAACAAGAGATGTGTTGATGCAAGTAATGTGACAACTAACGCAAGCAGGAAATATGTTGACACAAGCAGAAGCAACATGTGTGTATATGTAGAGACAATGTGCATCAAAACTGATTATAAAAAGGGGCTTTAGAGCTTTTTTGGGTGTGGAAGATCTTTTGGAGAAAGTGAATACAAGCAAGTGGAAGCCAGCTATAGACCACAACATCAGAGAATAACAGCGAAGACACCTGACATTCTTAAAGAGAACACATAGACTGAAGGAGAGGGAAAGCATTAAAATGTTATTGCGTATTCTGGCCCATGAAACGTCCAGCTTAGCTGCCAGAGAGTGTGTATTTAGCTTTTGCCTCTGCAAGAAATCATAAAATGAGAATGATTACTGCGCTAAGACTCTGATGTTGTTGGCCCAGTCTGCTCATAGTTGTAGAGTAAAAATCCATGTGAATCATGAGAAGACTATGAAAAATGGATTCATGGATTTTAAAGGTTCAGTAAAGAACCAATCTTTTCACATATGTTATAGAGGGGGGGAATATATACTGCTACTAGTTTTGTCTTTTGTAGCTCTGTTGCCTTCAAATACGATAAGAGAATGTAAAAGAAAGTCTAGGTTTATTGTTAAACAGACATTTTTCATTGCATGTATTTTTGTATAATAAACCCTGATAGAATTACCCGTAATATCCCACAATTATTAACTGTTGTTTGATCTGAAATATTAATGAAAATTACAAAAAGTGCCGTTATTCCAATTAAATATTTCTAAAATAGCAATTCAATGAAGTAATGCATCACATTTTTTTTAAGTAATTTATTTTTGCACATTTTCTGTCAACATTATGCACATTTCAGATTTGACAAATTGGAACTGGAAACTTGCGCAAACACTGAAAGATAGCTTTTCAAGTCATCATTTAAAGAGTATTTGTTACAAAAATACAAATTATAAAATAGAGTGTGCACATTAGCTATTATTTAACATTTTCTTTTCTTTTAATTTCTGTATTTCTGACTTTATCTCATGTCAATAAAGCATTGTTGACTAAATCTCAAAAAAAAAACAAAAAAAAAAACAGATGGCAGTAATGCTTTATTATAGTTTGAGATCTAGTTTTAAGAAGAGGAAGCCACTTCCATCAGATATTGGAAGAATAAACTTAAAACTGTAAAAAAATTATATGACCGATAAGTTATGAAAACATTAATTTTTTTATAAATAAAATACAAGATTCAACTATTTTTTTAAGTCAGCTTAATGTAATTTAAATGGTAATGACTTATAAAGTAAGTTGATTGTACTTTTAAATTTAAGGCAGTGATTTTTTTTTACAGTGACTGCCGCTTCTGTAGCATTTCAGTCGAAATTTAGAGTGAAGAAGAACAATTTTTGATACGCTTAAACAATGGGAAGAAGGTTTAGTCTAAGTGATCAAATGAAGTCGTGTAGATCTAACAATGGTTTCAGCAACAATAGTTATAAATTGTCAACGGGAAATACTAGATCAGTCAACAACAAGAACACTTACTCTTTGCTTTCACTTTTGTTTTCGAATACACTCATGTTCAGCGGGGAGAGAGGGAAGTGGGGCCACAGCAACCTCAGCTCAGCACTACATATATTTGACATCTTCTGTAGTTTTAAACAACTGAGATAAGAGCAAGTTTCACTTCCAGCTCGCAGTGTAACTGCTGTTTGAACTGTATCGTTTTATATATATAAAAAGAAACAATCTCCACGCTATTTTAAAACCAAACCTTTAAAGTCAAAAATGTGCACCAATCACCTCTGTGAGATTCATTTCAAGGATACAACAGAACTGAGAGCTTATGAATTGATTTTACGGCATTATTTGTGTTACTAATTATTATTTTGCTTAGTGCAATTATGTGAGGAGTTAATATTAAATTTAATAGATCAATCAATAAATGCGAAAAACAATCTGCTAATAAATAGCTGCGCAAAGAACAGGAAAGGGGCAAAGCATTGATGATTGATTTGCTTTAAATCTCAACATATCTGGAACTAAAGCCTCTGCTCAATTCACACTGTTGGTCTGATTTCTCAAGAGTCTGATAGTAATGTTCACTCTCTTCTGTTCTGATCATTTCACTTCTTGTAGATCTGATGTCATAAACCACCACAGCAACAGTAGCCACGCTCACCAGAGCAGAGAGAGCCAATCGAATCACAGCTTCGGTGAAACCACAACAGCGAATGCCTGAAAAAAGGAAAATGCTGAATCAGAATTGTGCATTTTAAGGGTGCGTTCACACTTGTAGTTCGGTTGGTTTGGTTCGTTTGGTCCGGACCAAAAAACAAAAACAAAACATATAGTCCTGGTCCGCTTAGCGTTCACACTGGCATTTTTAACAGCGAACCTGAAGTTACCGAACCAAAGGCATAGGGATACGATCACAACCTGATTGGTCGCTTTTATGACGTATATTTGGCGACGGAGCTCGCTTACCGAACATTCAAAACAATGCTGTGTTCTGGATTAAACACCATCATTTTATGCGTGTACATGTGCTTTATTTTTACCAGCTGAGAACTCACGAAGAGCTCATAAAATGTTCAAAACATTCAAAACAGCAGCAGGATTTCCTCCGTTGTGTGCAGAAACAAATATTGATGAGGCTCTTCACCTCCTCGTTGCTCCACGTTTGCCCTCGACTCATTTTGGATACACTGATCTTTCCGCGTCGTCGAATCAGCTGACTTGTAGCGTCGCATCTTGTGACATCACGTCCTGTTTTTGGTTGGTTTACATGTCTTTGGTCCGTGTTGCGTTCATATATCAATCGAACCGCTCCAGAGTTCGTTTGGAAGCGGACCGAGACCCATCTTTTTAGCGGTCTCGGTCCACACCAGGGTTCTGATGGCAGCGTTCACAGATGTTCAAACGAACCGCACTAACTGAGCAATCGCACCAGGGTTCGTTTTAATCGAACCAAACATGACAAGTGTGAACTAAGTCTCTTTTAAAAAAAACTTAGAGGTGCTAGTTTTGTGGGTTATTTGGAGTTCAAGCATCTGTGCAATGTGTGAAAATTTGCAGACACACTTTTTTTGCTTAGCCAAAAAAACATTAACAATGATTGCAGAATACAGGCAGTTCTAAACTCTTTTTTATTCACTCCCAGAAATGTGTGATTATGTGATTCTCCATGAGCTTTTGTTTTCTAGAGCAGCATTAGGCACCACCCGTCTGGTTCACTTCTCTATCTCATCTACGGTCTGTTCTCCATTCCTGTAAATCCACAAAAAATGTGAACAAATGTGCTCTACTCCTTATATCCATAAATCCCATGAGCATGAGCTGTTTTGTATACCTTGAATGCAATGCAAGTCGCTTTGGAAAAAAGTGCACAAATGCATGTTTTAATTGGTTTATACAGTCGATTATAGTCACGAGCAGGAATATGAATACTATGAAGTGCAATGAATATGTGTTGGGTTTTGACTTCAATATCACACCAATTTACCTGAACACATCTAACAGAGTTCTGCTTTGTAAATAAACGTTAACATCATCAGTGACGTACCTGAACTTGGTTGATGGAGTTCAGTATTGTTGTTATGATTTACGGTTGAATCGTTCACCACAAAGCTGGACGTCACACAGTTTGAACTTGATCTTTCTTGCGATGATGTAGTCCGTGGAGATTCTGGTAATGACAGATGATACTGTCTCATCACACGCACCTCCGATATTTATTTACAGAAATTTATTTCAAATAATTCAAGTAGCCCATATCATAAAATGTGGATGTAAGGAATATTAAAAAGAATGACATTTTAAAATATCACAATGACAAATATATAATTCAAATGAGTAAAATTACACCGTAATGGTCTACTCACCATTGACAGTAACGCTGAAACTCTTGTATTTGGTCTCTTCGCCGCCGACAGTCATAAGCTGATAAGCTCCAGAGTCTGTGGTTCTGGTGTTTGTGATGGTCAGAGATCCATTCTGATCCAGCTTCAGTCTGTCTCTGAATCTGCCGTCAGCGCCATCAAAGGTCGAGACGGTTTGTGTGAGCCTGCTGAATTCCGCTATTCTTGTGCCTTCGAACATCCATTGTATCCACAAATATTTCTGTACTTCTTTTACATCAGGGTTTAGAGTGACAGAATCTCCTTCCGTCACTGATATTGTCTTCACTGCATCGGTCACATCTAGAAAACAAACAGAAATATATTTTGTCACAGACTAAAGGCCCATTCACACCAAGAACGATGATAACCACAACAATAACTACTTTACTACTACATAAAATCACACAATAAGGCTGTTCAGTATGATTGAAGCATAACTTTTATCGATAGCTTTAATAAAATATAGACACAAATTGAGGCTCTGAGGCACACATAGCCTATTAAATCAATTCTGGACAACACAGCCCAGTCAATGGGCCCTGGGTAACCTATAAAACATCCCTTTGCACAATTAATAACATTTATACAAGGTCTGGACTGTTGAAGCGTATTTGCAAGACTGCAGAACTCGTGCAGGACAGTCAAGCTGTTTTGGACGGTTCTGAAATGATTTGTTCCTCATTAATGGATACATGGCAATTCTTCTTTTTGAGTGTCACGAGGTATTTCTTTCAGCACTGATTTCTGCTTGCTAACAGAAGTGAAACAAAATATTGTGGATCAGACTGATTTAATCTTATTCCAGTTGACAAGTTATAGTAACTGACTGGATATAATAACTTAAATTTTATACTGAGAATTTCTTAGATTAGCTATACCGGTTGAAAAGTTCATATTATAAAATTTAAATCAATTTTTTTGTTCATATTATAAAATTGATATCGATTTTTTTTGTTCATATTATAAAATTGATATCGATTTTTTTTTGTTCATATTATAACATTGATATCGATTTTTTTTTTGTTCATATTATAACATTGATATCAAGTTATTTCGAAGTTGTGAATTTTCAGTGTTTAACAACAAGATAAACGTTGTTTTGGTATATTTCTGGTTGAATTCCTTCAGCCAAATTACTCCACACACCTAAACTAACAAATGAAATTAGCCTACTTTTGTCAGAATATGTCTGAGAAACCCTTACGAAATTAACTACGAAAAAAAAAAAACATTTGTAATTAAAGTCACTATTGACTTATTGGACTATCATTGAAACTTATTGAAGTTTCCTATAATAAAACCATTGTTAAATTTTGGCACTGCAGTAAAACAACGCGCTTACAAGAATACAATAAGTTAAGTCATAAAAACACATTCATAACTTACCAACCAGACGACACAAGCACAAACAGAACAAAACAAAAGCGTTAACCATATTCCCTGTCCGTTTATCATCCACTAATAACGCTGTAAATGTCTGAAAAGCTTTTTGTTGACTCTGCATGTTGTCAGTGTCCGGAGAGATCAGTAGGCGTTCCCGCTGACAGTTGCCTAGTAACGCTTATGAGTGACAAATGGATGTCATGCCGTATTGTTGACATTGAGTACGTTTTCTTACCGCTAAAATGAACATTTTGAAAGGGGAATTTCGTAAATAAATGGAATAAGCCCATAAAATGCTTAATATCAAACTACTGAACTAGGAATAACACTTTGTTCATTCGGAACAGCCTCATCAAACAGAGGAAACCAGAGTCGCGCATTTGAGAGGAGTTTGAGGTATGATGACATTATAAATGAACATAAAATAAATGATCATAATATATGTATATACACCAAAATACACCAAAGCGATTAAATGCTGATAGATGAATGAATGTGACAAATTTAGTTAATTTTTTGGAACCATTCTTTTAATAAATAGAAATCCCTCAGAATGAAGAGAAGTCCCAGTTATAAATAGGGATGGCTGACGCGAAACTAACGTTTCGACACAGTGTCGAGATCCCGAAGCGTAGATGTTTGGAAACACTGCTCCGAACTGTGATTTAAAACACCCATGTCACGTGACTATGGCTAAACGAAGCTTCTGCGCGTTTCGACAGGAGGCGTGCTCGCCGAGTCTGTGTTTGATTGACAGGGGCGGGAAAAACACACAATCGCACATCCGTCTCAACTCCCACAAAGTTTAAAAGAGGAGTTAATGCACCTTCACCTCGTGTTGGGCAGAGCGAGGCTTCATGAAACACTGAAACAGTTGAAGCAAATGTGCCGTATTGTGTCGAGGCTTCGAAACTATACCGACACCGTCTCCACGGTGACACCTAGTGGTCAATTGCACATGTTATCTGAAACAACTTTGACAACAAGCCATTTAAAAAAATAAAAATAAGTGTTTTTGTTAATGTGGTGCGTTTTTAACATCCTCACTATATAACTATAATATATAATAATAATAATAATAACTAGGTTATTTTGGTCATGAAAAATGAAAATTAATAAACAAATCAATCCACAATGGTCTCATTTTTTAATTTTATTTACATTTTATTTACATTTTTTTATTCAAAAATACTAATTGCTTTCTCCTCTGGATGGAGGTGAAGGTACATTAACTCCTCTTTTAAACTTTGTGGGAGTTGAGACAGATGTGTGATTGTGTGATTTGTTCCCGCCCCTGTCAATCAAACACAGACTCGGCGAGCACGCCTCCTGTCGAAACGCGCAGAAGCTTCGTTTAGCCATAGTCACGTGACATGGGTGTTTTGAATCACAGTTCGGAGCAGTGTTTCGAAACATCTACGCTTCGGGATCTCGACACTGTGTCGAAACGTTAGTTTCGCGTCAGCCATCCCTACCTTCACCTCGTGGGTTTTTGTGAGAGGAGAAAGATTTTGGGATAGCGTTTACGATATAGTGACATTTATAAAAAAATCTGTAAAAAACAAACAAACAGAAATGAGACCATTGTGGATTGATTTGTTTTATTAATTTTCATTTTCATGACCAAAATAACCTAGTTATTATTATTATTATATATTATAGTTATATAGTGAGGATGTTAAAAACTCACCACATTAACAAAAACACAATATTTTTATTTTTTTAAATGGCTTGTTGTCAAAGTTGTTTCAGATAACATGTGCAATTGACCACTAGGTGTCACCGTGGAGACGGTGTCGGTATAGTTTCGAAGCCTCGACACAATACGGCACATTTGCTTCAACTGTTTCAGTGTTTCATGAAGCCCTTCCCATAGGTGGATCTCGAACACGAGATGAATGAGAACATGTTGTACACACTCTGAAACAGTAGATGAGGTTAGAATAAACAGATCATTCATTGGTGTGAACGCAAATATAGTTATCGTTATACCGTCCGGCCGAACGTTTTTTCAATGATAAGGAACGATTCCAGTTGTATTTCCACTTGAGCTTAATCCACGGCACGATTACAAACCTTTTTCGGCCTGGAATTCTCTGCACGGTTGCTGAATGGAGAGACAGGACACCCCTGCCTAATTCCTGTTGTTTGATAACCATTTGATAATTTACTAGAACAGCTGCCATGTTTATATTGTTTTAATAGCTGCAGAAAAGAGAAAAAAAACAAAATCGAATTTCTTAAACGTGAAAAGAGCAACTGATGCTCTACCGAGCTGAATGCTTTATAAAAATCTAAGAATATTATAAGTTCCAGAGAATGGAATAGTTACACAATGAAAATCGTTTGGTTCAACAGTGGAAAAGCGGCTATAGTTATCGTTCTTGGTGTGAACGGGCCTTTAGTCTTTGCACGATTGCTATATAAAAAAACTTGCTCTGCATTTCCGCCTACGTCACATGTGACCTTTCCAATGTGATTACGTAATGCGTGGCGCATTGCATAGCTAATGCGAGACAAGCTATTTGTGTTTAAAAATTATAAAAAATTATTATTATTATTATTTTTTAATTGACATCGTTTCGCTAGAAAGGACCCTTATTCCTCGTCTGGGATCATGCAGAGCCCTTTGAAGCTGCATTAAAACTGCAATTTGGACCTTCAACCCGTTGAACCCCATCGAAGTCTACTATATGGAGAAAAATCCTGGAATGTTTTCCTTAAAAACCTTAATTTCTTTTCAACAGAAGAAAGACATAAACATCTTGGATGACATGGGGGTGAGTAAATTATTTGGACATTTTACAGTTTTTCTCAATTGCTTTGGCTAATTCTTGAATGGATTTTTTAACTGCATATGGCTTGTTGATCAAAACTGATGAGTCGATTCTCACTTAAACTGTCAAACTCTTCACAACTTCTCAATCATTTTTCATTGTGTAAGCCATCACATTCAAAAAGATCCATTCAATTATGAAAACTTGTATACGTGCATGTATATTCCATAAATATCTGACATTGAGATTGTCTGTCAAATGACCTCTAATTGCAATTCAATTTGAATCAACCATTTCATACCTGTTAAACAATAAATTCTGGTTACTGGGGTTCTCAGGAGCGCACACGTAAGTAAAAGATACACACACTATTTCTTTATCATTTTCATAGTTCATCCCCGACCCCGCCTAACCAGAGCTCAATGCCATGAATAATTTAAGTGAAATATGTGCATACATATTAATCACAGACCAAACATTACTAAATTTGGCTGAATTTAGGAAAAAAAAGCTACAAGTGATACTAAATGAAGAGCTGTTTGGGAACTGAAAGAGCCTGAAAGTGCTCTTATTACTGAGCTGAGCCAAATGATCCGGTTCCCTAAAAAGAGCTGGAATTTCCATCATGAATAGGAGTGCAGTGTTTCTTTACAAAGTGACATCGCCAACTACTGGCCTGGTATGCATAATATAGTGTTTTAGTTATTTTCGCTGTCATTTGTATATAAAAAAAAAAAAAAAAAAAAAAAAAAACACAAATAAAAAACATCTCAATTTACATCACTGGTGTTTAAACCTGGCCTGGCCTAAGGCCATGTGTCCACCAAAGAATTTTAACCAGCTGAAAACACCAGCACTCTTCTGAAAATGCCTTGTTGCAGAGCAGCGTGTGATTGTACAGCAGGGTAAAAAGTGACAGTGATTATAATGCAATGCGCTGTGAAATAGACATTTAGCACCACATCACACTGCTGCCATTTTTTTTTAAAAAAATACACTAACCTCAGCGAAAATGCTTTGGTGGACACGATGCCTAGAGCATCTTGCCAGATGCTACACCTGACTACCTGCAGACACGTCCATCCGTTGGTGAAATTCGTTCAAATTACAGCAGCGGTGTGTGATTATTTTTTGCTTGTCTCTAATTTTCTCTCAAGAATGAATTTATTTGGTCCTTGTTAAGTGACATTCATAGTTAGAATATAGAAAAGTCTCAATTGGCATAACGTCTCTCTGAAGTTTTTTGTGAGTTATTCATGTTTATGTCTCAAATGAGTACATTTTACTGCAGCATTTTGGAGATATATCCCATTATTTGGCCTATAAAGACCTCCTTTCAAATAAGTAGAAAAAATAATGGTCAGTTTCTATAGGGGATATACAGTATATATCCTATCCTATATATATATCATATATATCCTAGATATCCTATACAGTATGTCTACCTCATATGAGTACATTTTACTGCAGCATTTGAGATGCACATCATTATTCTACTTTATACACCTATAAACCTCATTTCTAATGAGTAGAAAAAACTAATGGACAGTTTCTATAGGGGACATCCCATTCAGTATGTATACCTCATATGGAACCATTTTAATTCATTACATTTATATAGCGCTTTTCTGGGTACACACCACATTTCCAATAAGTAGAATAAATCAATGGCCGGTTCATATAGGGGACATCGCAGAGAACTATAAAGACCTCATTTCAAATAAGTAGAAAAAGCAATGTGCAGTTTTTATAGGGCACGTCCCATACAGTATGCATACCTCATACCTCATATGAAACTATAGTATGGGACATCCCCTATAAGAACAGAGCAATACTTTTTTCTACGTATTAGAAATAATCATTATAGGTGCATACAGAGGAATAATGAGCTATATCTCCAAAATGCTGCAGTAAAATGGACTCATGAGGTATGCATACTGGATGAGGAATCTCCTATGGAAACTAACCAGTCGTTTTTTATACTTATTGAAATGAGGTCTTTTTAGGTGTATAAAGTAGAACAATGGCATATATCTCCAAAATGCTGCAGTAAAATGGAATCATATGAGTTATACATACTGTATGGGACATCCTCTATAGGAACTGATCATTCACTTTTTCAGCTTATTTGTGCTTAAATGTGATCTTTATAGGCCTCTGAAGTCAAATAATTACGATGTAATTACGATGTAACATGAAATATGAGCACATTTCATAAGTCTTCATAGTTCACATTTAGTCATTTAGCAGACGCTTTTATCCAAAGCGACTTACAAGTGAGGAAAACAAACAAGCGATTCTTCATGAATTGGCAAATAACACAGGAAGTGCTCACAATACAAGTTTCATACATTAATAATGAGACATCTCCAAATGCAGCAGTAAAATGGTTTGATATGAGGTATTCATACTGTATGGGACAACCCCAATAGAAACTGACCATTCAATTTTTTTGATTATTAGAAATGAGGACTTTATAGGTGTAATGATAGGCGAGTCAGCGGAATGGGATCCAATAGCAGGCTTAACTAAAACACAGAATGGTCGTAACAGGCAGGGTCAAACCACGGCAAACAGGAATATCAGAGATAAGGTCGTAAACAGTAAACAGGCGGGTAGGTCAAGGCAGTCAGCAGGCAAACAACTATTCAGTGATCAGAGCAGTAAATCCAACAAGGTAGGCAGCGAACAATCAGTCACCGGAACAGACAGGCAGAAAACAGGACCAGGAAAACAAAACATGGGAATAAACACTCAGAAATGACAGATTTACCAAATCAAGACTTCGCCACTGTGTGAGTGTGTGTGGACCTTAAATAGTGAGAAGTGATATGGATCAGGTGAGAGTGCAATCAGTCCAGGTGTGAAGTCTTCTGGGAAATGTAGTGAGGAGTGACTGAGGTGGGAGAGTGTGTGTGTGAATTATGGGAAATGGAGTCCGGTGAAAATAACAGTTCCACGGTAGAGTGCCCTCTTGTGGTTATGGCAGGAACTTCGGCTGGTAATCCTAACAATAGGCATCTGAAGTAGTAAAATATGATATCTCCAAAATGCTGCTGTAAAATGGTTTTTATGAGTTATGCATATAGTATGGTACACATCCCTAATAAGAACTGGCCATTGATTTTTTTTCTACTTATTAGAAATGGGGTTTTCATAGGTGTATAAAGTATAATGATGACATGTACATACAAAACGTTGCAGTAAAATGTTTTCATATGAGTTGTGCATATAGTATGTGACATCTCCTATAAGAAACGGACATTATTTTTTTCTACTTATTAAAAATTTGGTTTTTATTGGTGAATGAAGATGCATGGCTCCAAAATGCTTCAGTAAAATGGGTTCATATGAGTAGTGCATATAGTACAAGTCATCGATTATGAGAACTAGCCATTAATTTTTTCTACTGATTAGAAATGAGGTCTTTATAGGCCTATGAAGTCAATTAATGTGACATTTCTCCAAAACTCTGCAGTAAAATGGTTTGATATGAGGTGTGCTTACTATATGGGACATCCCCTATAAAAACTGGTCATTACTTTGTTCAACTTATTTGAAAGGAGGTCTTTATAGGCCTCCAAAATCAAATAATGTAATATACAGTGGTATGAAAAAGTGTTTGCCCCATTCCTGATTTCTTATTTTTTACATGTTTGTCACAGTTAAATGTTTCAGATCATCAAACAAATTTAAATATTAGTCAAAGATAACACAAGTAAACACAAAATGCAGTTTTTAAATGAAGGTTGTTATTATTAAGAGAAAACAAAATCCAAACCTACATGACCCTGTGTAAAAAAGTGACTGCCCCCTAAACCTAATAACTGGTTGGGTCACAATTAGCAGCAAAAACTGCAATCAAGCATTTGCGATAACTTGCAATGAGTCTTTTACAGCACTGTGGAGGAATTTTGACACACTCATCTTTGCAGAATTGTTGTAATTCAGTGACAGACAGAACTTTATGACGATCATTTAGGCCTCAATGAAACCACAGTCCTGTAGAACTTTAGAAACAGCAGGTATCAGATCTTTGGCATAGTCCCACAGATGATCATCTCTTATATGGTTTGTGTTTTGGGGGTATTTTAAGTATTTAAAGTGGTACATGCGAGCGATGGAGTTGTTGACCCTTAATGTGGTGCGTCCACGATTCACAATTTCCAACAGGCCATGTACAGTAGTCTTCAGAGGTAGCCGAGGACTTACTATAATCTTGTAACTGTTTGAAGCCTTAGGGTTATTGGGTACTCGCTCTATGTAATTTAAAATATTCATACCCCGTACATTTTTCCATTTGTCTTGCTCGTAATCCTTATGAGTTTTTGCAGTGAAAGGGAATTCATTATTCTCAAACTCAAAGCCCACAGTAGTGCCGTAAATCTTCTCAAGCTCAGACAACAGCTCTTTCCAGGTTTTCACCTTGAGAGGCAGAATGAGCTCATCCAAGTCCTGTAGAGCCACATAGTGACTTTGGTACATATAGCGATAAATGCAGTCATTAAGCGCAGGAATTTGCCCATAGTAATGCAGTTTACCTGATGACACTTCTTTCCTCCAGCCATGAGACACATTGATGTGCTTTTTAATGGTCCATGGGATGATCTCCACAAAACCTCTTTTCACATAGTAGTCCAGAACCTTCTGTGTGTCAGAATCACAGCTGGTTTTATATATCGTCACTCTTTGCGCACCAAGCAGTCTGAACATCTCCATCGACTGGACTAAATTCAACACGTTCTTGTAGTCATACATGACAGAGATGCAGATTGCAAATTCATATGGGAAGACTGTTGGAATGTCTCTGTTTTTAATGGGTAGGAAGGATGTGATGCTCTCCGAGATTTCTCTGGCTGTTATTGCAACATGTGTTGGTGTCAAACACAAACTATTGATGCGGCACGTAATGGTAGCAGTGCCATACTCAAAATCAAAGTGGTCGCGATGAATTTTGTATTCGGCTGGTGAGGTCACGTTCCTCCCTTCACAGCACATCACACAGCTGTATTTCACCTGCTCTTCACGCAGAACGATGGCAATCGTCTTTATCTGTTTCTCTGCGAAGCGATGATCCATATAAGAGCCGGTCACATATGTGTTAAGGCTCCAGACTTTATTCACAGGACCGTCCTTCACTTGAACACCACACACTATTGGACCCGGAGGACTGGTGGATGTGTGGTCGACGTGTGGTGTTTGGAGGAATGGCAAATGTGTTATTGGAGGAAGATTTGGCAGGTCAGAGTCTTCACTCTTTTTTTTTTGTATGACCGGTTTGGTATTAGGTGCTTTAAGTTTGGCATTAGATGTTTTAGAGTCATCTTGCACACAAATGAAGATGATAAAGGAAAACACAAATAAAATGGTAGAAAAATATAAGATCTTCAGTGCACACATCCTCTTGATAGGTTTTTTCTTTTCTTCATCACATTTTCCTAGGGTAAAGAAAGAAAAAAAAACATGTTTTGATTGTCTTTTGATTGTCTTTAAAGCTTTTGGCTTTAATAGACAAATGCACTTGTGACTGTGATGTGAACTTTGGCCTTCTGCATATCCACAATGCAAAAAGTCTGACTATAAAAAATATGTTGCAGCTTGTTTTACTGTTATAAAAAGCTTAAACAACACAATTGGTGAACATTTTCTCACAATTTAATTTCATTGAGTTCAATCCACTTTCATAAGTAACTTAGTCCATTTGTGTTGGGACTATATGAATATTTTTTCTTGAAATAACTAAAACCGAGCAGCGCATTTGCATAGGATTTAATTGGGAGATACAGGACTATCATTTCACCTTTAAATATAAGATGATCCTGTATTTTATGGGACGGCTGGCAACCCTATGTATGCATCATCAAGTGTACTTTACTCAATTTGCCCTCCAGGTGGGTGTTCCTATAAGAGTTTGAAGATAAATATTAATAAACGCAACGTTCATCAGTTAATCATATGCTCTTATTTCAGTGTTGTTAATGTGGATATTTCAGAAAACTTTGTCCATACAATGCTTTATACATTCAGTTTAACAGCTTTAAAGTCACCATGAAATCAAAATGAACAATTCTGTTTTCTTTTATGGAACAGTGTTTATTATAAATGATTTATCCGTGCACATTTTTTTTTTTTTAAATCTTGTACCTCGATTCTAAGATTTTAATCTTGAATCAAAATAATTTCTGGGGCAACCCCGTCACTCTCATGAGATCGACCAATAGCAAACCACAACCATTCAACCAGAAAAATCAATTCCCCACGGACAAAATCAAGGCCCGCCTTACATTTGTTCTTGTTCCAGAAGCTATTTCACTCAGATATACGTCACAATAGGAAAGAAAAGACGAGCGCTCGTGCATTTTAACACTTAGCTACATTATGCTCTTTCTCCGCCCATGCAATAAATGTGCGTTCTTTTTTATAGTTTTTCTCAAGCGATTTGACACATTTCTCCAAATGAATGTAGTTACTCTCAAAACAATTAACCGAACAAACTAAACACCCTTATGTTGGCAAAACAGTTCAGTATTCACTGCATAATAAAGCACTATATTTTATTCTAATAATGCATTTATCAAAAATAAATAAACTAACTGTCACACCGTGGTACGGACGGATCAGGAACAAGGAGTTTTCCTCAATAGAATTCGTTTTATTTAATATTTAACAAGAGACAGGAATGCACAGACAAATACACGCATGAAACGTTAACGTTCGACAAAGACTGGACTGACACAGAGGGAATTTATACAGCGAACACAAGAGGATAATTGATGGGGAACAGGTGATGACAAAACTGAAATGACGAGACACAGGTGGTGGCGATGAACTAATAATGACAAGAAATCAAAACAAAGAGCACATGACTAAACTGACAGGACAGATCGAAACGAAAACAAAGAACATGTGACACATGACAGGATACACTTATGACAGTACTTCCCCCTTCCGGAAGGCGCGTCCTCGCGCCAAAAAGGAACAAATCCGGGAGGGGGGGTGGGCACCCTGGAGGCCGTGGTCAGGAACAGGCAGGTCAGGTGGCCTCCAGGGTGTCTCCCGGATCTCCGGGCGCCATGGCGGGTCTGGGAGTTCCGGCGGCCACGGAGGAGTCCGGGGCAGAGTCACGGCGGGTGCACGGAGGTCAGGTGGCCACGGAGGAGTCCGAGGCTGAGTCACGGCGGGTGCACGGAGGTCAAGTGGCCACGGAGGAGTCCGAGGCTGAGTCACGGCGGATGCCAGGAGGTCAGGTGGCCACGGAGGAGTCCGAGGCTGAGTCACGGCGGATGCCAGGAGGTCAGGTGGCCACGGAGGAGTCCGAGGCTGAGTCACGGCGGATGCCAGGAGGTCAGGCGGCCACGGAGGAGTCCGAGGCTGAGTCACGGCGGATGCCAGGAGGTCAGGCGGCCACGGAGGAATCCGGGGCCGAGTGCAGGACATGACCTCCTTCCCTCTGGCCACCGTGGACGAGGCCACTGGGCCCCCCCCCAAAATTTTCAGGGGAAGGGTCCCCCATTTCGGTGACCTTGGTGGCACTGGCTCTGGAGGTGGAAGGTCAGGGAGGTCTGGGAGTTCTGGGAGTGCTGGTTCTGGGAGGTCTGGGAGGTCTGGGACGTCTGGGAGTCCAGGGAGCTCAGGCCAGTCAGGGAGCTCAGGCCAGTCAGGGAGCTCAGGCCAGTCAGGGAGCTCAGGCCAGTCAGGGAGCTCAGGCCAGTCAGGGAGCTCAGGCCAGTCAGGGAGCTCAGGCCAGTCAGGGAGCTCAGGCCAGTCAGGGAGCTCAGGCCAGTCAGGGAGCTCAGGCCAGTCAGGGAGCTCAGGCCAGTCAGGGAGCTCAGGCCAGTCAGGGAGCTCAGGCCAGTCAGGGAGCTCAGGCCAGTCAGGGAGCTCAGGCCAGTCAGGGAGCTCAGGCCAGTCAGGGAGCTCAGGCCAGTCAGGGAGCTCAGGCCAGTCAGGGAGCTCAGGCCAGTCAGGGAGCTCAGGCCAGTCAGGGAGCTCAGGCCAGTCAGGGAGCTCAGGCCAGTCAGGGAGCTCAGGCCAGTCAGGGAGCTCAGGCCAGTCAGGGAGCTCAGGCCAGTCAGGGAGCTCAGGCCAGTCAGGGAGCTCAGGCCAGTCAGGGAGCTCAGGCCAGTCAGGGAGCTCAGGCCAGTCAGGGAGCTCAGGCCAGTCAGGGAGCTCAGGCCAGTCAGGGAGCTCAGGCCAGTCAGGGAGCTCAGGCCAGTCAGGGAGCTCAGGCCAGTCAGGGAGCTCAGGCCAGTCAGGGAGCTCAGGCCAGTCAGGGAGCTCAGGCCAGTCAGGGAGCTCAGGCCAGTCAGGGAACTCAGGCGGCTCAGGGAACTCAGGCGGCTCAGGGAACTCAGGCGGCTCAGGGAACTCAGGCGGCTCAGGGAACTCAGGCGGCTCAGGGAACTCAGGCGGCTCAGGGAACTCAGGCGGCTCAGGGAACTCAGGCGGCTCAGGGAACTCAGGCGGCTCTGGCCAGTCAGGGAGCTCTGGAGGTTCTGGCCAGTCTGGGAGTTCATGCGGAGGAAGGTCTTGGAGCTCAGGGTCTGGGAGCTCTGGAGGTTCTGGCCAGTCTGGGAACTCGGGCCATTCAGGGAGCTCGGGCCAGTCAGAGAGCTCGGGCCAGTCAGAGAGCTCGGGCCAGTCAGAGAGCTCGGGCCAGTCAGAGAGCTCGGGCCAGTCAGAGAGCTCGGGCCAGTCAGAGAGCTCGGGCCAGTCAGGGAGCTCTGGCGGGTCAGGGAGCTCTGGAGACGGTTCACGGGCGGCGAGCACTGGAGACGGCTCACGGGCGGCGAGCACTGGAGACGGCTCACGGGCGGCGAGCACTGGAGACGGCTCACGGGCGGCGAGCACTGGAGACGGCTCACGGGTCCTCGCGGCCTTTCGGGGGCGTGGCTTGCGAGCGGCCCCTTTTGGCGATGAGATCTCTGGGCGGCGGTCAATATAGGAGGCCGTTCACGCTCGCGCTGTGGCTTGGGAGCGCTGGTTAGAAACACTGAGGGGCTGAGGATGGTGTCATACGGCAGCTCGTGGTGGTTCGAACTGAGGAGATCCGAAAACTCCTCCTCCTCCTCGTCGGAGACCGGATCAGGCGGCCAGACAGGCATTCCTCCGCTGCAGAGGTATGCGGGGAAACTCGGAGAAGGCGGGGCTGGCGGAGCGGGCGTTTTGGATGGGACCGGACGAGAGACACATTCCTCCACTTCAAACCCTGAACCGTTTAAATCTAAGATTAGATTGACCAAATCTATAAACGACGAATTAGTCATTGGTTCATCAGGGCGAATCGCGTCTTCGTCCAGTCCCAACCAAAAGATAACATTCAGCGTGGCATCCGGCCAGCCCACCAAATGGGAGAGCTCAACGAACTCCCCCACATACCTCTCCAACGGACGCCCGCGCTGCTGGATGTTACACAAATGAATCTCCTCTTCAGACGGATCCATCTGCGTAGCGTTGTTTTTTGTTGGTCGAACGTTCTGTCACACCGTGGTACGGACGGATCAGGAACAAGGAGTTTTCCTCAATAGAATTCGTTTTATTTAATATTTAACAAGAGACAGGAATGCACAGACAAATACACGCATGAAACGTTAACGTTCGACAAAGACTGGACTGACACAGAGGGAATTTATACAGCGAACACAAGAGGATAATTGATGGGGAACAGGTGATGACAAAACTGAAATGACGAGACACAGGTGGTGGCGATGAACTAATAATGACAAGAAATCAAAACAAAGAGCACATGACTAAACTGACAGGACAGATCGAAACGAAAACAAAGAACATGTGACACATGACAGGATACACTTATGACACTAACATCAAAACTACAAGTATATTCTCTGTTGATTTGATGATAAATTCAGCTGTAGATTCACAAATACATGAATGAAAGTACATGTTTTTCGTGTTCTTTAATCGCGTTTGATTCTTTGATGACAAGCATGATGACAAGTTTAGTTGTATAATGAGTTTCTGCTACAAGAACTAAAATAAGTAAATAAATAAATGTAGTTCTTTGAATCAATGAACTTTATAGATCTTGTCTCTCCTTTACATCTGGTCAAAGAATTTCATCAACATTACAGCATATATTTTCACGAGTCATGCATTGTGGAAAAAAAAAAGAAGCAGCAAATGCTGGATCCATCCTTCAACTTCTCCACAAGCCTCTTCCATCACATGAAGAAGACTTACTTGGTTGTAAGGCTTGCAATCATATACTTTCCATCTCCAAGAGGAGAACATGCTGGAAGGAACATCATCCTGAAATGTGGGTGATGCTCAAACCACTCTTACACTGGTGCTGAATGTTGAAATTGGACATTGTCCCACACAACTGCACAATTTGCTTCTGATCACCCTGTAGAAAGTGGATTTCATTTGCTGCTTTTCCCTAAAACCTGCCCTTAACACGGCTTTCACGGAACAACGTCAAACGACTTCGCCATTTCACCAGCTGACTGAAAACTTGTTAGATCGCAAAATGAGAATGACTGAAGAGAACGTTTGGTCTTTACTTAAAGACTTGGGGTGCGTTCACACTTGACATGTTTGGTTCGATTAAAACGAACCCTGGTGTGATTGCTCAGTTAGTGCGGTTCGTTTGAACATCTGTGAACGCTGCCATCCGAACCCTGGTGTGGACCGAGACCGCTAAAAAGATGGGTCTCGGCCCGCTTCCAAACGAACTCTGGTGCGGTTCGATTGATATATGAACGCAACACGGACCAAAGACATGTGAACGAACCAGAAACAGGACGTGATGTCACAAGATGCGACGCTACAAGTCAGCTGATTTGACGACGCGGAAAGATCGGTGTATCCAAAATGAGTCGAGGGCAAACGTGGAGCAACGAGGAGGTGAAGTTTCTGTTTCTGCAAACAACGGAGGAAATCCTGCTGCTGTTTTGAATGTTTTGAACATTTTATGAGCTCTTCGTGAGTTCTCAGCTGGTAAAAATAAAGCATATGTACACGCATACAATGATGGTGTTTAATCCAGAACACAGCGTTGTTTTGAATGTTCGGGAATCAAGCTCAGTCACGAAATATACGTCATAAAAGCCGACCAATCAGGTCGTGACCGTATCCCTATGCCTTTGGTTCGGTAACTTAAGGTTCGCTGTTAAAAATGCCAGTGTGAACGCTAAGCAGACCAGGACTATATGTTTTATTTTTGTTTTTTGGTCCGGACCAAACGAACCGAACTACAAGTGTGAACGCACCCTTAAAGACCACTTTCCGTATTATTCAAAAAGCTTACGTGTACATCCTACGCCTTCCCTGTTCAACTTACGGAACTGACGCGACACCAGTTCCGTTTTTTCCGTAATTTGAATACTGAAGGCGGTCTGGCGGAAGCTACGTATCTTGTTATATATGGATATTTTTTTACACAAACGCATCGCTTCAGTTCACTTCAGAAGGCCTTTATTAATCCTAATTGTTGTATTTGGGAAAAGTGGTGCACAAATGGTTGTGATTTTTGTAAAACCAATAAAATGAGCTGCAATTGTTTTTGTCTGATAAATTAACTCCCATCCATACTTCTTGTTTTGATTTTCTTTCCTTGTCTGGTATTGTTTCCTTTAAAAAAAAAAAAAAAAAAATCATATTAAAATGATATTACCATAATATAAAATGTGAGTTTCTGCAACACTTTCAAATGTTCTTTGAACTTATGTTTAATGTTTGTGCCAAATCAAATGACTGTGAGAAGCAAGCGTACAGCCACACACAGTTGCACAAGCACAGAGACACACACTTCCGTTTGAAGCAGAGAGAGCTGAGAGAAAGACAGGAAAGAAACAGTGCGGCGTGGTTCTTTTTTTCAATTGTAGAAAAAACACAGTAAAGTGCATCTATTTAGAGCACTAAGAGCACTTAGAAAGTGTTCTTTACAAAGTGTACTACATTTTTCCTATAAGTTTCTGAACATTGCTGTCAGGAAGCCTTAATAAAGTGGAAAGTGGAAGTGCAAGAAAGTGCATGCTTTACATAGTTGGTATGTTATTTTATTTTAGTTTATTTATATTTATGTTGTAATTAGGGGTGTCTCAATAAACCGGTATTGACAATAATTGTGATATTCAAAGTATGAAATATCGACATTGTGTTATATTAGGGTGTGACAATATATCAGTATTGGCGATAACCACAATATTTAAAATGAATAGGACTCTTATGATATCATGACACGTAAACAGTGGTGTAGTCCTAAAAAAAAAAGTGGTTTACTACACCCCCCCCCAGAGAAAAAAATAATTAAAGGCAAAAACATCAGAAGTCATTGTTTATTTGGTTTATTAGGTATATATCAATTCATATACATTTATATCAATTTACAAGTCATTGTTTTTTTTGTTAATTAGGAATATATACATTTAAAACTACATTTACAATCTGGCGTTTTTATTTTATTTACATTTATCTATTATGCATTTTTTTTACAGTACGTTCCAAACAGATTTACTAAATATTAAATCACTATAGTAAGCATTTTCCTATTATGACTTTGGAAAGACCTGAGCTGTCTGTGCTGGTCTGATAATGGCCTGTGCTGGAGGTCTGGGCTGTGCTGGTCTGACTTGGACCTGTGCTGGTCTGATCATGGCCTGTGCTGGAGGTCTGGGCTGTGCTGGTCTGACTTGGGCCTGTGCTGGAGGTCTGGTCTGTGCTGTGTGTGGTTTTTGAGTAGAACTGGCCTACATGGCTTCTCTTACTCTGCACACTAAAAGTAAAAAAGTAATCATTACCTTTGCTGTTGGCTGACAGGTCAAAAGCCAACATTTACCCTTACAATTGGGACACTATGAAATTTCCTTTAGTTGGCCTACCTTCCAAAATAGTCAGTTAGACTGACTTTCCTTTTCTCTCCTCTTCCAACCATTTTCTAGATGAGATAGAGACAGAGATAGACTTGAATTATGCATCATTAAACTAACATGGGTCGCATAATCTACCCAAGTCTTTACTTTGTCATAAGACATAAGATAACACATCACAAATGTTTGCTTTTTAAAAGGTATTTGCAGTGGGATAACCTCGTAATGTGTCATTACAATTTTTATTTAATTTAAATTTGTTGTTGGATATACATTAAATGACAGTCAGTAGCAGATGCACAAATCCCAAAGCAGCCTTCTGATTTTATCCCAAATGCTGCATTTATTTAACACATAACGTTAACAGACTGTTTTATGCAAATATTCATCATGATGGCAATTTTAGTATTTTTTGTGTATTTGACTTTCTGTCTGTGGCTTGTTAGCTACTTTAAACATAATTTCTGATCAATTTCTGATTCATGTAGGCCTAACTGTTATATGCTTCTTTATCAAGTTGAAATGTTTATAACTTCAAAAATCCTGTGCTGCTTGAATAACGTTATATTTCTGCCATATACGAAATCATGATGAGGCAAAGGCATCATAAATCAGCAACGGCATAACAGACTGTAATTACCGGTAGCTGTAATTAAACTAATTTCAAATACGTTTATTACCTGACTGCCTCAACGTGAAACCATCTTCCGTCGTCAATCGATGAACACTGTGCTCGCTCGCTGGCATCCTGCGAATGATGCTCGATAACGGCGTCGTCGGGGGCGGGGAACGACAGAATTCAAACAAAAATGCACCAATTACAACAAACGTTCGCGAGTTAAAAAAAAAACACTTGGGATACAGTTAAAGGGGACGCTAAAACAGGAGTAGATAGGGACGTCTTAATCAGCAAAACAAGTGAGTATACGGAGGGTATACGCTAATATTGATCCTCAGAAGTTGTAATACGCAAACAGCCCTGGGGAAAAAGTAAGCATACGGAGTATACGTGCGTATGGCCCCGACTACACCACTGCACGTAAATACTCCAGCGCCAGTACCTGGTTGACCACTCAGGTGGCAGTATTGCACCTTAATGCTGACACCTGTCAAACAAGACGACGCAGCACGTGCAGCTACTCTGAGAAGTATGGCAAGCCGTTTTGACTTTTATTCATTCTCAGGATATGAACTTGTGATATCAACAATTGCATTTTCACTAGTTAAAATGTTCATTCTTGATATCGGGAATTAGATTTCCACTAGTAACAATGGCAATTTTTGATATCAAGAATTATATTTCCACTAGTAACAACGTTCATTCTTGATATCAACAATTCAATTTCCACTAGTAAAAACTATCATTCTTGATATCAAGAATTGTATTTTTACTAGTGAAATCTCACTATAGGCTGCCATTCAAATTCAATTGTTGATATCAACAATTCATTTCTTACTAGTTGAAATTCCAGTTTCACATATCAGGAATACAATTCTTACTAGTAACAATGCAAATTTCTGATATCAAGAATTACATTCTTACTAGTGCAAATGTCTATTCTTGATATCAACAATTGAATTGCTACTAGTAAAAATTTTCATTTCTGATATCTGAAAATGAATTCCTGATATCAAGGTAATTTCTGATATCTAAAACAGCTTTCTTACTAGTAACAATCACATTCATGATATCAGAAATGAACATTTTTACTAGTATCAATTCAATTGTTGATATCAAGAATAGACATTTGTACTAGTAACAATGTAATTCTTGATATCAGAAATTTGCATTTTTACTAGTAAGAATTGTATTCCTGATATCAACAATTGAATTTGAATGGCAGCCTATGGCGAGATTTCACTAGTAAAAATACAATTGTTGATATCAAGAATGATAGTTTTTACTAGTGGAAATTGAATTGTTGATATCAAGAATGAACATTTTAACTAGTGAAAGTTCATATCCTGAGAATGAATAAAAGTCAAAACGGCTTGCCATAGAGAAGTACCATGTCGTCCAAGTGGGAGAGTGAGAGGCTCTGCCCAAACCCGAAAAAAGTAAGCTCGCCAGTATGGGTGTTTTTCGGCTTCCAAGAAAAAATCCCAATCTGCAGAATGTGCCTGTTACCCACCTCCATGTCCATCTCTCTGTGGATTACACCATTTTACAGAGAGTAAGTTGCGATTATTTTACTAGTCATGGAATGGGAAATGTTACATTAACCTGTTAACAGCGGTTTTCTGTGTTGATATATTTAAATAAAGGGTGATTCTTAAATAAGTACCACGTTTTCTTTTTCTTGTCTTATTTTTGTATTTGTAATGCAACTTTACTTGCGATCAAGTCATGGCCAATACAGTTTGTTTGTAGCACTTTATATTCAAATCTATTACATGATTAAAACTGATCTAGAAAAAACCACATTGCTACATTAAACTCTGTAAAATGTTAAGTCGCAGTGCCATCATGCACTTATTGCCTCATCTGCGGCCATTCTAGGCACACATTAAAACTGAATTAGCAGTGCAGTTACTGCATGACTTCATTGGTGACGGCGCAATGATAGGTTAAAGCAGGGGTCTTCAACGTTTTTCAGGGCAAGGACCCCTTAGATGAGCGAGACACGGAGCAGGGACCCCCCACACAAAATGTGTCAAACAGCCTCTGATGTTAATAGAAATCAATCATATTACGATAGTAATATTATGTTGAGACAATATAGATTAGAACTATGTTGTTGTACATTGTCTGTACACCTTGCCCAGTTCACGTATTACCTGCAATAAAGTACTGTTTGCTTTATACTCACCTGATCTGTCCTCTTCTGTTTATGTGACAGAAAACCAGACCATAAAATACGGGATATTATCTGGTAATTTGCTAGACAGATCAAAGCAGTGGCTCAATCTAGTCATGATCTGTTTACCTACAGATTACTCCACATTGTCTGGTCTCGTCTTTGTCAATGACAAACTCCATGACCATACCTACTACTCACCTGAGAACTTACTTGCTGATCCTGTTTCGTCTTCTGTTGACTACCTTCTCTACCCCGACTCATTTTCCTGGATTCATCTCTGTATTCACCATCACTACTGCACCTGCAATATACGGACTCAGTTCTTGTATTACCTGTAGTAAAGTACTGGTTGTTTTATACTCACCTCTTCTGTGTATATGACATAAGCTCCTCTTTTCAGCACAATGTTAATGACAACCACTACCCACCATAAAAAACTAGACCCAGGCACTTGCTATTTAACTAAAAAAACATTGACTGAGTTTAAAACACACTAGGCAATCTAATTAAAATCTTGTTCATGTTAGTTAACAGTGTCACAGAGTCAGCCACGTCATCACTGCCAGCTCCATCCACCCGATCACTATCCCCGGAATACTAATCGCATTCACCTGTCACTAATCACCCTGGAACCCTATATATACTCACCACTCCTTCAGTCTGGTCCCGTCTTGAAATGACACTACAGACTCACCCGCTACTATTTACCTGTCTTCATCCGGTCTCGCCTGTGGATTTATCCCGTCTTCTTTTTCTAAGCCCAGACTCTATTGAACTGCTGGACATTCCAACTGACACCTGTGACACACTGAGAAATCCGTTTAACATCGAGCTAAGTCACCAGTTTGATTTACAGACTTCTGTTACTTACCATGCCAGCCCTGTTACCTGTTTATTCGCTTGTCTGCAAATAAAAGACTTTAACGTATACTCTATACCTTGTCTGTGTCTGACAAACAGACCTTTATGCATTAGTAAATGTTGAAATTACTATTGACTAAGACTAATACATGCTGTAGAATTACTGTTAATGTTCATATAAAGTGTGTGTGAGCCGTGCTAAAAAAAGGAATATACTTATGCTATATTATAGTAGCCTATAAGTATGCTTAATGTAAGTGCAACACTAATGTAAGATTTGATTTTCCTGCTAAGATAAAGCTCAGATCAAGCATCCTGCAATAAAGCAATAAAACTCAAAGGAACAGGACAACACCCTGCCCAAACTGCCCTCACTCATCTATGCGACCAGCCCCCCTCCCTCCACTCCCTTCCTCCCCCCTGATTCAAGTCCCTGAAGTTCTCCAAGAATGCATATGTACTATGTATGATGTATCTTGTGAATCTATTATTTTCCAATTTCATGTTTAGTATCATTTTAAATGTCTCAGTGCGATTGGTAAAATGGTCTCAGTTTCACAGCAGTCACTAGTATTATGAGAAAGTTTGAAAACTTAGGAGAATTCTGCTATCTTTTCTCTTCAAGAAAACCACCTCCTCTCCCCCAAAACCAGGTGCGGGGGCAATAAATATTTACAGTCCTTTTGTTCTGGTATGGGTATTTAGGGGAAAAGACACAGCAGCAAGACGGGACATTCTGTAGCCAGAGACCCCCATATAGAGATGGTGAATGTCTTTAAAACTTTCATCCACCATCTCTGTGTGTATGCATAACTTTAAATACTCTTAGAGAAATCTTTTGAGTAACTGATGTTATGTATTTATTATATTTGAATTGTGTAATTATGTAATTGGCATTGAAACATTTTTACCTGATAAATAAATAGTTACATCTTGATTTATTTTGAATTCGTCTGAAATCATTATCACCGGTAGATTTATGTGGTTTTCGAGGCTTCCGCATTTCTGGGTGTTAGGATAGATCATACTGAAATCGTAGTATACGGAGCATGAGCACGATATTAAGGTTTTAGATTTCTGACTATTATGACTTAACATGTTATAGTATTGTGACTAAATCGAATGGCACTTTTATGAGAATAAGCATGTGGCGATTCAATAACTTGTGTTTTTTAGTAAACGCTATATCCCTCTGTTTTGATTCTAAACTAATCGGAATGTGATCGTAAGGCGTGGTTTTCAGATGGCCATAAGTCTTTATGCGGCCCAACGCCCGAATGAAAGGATAATTGAAATTAAGAGAAATTAAAGAATCAAAGATCTAAATTAATTCATACTTAACCGCGCGATCAGCTATTAATGTTACATCAGAAACATTACCAATTAGAGATCATTTACAATTGGAGTCAGATTAAACGAACAGCTAAAGGAAAACATAAACTAAATCCTAAAAATTTATGTGAATTTAACGCGGGCGCTGAACAGACATACACGCGTTGTACCTTCGCCAGGCCGTCAGATTCCGCCATTGGGCTGACGGGTGGTCCTTACACTAACGCACGCACATATCTTAACGGTACACCTCCCTGTGATCTCTTGTTAAAGAAACAGTTAGAAATATTTTAGTTTAGTTACATGAGAATTTTACTGCCACCATAGTGCCATAAAATCCTGCAAGTCACTGACATTGATGTTTATTCGGTTTAAAACAAGAAGCGAATAAATATTAGACAATAAAAGACATATTATTATCATATTATATTTGTGTGACATTTCCCCCATTACGCTAACGGGGAAATGTCAGACAAAATATAAGAGAGAAAAGTTTAGCTTACCTTTCGAAAACATTGTGAAAGAACTGATGAGCATTTATCAAAAAGCACATTCATAATCCTTTAAGATCTTCAGATATGACTGTGTATATCTCATAAGTTCTCATTTTCTTCTTTTATGGCCGGTTTCTATAATTCATGGAAATGTCGCTCCAATTTGTCTGATGTCGCTCTGCTCCCTGTTCCTTATCAAAAGCTACACTTGAGCTGCACTTTGTTCAGGGGTATGGCAACGTCTTGTGACCGGCTATGAATGTGTGAATAAAACATCAATGAAATTGACTTATATTTATAGTCTGTGTGACGTCATGGGAATGTGCCGGTACGAGGCTATAATTAGATGAACCACAGGTACATCTACAGGTCTTTTGTCTTCAGAGGCCATTCTGTGGCAGAAACTTTCTCATTCCTTTTTCATCTGTCACACAAATACTTTTAAAATTTATTTCACTACAGATTACAAAATACATGGTTTATAAAGTAATTAGTGACATATTTCTTTAGATTACCCAACTTTTGTTACTTAATTTAAATACTTTAGAAGACTTTGGAATACTAATAAGTTTGTAATTGTAATTGCGAGTTTTTTTTTCTTCTCACAATTCAGACATTTTTTTTTTTTTTTTAGAATTGCTTGATATAAAGTTACAATTGGGAGTAATGTCAGAGCTGTGTAGAAATTGAGGATGAACCAGACAAATGAATCTTGCAGATGATTCTCTCAAACATGAAAATCTCATCTCAACACTGAAGAGGCCAAATCGACACGAAATCAGAGAAACTGTCAATTGCGGCTCCATTCAGTCTACCAACCATGACTAAACTATGGTCTCTGTACTCGCTGGAAGTTAAGAGACCACAGATAACATTTAATTTATGACCAGGGGAGGAGGAAAGCCAGCTCTGACACATAGACGATATCTAATTGGTCAGAACTCCTTAAAGAGGTTGGACAAACACCTCAGTTTAAATGGTCAGTACATTAGATTAGAACAATGATTAAACTGAGACGAAGACCAGACAAATAAACAGACGATGAAGAGCAGACAAGCAGTTTCATTCAAGCCATCAAACTTAATCTTGTCTCACTCACTTTCTTTTCTTTTACTTTAGTTTTCTTTCTTTCCGTTGAGAGTCTCGTGTTCTAAGTTAAGTTTTGCCACAAAGTCAACACCTCTACAGTCTTTGCCGCGTCAACTTCAAACTTGTAGGGCCCGCCCACTGGTCCAATGACGGTTTCCAATAGAGCGGATGAAGGGATCTGCATGTTGCTGTCTTCCTTTATACAACGCTATATCAACTGAATTATATACATTTCTTTATATGCATTACCCCTGTATTTTCATCTGACATCAATTATGAAAAAGGTTTAAATCATATTTGATTTGCTATACATTTGAATAAATGTTTGATTATTCCTTTTAACCCTTTATACTCGTTCGTTCGGATTCCTATAACCCTTTGAGTCTCGGGAATGCGATCTCTAATCACAAACTCGTCAGTCTTGGTCATCTTGACAGAGGCAAATTGACTGATACTTTTAGACGCCACACCATGCTTGCATATTTCTAAAAATATGTGATTCAGTCCCCATAGATCTGTAAACACTTAATTAGAATAACACTATATCTAGCCAAAGGTCATGACCATTGTCATAGAACCAAGTTGACCAATCTAACTCCCTCTGATGACAACTTTACATAATCATGCCGTAGTTTCCCACGTACACTTGACCCGAATTCAGATTGGTCTGACAACCCTTTTGTTGTTCTGAACGGAAAAACCCATATTAGCCTCTACAGTCTAAGTACACGTGACTAATGCCAATGTGTTAGTCGGAGCTCCAGAACTGAGTTTTGGTCCGTTACTAACCTGAGCGTAGATTTGTGGAGTTAACGTCACCTACTAGAGTTTAATAATTTCAGAGTCAATCAGAATTAATTCAAACATAACAATTTATTAACCAGGTAATAGAATAATAATTCAAATCCAATTCAAAGAATAAAACATACATCAAATCAATAATAAAAGAACATAGAAGCATTTACTTGGCAGTGAAATAGACTACACACAGTGTTTGTGCGGGAAATCTGCCTACAGACTCCCAGAACCTTTTCCCAGTTCTCCCTAAATACCCAGATAATTCAATAAGACCAAATGGTGGTGTCTGCAATTGTAATTAGGTTTTGGTCCCCTGTTCAGGGGGTCACAAATGGGCAATCAGATTGAATGGGTTATTGGTACCTGTAGAAGGGGGCACTTATTTGCATACAGGAGGTAGTTTGAATGAAGGTTCTAGGGGTGTGTACATCTTTAGTGGCACACAATATTGCTTGCTTTCTAGAACTTCTTGGAAGTTCATATTATGTCTGGGAGAATGAGACCATTTTACCAGGCGCACTGAGACATTTCAAATGATACCAAACATGTATATTCATTTGTTGTACACATTCAGATTTGGATTGAGTTTTAGGTGAGGGGGAAGGATGGGAAACAGAGGATGGTATGGAGAGTGTAATGGTGAGGTGTGAACTGCTCGGCATAGGGCGTCTCGGATGGTGCTGTTACTTATGCATAAGAACATTCAAATGTTGATTGTCATGAAAAGATGTCCTTCTTTCCAGACAATTCGACTCCAGCCTTACAGATAGATAGATAGAAATAGTCCGATGATAGATAGATAGATAGATGTGGTCAGATGAAAAATAGATAGAAATGGTCAGATGATAGATAGATAGAAATAGTCAAATGATAGATAGATATAGATAGATAGATAGATAGATGTGGTCAGATGATATATAGATAGAAATAGTCAAATGATAGATAGATAGATAGATAGATAGATAGATAGATAGATGTGGTCAGATGATATATAGATAGAAATAGTCAGATGATAGATAGATAGAAATAGTCAGATGATAGATAGATAGGTAGATAGATAGATAGTGGGGAATCCGCAGTGCCATCGCTAGGGGGACGGTCGAATTCGCGGCCAACCGCCTGGGGAGTGGAGGTGTGGAGGAGTCGCCGCCGTTCCCTGAAGCCAGAGCCTG
This sequence comes from Zacco platypus, assembly GCA_038088235.1. Lineage (NCBI taxonomy): Eukaryota > Metazoa > Chordata > Actinopteri > Cypriniformes > Xenocyprididae > Zacco > Zacco platypus. The sequence continues at coordinate 2,914,461 of CM076075.1, read as the reverse complement.
CTCTGCTGCCGTCTATCGCGAGGAGGAGGAAACGTGGGACTCCTGCTGGCTACCCGAACACTGAAGGGCCGTCTCCGCGCGGCCACCAGGCGGCGGAAAATTATCGAGCCGTCCACTAATCGCTATCCAGTGCTGTCGCCAGGTATCGCTGAGCAGTGCCATTGCTAGGGGGACGGTCGAATTCGCGCCCAACTGCCTGGGGAGTGGAGGTGCGGCTGCCTGCAGTTCGTGAGGGAGCGGAGGAGTCGCCGCCGTTCCCTGAAGCCGGAAGCCTGCTCTGCTGCCGTCTATCGCGAGGAGGAGGAAACGTGTGACTTTTGCCAGCTACCCGAACACTGAAGGGCCGTCTCCGCGCAGCCACCAGGCGGCGGAAAATTATCGAGCCGTCCACTAATCGCTATCCAGTGCTGTCGCCAGGTATCGCTGAGCAGTGCCATCGCTAGGGGGGCGGTCGAATTCGCGGCCAACCGCCTGGGGAGTGGAGGTGCGGCTGCTTGCAGTTTGTGAGGGAGCGGAGGAGTCGCCACCGCCATTCCCTGAAGCCGGAGCCTGCTCTGCTGCCGTCTATCGTGAGGAGGAGGAAACGTGGGACTCCTGCTGGCTACCCGAACACTGAAGGCCAGTCTGCGCGAGGCCACCAGGCGGCGGAAAATTATCGAGCCGTCCACTAATCGCTATCCAATGCTGTCGCCAGGTATCGCTGAGCAGTGCCATCACTAGGGGGACGGTCGAATTCGCGGCCAACCGCCTGGGGAGTGGAGGTGCGGCTGCCTGCAGTTCGTGAGGGAGCGGAGGAGTCGCTGCCGTTCCCTGAAGCCGGAAGCCTGCTCTGCTGCCGTGTATCACAAGGAGGAGGAAACGTGGGACTTTTGCCAGCTACCCGAACACTGAAGGGCCGTCTCCGTGCGGCCACCAGGCGGCGGAAAATTATCGAGCCGTCCACTAATCGCTATCCAGTGCTGTCGCCAGGTATCGCTGAGCAGTGCCATCGCTAGGGGGACAGTCGAATTCGCGGCCAACCACCTGGGGAGTGGAGGTGTTTATCTGTTTATGTGTGCATGTGTTTTTTTCGGTACTGTGCTGCATTTGTTTTTACTGGTACTTCATTCCAAGTTCTACATTGAGGATCGCCAGCTGCCTCAGGAACTCTATTTCGGGCTCGATGTATCTCACATTTATGAGATAATCAATGGCATTCTCCACAGTCTTATTTTGATGGATCATGAGGTAAGCCAGAAAAAGTGTAGGAGCGTTGCTGACACCGTCCGTTGCTGACAACACCTTATCTGTGGAAATAAAAACAGAAAGACAGTCAAAAAACATTTCCCAAACAGTTTGTCACTACAGAACATTTGATAAAAGATCTTACTTTCTGAGTTTTTCCTGGCCTTGTGGATAAATTCAGCAGCTGGCAAGAAGTATTTGCTGATGTTTGATCCACGTGTTGTAGGCAAGCCACAATAACGGATCTTCATGCCTCTGTAATAACTCGCCCCTGTGTCAACAGTGTCTCTCAGGTCTTTCTTCCATGGCATTCCCAACAAGATCCTCAGTTTCTTTTTCATAGCTGCAGCATTCAGGATGTGAGTAATACCCAGCTCCTTCAGTCTCATTCGGTCTCTTGCTATCTCTCTGCACAAGAACACAACAGTTTAGATTAGCTTTTCACTAATGAGGATTTACATTGTAGAAATATAATTGTTTGATTCCTGTTCATACTCCTGCATTACATTTTGAATCACATGGTTTATATTAGCCAAAGGTAGGTTGTAGACTTACTCATTTCCAATGAAGATGTTGGTCCAGACCTCAGTGACATCTTTGTAACCTTTTGTACAGCCCTTCAGACGCTCTTCCAATTGAAACTGTTCTTGAAATGGATCCTGCTTGAAAGGTTTTGGTACATAACTGCTTGGACCTGGGACACATGATTCATCTGAATCATCCAGATACCAGTAAGGTTCCGGCTCAGGAAATCTTGGAACCAAGGTACACGAATCAACCAGATGCAAGCCCGGCCTAAGAAAGCTTGTAACTGGGATACTTGACTTGTCTGTATCAGCCAGGTCCAGTTCAGGTTCCAGCTCAGGAACACTTGGCTCCTGTGGATCAACCAGATCCAGTTCTGGTTCCGGTTCAGGATCACTTGGCTCTTCTGGAATAACCAGATCCTCAAGAAAAAGCTTTTTTAAGAAAGAACAAATTTTGTTCTTCTTCTTCTTCTTCACTTTAGAATCGTCGATGCCATCCTGATCGACCCCACTGCCGTCGCCATCAAGATCCTGAACTAATGGCTCGGAACTGCTTGGACCTGGGACACTTGACCCGTCTGCATCAGCCAGATCCAATTCAGGTTCCGGCTCAGGAACACTTGGCTCCTGTGGATCAACCAGATCCAGTTCAGGTTCCGGCTCAGGAACACTTGGTTCCTGTGGATCAACCAGATCCAGTTCAGGTTCCGGTTCAGGATCACTTGGCTCTTCTGGAATAACCAGATCCTCAAGAAAAAGCTTTTTTAAGAAAGAACAAATTTTGTTCTTCTTCTTCTTCACTTTAGTGCTTTCTGAAAAAAGAAGAAAACAAATAATATGTTATCAGAAACATCTCTAACCACAGATCAATCATGAATAATTAATCCAACTTGAAAGTCATTTCTGTTTGCATCTAATTTGTTGATATTTACTTTTTGGGATGTTCTCTTTAGGACTTTCAGAAGAAGCGTCGATGCCATCCTGATCGACCCCACTACCGTCGCCGTCAAGATCCTGAACTAATGGCTCGGAACTGCTTGGACCTGAGACACTTGACTCCTCTGCATTAGCCAGATCCAATTCAGGTTCTGGGTCGGAATCACTTGAGTCCTCTGCATCAGCCAGATACAATTCAGATTCCGTTTCAGAATCACTTGATTTCTCGGTATCGCCCAGATCCAAGTCAGATGTTGGCTCAGAAGAGCTTGCTTCTGCGACACACACTGGCTCTGGAACAGCCCGATCCATCCAAAAAAGCCATTTAAAGACTCCACCAATGGTGTCTCTCAAGCTTTTGGTACTTTCTGAAAAAATAAACAGCAAAAAACAAATAATATGTTATCAGAAACATCTCTAACCACAGATCAAACATGAATAATTAATCCCACTTGAAAACAATTTCTGTTTGCATCTAATTTGTTCTGTACACATAGTTCAGTAATTTACAAGAGTGACAACCGCATCCTACAACTGAATTAACCCCCAAAAAATGCCGGTAATGACAAGCGCACTTACAAAAATTCTACATGGCGCACTCGGTGAAGTTTAGGGAGCGAGTTGTGTTCTGTAGACCCATGGAATGATAATTTAGGGGATTTAAAAGCGGTTGTCATTCCTGAAATTTTACAATGTGTGTGTGGCTATTGTAATGTTGCATCTCAAATGTTCTGTTGATATTTACTTTTTGGGATGTTCTCTTCAGGGCTTTCAGAAGAAGAGTCAATGCCATCCTGATCGTCCCCACTGTCGCTCAAGATTGTCAAATCTCCAGACACCAGTGTAGGGCTCTTCATATCTAAGATGGCATCATCGTCATCAAGATCCTGAACTAATGGCTCGGAACTGCTTGGACTTGGGACACTTGGCTCCTGTGGATCAACCAGATCCTCAAGAAAAAGCTTTTTTAAGAAAGAACAAATTTTGTTCTTCTTCTCTTTAGTGCTGTCTGAAAAAAGAAGAAAAACAATGTTATTTAAAGACCGATATTAAACAAACATCATAATATCCTTATTAATAGTGACATTAAAACAGCTTTTAGGCATAATATTAAGAAATGTACATTGTGCAATGAAAAAATGCACCAAATAAAGTTTAATATCATTTCAGTTTAATTATATTAAATATATCATTAATTTTATATCAGCAAGTCAAGTTAAGTGATGCGTCAATAAATATATTATACTTAGTATGAAATAAATGTATTATAACGGGGTCGCTCTTTGCTCGGTTTCTGTATGTAATTTGAATACAAGTTTTATTTTTTATGCTACTGCTTATGTACACATTGCAAAGTTTCTCAAACTAAGCGACTGAATCTGAAATTGCGATGTGTGACATTATGAAAATGCTGCTCAGAGCTGGCATAAATGCATTTACACAGCAATTTTAACTGCATATTGTTATACAAGGGTCAAAGTAGGCATAATTTAGTATGTTGCATAGCGTCTTTACACAGAATTTCGAGCGAGCACAGAACTCGGAAGACATTACTATTTGCATCTAATTGTAATGTTGCATCTCAAATGCTCTGTTGACATTCACCTGTTGGGCGGTTCTCAGGGCCTTCAACACCCGTCTCCACACGCTTCACAGCACTTTGGTCATATTGGCAGACGTATGTTGCGTCGTTCTTCACAGCAAGCTTCACAACATTCCCCACTATAGAGCAGTGACTGACTGACATGGGATCGCCGTCGACATATATCTCCAAACACACCTCTCTGAGATTGGTAGCCATTGTATGTTTGTATCTGGTGCTGACAAATCAAAATGAATCTGATAATATCCGTTGTCAAACTGTGTAAGATATAGTAAGTGACTCTATACACTGTCGCTCTATAAACTGTTTGTATGTACACGCCGAAAATAGAATCTGTCTGTATAGAAAGTCGTCTTGCACAATAATTGCTAAAATGCTCTGATAGATAACACCAGTAGAAATCGCTACAGCTTGGAAAGTCGTTCTGAGGAGACCCCGCGAGCGCTGGCCTTTTTAAACCCTTCTGTCTGTGACGTAATAGAATAAAGGACGCCGCGTTCCACGGTTCCCATAGAAACGAATTATTTGCGCTTGTTCGAGATGCATCGATGACGTCAGAATTCAAATCAAGCGCCGGAGCTCAACGGTTTGTTTCGCGGATTCTCTCTATATTATATTATTAATCTAAATTAAATACTTTAAAACACATTTCTGTTCCCAGATAAACTTTACTGACTCGATTTCGATCGCCTGAATGGTTGATTTAACGTTATAGGTGCTCGAGTTTGTGTTTGCGATGCGCGCGCGCCACAACATTAAAAAAAATAATAATAATTTAGCAGATTTGTGAATGTAATTCTGAAGGCTGAAGTGAATATGGTGATCAAAAAATAGCGTATGTCCTTCTATTGAGCTGTCCTGTCCTCGCGAGCCGCATGGCAAAACAAACAACACTAATTTGTTGTGGTGGAAATTCACCCATGTGATTAAAGTCAGGCCACTCCATAGTAAAATTATCAAACCAACTTTACTGAAAATCGAAATTCAGGGTAGTCTCTTTTCAGAGAGCTACAAAGTGAACTCCACACAAAACAGAGTATTTATCCAATCAAATAATACATATTCATTTTTCAGCGTAACAAAGACTTTCAAAATTGATTGGATAAACAAATGAGTAAATTATCATAAAGCCATCCTACTTCCTTTTACCATATAAGTACAAATTCCAATCAATCAACATTCCATAATAGTTATCCGCTTAACGTATGTAAATAATTATTAGTTAAAGGCACCTAAAACCCCTAACTTCTTCCCAGCTAACTGACCTTAAAGAAGAGAAAAGTCATTATCCTTAAGTCATTGTTCGGAGAAACTATTTGCTAACCTTGCAACGTATAAGGTAAATGGTAACCCATTTACTTAGCCATAAAACTAACAGATAACACATCCCTTTGTGCTCACCGATCAGGATCTGACCCCTACATATGTGGGTTAACCTCCACTGGGTAAAAATCTTCAGCAAACTTTCTTTAACCTTCAATTCATCTCCTCACATTCTTAAACCATCAACACTCCTTTGAAAACATCATAAACAACAAAAAGTCTGATATATGCTAGTGGTTACACACATGTATCTATATGTCACCAATCAAATTTCATTTTTCTCATGATTCAAAGATTATGAAAAGATCATATATGGAAATCCGTAAAACTCATATAACATTAACAAAATTAATCATGTATGAGCCATAGCATTGATTGAACACACATAAGAAAATAATATTTCCCTTGCATTGTCAAAAACTCTTTTATATATTTTTATATATATATATTTATATATGTAGCGCCCCCTACCCTTAATAAGGCGGAGCACCGGATTCTGAAAGTGTGTCTCCCGACTGTATATTAATATGCCTCCTATTACCCTCTTTGGATACTGTATTAACTATGATTATCCTTAAAGTAATATTCCTTTACAACATAAAATAAACCAACAAAAAATACCCTCAAGTAACAAACAGTCAGTATGAGAAAGTAAACAATTTGATTTATTTATAAACAAATGGGGAAAAGTGAAATAAATGGATTTACGTACCCATTAAAGGCAGGCAAGAATTGCCTGTTAACTTAGCGTTTCTTTTTTATATTGAAAAATCTCTTAGACTATCTAAGTGCAGTAGTTCACCATCTTATGAGATGAGGAAAAATCAAAACCCCAAATAAATTTAGTTTATCTCAACACTAAACAGTAGTATGAAACCACAAAACTTCACTTAGGTACGTAGAACGTAAAATATAAATCAATAGACATATGTGGGCCCACTCACACACACACACACACACACTGTTGCAGGCCTGAAACGTAGCTGGAGAACGTTGGGGCCTAGAAAACAGCAAATGGCCTCTTCACTCCCATGAGCCAAAATAAAACAGACAGAGCACCTGAAACGCCTTTCTTTCCAGGCAGCAGAAAATCATCCACTCCCTCCTTGGAAGCGACAGATCGTCCCGTATTCTCCCCGGCCGTCGGCAGAATGGTCGCGCGAGTCTCTCCCCCGACGACAGCTCCCACGCGATGACAACGAGGATCCTGTGTGCGGACTGTCCCAGAGCCTCCCAGCTCTTGGAAATAAGTCTCATACACTTAATAACTAACTCAAGAGATTCGTTGAAAGTCAGGCGTCTGGGTTCTCACTCTTATCTACACAAAATAACTCACCAAGCTTTATGGTGCGCTAGAAGTAGAGTCTCAATAAAATTAATCGCGAAAATAAACGCTTGAACAGAATATAAAACCACAACAAAATAAATAGGACTCCGAACCCTTAATAAACTTAAAATATCGTGTTAACTCACTTATTCAGTGGTAAGAAAAAACCCTTTTTTCTCCCGTCAATTCTCTAGCCGCTTCTTCTCTCTCTCCGATCGACAAGTTCTCCCTCTCCCCTCGACAAGTCTCTTCTCTGTCCAATCCGAATTTCCCCTCTATTCCCAGGGGTGGGATTAAATCAAAAATAACAAATCACCCGAGAAGGAACAAACATGCTAGGTGAAAACACGTTTTTTGTAAGTGCATCTCAAATAAACTTTATAGTTCACCGAAACTCTTAAAGGGGCAGTACATCAGTGCATCAACTAATCACACAGAGACTGTTATGATACTTTCTGAATCATAAAACCTTATAAATACCCCATGACTTAGAAAAAGGTGTTAATGTACTTAATAATACCCCATACTGGGTTACACTCTCCCCCGTCTTAATGACTCATGTCCCCATGAGACCAACCCACTACATAAGTATTATGGCTCTAGATGTTTGATTTGAACTCAAACTAGAACACTGGGTACACTGGGCCATAGGGTGGCACCACAAGGTTTGGCAAACATTCTCTTTACTCTGGAAATCTTCAACTTGCACCACCATACCCCTATATACCAGGGTTAAGGGTCTGTCCGTAGATTTTCCCAGTTCATCATAACTCAGTTTTTTCACTGGCTTTACTTCTCTCTTTGGACGAAGATCAATTTGTTTAGCTTCTGCTTCTTTTGGGGCATTCATTGCTTGGTCTCCCCCTTCTGGTTCTAGATCCTCCATTTGATCTGGGGTTGATAGAGGGGTGCTTTCTGCTTCACACTCAGACACATCTCCCATCAGTTCCATTTGATTAGGAACTCTTTCATGGCTTGTATGGATCTGCGCATTCTCTGTGTTTAGTGAAGGGGTTGGCTTCTGACTGACTGGTCTCCCTTGCGGACCTGGGAAGTACTCACACACGCTACTGTCATCACTATCAGAGTGGTCTATTGAATCACAACGATCTTGTGCTGATTGCTCTCTTTGTGTTCTCTCCCCAGCTCTTGCCCTGGTTACCACTGGACGCTGGCCATCCATCTTCTCATCAGGTAAGCATATCCTCACGTTGTCTCCGATGGGTAACAAATGGTCTCGGTGCAACGTCCTGACACTCCCTGTGCCAGTCTCTGGTTTTACCCTATACACAGGTAAGTTCGGCAGCTTCTCCATGACGAGGTAGGGTAAGGAGTTCCAGCGATCCTGCAACTTGTGTTTTCCTGTGATGGCCAGGTTCCTTATAAGCACCCGATCTCCTTTCTCCAAATTCTGATATTTCACTTTACAATCATACAGTCTCTTGTTCCTTTGCTGCATTTTCAGGGAACTCTCAGAAGCTAACTGGTATGCATGCTGCAGCTCTTTTTTCATCCTCTCAACGTACAGCTGATGTTTCATCCCACTCTCCCTAGCCGCCGAAGTCCCGAAGCATAAGTCCACTGGAAGACGTGCCTCTCTCCCAAACAACAGATAATAAGGTGAGTAACCAGTTGCTTCGTTTTTGGTACAGTTGTATGCATGCACCAAATGACTGATGCTTTGACTCCATCTGTTCTTCCTGGCGGGATCCAGGGTGCCCAGCATGGAAAGAAGAGTTCGATTGAAACGCTCCGGCTGTGGGTCTCCTTGAGGGTGGTAAGGCGAGGTCCGGGACTTGCGAATTCCCAGGATTTCAAGGAGTTCTTTGATGAGCCTACTTTCAAAGTCCCGCCCCTGGTCGGAGTGAATGCGTGCTGGCAAACCATAGTGTATGAAGAACTTCTCAACGAGAATCTTGGCCACTGTTAATGCTTTCTGGTCTTTGGCAGGATATGCCTGAGCATAGCGGGTGAAATGATCTGTGATGACCAGAATGTTGGAGACTCCCTTTGAGTCAGGTTCAATTGACAGGAAATCGATGCAGACCAGATCGAGTGGGCCACTGCTTGTGATGTGATTCAAGTAAGCAGATCGTTGCGGTAAAGTCTTCCTAGCAATACATCGTCCACATTCCTTCACATACTGTTCCACGTCTTTGTTCATGCGTGGCCAGTAGAAACGATCTTTGCAAAGTTCTGTGGTTCTCTCGATTCCAAGGTGACCTGATTCGTCATGCAGTGAATGTAGCACCTGGGCCCGGTACTTTTCTGGTAAAACTAGTTGCTGTCTCTCTCTCCCATAGATGTTTTTAGTAATTCGGTACAAGAGGCTTTGGCGAATGTTCAACTTTGCACTCTGTTGTCGTAAGATAGTCTCAATGGGGTTAGACCTCTTTGTAGTGGTAATTACGTGCCCTTTCTCCACTTCCTGCTTCACCAGTCCAATGATGGGGTCTTGCTCTTGTGCTAGTCTCAAGTCATAGTTAGACAACTGCTCCTTGTGCCCCATTTCCAGCTGTACTGGACAAACAAACACGGAGGGAATGACTTCGGGAGTAGCACCCAAATGATCCACCAGTCTACCACAGGATTCATTGGAGTAGTGCGTATCAGCAAGCTGACAGATGGCCCTTACTCCAGAGCTTGGTAGGTCCACCCATTCTTGCACCAAGTCATTGGGAGGGGGATAGCGCGACAATACATCCGCATCGATGTTGTGACGCCCTGGCTTGTACCGAAGGCTAAAGTCATATGTGGCTAAAGCGGCAAGCCATCGATGCCCAGTAGCACTAAGCTTAGCGCTTGTTAGAACATAGGTGAGGGGGTTGTTATCCGTCCTAACTGTGAACTTTGCTCCGTACAAGTAGTCATGGAATTTATCCACAACAGCCCATTTGAGGGCCAGGAATTCCAACTGATGAATAGGATAGTGGCGTTCAGCAGCACTCAGTTTACGGCTGGCATAGGCGACAGGTCTCAGTCCGTCTGGATGCTCCTGATTCAGCACGGCGCCTAAACCACTCAGGCTTGCATCAACATGTAGGACATAGGGCTTAGCTGGGTCTGCATATGCCAGTACGGGAGCATGCGTAAGGCAATAAATGATGTTATGGAAGGCCTCGGTGCACCTCTGGTCCCAACGCTCACCAAAGGGTTCTGACTCACTGTAGTATTTGCCTTTCTGTACAGCTTTATTTTGACTTTTGACAGGGGGATAACCTTTGGTCAAGTCAGTCAGTGGTCTCACGATGGCAGAATAGTTCTTAATAAAGCGGCGGTAGAAACCACAAAATCCTAGAAAGGACCTCAGGGATTTCAAATCATGTGGCATCTTCCAATGAGACACAGCGTTCACCTTCTCAGGATCAGGAGCTATGCCGGCAGCAGACACAATATGTCCCACGTATTTGACTTGTGGCTGACAAAACTGGCACTTGTCTATAGACACTTTTAACCCATATTCTTCCAGCCGATCTAACACTTTCAGCAGCCGTTCCTCGTGCTCTTCCAAGGTACGCCCAAATACAATGAGGTCGTCCAGATATACTATGACCTGGAGGAGGTGCATATCTCCCACAGCTCTCTCCATTAGCCGCTGAAAGGTGGCTGGAGCCCCCGTAATCCCCTGAGGCATGCGTTCAAACTGGTAGAAACCCAGAGGACAGATGAACGCTGTTTTTTCTTTGTCCTCGTCAGCCATCTCAATCTGGTAATAGCCACTACGCAAGTCTAAGACAGAGAACCATTTACTTCCAGACAGACAGTCTAAAGCATCATCTATCCTGGGAGTAGTGTATTGGTCAGGAACTGTTCTGGAATTCAAAGTCCGGTAGTCTATGCACATACGGATGGTTCCATTTTTCTTCCGAGCAATAACTATTGGCGAGGCATAAGGACTCCTGGATTCAGTTATGATGCCTGCAGCCAACAGGTCTTTTAGATGTCTCCTCACGTCATCGATGTCTGCAGGTGCAACACGTCGGGATCTTTCCCTAAATGGTCGGCTATCACTCAGTCTGATGTTATGTTGCACACCTTTGGCTCGTCCCACATCCCACTCCTCCAGGGAAAATACATTTCCGTGCTCAGCTAACTTCTCCCTAAGTCTTTTCTCCCAATCAGCAGGAATAGGAGAGTCACCAAACTTGAACACTTTGGAATCTATCTTTTTCGGAGCAGTCGGAGCAGTTGGTGTAACTGTGACTGTGTCTGTGGGAAAAACTTTAGCAATTACTGTGTCAGTGGGGATGCTGATGTCTTTAAGGGTCTCATTGCAGACCAGCACTCTAAAGCTGTTCTCATCAATGGCGGAAGAGGACAGAACGGTTGGAGGGATAAACAGTCCAGCTGGAAGTTGACTATCCGTTGGTGTTTCTACAAGAAATATGTCTTTTCTCAGTGGCTTCTCCAACTCCACTTTACACACTGCATACATTTCTCTTCTTGATGGGATAGTTAGGGCTCCTGGTCCCATCCACTTGACCTGTCCCTCAGCCGGCTCATACACGTCCTCTTTCCCCTGGACCCGGTGTAAACATGGTTTTAGGAGGGATGACTGAATTCTCAGTGAGTGTGCTTGGTTTGATACACCAGAGTCAGGACTGAGCATGGTCAGACGTTGAAAGAAGCTGGCGTTGGTGCCGATTATTACTGGAACCTGCTGGGGACCTTGAGGTTCGGGACAGACCAAAGCGAGGATAGAAACTGACTCTTTTACCCCAGTGAGGGAAACAGGAAGCAAAACATCCACTATGATGTATCCCTTGTATGGATAACTAGAAGAGCTCAGTCCCCAAATAGACAATCCCGTGAGCGGATGGATGGGTATCTGCGGTAAGTATTTGGAATACCATTGTTCGAATACAATGGTGACCTGTGATCCACTGTCCAGTAAAGCCTGACAAGGACATCCATTCAGCTCCATGGAAATGATTGAGGCAGGGCCCACTAACCCTCTGGGAAGTTGACTCACCCCACAGGTCTCAGTTTGACCCTTTTTTGAGAAACAGTCTATACTGCTTGAAATGGCACTGTTTCCAGTCCCAGGGTTTCTTTCAGTCTTAGCTTTTCGGAGTGCCCGTAACAACTTCTGTATTACTTGGGAGGTATTTTCCGGCGACTGACACTTGGTAGCGATGTGTCCATCTTCCCCACACCGATAACAGAAGAAATCATTGTTGTGCTTAACTGACCTTTCTCTACTTAAAATTGAACTGGGCTTGGGGTTTGACTGAGATTGATGTAACTGAGTAGTGGAACTAATATTCATGACTGCTAGCTGTTGTTGCAGTAGTTGAACTTGCCTCTTTAACACTTGTACTTCAGACTCTCCCTGGGTGTCAGCCCTTATCTTCTCCTGCTTGTCCTTCTGATCAACCCTCATGGAAGAAACAGAAACAGTGTTGGGCTCTTCCCCAAATCTTGATCTTAACTCCTGGATTTCTGCTTGGAGTTGTCGGATCACATTATCATCCTTCATTTTCAGCCGTATGGGTTTCACCGATGCATTGATTTTATGCCGAGAGGCTTCGTTTTCTTCGGCTTCTTTGACTTCATTTAGCAGTGCTAAGAAAGTGGGTGGCTGTTCCCTTCTCTCTCTCAGTCTTAACTGCAGAAGCATCAGATCCGACTCAACTGCACCTCTAATCAGCTGTTCAACCCTTGTTCTGTCCATCATCTGAAGACTCAATCCTCCTCTTTGCACCACTTTAGTTAAGGATTTCTCCATCCTTCGCAGAAAGTCGGACAAAGCTTCCCCGGGGAATTGACGTAAGAGACGAAAGGCAAAGTATAGATCCTCCCCGGACTCAACGGTTCCAAATGTGTTTTCTAACGCCTCAAGGTATTGAGAAGCACTTGCCTCAGGACTTGAAAATCGAACAGCTTTGATAATGTCAAGGGCTGGCCCTTTCACACTCTCCATTACTCTTCGCCGTTTTTCCTTGTCAGAGCACTCACATTCCTCAGTCATTAATCTGGCCTGTTCTATCCAGTTTTCCAGACTTTCCTCTCCAGACGGTATTGGAACAATGCCAGAAAAGATGCGCAGTCGTCGATAAGCATTAGTTTCACCTGATGGTTTCGTAGTCTTCTCCAGAATTTCACCCACCGCACGTATAATGGACTCAGGGGAACTGGAACTGTGTGGAGAGAATAAGGCCTGTATGTCAGTCATAGACTTTCCTTCATCCAGTAAGAACTTGGATAATTTCTTGGAAAACTCAGAGGCGGAAACGTCAACAGGTGCCACAACAACCTTCCATGACTCTTCGCCATCTGGCCGCAGCAGTTCAGCTGGAATACGGGAAGGGTCGATGACCTCACGACACTCACATAGCACCAACAGGGTACCAGGACTTGGCCCCAATTTCGAGTCTCTAACCCGCACTCTTCCAAAGACTTTTACAGTCTGAACAGTATCTTCAATACTTGCCACTTCTGTAGTTGCAGGTACACCAATCAAAAGTATGGCATGAGTCTCATCAATCGCTGCCTCCGTGCACCACTTGGAGAGTTCAGCAAGCAGAAGAGGGCTACTTCCAAGGGCCATGCTGAAACTTCAGGCAGATAATTGTTAATTAACTATTGAAGCTTAAAATATAACTGAGCTCTGGTTTTCACAGTATCTGTTGTCTTCATCAGGGTAACAGGAAGTAGGATCCCGGACGAGCCCCCAATTTGTGTAGCGCCCCCTACCCTTAATAAGGCGGAGCACCGGATTCTGAAAGTGTGTCTCCCGACTGTATATTAATATGCCTCCTATTACCCTCTTTGGATACTGTATTAACTATGATTATCCTTAAAGTAATATTCCTTTACAACATAAAATAAACCAACAAAAAATACCCTCAAGTAACAAACAGTCAGTATGAGAAAGTAAACAATTTGATTTATTTATAAACAAATGGGGAAAAGTGAAATAAATGGATTTACGTACCCATTAAAGGCAGGCAAGAATTGCCTGTTAACTTAGCGTTTCTTTTTTATATTGAAAAATCTCTTAGACTATCTAAGTGCAGTAGTTCACCATCTTATGAGATGAGGAAAAATCAAAACCCCAAATAAATTTAGTTTATCTCAACACTAAACAGTAGTATGAAACCACAAAACTTCACTTAGGTACGTAGAACGTAAAATATAAATCAATAGACATATGTGGGCCCACTCACACACACACACACACACACTGTTGCAGGCCTGAAACGTAGCTGGAGAACGTTGGGGCCTAGAAAACAGCAAATGGCCTCTTCACTCCCATGAGCCAAAATAAAACAGACAGAGCACCTGAAACGCCTTTCTTTCCAGGCAGCAGAAAATCATCCACTCCCTCCTTGGAAGCGACAGATCGTCCCGTATTCTCCCCGGCCGTCGGCAGAATGGTCGCGCGAGTCTCTCCCCCGACGACAGCTCCCACGCGATGACAACGAGGATCCTGTGTGCGGACTGTCCCAGAGCCTCCCAGCTCTTGGAAATAAGTCTCATACACTTAATAACTAACTCAAGAGATTCGTTGAAAGTCAGGCGTCTGGGTTCTCACTCTTATCTACACAAAATAACTCACCAAGCTTTATGGTGCGCTAGAAGTAGAGTCTCAATAAAATTAATCGCGAAAATAAACGCTTGAACAGAATATAAAACCACAACAAAATAAATAGGACTCCGAACCCTTAATAAACTTAAAATATCGTGTTAACTCACTTATTCAGTGGTAAGAAAAAACCCTTTTTTCTCCCGTCAATTCTCTAGCCGCTTCTTCTCTCTCTCCGATCGACAAGTTCTCCCTCTCCCCTCGACAAGTCTCTTCTCTGTCCAATCCGAATTTCCCCTCTATTCCCAGGGGTGGGATTAAATCAAAAATAACAAATCACCCGAGAAGGAACAAACATGCTAGGTGAAAACACGTTTTTTGTAAGTGCATCTCAAATAAACTTTATAGTTCACCGAAACTCTTAAAGGGGCAGTACATCAGTGCATCAACTAATCACACAGAGACTGTTATGATACTTTCTGAATCATAAAACCTTATAAATACCCCATGACTTAGAAAAAGGTGTTAATGTACTTAATAATACCCCATACTGGGTTACATATATATTGATTATATATGGGCTACTCGCATAGCAAGCACAGTTGGGCCGATTCCGGCTGAAATGCGGCACTGTCGGCTCAATGTCGGCATCGGTGAGAAGATAATGGGCCAGATCCGTAACAAAACAGATCTGTCTTTTTCTGATGGGCCAGTCTCGGTTGAAAGCAGTTGTACTGATGTCAGATCCATACTCGCTGTCGCTGTGTGCAGGGCCGGCGCTACCTATAGGCAGAGCAGGCAGTGGCCTAGGGCCTCGGTCATGGAGGGGGGGCCTCCATTACTGTAACATGGGGGCGCAAAATACTAGGCTCTTTTTCTATTGGATATAGATGTAATGAAATCAACTATGCCACCGTATCAAAGTGTGTCCCACCTTCTGAATAAAAAAGATACGAAAAGGCAACTTTTCTGCAGCGGACTGACTTCTGAATTGAATTATGATGGCGCCGAAACGAACAGGCACGCGAAGAAGTGCAGTTCGTGATGTAGGTGTGCGAGTTGTCATCATCTGGTTTGGACTGATTATAATGTTTTCTAAAAATAAACGTGTGGATAAATCATTTGCCGGTTTATGAGTTTAAAAGAGCGCGAGCCAGACTGTTAGACTCTTTGAATTTGTACAGATAGTGAATGACATCGCGTCGGGAGCTGACTAGCAAGATACTGAAGTGAAAGCAAAGTTTGTATTCAAAGTCAAAGAGCTAGAATATTTCAGCACTAGAGAAATCTTTTTTCTGAATCTTTTAATTCTGCATTACTGCTCTAACATAATACTTATTTTCAGTCTTCAAAACATAAATATTGTTATATTTAATGAAAAAAAATAAGCGTACAATTTTATGAAGTAATTAAGTAGGCCTATTTCTACTTAGTAGTTCGTTTCTGTCACTTTCACTAGCAGTTGATTTGTGTTGGCTTATACATTCTTAAAAATAAAGGTTCTTTATTGGAATCTGTGGTTACATGAAGAACCTTTAAAATCCATGGAACCTTTCCATAACAGGTTCTTTACTGTGGAAAAGTTTATTTAGATTCTTTTAGAATGTTCTTCACACTAAGCAAAATTAAGAACTGTTCACTGAAAGGTTCTACGGAGAACCAAAAATGGTTCTTTTATGGCATCACTGTAAAAACTCCCTTTTTAGAATCTTTATTTTTAAGAGTGTATAGCGCATATTTGAGGTATTTATGCCACAGCAATAAATCAATAGGAGGGGGAAATCCCGTCCACAAAATGATTAAGGAATGATGTTACTGAATTTTACTCTAGCCCTGTAGAGAGTGTTGGGCTACTGTACATAAATTTCTGAACAAATTACTACAAAAAACAAATCAAACAAACAAACAAAAAAACACATATGATAGCATCCCCAACATACATATAAGAGATTACCTTAGTTAATATGGACATATAAAAATAAAATATATAAATTTTAATAACAGATGTTATAAAGGTAAGAAATAATATTTGTTTCCAGTGTTTTATTAGGAGGGGGGCCTCCAAAATAAATTTTGCCTATGTCTAGAACCGGCCCTGGCTGTGTGTATTCACCATCGGCCCGAGATCGTTTTGTCTCAGGCGGGCCAACACTAGAATTCAGGAACTTTGCCGCCGGAAAAAAGTTTTGGCGGTTAAATCCTGAGGATCCTGCAGACCAGTTCATTTTCGTGGGGAATCATTTCAGCTGAAAAAGAGTAAGTAATTTTGTTTGTTTTAATTGTGAAGATTAAAAATAAAAAAAAATAGTTTTATTAATATCTAGTGTTTCTTAACAAAGTGACATCGCCAACTATTGGCTTGCCATAGATTTGCGCAATTTACAACCAGAAGAGCCAAGTGCATTAAATGCTAAAACGGCTTGCCACATGCTAAACCTCACTGCCTGCAGACACGCCCAGCCGCAGGTGAAATATTCAAATTAACGCAGTGACGTGCGATTGTTTTGCTCGTCTATAATTTTTATTAATTTTCTTGGTCCTCGTTAAGCGACATTCATATAGTTAGAATATGGAAAAGACGCAATTTTCAATTGGCATAACGTCTCTCTGAAGTTTTTTGTGAATGTCTGTCGGTTTGGGTGCGGTTCAAAAACAACGGAAGTTCTGCGGAACAGAAAAATATAATCTCCACATAGATCATCTGCATTAATTAATATTTTACACAGTTCAACAATAACATGCAGAACATTCTACTGTTTTTTCTATTGCTATTGTTAACGGACGGTAAGTGTTTCTGATCTTTCGGTTTCACTTTATGATCGGTTCTGAGTTAAATCAATTGTTAAGCTGATTTGTTCTGCTCCAGGTGTGTCTGGTGCAGAGACGAATGAAACTGAGTCCGTGATGGAGGGAGATTCCGTCACTCTACACACTGATATTACTGAAATACAGAACGATGACACGATACTGTGGCTGTTTGGACCTAAAGAATCTGTCATATCTCAAATAACAAGAAAGGCAGATTTTACTTCATTTTTTGTAACAGATGATATAGGATTCAGAGGCAGATTGCAGGTGGACCAAAAGACTGGATCTCTCACCATCAGAAACACCAGAATCAAACACTCTGGACGATATAAACTCGCCATCTCTAGAGAAAAGACCATGTATAAGATATATATTGTCACTGTCTATGGTGAGTATCTCAAGTCTTTCAATGTAACAGCCAGTTTACATTAGTGCAGTCTTTGATCATAATTAGATACTTGTATTATTTATTATAAACCCCCAATAGATTTTAAAAAATGTGACATGTAGTCCATTATATGTGACCCTGGACCTCAAAACCAGTCATAATTTATGAAATTGAGAAGCTTCTCTTAAGCGTTTTGATTCAACTATTTGAAAATCTGGAATCTGAGGGTGCAAAAAAAATCAAAATATTGAGAAAACCGTCTTTAATAAATTCCTTAGCAAGGCATATTACTTAGAAAAATAATTTTTAAAATATATTTTCGGTAGAAAATTTACAAAATATCTTCGTGGAACATGACCTTTACTTAATATCCTAATGATTTTTGGCATAAAAGAAAAATCGATCATTTTGTTGGCTATTTGCTACAAATATACCTGTGTGACTTATGACTGGATTTGTGGTCCAGGGTCACATATAACATTTGTAAGACCCACATAGTTTTATTTAAAGGGTTAGTTCTCCCAAAAATGAAAATGCTGTGTATTACTCAGCCTCATTTCATTCCAAACCACCTTCAGAACACAAACAGAAGATATTTTGGTAACACTTTACAATAAGGTTGTCACGGTTGCTGTCCAGGAAAGGAGTGCACGACACGGAAGGTTTGAAATGTATAACCATTTACTTTAATCACAGAGAATCAGACATGCAACACCACTGAAACAACGTTAACGCTAGACAAAGGAGCAGGGTCTACTGACCGTCTTCAACAACTTTATATGTTCTGCTTTAAGTGTGATTTGCTTGGAATGGATTTATTTTGGATAGTTCAATATAAGTAAAATGTTCAATACACATAATGTAAAACCATCAAATACTATTATAGTTTTTTTTGGACCTTGAAAATGGTAGTGACGTAGGTAGGCTTGACAATGGAGGGACAGAAATCTCTCAGATTCCATTAAAAAGATCTTCATTTGTCAAGATGAACGTCAGTCTTACAAGTTTTGAATGACATGAGGGTGAGTAATTAATGACAGAATTTTTGGATGACTAACCCTTTTATATGTATATGGTTTATGTGTATGCTTATTTGTGAATCAGTTAACTCAAACATCATAGCACAGAACCTGCTTTTTGTTAGCTTTATTATTTACGTTTTTCTACAAGAATTAAAATCTGTAAATATCAGAGTGACGCTATTTAAATCAAATTAAATTATAATTCGTTTAAATGTAACATGAGCGTTTATAATGATTCATCTTTTTCTGGGAAAATGTTTTGGTTTGTTTTCCAGGGGTGGTTGGTGAGACAGATGAAGTGAAGTCCGAGTCAGTGATGGAGGGAAAGTCTGTCACGCTACAGAATAATGTTGAAGTACAGAGAGATGATCTGATAGTGTGGAGGTTTGGAGATAAAGGCATCCTCCTTGCTAAAATCGATGTGGAAACTAAAGAGATCTCATTAAATGATGCTGATGAGAGATTCAGAGACCGTCTGCAGCTGAATCCGAATGGCTCTCTGACCATCAAGAACACGAAAACCGAAAATGCTGGACTTTATGGGCTACAGATCCGAGGCCGTGAGAGCGCACAGCGATTCCTTCTTTCTGTCAGTGGTGAGTAACTCTGAGTCTGTAAAGACCAACGTAAGAATGACATATAGTATAATTACATCACTTGGACTTACGATTGCTCTCATAATAATGCTGTTTAATTGAATCAGATTAAAATAAAACACATTTACTCACTATTGACTGTCTGTCTTTAGCTGTTAGAGATCCGGGTCTGTCTCCAGGTGTTATAGCAGGGATTGTAGTTGCTGCTCTTCTTGGTCTGGGTGCTGTTGTGGTTTACTATCGCTGCAAGATCTCTGAACTAAAAAAACAAATGGGTGAGTATTACAACTGATACAGCATAGAAAAAACTATTGTATTTTGCTACAATAGATCTATATTTAAAGGTTTCTGCTTTATTGATCATGCTGTAATAGGTAATGAAGTCTGATTATCCACTATTAAGGTGAAAATACAACAGCTTTTTTCAATATTTAAAGGGATAGTTCACCCAAATATGAAAATTCTGTCATCATTTACTCACCCACAAGTTGTTCCAAACCCGTATAAATTTCTTTGTTCTGCTGAACACAAAAGATGATATTTTGAATAATAATTGTCACCAGTTTTCGTGCAGCATTCACTTCCATTATGTGTGTATATATGTATGAACAGATTGAATTTAGGCAACTTGCTCCACCTAAGACTGAAATGAAAATTCTGGTATCATTTACTCACATCATGTTGTTTCAAAAATATATGCTGTTGTTTTTCTGTGCAGCAAAAAAGGAGAGGTTTGGCAGAATGTTCACGCTGCTCTTTTTTTCATGAAAGAAATCATGGTGGCCAACAGGGTTGGGGAGTAACGAAATACAAGTAACTTAGTTACGTATTTAAAATACAAAATTTGAGTAACTGTATTTCATTACAGTTACATTTTAAATGGGTGGTAATCAGATTACAGTTACATCTGAAAAGTGTTTTAGATTACCAAAGTGATTACTTTGAGTTTTAATGTCATTTAAACAGCAATTGGTGATTCTCTGACTCTGACCGTCTGAAAAAGAGGAGTTAAGTTTCATCAACATTTTAATATTTTTAAGAGTGATTATAAAAATGTTATTTTTATTTAGTACTGTCCTGAACAAGACAAAATGACTGAATTTATAAAAAAATTGCCCAACTTTCAACTTAACTGTCCTGTCATGACCTGATGATCCACGACTGTTTTCATGTTTTGTGATAGTTGTTTGTGAGTCATTTTATAATTCACTCGTCACTGCAACTTTTTCTCACAATTTGTTTTTTCCCTCACAATTGTGAGTTTGCATTTCACAATTCTGACTTCTTTTTCTCAGAATTGCGAGATTTAAACTCACAATTGTAAGTTATAAAGTCAGAATTGCGAGATATAAACTTGCAATACTGACTTTTTTCTTGCAATTGTGAATTTAGTATGAGTTTATATATCATAATTCTGACTTTTGTCAATATTTTCAGTTTATATCTCATAATTTTGACTTTTCTCAATATTGTGAGTTTATATCTCATAATTTTGACTTTTCTCAATATTGCGAGTTTATATCTCATAATTTTGATTTTTCTCAATATTGCGAGTTTCCCTTTCTAGGGAACTTCGAGCTGCGTCGAAAGTTTGACGCAATGGGAACGCTTCGCGTGAGTGCGTCATGAAGCTCGATGAAATCCGTCCAATGGTGTGACTCGACGTCAGAGGCGGGTGACGTCACGAACCAGGAACTATAAAGCACGCTGAAAAACAGCGATCGCCAGCTTCGGTGTCTTCAGTCGCGCTATTTGTGAAACGTGTGTCTTATTTGGTGTTGTCTGTGATATTCTCTATCTCTCTCTTGTAATATGGCGAAGCAGCAGCAGTTTAGAGTGTGTGTTCCTCCCTGCCCTCGTTTCATTACGGGTGGGGATACACACACTCTATGTGTTGTTTGTTTGGGTGCGGAGCATGCACAGTCGGCATTTGAGGGTGCTGGCTGTGCACATTGTGAGCAGTTGCCGCTGCGCACGCTCCGCACTCGCCTGGCAGTTTTTGAGGAAACTGCTCAGGCTCGCGGTCCTCTTGGTGCGGGTCCCGCTGCTGCTGAGGCTCAGCGGCGATCCAAATCTTGGGGATCGCAAATGGATCTGACAGAGGGGGTTGAGACGGGCCCAGCCTTATCTCACCCCTCCCCTGGCAGATCTAGCGATTCATCGCTGAGTTCGGAAGCACGCTTTGCGGTTCCTTCCGCTCAGGGTGAAGCGCCGGTGCTTAATATATCCAGCTCTGAGGAGTTGGATGTAGAAAGCATCGATGCAGGAGATGACTCACCATCATCTCCTGCATGTGAGGAGCTTATGGAGGTTGTAACTCGAGCTGTAGCCAAATTGAGTATAAACTGGCCAGCAGAGAGGCAGGAGGTTCGTCCTAGAAGCAAACTGGACGAACGCTTTCTCCCCTCACGAGCACAACCTCCGCGTCGGGGCCTTCCGTTCTTTCCTGATCTCCACACCGAGGTGTCGAGATCATGGAAAAAACCGGCCTCCTATAGAGTGCATAGTCCACAATTATCACACTATGCATCTATAGTGGGTCTTAAAGAGCACGGTTATGGGGCGATGCCTAAGGTAGAGGAGACGCTCGCGGGCTATCTCTCTCCCCAGTCAGCATCGTCCCTGAAGGCCCCGACATTGCCCACCAAGCCCACGAGGCTAACATCATCACTGGTGGGCAAGGCTTACGTAGCGTCTGGTCAGGCTGCAGCATGTCTCCACACTATGGGCGTGCTGCAGGCCTACCAGGCTGAGCTGCTTGGAGAGCTCGATGAAGGCGGGGGTATTGGGCCTGAGGCGGTCAGCGAGCTTCGGCGGGCCACAGATTTGTCTCTTCGGGCCACCAGGGAGACGGCCAGATCTATTGGCCGCTCTATGGCCACGGAGAGGCATCTGTGGCTCAATTTATCTGCTATCCATGAGAAGGATAAGAATTTCCTCCTGGACGCCCCAGTCTCGCATCCTGGCCTCTTCGGCGACGCCGTCAATAGCGTCGTCGAAAGGTTTCAGGAAGCTTCAAAGCAGACTGCGGCGTTTCAGAAGCTCCTCCCCCGCCGCCCTCAGTTCTCCGGGCAGCAGCCCCATCCTGCTAAAGCCAGCTCCTCACACCGTGCCTCACAAAAACAGAGCGTAGCTTCTCGGGCTCCCCCTCAAAAAGATAGGGGACCAGGGAAGCGCGCTCAGCCCCAGCCTCCTAGAAGTAAGAAGTAAGTACTGCCAGGAAGGCTGCGGGGAAGAGGTCCTGACGCTACCAGTGTCAGGCCTCCGAGGGCAGACCCCTCTGGAGAAAAGCGGTGTTCACCTCTGCTCACGGTGCCCGCTTCTCTTCGGTGCCCTCAGAGGGCTGTTCTGCCAACCCTGCCACCTCTGGTGCTTCAGGGCGCAGCAGTCCTCAGCAGGCGTGTAGCTCAGTGTCCGCCTGGCAACGTAGCGGCACTGGGCTGCGCGCCCCCTCTAAGGAGGGTCTCAAAGCAGTCAGTTCGGGTGTTCCCTGCCGGTTCCTCGTTACAGGGCACCGAACTGGTTGTGCAAGAAATACCAGAGGCCAGTCTCGAGAGGCTGGTTCCCTTAGTAGAGTATTTGGCAGCGTGGAAACTACTGCCAAACATTTCTCAATGGGTCCTGCGTACTATCGAAAAGGGTTATGCCATTCAGTTCGGGTCTCGCCCGCCCAGATTTATGGGGGTCCTACCCACAGTGGTGGGCCCCGAGCAGGCTCTGGTAATGGAACAGGAAGTAAAGACTCTGCTGGGAAAGGGAGCCATAGAACATGTACTCCCTCCAGACAGAGACAGCGGTTTCTACAGCCATTACTTCATCGTTCCGAAGAAGGATGAGGGGTTGCGTCCCATTTTGGACCTGCGGCATCTGAACATGTCAGTAATGAAGCTCAGGTTCAAAATGCTTACGTTGAGGCAGATCGTGTCACAAATCAGGTCCGAGGACTGGTTTGTCACGATAGACCTCAAGGACGCATACTTCCATATTTCCATCCTTCCTCAACACAGGAAGTTCCTGAGGTTCGCTTTTGGGGGCGAAGCTTACCAGTATCGGGTTCTTCCGTTCGGTCTAGCATTATCACCCCACACTTTCACCAAATGTGTGGATGCAGCATTGGCACCGTTGCGTCTACAGGGTATCCGCATACTGAACTACATCGACAACTGGTTGATTTTAGCTCAGTCGTGGCAGGTGGCGGTTCGGCATCGAGATGTTGTTCTCGCCCACCTGAAAGTGTTGGGGTTAAGGTTAAACGCAAAGAAAAGTGTGTTGTCTCCAGCTCAGAGCACCACTTTTCTGGGCGTGGTTTGGGATTCTGTTGCGATGCAGGCGCGTCTGTCTCCTGCTCGCATAGAATCAATCCTTTCCACCGTAAACCGGATAAAGCTAGGCCAGTCACTCACTGTGAAACAGTTTCAGAGACTGTTAGGTCTGATGGCAGCAGCGTCCAACGTGATACCTTTTGGCCTGCTGTACATGAGACCTTTGCAGTGGTGGCTCAGGACCAAGGGGTTTTCCCCAAGGGGAAAACCTTTTCGCATGATCAAAGTCACGCGGCGATGCTTACGGGCTCTGATTATGTGGAAGAAACCTTGGTTCCTGTCCCAAGGGCCCGTGCTGGGAGCTCCGTGCCGTCGCAAGTTGCTAACGACGGATGCTTCCCTCACGGGTTGGGGAGCGGTCCTGGAGGGCCGCTCAACTCAGGGTCTGTGGAGGGGACACCATCTATCCTGGCATATCAATCGCCTGGAGATGTTGGCGGTCCTTCTTGCTCTCAAGAATTTCCTCTCAGACCTCAGGGGCCACCATGTGCTTGTCCAGTCAGACAACACATCGGTGGTCGCCTATATAAATCATCAGGGGGGTCTGCGTTCGCGACCACTCTGCAGACTGGCGCAGCAGATCCTCCTGTGGGCCCATGGGAAACTGCTCTCGCTCAGGGCAGCTTACATCCCTGGGGCCCAAAATTTGGGAGCAGACATCCTGTCGAGGCAGGGGCTGAGGCCCGGGGAATGGAGGCTCTACCCCGAGGCGGTGGAGCAGATATGGAGGGAATTCGGCCAGGCACAAGTGGATCTGTTTGTGTCTCGAGAGACGTCTCACTGTCCACTCTGGTTTTCCCTCACGCATCCGGCTCCTCTGGGGCTGGATGCTATGGTACAGACGTGGCCGAGGCTTCGTCTGTACGCCTTCCCCCCGATTGCTCTGCTCCCTGGAGTTCTGGAGAGAGTTCGCCGGGACCGAGTTCGGCTCATACTAGTCGCCCCGCGCTGGCCGGGCAGAGTATGGTTCTCCGACATCGTGGCTCTCCTGGACGGCTCTCCTTGGGAGATTCCCGTCAGGAGGGACCTTCTGTCCCAGGCGGGGGGCTCGATCTTTCACCCCCGCCCAGAACTGTGGAAACTGTGGGCTTGGCCTCTGAGGGGGCCCAGCTCATAGGCGTTGGTCCCTCGACTGAGGTCGTGAATACCATCCTCCACTCCAGAGCTCCCTCCACAAGGAAACTGTATGCTTTGAAGTGGAGACTCTTCACTTCTTGGTGCAGTGACCGCCAGCTTGACCCAGTTAACTGCCCGATTGGTACAGTACTGGAGTTCCTGCAGGATCGGTTCACTGCAGGGTTATCCCCGTCCACATTAAAGGTCTATGTGGCGGCCATAGCTGCTTACCACATTCCTTTGGGTGGTTTATCTGTGGGAAGAGACCCATTAGTTACACGTTTCCTTCGTGGCACATCACGAGTGCCGGCCTGTGACCTGTCCTTGGTCCTCCAAGGCTTGACCCTGGCCCCATTCGAGCCCATTGAGGAGGTAACGATCAAGTTTTTAACACTTAAAACTTTATTTCTCTTGGCTGTTACGTCTCTTAAGAGAATAGGAGATTTACAAGCTTTGTCGGTGGCCCCGTCATGCTTGGAGTTTGCGCCCGGGATGGTGAAAGCTTTTCTCCACCCGAGGCCAGGCTATGTTCCTAAGGTGCCTACTAATGTGGCCAGATCTATAGTGCTGCAGGCTTTCTGTCCTCCTCCCTTCCGGGATTCTGACCAGGAACGCAACAACCTGCTTTGCCCAGTCCGGGCGTTGGATGCGTATGTCCACAGAGCTGCCCTGTGGCGGAAGACGGAACAATTGTTCATTTGTTTTGGAGCCCCTAACACAGGGTCCCCAGCATCTAAGCAGAAGATGAGTAAGTGGATAGTCGAGGCTATTTCACTCTCATATGAATCGGCCGGACTTCCTTCCCCTTTGGCAGTTCGAGCCCATTCGACCCGAAGTATGGCTGCCTCTAAAAGCTCTGCTCTCCGGAGTATCTTTGCGTGACGTTTGTGATGCGGCCGGCTGGTCCTCGCCGCACACATTCGTGAGGTTCTATGATCTTGACCTGGGCTCCACTGGGGCTCAGGTTCTCTCTTCCTAGTGTTCACGTTTCACTAGCTAGTCATTGGTCATTATGGCGACGTGGGTATTTGCGTTCCCATTGCGTCAAACTTTCGACGCAGCTCGAAGTTCCCTAGAAAGGGAACGTCTCGGTTACGACTGTAACCTGGGTTCCCTGAGAGGGAACGAGACGCTGCGTCGCCCTGCCATACTTCCTGCATGCCTATCAGCAGCGACTTCAGACTTTGAGAAGCTGGCGATCGCTGTTTTTCAGCGTGCTTTATAGTTCCTGGTTCGTGACGTCACCCGCCTCTGACGTCGAGTCACACCATTGGACGGATTTCACATGTGCTTCATGACGCACTCACGCGAAGCGTTCCCATTGCGTCAAACTTTCGACGCAGCGTCTCGTTCCCTCTCAGGGAACCCAGGTTACAGTCGTAACCGAGACGTTATATCTCATAATTCTGACTTTATATCTCACAATTGCAACTTTATATCACACAATTCTGAGGGAAAAAGTCAGAATTGTGAGATAAAAACTTGCAATGACCTTTTTTGTGTTTGTTCCACACTTATTAGTATTCCAAAGTATTCTAAAGTATTAAGATTAAGTTACTAAACTTGAGTAATGTAACGAAATACGTTACAAATTACTTTTTAAAGCATGTATTTTGTAATCTGTAGTGAAATACGTTTTAAAAGTAACCCACCCAGCCCTGGTGGCCAATACAGTCAAGCTCTAAAAATGGAAAGTATTATAAATGAACCATAATGTGGTCCAAACAATTCATTCACTATTCCAAGTCTTCTGAAGTCATATGATAACCTGACCCTTCACCAAAACTCTTTTGGTGTGGCAAAAGTGTTGCAGGTTTGACATCTTCAACACCTGCAGATACTGCAGCATATATATTAATTTCCTAATGAGTTTTCTCTCATTAGTATATCTCATCATCAGTTTGAGAAATGACTCTAATGGTATTAAGATGTGTTTTGGTTGAATGGATCACATATGTAACGGATACATTGTCCACTTTGGTGGCTGAACAAAAAAAAAGCTTGACGCTCACTGCCCAAAGGATTCCACTGTCCACCACACCATTTTCCAGAACTGAAGCGTAATTTATTACAAAAAAGTAACTGTATGCAAAATCAAAACATCAATATCTAAAATAAATAAAGGATTGAAAAGATAACGAGTGGATTCTCGCAAGTCTTGCATGGAGTCAGGCCGTGAGGTCAAAGACTGTCACTTCCCGTTCTGGCCACACCCTCCGGTGAAGTCACAGGTCCTTTATTTCCAGAGGCCTTACATCTCCAGCTTCAACCCCTAGATGGTGCAACTCAAACAATAGCTCACATGAGATACTTATTTAATATAGTATTTAAATTGATCCTATTTTAGTTCCAACATATCCAGCCCCTAAATGTTTTAAGCATAACGTTAAACATTTATATACATAAACAAAAGGAGCTATAAATAATATAAGTAATCAAATTAGGAAAAGCAAAGAAATATACTTTCCATTTATATGAGCTCTAGTGATCATCTTTCAATAGTAAGCACAGTTTTGTGATGGGTCGCTCTATAATACTTGTCCTTGTCTGCAGTTTGACTGACCGGACCATCCCATCTGAATCAGGTTTTGTTTCTAGAATTCTTGCAAGTGGCCATGAAGATCGTGGAGAGGTAGGGTCAACCACTAACACAATGTCTCCAACCTTGAGATTGGTTCTTGCTTTAGACCACTTCTGTCTTTCTTGCATTAGTGTTAAGTACTCTTGTGTCCACCTCCTCCAGAACAAATCTGCCAAGTATTGCACTTGTTTCCACCGGCGCCTGGTGTAAGAGTCAGATTTGGAAAACTCACCGGGAGGTAGAACAGGTTGTGAGTTTTGCAAGAGAATGTGGTTAGGTGTAAGAGCCTCCAGGTCAAAAGGGTCAGAGGATGCAGTGGTGATTGGACGGTTGTTGAGAATTGCCTCAACTTCACAAAACAATGTCTGAAGACCTTCATCGTCTACAACTTGTTGGTGTAAGAGAGAATTTAAGATCCATCTTGCAGACCTGATTAGTCTCTCCCACACGCCTCCATGATGAGATGCCCCTGGTGGGTTGAAACTCCAGTTGATTCCCCTTTGGAGCATGGCCCTTTGAATCTTACGGCTGTTCAGATTGATGAAAGCTTTTTTGAGTTCCCTGTATGCACCTACTAGATTGGTGCCATTGTCAGACCAGACATGTTTTACCTGACCCCTCCTACATATGAATCTTCTTAATGCATGGATACAGGAGTCAGTGTCCAGAGAGCTGGCCATTTCAAGATGAACAGCTCTACATGACATACATGTAAAGAGTACCCCATATCTTTTGACAAAACTTCTTCCTCTTTTAGTTTCTATTGGGCCAAAATAGTCCATTCCCACATTTGTGAACGGTGGGAGATCTGGTTGAGTTCTTTCTTTTGGCAAATTAGCCATCTTTTGTTCCTCGGTTTTGCCTTTCAAGCGTCTGCATGTTACGCACTTTGAGATTATTTTTCTTGCTGCAGTGTTGCCACTAATGATCCAATATTTCTTACGCAACTGGGCAAGAATATAATTTCTTCCACAATGTCCATACCTTTGATGAATGTGGCGAAGTAACAGATAGGAGGTGTGAGATTGTTTTGGAAGAATGATGGGGTGTTTCATGTTTTCTGACATAGTCGCCCTTGACAGTCGTCCTCCTACCCTTAGTAATCCATCTTTAATTACTGGGTCTAATTTGTAGAGAGTACTCCTTTTTTTAACATTGTGTGGAGTAACTTTTAGCCTTTCAAATTCATTCGGGAAAGCTTGTCTTTGAGTATATGATACAACTGCTTTCTCTGCTCTTCCAAGATCATTCACAGACAAGAACTGACCACTAAGTGTTGATCTGAAGATATTCAGCTTGGAAGCCAGTTTTTGATGGCTAGAACGAGTGCTGACGTTAATGGAAAGTTCATTCCTTTTAGCAGCGATAGCTAACAGATTATCTCCAAGTTTTTGATACCAAGCAACAGCTTTAAGCAATCTGGTCCAATCTGAGAAGTAAGAAAGAAGTTTTTGAGTAGGACTCTGTGCGCTTTGAGTAACCACGTTACACCCAATGGTAAAACCTTTAACCTCTGGGTCATCCTGTCTTAGGTACTCCTGTTTATACCCTTCAGTTGGCCAACTGAGTTCTGGTTGCCAGAGGAATTCAGGGCCACAAATCCATCTTTTGCGTTCCAGAAACACTGGTATACTCAGCCCTCTGGATGCATCATCTGCTGGATTGTCATTACTGGGTACATACCTCCATTGCTGGATGTTGGTATTTTCTCTTATGAATGATACTCTATTGGCAACATAAGTGTGGAATCTTACACTGTCATTGGCTATGTATTTTAACACTGCCTGACTATCTGTCCAGAAAAGTGAATTTTTCAATGGGAGCTGTATTTCTGACTGGAGCATCTTGTCTACCTTGACAGACAATACAGCAGCTGCCAACTCAAGTCGTGGTATCGTCAACTGCTTTAAAGGGGCAACTCTTGCTTTACCAATCATAAAAGACACATGAATGTTACCTTGCTCATTGGTCATTCTAATGTAGCTTACAGTTCCGTATCCAAGTTCGCTGGCATCAGCAAAATGATGCAATTGAAAGGACTGTGGCTTACCAAATCCATTGGGTTTCTTACAGCGTGGCACACTGAAAGCTGTCAATTTGGGGAGGTCATGAATCCAACTTAGCCATTGTCTAGACTGAGACGTAGATATTGGCTTATCCCATCCATAATTTTCTTTGCACAGCTGCTGTAAAAATTGTTTGGCTGGAAGAGTTAGGGGGCCCAAAATTCCAAGAGGATCAAAGACAGAGCTAACCATGGAGAGGATACCTCTACGAGTATGGGGCCTTTCATTGAGTGTGATGGTAAATCTAAAGGTGTCATCTTCTACGTTCCATTGGAGTCCCAAGGCATGGTCAACTGGTAACTTGTCTTTATCTAAATCCAAGGACCTAATGTTCTTTCCTCTTTGCTCCTTCTCAATGGCAGACAAGACGGTTCTACTATTGCTCACCCATTTGGTGAGTTGAAATCCTCCCAAGCTGCACAAATCCACCAAGTCTGATCTCAGTTGCATTGCTTCCGATGCTGTGGGCAGAGACACTAGGCAATCATCAACGTAAAAATGATGCATTAATGTGTTGGTTACTTGTGGTCTAAAATGACTATTGTCTTCTGCGGTTCTTCTCAAGGCAAAACTTGCACAGCTTGGAGAAGAGACAGCTCCAAAAAGGTGCACTAACATGCGATGCTCTATTGGACTTTGCTCAATGTCCCCTTCTGGCCACCACAAGAAGCGTAGAAAGTCTACATTTGCCTTTGAGACTCTTACCTGGTGAAACATAGCTTTTATGTCTGCCATCATTGCAATGGGTTCTTGACAAAACCTAAGCAGAACTCCGACCAGTGAGTTGGTAAGATCAGGCCCTTGCAACAATTCTGTGTTCAAGGACACGCCTTGATATGTTGCGCCGCAGTCAAACACAACTCTAAGTGTATTCTTTTTGGGGTGGTAGACTGCATGATGTGGAATATACCAGGCTCTTCCTTCCACTTGATCTACCTCTTCCTGTGGGATCACTTCAGCATATCCTTTATCTATCATGTCACTGAGAAAGAATGTGTACTCTTTATGGAATGAATCATTTCTCTTGAACTTCCTTTTAAGACTCAGAAGACGTTGCATGGCCATGTGGCGGTTATTGGGCATTAGCACATCATCTTTCCTAAATGGTAAGTTGAGTGTGTAGTGTCCATCCAGTAGTGAGATTGACTTATTTGCAATTTTAAGAAAACTTTTGTCATCAAATGACATTTCACGTTTTTCATCTGAGGCCTTTTCATTGAAGTCATGATTGTACTGACTAATCAGCAGCTTTTCCAAATTTGCTACAGAGATTCTATTTATGGTTGCAGATGGACGGTCACGACTTGCACCGGATTCCCCTCCTCTTAAGGGTCCATTAACTACCCATCCTACTAAGGTCCTGACTGCATATGGGCCCTCACCTTGACTATTTATGATCTCCCATGGTTCTATGACCTTTGAGGCATTAGTTCCTATTAGTAGCTCAATGTTGCCATCAATCTCAGGGATATCAACCTTTTGCAGGTAAGGCCATCTAGCAAGATCCTTTTTTGTGGGTATGTTTTCCATGGTGACTGGCATCTCCTTTTGTGTGAATAAATTGGGCAATTGAATGAAATTGTTTTTGTCTAATCCAGAAACCTCTAATCCTGTGATTACATAAGTCGGCATGGACTTCTCATGACTCAATGTCTTTAACAGAATGTTAGTTCTTTTACCTTTGACGTTCAACTGAGACATCAGACGTTCCGTACAAAAGGTAGCGGAACTTCCAGGATCAATGAAAGCATAGACTGGGATAATCTTGTCACCCTTAATAGCTTTGACTCTTACCGGAATCACTGATAGAACATTATCCTGTATACCAGCCCCAATATGCCCACTAGCTGGTTGCGTAACAGCAGAAGAGTTCACAGTTTCTTTTGTGTTCATTTTCTTTTCTTGCTTCACCTTTTGTTCTGTTGGCTCAATGTGAAGGACACTTGGGTGCTGTTTAGAACATGATGTACAGGTGAGTCTCTTCCTACAGTATTTGCCGAGGTGGCCTTGATGTAAGCAACCAAAACAGATTCCCTTTCCTTTGAGGAAGTCTATTTTATCCCGGTGTTTCTTTTTCTTGAATATCTTACACTGCTCCAATGTGTGTTCACTACTGCTACACAAATGGCATAAGTGGCTCAAATGGTTGTCGTTAGAGAACGGCTGAGTGGACTGGCAACTGGGAGTAGAGACACTAGTTGCAAAGGTACTTCCGCCAGACTTGGGCTTGAATTTCGTGGGAAACTTGTCTTTAGCTCTGCTTGTGGACTGATCTTGAATATTCCCAAACACAGGGTCTGAAGCCACTTTTACCTGCTTCTCAACAAATAGGACGAGATTTTTAAATTGAGGCCTAATGTTATGGCTTTCTTGAAATTCCCACACGTATGATCTCCAACTTTCCCGCAGCTTGTAAGGAAGTTTCATGACCAAGACTTTCATGTTGGATGACAGGTTAATTTCATGCGAGTACTTCATGTCCTCCATTGCATTACAACAACTCCTTAAGAATACTGCGTAGGCTTGCAGTGATTTAAAATCCTCAGGTCTAATCGCAGGCCATTCTAACGCTTTCTTCATATAAGCAGAACACATATTGAATTCATCTCCGAAGTGTTTCTGTAGCAAATCTCTTGCCCTTTCATAACCTTTATCTGGGGTCATATGAAGACAGCTTCTTACCAGATCTCTGGGAAAGTCACTGGTATATTGATCAAGAAAGTACAGCCGGTCCGCACTGTTATCAGTTTTTTGCTCAATACCATACTCAAAAGCTCTTATGAATGGCCTGTACTTCAAAATATCACCATCGAAGATTGGGATATCTCTCTGAGGAAGACTTGAAAACTGATGCTGTTTCACTAGAAGGGATGTTATGTCATTTTGGCGTTGAAGGATATTTGCTAAACTGTTCAAATGCACACCAGAACTCGTACTTGCCTTACTGCTCTCTGAAGACTGCTCGGACACAGTAGATGAATTGAGTGAGTTTGTCCGTGCATGGAGGTTAACTGGACTGGATGGTTGAACCTCTTCGCTTTTCTTCCTGATTGCATTGTGGACTTTTGACTGCTGTGGGATAGGGCTGGGTAGAACATCCTTGGGTCGAACACTTGGGGTTTGCACAACAGAAAGAGCTTTAGAGGCCTTATCCAAAGAAAGGAATTCACACTCGGAAGCATAACTCTTTGATGACAAGTCTGCAAGATAGGCATTTGCATTCCTGTCAATTTGGCCTTCACTTGGCCCCATCACATCGTGACGGTTAGCTTTTAAGTCAGTTATTGCTGAGGCTCCATGATATTTATCAGCGGACATCAAAACTGCAAGTTTGGCTGATGAGGCTTCTAGCTGTGCCTTCAGCTCCAAAACTTCACGTCTCTTCTGTAGTGTTTGCCTCTCTCTGTTTAGTGCTTCCTCTCTATCCTCCATGTCATGTTTTTCTCTGAGAGCAGCCACCTTTACTAAAATAGCCGCTCTTTCTGCTTCCGCCTGTAGACTTGCAGATGCAACTGAGAATGCCTTTGATCTGGACTCATGACTGGAGACTTGAGAAATGCTGTCCTTTGCGGCAATTTCAATCTCCTGGGGTTCCACAGCCTTAGATACTCCAGACAGCCATTTAGAAACAGAAGAGAGAAAAGCGTTAATGTCTGCCATTTTAGGTTTAAACCATTCAGTTTCATCTTGCCTTGCTTCCTCTTCTGACAACAACTCTTGATATGTTTCTTGTAGAGATTTAAAATCATCCAATAGACTCACAAATTTATTTAAATTCTCCTTCACTTCTTGCACACATGAAGCATCTTCCATAAGTTCAAGCATTATGTTTTTTCTTTTAGTTAAATGGGCAAGCTTTCCTTTTCTAGCATTTCGTAGCTTAAACACGTGACCATTAACCTCTAGATCCATAACAGTGCTTGAGAGGTCACCCTTGCCTCTCTCTTCACCGAACTCATTAGCTGTATCTTCCATATTTGCTAGATAAGTTAGCACATGGAATCAACACGCATGGACTTGTGATGTTGCCCGGCAAACTGGTATAAAATCATTCGATAATCTACTCTTCCTATAGTAGACTTCTACCAATGCATGGTTTCAGGGTCACTCCATTAGCAGATTTCCACAACATTTGAAATTCTGTTCTATTTCGTCTTCATCGTTTCAAGGACTTGACTCAAGAAATGCATAAAGCTGTACATACCATGTGGTCCAAACAAACAGTCCATACCATGTGCTAATCGATATCCATGCACTTCACTTCTTCAGATGCAAGCACATTTGCTTTCCGGCTTGTAGGAAGGAGTCTTTGACTTTTGTAACGGATACATTGTCCACTTTGGTGGCTGAACAAAAAAAAAGCTTGACGCTCACTGCCCAAAGGATTCCACTGTCCACCACACCATTTTCCAGAACTGAAGCGTAATTTATTACAAAAAAGTAACTGTATGCAAAATCAAAACATCAATATCTAAAATAAATAAAGGATTGAAAAGATAACGAGTGGATTCTCGCAAGTCTTGCATGGAGTCAGGCCGTGAGGTCAAAGACTGTCACTTCCCGTTCTGGCCACACCCTCCGGTGAAGTCACAGGTCCTTTATTTCCAGAGGCCTTACATCTCCAGCTTCAACCCCTAGATGGTGCAACTCAAACAATAGCTCACATGAGATACTTATTTAATATAGTATTTAAATTGATCCTATTTTAGTTCCAACAACATATATAATCGAAGAAGACACATTTGCAGTTTTGTATAAAGTACATGCATTATGCCACCTGTGCGGAATCAAAGTGTAAATGCACATTTTGTCGCAAAATGAAAATTATCTCTCTCTAAAGTGAAGCTTTGTATTTGTGAACATGCCACACTAAAAAGATTTATGTCCACCTGCACACTTGATCTCAAGAACACGTTTCTCTTCTCTGTTTTTCTGTGCTGCTGTGACAGTTGAAGACACGAAGAGTCGAAGAGAGTCGGCGATAGAGGGTGAATCTGTCACTCTACCCACTGGTCTTACTGAACTACAGAAAGATGACAAGATAAAGTGGTGGTATCAAGATGAAAGCAATCTCATTGCTGAAATCAATAAAGAGACCAATCAGTCTTCTAAATGTGGTGGGACTGATGGGAGATTCAGAGGCAAACTGAGATTATATGAGAATGGAAATCTCAAAATCACTGACATCAGAACCATTCACTCTGGACTTTATAAACTAGAGATCCACAACAACGGAAGAACTAAATATAAGAAATTCACCGTTTCTGTGAGTGGTGAGTTCATCAATTCCTTCATTTTGTTAATGATTGTCAACTGAGGGAATAATTTTGGTGATTAGAAACTTCTCAAAGCACTCAAAATGAAATCAAATACTTATAGGTTTAGATCTATGAGTAAATTTAATGCTAATTGGTGTCATGATACAATAAAAAAAGTTATGAAAATAAATTTATAAAAATTAGAACTATTTCAAGGGGGAAAATGATATTACAAGAAAAGGCGTGATTAGGAATCAGACAGTCAAAGGTAGTTTGTGATTTAAATTGAAATTTCTTTTGGCTATAAATCCATGCTTAAACATGTAAATAATACAGCAAATTTGTCTGTACAATTTATGAATTTATGGTCTATTTCACTATTTTATGTCCTTGTGACTTTAGTCTTATAATGCAGTGATTTTGATCTCAAACATTAATGGCCAGATTTACTAACAGCTTATTCCAGCGCAAACCCTCTGTCAGGATTTACTAAAGACATGCCATGAAAAATTAGCGCTGAAAAGACATGGACACAGTTATTTTTGTGGCTGACCTTATTACAAATGCATTTGTAGAGTTTTCCTAATGGGAGGAGAGTATTTAAATGAATAGTTAATTTATGTGTTGTCTGTAAATCAGCCGCAGAACTTTCCATAATGCTACAAAAGCATTCCTAAGGCTGCTTTACTCAGCCAGTTTAAAAGGGTTAGGGTTAGGGTTAGGGTTAGGGTTAGGGTTAAGGGTTAGGGTTAGGGTTAGGGTTAGGGTTAGGGTTAGGTTAGGGTTAGGGTTAGGGTTAGGGTTAGGGTTAGGTTAGGGTTAGGGTTAGGGTTAGGTTAGGGTTAGGGTTAGGGTTAGGGTTAGGTTAGGGTTAGGGTTAGGGTTAGGGGTTAGGGTTAGGGTTAGGGTTAGGGTTAGGGTTGGGTTAGGGTTAGGGTTAGGGTTAGGGGTTAGGGTTAGGGTTAGGGTTTGCAGGTCCTATTTTAACGATCGAAGCACATGGTCTAAAGCACATGGCGCAAGTGCATTTAGGGCGTGTCCAAATCCATTTTTGGTAGTTTAAAGGGTTAATTCACCCAAAAATGAAAATTCTGTCACTAATTCCTCACCCTCATGTCAGTTCACAACCGTAAGACCTTCGTTCATCTTCAGAACACAAATTAAGATATTTTTGATGAAATCCAATGGCTCAGTGAGGCCTCTACTGCCAGCAAGAGAATTAACACTTTCAATGCGCATAAGGGCATATTTAAAACAGTTCATGCGAGTACAGTGGTTCAACCTTAATATTATAAGTTTGATACGAGAACCGAATCACTGATTCTAAAACAAAATGTTCGGCCATCATTAGATATTGTTGAAAAGTTGTTCTTTTTTTTTTTTTTTTGCAAAACATGAACTGTTTTAAATATGTTTTTAGTATGCTTCTGGGCATTTGAAAGTTTTAATTACCTTGTTGGTAATTGAGGCCTTGGATTTTGTCAAAAATATCTTGTGTTCCGAAAATAAACTAAGTTCTTACAGGTGTAGAACGACATGAGGGTGAGGAATTAATGGCAGAATTAATTACTAACCCTTTAACGATGAGAAAAATGGTCGGTGCACAAGGAGCACGGTCCAAAAGAGTTGTATCTTAAGGAGACGACATGGGTGTGTTTTGGGCATAGCGTTCAATAATCCAATCAGAGTCTCATCTCCCATTCCCTTTAAAAGCCAGTTGCGCTTGCGACATGAAAAACTGAATGCTTCTCCAGTGAGGAAACGGATCTGTTTGTGTGGGAGGTTAAAGTGCCCGAGCAAGCCGGAATTCAACCAAAGCATTTTTATCTCTTACATTGTAATCCTTTTATTTTTAATATTTGGCATGTTTGTGTGCTGCTGCGCGTCCCCGTGTGTGTAATAAACGGAGTGTGCGCACGTCGAACACTATGCGTATTTTA
This sequence comes from Zacco platypus, assembly GCA_038088235.1. NCBI lineage: Eukaryota > Metazoa > Chordata > Actinopteri > Cypriniformes > Xenocyprididae > Zacco > Zacco platypus. Next base: position 2,877,896 of record CM076075.1, on the reverse strand, counting down.
CTAACGCACCCTTTAAATAACAAAAAAATATTGCGCCATTTTCTTAAAAACTATCTTTTACATAAGTGCTCTGTGTGCAGTATACTTGAGATTAAATTAGCAAGATTAAACCATCTGTAACAGTTTATTTTAGTGTTTGCACAGCGTATTTGCATTTTGGAGATTACGGCATAATTTTACATAACAGACATTTAATGACACTTACAGTTGGTTCCAAAAGTCTGACGGGACATTGGAAATATATCCCATTAAAGGTGCTATGTGTACATTTAAGGAGGATCTATTTACAGAAATGCTATATAATATAGGCCAACATATGTTTTAAGTGGTGTATGAAGACCTTACATAATGAACCGTTATGTTTCTGTTACCTTAGAAGGAGCAATTTCTATCTACATACACTACAGGTCGCTTTACATGTTAAATCACCATTTTGCAGCGGCACGTTTCTACAGAAATGGACAAACTGCTCTACAGAGCCGCTTGATTGACTCTCTGCTGTCTCAGACGACAACATTTTGTCCTGTGTTGGCCACTGTAGCTTCTGTATATTGTAATTCACAACCTCACTGCTAGATGCCGCTAAAATTTACACACTGCACCTTTAAGTTAGCTTTCAAATGATAAAAAATAAAAATGTTTTTCTACATGTCAGGCTAGCTTTAAAAAATGTATCTAAATGTATTTTGAAACTGCAAACTAAATTCTACATTTCTCTTCTTTTTTTTTATAAATGCTGCTGTGAAATGAAGTAAAGACACAGTCGGTGAAGGAGGGAGGTTCTGTCCTTCTCGAGACTACTGCTGCAATACAGAGAGGTGATCTGTTGCTGTGGATGTTTGGAGCTGAAAAGAGTCTTGTTGCTACAAATGCTACATGGCCAGATACAACTGATGAGAGATTTGCAGGAAGAGTGGAGCTGAACAAGAAGAAAGGATGGCTGACCATCAGGAACGTCAGACGCACAGACACTGGACATTATAAATTACAGATCATCAATAGCAAACAGACAACATGCAGGAGATTCAATGTGGATGTCACTGGTGAGTGGAACCGCATCTATTATAGTATATATTTATTTTATTTATTTTGCCAACAATCAAATTTTAATCAGATTAATCACACTTTTGCTCTGTGATTTAAAGGGTTAGTTCACTTCAGGATTAAAATTTCCTGATAATTTACTCACCCCCATGTCATCCAAGATGTGTATGTCTTTCTTTCTTCAGTCGAAAAGAAGTTAAGGTTTTTGAGGAAGACATTCCAGTGTTTTTCTCCATATAGTGGACTCCAGTGGGGTTCAATGGGTGGAAGGTCCAAATTGCAGTTTCAGTGCAGCTTCAAAGCTCTATAACCGATCTCAGATGAAGACTGAGGCTCTAGCGAAACGATCAGTCATTTTCTAAAACAATAAAATAAAATGTATATACTTTTTAACCACAAATGCTCATCTTGCACTGCTCTGCAATCGTAGGCGTAGGCCAGTGTTTCTCAAACTTTTTCAGCCCAAGGACCACTTTATCTTCCAATTTTTGTCTGAGGACCACCTAACAGAATCCCACTCTAACACGCCCCCCAAAAACAACAAAATAGGAAGGATAAACTAAATTTAAGTTTAATATGCAACTGTTTCAAGTCAAAAACTAATTATTCAAACACAAATGCAATGATATGATCCATTTTTTCGTTATTAAAACACACTGATGTCAACCCCCCCCCCGCCCGCGATCCGGTGCGGGTTAAGAGCTTGCCTAGTTTAGGTCATCTTTTCGCGGACCACTAGGGGGCGATGGCGGACCACACTTTAAGAATTACTGGCGTAGGCGGAAGTACCGCGGTAGGATGAAAAACTCAAAATGGTTCGAAATGGTTACATATCATTGCTTTACCTTTTTTGGTAAAGGGCGTTTGGTTTAATCTCTGCACATTTCCCTTTGTAGACACTGGATCTGTAGATTTACCTACATCGTGCGTGACCTTTGTCACGTGATTACGTCATGCATGGTGGATCGCAGAGCCATGCAAGACGAGCATTTGTGGTTAAAAAGCATATCAATTTTATTTATTTATTTCATTTTTTTTAGAAAATGACAGATCGGTTCGCTAGATAAGACCCTTATTCCTCGGCTGGGATCGTGTTTAGAGCTGCACTGAAACTACAATTTGGACCTTCAACCTGTTGTACCCCATTGAAGTCCACTATATGAACAAAAATGTAATGTTTTCCTCAAACTTAATTTCTTTTCGACTAAAGAAAGAAAGACATGAACATCTTGGAGGACATGGGGTTGAGTAAATGATCAGGAAATTTTCATTCAGAACTGAACTAATCCTTTAATCGTGATTAATTGCACCTTTATCGTGAAATTAAGCATACGTCATTTTGTCATGATTTGTTATATCCAAGATTTAAGGGCGATTCTCACAAAACTTTATTTTCTGCAAGCTTCAAGGACCTTTGGAGACTCCTAACGGACACCAAATAACAAAAAGATATAAGGAGTCCATATAATTCTATTACATAATAAATTCATGCACACTAAAGCACTCATGAAAAAAATAATACAGAAAAAAATAGTACAGAATTACAGAATTCACTTCCCAAATGAGTGAAGTTTCCTACTCTATTATTTTTCTTTTTAAGGTTTTCGAGGGAAAAACATCTGTAGCAATTCATATTGTTAAAGTATCATGTGGAGCTCCCAGAGACTGGAATTTTGTCTTTTATTTTCTGTTATTTTTAGCACTTTTAATTAACTCTGGTCTTCTTTGAGACTGTGTAGCTGTTACGTCATCCGTATGGAGATGAATATGTAACAATGCTGTCATTGTCTCTGTATTTCAGATTCTACAGGAAGCCGAGGGAATGAATCATTGACTGTAGTGTCGCCGCTGTTGAGAGATGATGTTGCTGGAGAGGATTATCAGGAGGAGTTGGATGAACTTGTTTTTGTTGAGATGTTAAACAGGTGAATAAAAACTTCTTTAGTTTTTAGATGAACAGGGAAATGGGTTGACGAAACCATTTTACTAATGTTACACTTAATACCTGTCTATTAACAAAATGCTGCTTTGTCTCGCATCTTTGATATTGTGTCATTGTAAACTATGAGATAGACATTTCATATAAGATGTAGGAATACTTTATTCCTTTGAAAAATGCAAGAAGTGGTCAGTGGAATGGGGATTGTTTATTTCCAGAATCAAGTGTAACGGTCAAGTGAGTGGAATAGAAAACCTAGAACCGGCCGTAGAGTTACGAACTCCTACAGACACTAAACTCATTAATGAAGAACTATTTATAGCTGCAAAACAAATGCAGCCTGACCATTAATAAAGGATGAGGTCATGACTACATCAACAAAGAGACATATTGTACTCTAAGATCTCACATTCAGAAGTTTTTGGTCTAAGAATCTGTTTTTCTTTTCTGAACGAAGCAGAAGGGAATCACTAGTCAGTCCATTCGTTTGGAAAATTGGTAGATTTCATCAGGTCTTAAGGGAATATGAAGCTGAGTATCAATAGTGTAATAATAAAAGCAAACCAAATGCCTCTTGGGGAAAATGTACTTTAAATTATTTGGTACATTACAGTGGGAATGGATTTGCTTTGTCTGATCACGTATCTTGTATAATGACCATCTGCTCATCATGACAGAGAGAGACCTGTAAATGTAAAGATATGTAGAAAGAAAGAGTTTGGCCTGGTCGCCCAAGCTTTTCAAAGTATGTTTGTGATAATGACTATCAAGGTTTGCTTGCTTTTTAATCAATAATCATGTTTTCATATTTAATATACAGTAGAGGAGAAGACATGAATGATGAAAAGATTCAATTAGGATTAGCAGTCCCTTTGTGTGTGTGGCGCTTCAACTTTTTTTATTTATTTATTGCTTTATATCTGTATATTAATATGTATATGTGTATTACTTCCTCTGTTACAGTATATCTGTGATGTGTTGTCTTTATTAGTTAATAATAACGTAAAGTCTCCATTTCAAGGTTTTTAATTGTCACTGGAAAATGTGAAGCAGTAATTTGCCATTGCCTTTGCTGTAATGTAACAACACTTGTTGAATTTGTGCTGGTCTGGTAAAATCTGACAAAGTCTCAACTAATATTATACATTTTTACCGTCACTTCTTCCTCTGATTGATTTATTAATGTAGTATAATTTTCAGTGGACCAAATATCACTGTGAGAGAGTGGTTAAACACAGAATGCGTTTTCATATTCAGTCACTAGAGGGAGCTGAAACTGCATCCTCTTCATGGGGAGAGTCATATATCATTCTGAAAGCATTGAAAAGGAATCAGTCACTGCTAAAACATATAACTCCCATTTCTAAAGCCTAGTCCCAGACTAAAATGCATGTTTGAGCTGTCTCAGCTGACAACTTGTTAACACTGTTTTTTTGTCTCAAGATCCACATCGCTGTTTTTTTCTATAAAAGCTACTTAAATATCCTAATATAAACAAGGCCTAGACTAAAGAGACTGAAAACTTTTAAAAACGGGTTTCAAAGAGCAAGTTTTTGAAAACAATACTGTTATTTGTAGCTATTCTCTGAAAATCTACTTTAGAACCATTTGCGATATTAAAGGTAACAGTGCATCCGGAAATTATTCACAGCACATTTTTTTGTTACAGCCTCATTCCAAAAGGGACTAAATTCATAATATTCCTCAAAATTCCACAAACAATACCCCATAATGACAACATGAAAGAAGTGTTTTTGAAATTTTTGCAAATTTATTAAAAATAAAAAAACAAAAAAATGACATGGGCTATTGTTTGTAGAGTTTTGAGGAAAATAATGAATTTAATTCCTTTTAAGTATAAGGCTGTAACATAACAAAATGTGGGAAAAGTAAAGCGCTGTGAATACTTTCTGGATGCACTGATTACAAATACAACTAAAATGAAAATTTGGGAAAAAAAATGTTCACGATTATTTTAATGGAGTAGTTTCTGTACAGAATTAAATTAATTCATAATCAGTTAAATGACATTTATTCATGAATGATAGCCTACTGAAAGATGACACACACAAAGCAATCATTCAAGAATATTTACATATGATTAATCAGCATTTGATGGTGGTTTTTGCATGCTCTTCAGGTGACTTCTGGATCGGAATTCATAAAACAGCACAGCTACAACGTAACGGTTTAATGATCTACAGCAAAATAGCGCGAGCGGCAAAAACTTAGCAAAAATTTAAGGACTACAATAGTAATTTCTCGCTACACAGTAAAAAACTGGCAGCACGGTTGCCAGCTAGATACTGTAAAATAACAGTATCTTACTGTTGGTGAAATTTACAGTTGGCTACTGTTTATTAAAAAAAACAGTAAAGAACTGGCCGCACAGTTGCCAGCAAGTTACTGTAAAATAACAGTATCTTACTGTTGGTGAAATTTACAGTTGGCTACTGTTTATTAAAAAAACAGTAAAGAACTGGCCGCACAGTTGCCAGCAAGTTACTGTAAAATAACAGTATCTTACTGTTGGTGAAATTTACAGTTGGCTACTGTTTATTAAAAAAAAACAGTAAAGAACTGGCCGCACAGTTGCCAGCAAGTTACTGTAAAATAACAGTATCTTACTGTTGGTGAAATTTACAGTTGGCTACTGTTTATTAAAAAAAACAGTAAAGAACTGGCCGCACAGTTGCCAGCAAGTTACTGTTAAATAACAGTATCTTACTGTTGGTGAAATTTACAGTTGGCTACTGTTTATTAAAAAAAAACAGTAAAGAACTGGCCGCACGGTTGCCAGCAAGTTACTGTAAAATAACAGTATCTTACTGTTGGTGAAATTTACAGTTGGCTACTGTTTATTAAAAAAAAACAGTAAAGAACTGGCCGCACAGTTGCCAGCTAGATACTGTAAAATAACAGTATCTTACTGTTGGTGAAATTTACAGTTGGCTACTGTTTATTAAAAAAAACAGTAAAGAACTGGCCGCACGGTTGCCAGCTAGATACTGTAAAATAACAGTATCTTACTGTTGGTGAAATTTACAGTTGGCTACTGTTTATTAAAAAAAACAGTAAAGAACTGGCCGCACGGTTGCCAGCAAGTTACTGTTAAATTAACGCTGTCTTCTTGTTGGTGAAATTTTACAATTGGCTACTGCTTTTGCAAATACAGCATAAAACTGTTTCTACAGTTTACAGTAAAATTCAGAGAAACACATTTATAGTTTGTGGATGTTTATTTTCAGCTCTTCACAAAAGGCCATATTTGCAGGATTTTAGTGTAAATAATACAGATATACTACAAGGTATTGTATAAGCTATTGAGTAGTGCACTGCTAGCAAAAAGGATTCAGTGTTTAAATGTACCCAATGATAAAAATAAAAAAATATCAGAAGAAAATCAGTTGAAAATCCATGCGTGCTAACTGCAGTCTGCTGTTCTGAAAATACTGTAAAGTACTGATTTATTTCCTTCGAGCAATAAATACGGTAAAATGCTATTATATTTTGTCTACGTCATTTCACACACACAAAAAAAATGGTAATGTACCGCTTTTGAACAGAACAGGATTATACTGTTGAAAATTTGCCGTAAATTAACAGCAATTTCTAACAGTGTCGAAATGACATCAAAAGTGAAAAACAATGGTCAAAAACTTTCCACACAAACTGACCAGCAGCCGCAATTTCCAGACGCCATCTTTATTTTTTAGCTCAACTGTCACAGAATGGAAAGTGTAGGATTGTGGGATATCAAAGTCAGCGAAGGATACATCTATGCTGTCTTCAAAAAGATGACGTTATCACAGGAGACAGGAAGTGAAGCTAACCTGGAACACACTGATGCTGGACAATAAACGGTTTCCTTTGTCCCAGAAGAGAGTCACATCACTCACATTCACAGCTGAACAAAGCAGCACACACTTGGACACTGATGAAAGAAATAGGCAGCTAAATGAGCTAAATAAAGAGGATAACTAATTTACATTAAGTAAAAGAGATGCTTTTGGTCAGTATTTTAAATGTTGAGTTAAAATTTACATTTATAAATGACGCACGTCGACATCAGTGCCATGCAAAAACTGTTTACATAAAAATGTTTTTACAAAAATACACAGACTGAAGTGTTTTAACTTCGATAGTGCTTCCCAAACTGTGGGCCGCGGCCCCCCGGTGGGCTGTAGCGGTATTGCAGGGGGGCCGTAGATAGTCCAAATCAATATATTAAAATAATTAAAATATTCCAATTGTTCTAAAATTAGATTTTTTTAAAAAGTATGTAAGGTTAGTGTTATGGATTTAAATATATTTGTAAAGAATGTTTACATCATAGTTCTCAATGAAATTCTTACAAACAAAAAGGTAAATGTCGGTATATATTTTTTAACGGTAGGTGGAGCTTTTGCAATGTTTTTGGGGGGCCTTACCCCTCTTAAGTTTGGGAAGCTCTGCGATAGACAGTGATTGCGTTACGTGCATGTGATCGTTGTTCTGCTGCTGGTGACTTAAAGTCCAGAGCCTGTGATTCTGGTGTTTGTGATGGTCAGAGATTCAGACTGATAAAACAGCTTCAGTCTGCCTCTGAATCTCCTTCAGCATTTTCATCATAAAATCTGCTCTTTTTGTTCTGTCTATTGATTTTAGATATTCATGTCATGAGGTCCAAATATCCACAGTATCAGATCATCTCTCTGTATTTCAGTAACACCAGAGTATAAAGTGACACTCTGAACTAATTGCTATGTATAAATTAGTTATTCACAATAAGTTCAACCTTTCATACTGGAAGGAAAATGGCAACATTTCAAACATGAGCACAAAAGCATTTTAGTAATCTGATAAACTTGAAGACTTTATGGGAAAAATAAATGATTGAAACATGAAGGCGGACAGATAATATAAACTGAAGTGAAGCCATAAAATACTTACCAGACAGAAGAAAATAAATGCCACAGTTGTGTTAAGCAGTATATTATAATAATGTGGTGTAAAGTGGTTTAATGAAACTTTGCAGTTAGTGTGACTAAACTCTTCCCTTCCAAGACTGTATATGCCTTGTTAAAATTACACTGTTTGATCTAAAGAAAGAAGAACAGAACTTGAACTCTTTCCAAAGATGCAATCTTTCACATTTTCTGAAACCAACGTGAATCTCCAGAGAATCTGATCAGATACAGCAGATATGCACAGGGTGTGAGAGTTTGCGCTTTAAACAATCGTTTATGTTCAGAAGAAAACATAATTATTCTCAAGTTCAGTTCAATAAAAAAGCTAATTATTCTAACAATTATTCAGACGTCTTCCTTACTCACGTGCAAGGATTTAGCTCCATCTAGTGGCAATTTATATAGAGACGACATGAGTGGGATGATGTGGCATGGATTTAAGTAAGACTGACGAATAAATGATCAAGATCAGAATCAGAAAACTGCCTTTCACTCTCAGAAAACACACTCCTGAACACAAAGACCAAAAAAAATGTCTCCATATTTAATTACAAGGGGTGCTAAAGCAGCGTCGCCTGCATTGAGATAAACACTAATCACCGTAATGGTGACTTCAAACTGTTAATTCTCCGTAAGAACTTTTGTAGATGCGTGACATAAACGCTGCTGTAAGCTATTTTTTGGTCAAACACTATAATATACTGATTGTTTTCATTGGAGCTTCTGGTCAGACTGAAACTGAATCAAAGTCATGATCAGGCTGTGATCACATTTTATTGAAAAATCAATATTATGCACCTAAGAAAAAAAGTGAAGGGATTATTTAAAAGGTTTCCACAAACATTTTTAGGCCTATGATATAATAAATTAACATTGTTTTTCCATATTTGGTCTCTAGTTAGCACTCCAGCTGTGTCTTTAGGAGAAAAGTACTGTCTTAAATCTATACTATACTATCTAATCTATACTGTATTTTAACAAAACTATGTTTTGCAGATGAAAAGCAGTCAGATTGTTGAATAAAACTCATCTCTTGCTGAAAATCTTTTCAAGATGACTGATGCAGCTGATGTTGGTCTGTGGAGTTTCATTATGGTTTGTGGAGAGCAAAGAAACACTGGTTTTAACAATAGAGATGCTCGATCAGGCTGAACCTCTGATGATCAGTATGACAGGAACCTCCTGGAGTGCTAAAATAGTCTTGATGAGACATAAAGATCAAACTAACAGCAGATCAGAATATAAACTGGAAAAACTTCACACTCATTTATTTTTGTGACTGTAGTCAGTTTTATTTTCATTTCATACACTCATTTTACACCTTTTTTTTTTTGGAACTCAAGTGGTCAGCAACTTTTAACAGTTTTTATTAGATTTAATGACGCAAATTAAATGAAATCCTGTGTACACTTGCTAGGAAACCCTTAGCCAACTCATGATGTGAAATCCACCATTTGTAAGCAAATATTAGACGGAGCTTGATCATTGTCTCACGGTGACTGAGAAGAGCATTTCACGCCTGAAATAGTTAACACTCATTCATTGTAAACCCTGGGTAAATGGAATCCTAGCTTATCTTGCTTCACATCTCACACTGCTCATAATTCCTAAACTGCCTTTTCACACTATACATTACTTAAAGGTATAGTTCACCCCCAAAAAATTAAAATTCTGTCATTTGTCTTTTGCTATTCCAAACATGTATACATTTTTTAAAGATATTTTGAAGATATTAGGGGAAAAAATACTTCTTCAAAATATCTTCTTTTGTGTTAAACAGAACAAAGAAACTCATTCATACGTTTGGAACATCATAAGGGTGAGTAAATGACGACACTGCTATTTAGCTGTCATATGTTAAAAGTTCAAATTTTTACTGAATTACAATTGTTGATCATCACCATGTTTGAGATTTGTGTTGATGTGAGACATGTGTTGAGCTATTTATTCTTTTCATTGCAGTTGTTGCACATTATTTAACCGGGTGACGTGTGTCTTTAGCCTTAAAATGCAAATGATGTTTGTGTCGTTTATTTAACTTTGAAAATCAAACATGGAGATGAAAAAACAAGGATTGTAGCTGCTTGCATTGCTAATTGGACAGGTAATTGGATTGGATAAGTTGGCTCAACTTGTTTTTTTTAGTTGTCTTGACAAGAAGTTAAGTTCATAAGATTACCTGGTACTTATGAAATGAACAAAAGTATTTAAGTTGATTTTAACTGAAGCGCATTTGTTCAGTTAACTTAAAAAGTGATTATCATTGTGATAAGTTGCCTTATTTTTTTGAGTTAGCTCAACTTTAAATTTTTACAGTTTTATTGATAAAGTTGGGGGGCAGTGCTGATAACAAGTGTCGGTGCGCATTTGCCTCTGCATGCACGTGGGAGAGAGCAGAGCAAGAGCATGCTTTCCATTGATAATTAAAGGTAATTTAGTGTAAAGAATTATTTTTCATTGTCTCTTTGGTTTTAATTCTTTTGCTGTGCTAGGCTGCAAAGGAGCTACTTTAGTTGTGCATTTACTGAATAATAATTGCACATCAACCAACCAGAGTGAAGCATTGGACAGCCCCATTGTGTAAACAGAAATATATAATCGTGCCAATTTATGTGGATTTCATTTGTAGAACACTGGATCAGCGTATCTCTTCGGCATGAGTTTGAACTGTTTCAACAATTAACAACTAAACACTCAATGAAATGTATGACCATTGCATTTTCTCAGGAATATTTTAATGTTTTTACAGATGAATCAGCATTTCCTGCCTTCTTGGTCCATTTTCCTTTGCTTCTTGCAGATCCAGAGCATCAGCTATCAGAAAGACTGGAGGAAATGAAGGAGAAACACATTAATGTAAGCGAATGTGTTCATAAACACACATATATAAATATATATATATATATATATTTATATATGTATACCTGCACATGTGTGACAGAATTGAGTGAAGTTGAGATGTCTGGTCTGGTAGCTGATGGGATTGTTGATCACACAGCTCTAGGTGTTTTTATCCATTTTCCCAGATTGATGCTGAGATCAGAATGTGAAGACACTTTAAACAATGTTATTTTCAATGAATATGTTTTATTTTTTAATTAAAATGTATTATTGTGGCATACATCATGCACACAAATTATTAAAGACACAAACTGATTTGTTGGTTTAATTTAAAGTAGCTTATAGTTGCCTTAAAATTTTGAGTTCATTCAAACTAAAACATTTGAGTTGATACAAAGAAAGAGATTTATTTATTCAACAAAAGCTCAAAGTATGTTATCTGAACATGTGTAAACCTAAGCTGATTTGACAAAAGATTTGAGAAAGGTTGTGATAAATCATGAAAATGTTTAACAGTGCAGTGAGTGACAGAGAAACATCATGTGGAGTTTTGTTCGAAACACTGACCCTGCAGCTGATTTTGACATTTGTTTGCCTTACTGGACTTGTGGTTTTTGATGTTACTTTGAATTATAATCAATTCTAATGAATCAATTCTTTGAATTATAGAAGTGACAAATTGATAAATTCATGTTGTTTTTTTTGTTTTTTCAAATAGAAAAAAGGAAATGGTTTACTGTCGGGCAGTTTATAGATATTGCAAATCTGGACAGAGTAAGGTTTGTCTGTATTCTAAATTAATATTTATGAATATGATATGGTTAATTAAAATGATCTGAAATAATATAAAACCACTATTCAGGGATTAACTTGATAGTGTTCAACTTTTTGTAGGCTATGCATTGTTCCTACCTACCCATAGTTCATGTTTTTCAATGTTTTTTAATCCCCCCAACATGTCAAAATATTATGGAAGCCCGTTTCCGCCACTGTTGAGAAAAAAAAAATATTCCTTAAGTCATAATAATAAGAAACTTTCTCATAATAATGACTTAGTATCTCATAATAATGACTTAGTATCTCATAATAATGACTTAACATCTTTAACTTAATAAAAAATTTTTTTTAATTTTTTTCAGAGACTTTCTCATAATAATGACTTAGCATCTTTAACTTAATAAAAAAATAAAAAAAGGTTTTTTATTAAGTTAAAGATACTAAGTCATTATTATGAGATACTAAGTCATTATTATGAGTTTCTTAAAAAAATAAAAAAATTTTTTTGATTAAGTTAAAAATGCTAAGTCATTATTATGAGATGTTAAGTCATTATTATGATGTACTAAGTCATTATTATGAGATGTTAAGTCATTATTATGAGATACTAAGTCATTATTATGATGTACTAAGTCATTATTATGAGATGTTAAGTCATTATTATGAGATACTAAGTCATTATTATGATGTACTAAGTCATTATTATGAGATGTTAAGTCATTATTATGAGATACTAAGTCATTATTATGAGAAAGTTTCTCATTATTATGACTTACGGAATATATATTTTTTTCTCAACAGTGGCGGGAACGGGCTTCCATAAAATATCTTCTTTGGTGTTCTGCAGAAGAAAGAATGTCATCCAGATTTACATGAGAACCGCACGAGGGTGAGCAAATCATGACATCATTCCTTCAAATCTAATGCAAAAGAATTCACACTTTGGGGGTCGCAGTATACAAATTAAATTATAATTAAATAGAGAATAATAACCAGGTTTTACATTTTCTCACCGTGCTCACAGATTGTTTGTGTTAGTTTATGCAAGTGATATGGTATGTAACTGCCTCTTTGCATGTTGTGCAACACTGCCAAGCTGTTACTTCTGTTATTTCTGCAATGGAAAATATCACCATTCATTCACAGTGGCATTTCCATGCAGATCTATAAAAAGCCCGCGCTGCATAATTTCTTCATATGTTCTTGCAGGACTCGCAACCTGAATATTTGCACGAGACAGGAAAGTACGCGGAAGTATAAACACGTTTGTCCCTCCCTGTCGGGGCTAATAAACTTGTCAGTTTGCAAGTCATGTAGATTACATTCGCAGGCTGTTGAAAGAAAGGTTTGTCGCTCATGGACGGACACACACCTGGAGAAACCGTGGGCATGAACTCGGGTAAGAGCACTCGTCCACAAGCGCGCGCTCGGTGTTTATATGTAATTTCTAGTATTTTGATCTGACCACGCTGTCGTTTCGCAGTGGCTGTCGTGTGTCGTCGTGCTTGGAACGCGGTGGATCCTCGTGAAAGGACAGAGATGGAGAGTCCGGCACAGACTGTGATAGTTCACCACACTGCGCTCCGGTACTGCTCGAATCCGCGCGACAGCGTCCCTGAGCTCGCGCACATCCAGCATATGCACATGCACGAGAGGGGCTTCGACGATATCGGTTACAAGTAAGACAACAGAACTTAACATTTAACATCTGACCACATCTACTAAAAATAACTGTTTTGTAACTGTTTTGAGGAACTACTATAAACTTTGTGTCAAATGGAAATTCCATTGATTATATCGTGAATAAATAATTTAGTAGCATGGTATATGGATCAGTGACGTCAGTCTGACAATTTGAATGCGATTTAAACAAAAACAATCAAACAAAAGAACTTTTACGACGTTTTCTATGATGAACACATTTAAATTTAAAATCACAAGTGTCTCGGTGGTGTAGCCTAACTATCCACACAGCTATGAAAATATAATCAAAGAACGTTGTGCTAACGTTCCCCATTAAGTTATGGAAACGTTACTTATGAATGTGTCCTGAATGTTCAAAATATACAGATTTTTAAACTTGTTATACGAACAGTAAACGATTACATTTTAGATTTTTTTTTTATTATTTAGCCTACATATTACATTTAATCATTTTGCAAACATTTTGGTAATTTTACATTTGAATGTTCTGAAACAAGTAAAACAAAATTAGACTAGCGTCAAATGAAAATGTTTTTTTTCTCATTAAAAGCATTATTAAAAACTAGATGATTTGAACGAACGCTCTATTAATGTTACTTGAAGAATGTTGTTCATAACTTTGAGAGAACCTTGCCAGAACGTTCTGAGAGCAGAGATTGTATTAAAAAAAAAATCTCTTTAATATACATAAATTCGTAAAGAATTTAATGTAATTATTATTATTATTTAAAAATATTTTCGCCAAATCAAAGTCAGTAGGGTGTATCCAACATGTTGGAAGCCGTTTTTTGTCATGTGACAAGAAAACCATAATACAGAAAGGTGCCCCGTCAACTCTTATGTCATGCTTTTTTTCATAATGACATATTTTAATATTTTTATAAAAAGCCATGTTTTGTCCTGTTTAAATTATGCTGACTCTACACATTAAACATCAGCTCTCTCTGTCTTCCTCAAGCTTTCTGATCTCTGGAGATGGGGTGGTGTATGAAGGGCGGGGATGGGGGATTGTAGGGGCCCATGCAAAGGAACACAACTCCCATTCTGTTGGCATCGCCTTCATGGGCAACTTCAGCGGTGAGAACACGACTACCTCATTCATTTTCTTATATTTATTGTCTTTTGTGGTGCTTATATCATTTATTGTACCGTTTCAATGGTTTTGTAAATGGAAAGAAATCAACAAGCATAAGAATTTCATGCAAGAACCAAATTTCGCAAATCATAAAGAAGATTTGTTGTATTTTCTAGATGAATTGCCCCGTTCTGCATCACTGTCCGCTCTGCTGAGACTCCTGCACGTCGGAGTGCTTCACGGTCATGTCCGACCCAATTTTGTGCTTGTGGGACATAGAGACGTGGCAAACACGGAGTGCCCGGGAGAACATTTATACTCTCTGCTACCAAAACTAAGAGACCAATTACAAAACCAATGATGACCTCATGAGTACAGCACTGTGTGAATGTGAAAGTCTCTTGTAAGAAATCTTAGTAGATTAATATAAATTATATCACCGTTTGGCAATTGAAGTTATTTGATATCTAGTTATTTGATTCTAAGATGATTCTTCTGGGCAATATATAGAAATCCTATTAGCATCCCTTTATGGTTTTTTACGAGATACCTTACGGATTAATTTTTTTTTTTTTTTGAGACTAGACTACTTGAAATCTATAAAATCATGATTGTGTTGTTTTAATTTCTCTGCAAAAAAAAAAAAAAATGGACCGTACTGTGCAATAATTTAGTACTCTGGCCAATAGTAAAAAAGGTCTGCTTTTCTGCCTTATGAGGGACAGTGAGTGAATGTCTTTGTGTCTGTGTTTTTATCACTAAACTTTTATTTATTATTACTATTTCCCGAATTGTACATTCTAATGTATAAGCACTTTGCACTTCTTATTAAATAGAAAAATATATATTTTACTTCATCTGTTATTTACTACTTGTATTATTTACTGTAACTTTTATATATTAATTGCCTTTAACTGTCATTTAAATCAATCATTTGACACAATGCTGTTACTGTACTTATATCAAAACATATCTGCATGTAGTCATTATTTGTACAAGTATTGCTAATTAAACTGAAAATTAAATTGTCTGGGTTTTGTCTAAATTCTGAGCTCGGACAGGACGCCAAATATACACACTAATTACTCTATCTGGTTATTTGTAAGTGTGAACTCCTGAAACATGGTTAACCAATTAGAAATGAGATACAGGGAAGGTCATAGATGATGCAAGCTCTCTAAAAAATGAATGAATTAGGATAAAACTAAGTTCTTTAAACTTAACATTTTGCTTATAATTAAAATTGATGGCCTTTTTACATTAAGTGCCTTTAACTACTAACATTTAAATGACTCATTTGATATAATGCACTTAGGCTACACTGTAAAAAAAAAAATATTTTCATGATTTGTCATCACGATATTTTTTCTTTTGTCAAATCAACTTCAATAACTAATGTGGTTCAGATAACATAAAATTTTGAGTTTCTGTGGATTAATCCAATCGCCTTCATTGTATCAACTCAAATTTTTAAATTTAAATGAACTCAACATTTTAAGGCAACCAGATAACTTGCTTTTTTAAGTTAAACAAACAATTCTTTTTTACAGTGTACATGTTTTTACACTCGTACAGCTGTTGACTCTTCCCTTGCACCTAAACCCACCCTTAAACAACCATAAATCACCAGACCTGTCCCTGTATCCCCCCTCAATAGCAGTGTTTTACAATGCAACATGAACACAAACATAATAAGTATATTTATATGCAAGTAGCCTGCATAACAGTTAATGACACCTAATATAACGTGTGAAATCATGAACTGGTATTATATGCTTGTTTAATTTGATATAACATTTAACTAATTTTTATATGTTCGTGGGCAAAATATAAAACTCGTATTGTAAGAAGCCTACTCCTTGTACTTAACATTAATTTACAGTTTAGGAAAAAGTAGTTTTGAAAACAACGTTAATTTGAAGCAGACAAATATATAGGGATATTATATCAAAGTTTGAAGCACATAACGATAAAAAGCACTGAGTTACAGACGTTAAAGTGTAAAGTTTATTTGTGCATGCCCGCGCAGGACACGCTCCTCTGGGTTCATCCTCCAGAGATTAGGCTTCATGTCCGTCCTAAGCTGTTTGTTTACTCACATCTCCAAGTGTTGTCGTAAATCTGAACGAGGAATAACGTCTTTTTTTTCCTCACTCGCTTCTGACAGGCATTCAGTCAGATGAATGTGTAAACAGAAGGGCGGTCTCAGGTGAGAGGCTTGAGTTTCACCGGCTTTCGAAGTGTTATAATTGAGCCTTCGAGTTCATTGATCAGTCAGAGAGATTGGCTGCGCCGGAAACTTATCAGATGTTTTGTTTTTCCCTCAAGCGTTTCTAAAGAATGAACGTGCTTTTGCTAAACTTTTAAGTCCTGTCGGACACCTTTGTATTGTTAAACATGGAGGAACTAAAAGCGCCCGTGAGTTTTTTCCACAAGTCGTCATTCAGCATTAGCAGCTTACTGCTCCGGCACGAGCGCGCGAGGAGCGACTCGAGCGCCGCGCCTGAAACGCCACGCGCTCGTGCAGCAAAGCCGCCCGCGCGCTCCCATCACCATCAGTCAAATGACGGAAAAGACAAGCCGATTCCAAAGCGGAACGACGCGAACAGACCGGATAAAAAGGAGTCTGGGGGAGTTGGAGAGCAAAAGTGCGAAGGAACAGATGGACAGGAGAAGAAGAGTAAACCCGATAAGCCTCCGTTCAGTTATAACGCGCTTATCATGATGGCCATCCGCCAGAGCCCGGAGCGACGGCTCACTCTCAACGGCATCTATGAGTTCATCATGGGCAACTTCCCGTACTACCGAGAAAACAGGCAGGGCTGGCAGAACTCCATCCGACACAACCTGAGCCTCAACAAGTGCTTCGTCAAGGTCCCGCGCCACTACGACGACCCGGGAAAAGGCAACTACTGGATGCTGGATCCATCCAGCGATGACGTGTTCATCGGTGGAACGACTGGAAAACTCCGGCGCCGGTCTACCGCGGCGTCGCGAGCCAAGCTGGCCATGAAGAGAGGCGCGCGGCTATCCTCCAGCTCCAGCACCGCAGGACTGGCGTTCGCAGGCTCGTTTTACTGGCCCGTCCCACCGTTCATGACCCTCCAGCACCGTCACCCGAACTCCGCGGCTCACCACAACAACTACGCCGCGTCGGTTCTATCCCAGAGCTCGCGCCACTTCAGCTCGGTCGGTTCCGCAGCGGAAAGACTGCTTCTCCCGTCCGCCCAAGAGGCCACTTATTATGGAATGGGCTGTGAACAGATGACCTCCACCTCCTCCTTCACCACATCTGCCTCTGTGCCTCTGCCTCTATCTGCTCCCTGCTCTTTTAATTTACTTTCCAATCAGTCCAGTTATTTTTACTCTCATCAGGTGCCTCACACAGCAGGACTGTCACCCTGGTCGCAGGAGGAATCTTACCTCTCCAAAACATCTCCTTCAGGACAGTTTTTCCCCGGAAAGCCTTCTCCTTCTTCTGAATACATCGGAGGACTATGTACAGACATTCCCAGTTATTTTCCTCATTTTAACACAGCCAGCTCCATGCACTGAACAGCCGTTTGTTTTTCAGCTTTTTGAAAAGTATTTATTATATGAACAAACTTTTTTATCCATTATTTAATTGCCTGTGGGGCCAAATATTTTTGGCCAAAAAAATATACATATATTATTTTGTAATTTCCTGTTGTTTACAGTCTAGTAGTTACGGCAAATATTTTAAGGCACATGATGACTGAGCTGAAAAACAATGCACTTCTTTAAAAAATGGCAAATCGCTGAGGGAAACAATCATGTTTTGTTCTGACTACATATGTCTCTTTTGACGCTGTCGTTTTGATGGCTGGTTTTTCTTTAGATAGTGGTTGGACAAGTTATGTAGGATACAAAAAAGAAAAGATTAACTGCATGATTCTGTCTGGTGCTTTTTCATAAGATGTCTTGGTGTTGTTCAGCATTTAAAGTCACTCACATAATCATAATACTGTAGATATTTGTTTAAGAAGCAGCCGACAGGTCTTGGCCTGTAACTTTAACCTGGCCAAACGTGTATCCACTTATAGGAAATAAATGTTTTGGAGGTACAGGCCTTTGTTTTATGAAAGAAAAGTGCAATTTCATATTCACAGGACTTTTCGGTAACAATTTACAAGGTTTCATTTGATAACATTAGCCAAATTCATCAGTCAACACGAACTAAGAAAGAACAATAATAGCATTTATTAATCTATACTAATGTTAATATCACTATTTCTTTTTAAGATAAAATTAGTTAATACACTGTGAAGTTGAACTAACATGAAAGTGTTTATAATATTACAAATTGCTCGTTCATGTTAGTTAATGCATTAACTATTGTTAACAAATGAAACTTATTGTAAAGTGTTACCAACTTTTCATATATTCAAAAATACCCTGTATGTAAAAATATCCTTTATTTATTAGATTTCAATGTGATTTTTATGCCTTTTTTTGCTTCCGATTAACACCAACCTCCTTATAAAAAGATGTGAAACTGTTCATTTAGTATTTTCATCTTTAATCTTTTTTATTTTGTACGCACTTTGATATTCCTGATTCATAAAGGTTAGAACAAATAAAAGCCCATGTATTGTATCAAATCTGGAGTTATGCTTAAATCTTATCTTATGAATGAATAGATCATCAATTTATTCAACAATGCAGGGAATTTAGAGCCCATGATTTAATATAAATTGTAATGTTTTATGAAACGGTTTATGCGTGTATGTTATTAGCAGTCCATAGAAGAAATTTTAAAATACTGTACAGTGTTTTTGTTTTTCACACATCTTTCTCCACTCTCTCTCACACACACACACACACACACACACACACACACACACACACATGTTTGTTTCACTATGAAGACATTCCATATACTTCCATTGATTCCATTGATCAGGTTAATGATATTTTCTATATCCTATAAACTAACCCATATGCCCATCACAGAAACATGTACAAAACACTAGATTTAAATAAAAACATGCTTTGGCCTATTAGGACCAGTAAAATGTCCTCACTAGCCAGTTGTCATACTATTTCACTATAAGTGAGGACATTTGGCCCTCACAAGTATACCCAAACCTGCATGTGCACACACACACACACACACACACACACACACACACACACAGTGTCTGAGGGTCTCTAGAGTGCGATCACAGCCTCAGCTCAGTAATGAAGTGGATCTCCTTTTTCAGATGGCTGAGGGGGGAGAGATAAAAAGAGATGATAGAGGAAATTCAGAGAGAAAGAGAGAATTCAACCACAGCATGCTAGAAATAAAAATCACGTTCATCAGATTACACCACTTCAAATAGACACAAGTGGTTTTTCACATTTGTACAAGCTGTGGTAATTGAGTGAGCTAGATGAAAAGTGTTGCCCTTGACCCAAGGAAACCCGTTACTGAGTCCAGATTTCACCTCACTGAATGACCGATATGGGCAGACCTTATGTGCCCTCGTCTGAGCCATTAATGGGTCTTTAGTCGTTTAACAAATCTGTTTTTTTTTTATTATTATTATTATTTGATTTGATATGGAATTGATAAAAATGTAAATGAAGTGATTTGAATATTAATAACTAATTTAAATTTCTTTAAGTGATACAATAAAATTTTTTATTGGGTAACACTTTATTTTACCATGTCATTGTTACATATGTTACATGTAGTTTTAATAGCTATAAATTATGCATAATTACATGCAACTAACCCTAAACCAAATCAATCCCTAACCTAATAGCAAGTACATGTAGTTACTTAATATTACTCAGTTCTTAAATGTATAATTACAGTGTAACAAAGACACCTTAAAATAAAATGTAACAATCGAAACCACTTTATATTAAGTGTCTTAAGTACAAAAATTTAAATTAATTTAATGTAGTTATTGTGGACATACATGTTTGGATGTAATTACACCTGTAATTAATTAATTTATTACACTGTTGATCGTTCCCCTACACCTTAACCCATGTGTAACACTTAACCATATCACCAAATCTGTCCCAAACTTTGCCATATCAGAATCAGAAAGAGCTTTAGTATGTTTTGTTGACAGAAGAAGCTTCCAGAGGCAACAACAGTTCTCAAATAAAATAAACAATAAAGATATATAAGATACACATATGTATATATATAATATGTAAATGAACAAAAATAGACAAATTTGTATGTACAGGTGTGTTATATACAGCAGAGTAGAATTTTGCAGGGAATTGAATAAAGGAGATATAAATATAAGTGGTATTGCACATATTTATCATTGCACAGTAGAGAGAACATTCAACTGTTCACGATTTAAGTGGGATGCATGATGTATCCCTCCTCAATAGTGTTTTGCATCAGGGTTATTATAGTTAACTATAGTTATAGTTAAAAATTCTGTTTTTGAAATAAAACAAATGTTAACTGAAATAAACATAAAATACATTAATTCATTTTATTTCAGCTAGTTGCTAAGGCAACCTTTCTCATTTAATTTGATGTATTAAAATAACTAAAATAAAATTTAAAGGCACAATATGTAATATTTAATATTAAAACACTTGCACAGTGTTATATATTTCGTTCAGCTACTTACATTATCCTAAATACATTATCTAAGAATTTCAGAGAAATTCACAATTTTAAATAGTGCCCTGTCCCGCCCTTGTAGCTTGTCGCCTCTTAATGACATAATATCTGCGTTATCCCTGGTTTCTGCTTGTACTGCATAGTAACCATGGCAACACATTATGGACCATGGCAAGCAAACTTTGGGACAAAAGGAGAAATAAAACGAGGCTCAATATCGGAGTGGTGTTTCCGAGATGGTGAGAGCTTTGTGACAAACTTTGACTTGACAGAGACGACGCTCTCGCACGTTATTAGACAAGATAAGCAGATGTAGGATATAAGACTAATCAATGTTATAAAGCTCAACACGACGAAGTGTTAGAATATCATCAGTATGATAATCTAATGTTGATCTATCTTACTGTTAAGCCAACAAACTAATACAGAGAATAACATTACAACTTTCAACACACTCAAACACAGTTTAGTATGATAGTGAAACATTAGATCAAGTGAAACAGCGCTGCGTTTCCTCACAGTTTTAATTCATCAAATAAACTGACCTGTATGAGTAGTATTTCAGCACTTGTGAGTAGTTCGGTAGAATGAAATGTCCTCGTTTCTTTATATCCCCCGGGACTCGCGTGTGTCACTGATATCTGTCTCTCATTAGTAATCTCGTCTGTGATTCTCGACCACGTCCTGCTTCACACCACAGTCATGATAAAAACATGCGTTCACTCGTCCATAAACATTATTTCACCATGAATATTATTAGATCCATGAGGCATGAGGACAAGTTCCATGATCCCATATTCACTGCGTCATCAATCTACGCCTTTGTTATTGTTTTGAAGAGTTTAGCGACCCCTAGTGGCAAAAAATACAGACTGTGCCTTTAAATTATAATATTTTTTTTGTCTTTAAAAACTTTTAAAAATCATTAAAAATGACAAAAACACAACAAAATTACTAAAATTTTCGAAAAATTATAATAAATTCCAATATTATAAATTCCAGTTCAGCTCTACAACAACCATTAAGAAATGACCCTTCACAATAGATAATGCTTTGCAATGGACTTTGTTAGAGAGCCACATATGGCAATTTATCTGTTCAATAAAGTAACTTACTCACCTTAACCCTTGTGTTCTGTTACGGGTCAATTTGACCCGTTTAGATTTTCAAGTTGTTGGAAATACTGGTTAACCTCTGTTTTTTTTCTTGATATTTTGTGACTTTTTCTCATTTATCATCATGAACATGAATGCAAAGTTTCAACATGCTGGTGTTTTTTGACATATACAAACAAAATCACTGTTACGTTCGTGATGTTCGCCGGGTCAATTTGACCCGCATATTTTAACGCTCTAAAGTAACTGTACTGACCCAAAATAATAACATTTCTTGGTTATATTTTGCTATTTTATTTTTTTACTACCTTATGAAGCTAAAAAATGAGGTTTTCCACACTTATTTCAATACAGAAACATGTTTTAACCAGCAGCATGTGTGTGAAGTTCAGATCCAGAAAACACACACTTGCTCATCATGTCAGAAGAAACTTGACTTTATGAAATGAGTTTACAAAACAGCCAACTTAGGAAAAGTACATATTTTCATTATTCAGCTACATTTAATTGTTCAGTTATGATGTTCTAAGAAAACAAAAAATGTATTTATTGTATTTAAAAATGTACTGTCTATTTTCAAATTTTGTCAAAACAAATTAGTTTTAAAAAATGGTTAAAAAACATTGTCATTAAATCATATCTTCAGATATATATTTTTTGGAAGATTTGACAAATGTTGATATTAAAAGTTTACAGTTTGTACCTTAATCTTTGTTGTTTTTCATAGTGTTATTTTTGAGGAATTGTATCGAATCTAATTAGGGTCAATTTGACCCGCTCCATAACTAGTGGACACAGAAATCGAACAGCGCATAAGGGTTAAACCGCCATTTCAAATCCCTCAGTTCATTATTACAAGCTCCGTCCGTTCTCTTTTTGCTAGAAGACTTTTTTTAATCGGGTGATTCCTCAGAGGTTCGACAATAGTATAAGCCCATATCTTGATTTAGCTGTGCCGTGTCAACCTTTCTTGCTTGTTGTGACAACTGACCACGACTCCCACACCAGATGGGCGTCAAAGTAGCCGGAGCAACTTTTCTCTATTTAGACACGCACATGCGAGTGATGTCCACAGTTTCCCGCGAAAACCATCCTGTCAGGTCTAAAATATAAACACTTATACTTTGCAGTGAATCAGGGTAAGACAAAAACACGTTTTGGAAAAAGGATAGATGATGTATTGACTCGTTAGTTAATTTTTGTTTATTTTGAACAAAAAAAAGTTACATAATAATAACTTTGCAATACAACAGAAACACAATAAGTAACAATTACTATCATTATTTTATATATTTTGACGTAAGAATCACCTATTTAAAGACATCTATGAAGTGGGACCCTATAGGCTTACTATAGCAGCACTCTATATGTAGTGTGACATTATATCCTATTTTATACTGGTGAACTTCAACTCACCTCTCACTATCACCTCATATAAAGAGAGGAACACACAGAAGTGTGAAGACGCCTCTCAGGACAGGTTTCTGGAGCCTCGTCTTCACCAGACAAAGAGAGCTTTATGAGGACACGGTTCTATTTCACCAGTCTCTCTCACACACACAGGCGACTGCGGTGAACACAGGCGACTTCAGGCGTGCTTCACTGTAATCTTACTGGAAAATTGTTGGCAAACTACAATATCTGATGCAAAAGATAACCATAATATTGATATGACTGCTGAGTAATCATGTAATTAGTCTGCAGGGGAACGAGAGGAGGAAGTGCGGAGAGGAAAACAAATAGACAGGTGAAGAGATGCCCAAAGGCTGCTGTAAGTCGATACTATTTTCCTTTAATTTGAGTAATAAATAACATCCTCCCTTTGACAGGCATGACTAGCGATTTTTACACCCCTTGATCACACTATACAGTAAAATAAACAGCTGAGCTATAAATCAGAAACTTTTGAGCATGTGGTTCCTCACATGATTCTCTGAGGCTGGAATAGCAGGTGTCCACTGAGACCTGCTGCTGATACCACACACACACACACACACACACACACACATGTTGTGTGTATGTGTTTTGTGGGGACTTTCCTTAGGCGTAATGGTTTTTATACTGTACAAACTGTACATTCTGTCCCCCCCCCACCCCTAAACTTAACCCTCACAGAAAATGTTCTGCTAGTTTAGATTTTCAAAAAAGATAATTCTGTATGATTTGTGAGGACATTGCATAGACTTCCATTGATTTTATATCAGGTCAATGATATTTTCTATCACCTAACCCATCTCCTACTGCTAAACCTTCCCATCATAGACATGTGACCATCACTAGATTTAAATAAATACTTATTTTGGGTGATTTATAAGCCTTTTTAACTAGTGAGGACCAGTCAAATGTCCTCACTAGAGGGCTGTCAAAGTATTTCACAATGTAAGTGAGAAAATTTGGTCCTCACAATATAACAAGTACACACACACACACACACATGTTGTGTTTATGTGTTTTGTGGGGACTTTACATAGGCGTAATGGTTTTTATACTGTACAAACTGTATATATATGTATAACTGTATATTCTGTCCCCCTACACTATACCTGGTGTAGTACTGGTTTTACTTACGTTGTGGGGACATTTGGTCCCCACAATGTAAGGAAAACAAGTACACACACACACACACACACACACACACACACACACACACACACAGTACTAAGGTCAGGAGTTTTCAAACATTTTGATGCCAATGTGACGACCCTCCTTAAAGTATAAAGGCAGTTATATGTTTTAATGTATAAAGACTCATTCATATAATGTGTGAGAAAAATTGAGGTATTATTGAAAACATGCAACAAAATCAAATAATTGGCTTTTATATTGTAACTGAAGCGAAAGTAAAATATTAAAATATTATCTCATCAACATTTAAAGTTGACGGTTGAAGTTGCATTTTTTTCTATTTATTAGAGGGAGAAATGACAGATCTATAAATCCGAAAATAAACATTTTCAATTTCATTGTAATTTATTTCTATATCACTTCGTACATTAAATGTCATTCTAAAGCAGTTCTACAGTTAACTTTGGCATACCTGTACAATTTATGCATTTTATGTATTAAAAAAAAAAAATTGGACTTATCTTCTATTATTTCTATGTAATGCTAAGGACTGCCGACTCACCCAACTCTATATAGTTTATATATAAACTGTAATATTGGTCTAATGTAACAGTTAAAGGGAGTTAAAAAAAAAGAACAAGTCATCTTATAATATACAGTGAAAAACTATAAATTGACATTCCCGGAATTCTTTGTGTGACATTTCACATTTGATGTTGTTTCATTGAAATAAAATAACTGCTACTTTTTCTTATCAGTTATGTAGGCTACATTATCTTGTTTAATTAATGTTACTGCATTATTTTGTGTCGTGTGTTGATGGTGTTTAGTATTTGTGTGTGTGAGACTTCAATATATTAGCTAATTGTGATTCTCTTTGTTTTCAAGGTGATTTTCACATGTAAGTTCAGTCTGTAATTGCTGCCATATACCATATTTTTTTATGGCAAAGTAACCTGTTTTTTTTTTTTTTTTTGGTGTGTATATTTCTCAGAATTTACTAATCCCAAGCTTTTTTTGAATTAAAAATACAATAAAATAATCTTTTTGAACAATTAATCCATGCAAGTTAATACCCAAAAAAATAGTTTGTCATGGTAATCCTTAATCAAAATCTGAAAAGTTACTTCTGGTCTCGAATGCCTTTCCTTCTCTGGTGACGTCAGTTTGACGGCTTGGGTTGAAAAAGCTTAAAGCACTCCCCTCCAACTGTTAGTATGCTATGAGCGAGAGATGGACCTTCAGCAAGACCTTCATTCATCTTCGGAACACAAATTAAGATATTTAATCCATACACAGCAATATAACCACCACTTTCAAGGTCCAGAAAGGTACTAAAGACATCTTTAAAAAGGTCAACGAGACTACAGTGGTTCAACCTTAAGTTTATGAAGCGATGAGAATACTTTTTGTGCACAAAAACAAAACAAACATAACACCTTTATTAAACAATATCTTCTCTTCTGTGTGTGCGTTCTGATGTAGAACATGGAAGTGTTGAACTTAAACAGGGAGTATAGTACACAGAAGAGAAATATTGTTCTATTATATTATATAGGTATACTGTAGATATTGTATATTCCTGGAGCTTGAAAGTGGTGGTTAAATTGCTGTCTATGGAGGAGTCAGACAACTCTTGGATTTCATCAAAAATATCTTAATTCCAAAGATGAACGAAGAAGGTCTTACGGGTTTGACAGAACGACAGAATTTTCATTTTTTGGGTAAAAAAACTAACTAACACTTTAAAGAGGTATTAAAGGATTAGATCACTACAGAATTACAAATTCCAGATAATTTACTCACCCCCATGTCATCCAAAATGTTTATGGCTTTCTTTCTTCAGTTGAAAAGAAATTAAGGTTTTTGAGGAAAACATTCCACTATTTTTCTCCATATAGTGGACATCAACAGCTACCAACAGGTTGAAGGCCCAAATCACAGTTTCAGTGCAGCTTCAAAGAGCTCAACACGATCAAAGCCGAGGAATAAGGGTCTTATCTAGTGAAACAATCAGTCATTTTCTAAAAAAAAATAAAAATGATATACTTTAAACCACAAATGCTCATCTTGCACTGCTCTGCAATGCGCCAAGCATGACGTAATCAGGGCTGGGTGGGTTACTTTTAAAATGTATTTCACTACAGATTACAAAATACATGCTTTAAAAAGTCATTTGTAACGTATTTTGTTACATTACTCAAGTTTAGTAACTTAATCTAAATACTTTAGAATACTTTGGAATACTAATAAGTGTGAAACAAACACAAAAAAGGTCATTGCAAGTTTTTATCTCACAATTCTGACTTTTTCCCTCAGAATTGTGTCATAGAAAGTTGCAATTGTGAGTTATAAAGTCAGAATTATGAGATATAAACTCACAATATTGAGAAAAGTCAGAATTATGAGATATAAACTCACAATATTGAGAAAAGTCAAAAATATGAGATATAAACTCACAATATTGAGAAAGGTCAGAATTATGAGATATAAACTCACAATATTGAGAAAAGTCAGAATTATGAGATATAAACTCACAATATTGAGAAAAGTCAGAATTATGAGATATAAACTCACAATATTGAGAAAAGTCAGAATTATGAGATATAAACTCACACTAAATTCACAATTGCAAGAAAAAAAGTCAGTATTGCAAGTTTGTATCTCCCAATTCTGACTTTATAACTTGCAATTGTGAGTTTAAATCTCAAGAAGTCAGAATTGTGAAATACAAACTCACAATTGTGAGGTGAAAAAACAAATTGTGAGAAAAAGTTGCAGTGACGAGTGAATTATAAAATGACTCACAAAACATGAAAACAGTGGAAAACATGAAACTTAACTCCACTTTTTCAGACGGTCAGAGTCAGAGAATCACCAATCGCTGTTTAAATGTCATTAAAATTCAAAGTAATCACTTTGTGTTGTAGGCGGAACAGTAAAAAACAAAGCGAACATGCAAAGAATAAGTCAAACGCCCTTA
Source organism: Zacco platypus (assembly GCA_038088235.1). Taxonomy (NCBI): domain Eukaryota; kingdom Metazoa; phylum Chordata; class Actinopteri; order Cypriniformes; family Xenocyprididae; genus Zacco; species Zacco platypus. The sequence continues at coordinate 2,850,300 of CM076075.1, read as the reverse complement.
CAAAAAATAAAGTTAAAACAACGATGTCGGACAATTTTGAAGTTGGACGAGAGTTTTTCACCCTACCACGGTACTTCCGCCTATGTCGTGTGTGACGCTTCTACCTTTGGAACTGCAAGATGAGCATTTGTGTTTAAAAAGTATATAAATGTTTCTTTTTTTTTTTTAAGAAAAGGATCAATTATTTCGCTAGATAAGACCCTCATTTCTCGGCTGGGATCGTGTAGAGCCCTTTAATCTTTAAAGGAGCGAAGGCTTGTGGTACCGTCACACAGAGGCACAAAATCACTCTCCAGAAACTTCTCGTTCTCTGTTCCCTGCTGGTGGAATGATCTCCCTACTTTCATCAGGAACGCAGAATCCCTGGCAATATTCAAGACAGCTGAAAATTCATCTCTTTCGTGAACACTTAACCCCTTCATAAAAAAAAGAATCTATCCTTTATTATCCCTCCCTATTCTAGCTTATACTACTCTGAGCAATGTCTGAAACTTGTATTATGAGCACTTCCTGTGTCTATTTGCCAATTCATGAAGAATCGCTTGTGATGAAGAATCACTTTGGATAAAAGTGTCTACCAAATGATTAAATGTAAATGTAAATAAATGTTAATGCTCCATTGTAACTGCAATTTGGACCTTCAACCAGTTGGTATCTGTTGAAATCCACTACATGGAGAAAAATCCTGGAATATTTTCCTCAAAAACCATCATTTCTTTTCCACTGAAGAAAGAAAGACATAAACATCTTGGATGATTCGAGGGTGAGTAAATTATCAGGAAATTTTTGAAGCGAACTGATCCTTTAAGCGCAATGCACTCCTTGAATAACTTTGTTCATCGTTAGATTGGACGCCCTGGTTTCTGTTCGTAAGGAACGCTTTAAAGACTCGGCACGAGAGAGAAACCAGGGAGGAAGTGATCTGGAGAGGTGAAAACATAAGCCGATGTACCTGAAAAACTCTGGGCTCGGTGTGCATTTCCTAACGATAGTTAAGCTTTGTAAACCAATTCCACAGACACGATCCTCAAATCTCCACACTATAGGGTGCGATTATCCTGAGCCAACTCACCACCCTGTGAAATCACATGGGTGGGATTGTGCTCCGCGGGCGCCCGCCTGTCTCTGAGCAGTAAGCCAATCCCCTGGAGTCTGAGCACCGTACAGACACACATCTTTGTCTGTCTCACAAACTTACCCCATCATACAGCCGTCTTCCCTGTCAGTCATGACACATAACAAAGAGATGTCTGTTTGGTCTACAGACCTGACCCCTGACCCCGTGAATATTACCCCACACCACGGCTAAGAGGCCAGACACATTCTTCTGTTATCGACAAGAACACTTCAATAAGGCAAATCACATCACTAGATCATACTGCTCTATTTTATGACAGCAAAATATTTAAAGAAGTAAAAGAAGCAAATCATTAGGTATTAAAACCATATATATATATATATATATATATATATATATATATACATATATACATATAGACATATATACATATATATATACATACATATATACATATATATATATACATACATACATATATACATATATATATATATATATACATATAGACATATATACATATATACATATATATACATACATATATACATATAGACATATATACATACATATATACATATAGACATATATACATATATATACATACATATATACATATATATATATACATACATATATACATATATATATATATATATACATACATACATATATACATATATACATATATATACATACATATATACATACATATATACATATAGACATATATACATATATATATATACATACATACATATATATATATATGTATGTATATATATGTATATGTATATATATATATATATATATATATATATATATATATACATATATACATATAGACATATATACATATATATATATACATACATATATACATATATATATACATACATACATATATACATATATATATATACATATAGACATATATACATATATATACATACATATATACATATAGACATATATACATACATATATACATATAGACATATATACATATATATACATACATATATACATATAGACATATATACATATATACATATATATACATACATATATACATATACATATATACATACATATATATATATACATACATACATATATACATATATACATACATATATACATATAGACATATATACATATATACATATATATACATACATATATACATATACATATATACATACATATATATATATACATACATACATATATACATATATACATACATATATACATATAGACATATATACATATATATATACATATATATATATATACATACATACATATATACATATATATATATATGTATGTATATATATATATATGTATATGTATATATATATATATATATATACTCACACACACACATTTCACCATTAAGTAGTACATAACATTTTTAGGAAAAATACTGTTATAATGTTGAAAACTGAATTAGTTTGGTGGACTGAAATCACACAATAGTAGTAGTAGTAGTAGTAATAATAATAATAATAATAATAATAATAAAAAAAAATAAATTAATTAATTAATAAATTCAAGATCACTGTGAACTAGATGATTGAAATCAGCGCACAAACATTTGTGTAACTTTAGTTTCAAAAAATTATAGTTGCTAAGATATAGCCTTTGAGACAACTGCCCTGTTTAATTATTATAGTTTAAAATGATGCACTATAATTAACTTATTACAATTATATATAAACCTAAAAACAAGTTTATGTTTACTTTGCCGGAGAAAACCGGAACCGGAACTTGCAACTAAGTAAGGCGGTACAGACCCGGAAGTGACTTTAACGTTGTGGAAACGTGAGGCGCCTGTGTGCTGCAGCTCATTTCATTGAAGACAGTCGAGACGTCGAAACCTAACTAAAACATGTAAGTCCACTCTTCTGCACACAGTATATTGTAATAAATATTTGTGTTGTTCTGCTGGGACTTAAATAACCAGTTTATAGTGTTATGGCCGTTAAAGAAGTCATTTAGCAACAGTAATGCTAATGTTAGCAGCTACAATGAATCTATTGTACTGATTATTAGGATTCCTCCTAAGTGTTATAATACTTTTGCAAGCTTTGTCTGTGTCAAATTGATTGGAAATTGGCTTTGTTTCTAATTTAATTTTGTTTCGTGCGCACTTTATTTCTCGATCGTAATTTGTTGTAGCACGTATGGTTATCTCTATTCCTAAAAGCATGAAACAAAGCTAAATTAGCTTCTATGTTTTTGGTGTTTTAGGCTCAAACACCTCATATAATTTACTGAACACTGGTGTAAATGCACTGATATTCGTCTTGCCTCTTCATCCACACATTGTAACTGTTCAAATGCTTTGATAGGAGTTTGTTAAACAAGCCCAAATCTGAGATGACTCCAGAGGAGCTCCAAAAGCGAGAGGAGGAAGAGTTTAACACGGGTCCGCTGTCGGTTCTGACCCAGTCTGTGAAAAACAACACACAGGTTCTTATCAACTGCCGCAACAATAAGAAGCTGCTGGGCAGAGTCAAAGCTTTCGACAGGTATGTGGTTGAAGCCTTCTGTTGGATTTATTACACACACACTGTGTCTACATACTGGCTGTGTGCAGATTTCTGTTGATCCGAATGCCTATATATCCTAAACAATGCTGTCTGAAAGAAGTGTGCCTCCTCAAAACCAGTTCAAACACAATAATTACCTTCTATACAGACCTAAAGCCATTCATATGTGTCGATGTTATGCTGGGGAAAAAAACTCACCGCTCAAGCAACACTTTTCTTACTCTTCCATTGTATATGATGAAGTCTGTTTAATATTAAATATCTATATATAAAATGTAATCTTAAAACGAATATTAGGACACTCGGTGTGTGGTTACACTCGGAGACCGAAATTGTGTGATTAGGTACTACATTTCAATTTACTTTGCGACTGTTAAAAAAACAAAAAACTATGCTCTATGTAGTATGAATGAAATCCGCCATGTTGTTACTGTCACGTGACTTATTCGTATCAACTCGCATCGCTTCAGTTTAGTGCTGCAACGACACACTGTTTACATTCATCTGGCGTAATGGCGGCTTCTGCTCCTGGGAACGGAGAAAGATCCATTCTATCACAAAAACCCAGACCACGATTATCAAAAGTATGGGAATACTTTAAACAGAGGCCAAATAAAACGGTCCTTTGTTCCCTTTGCAGAACCGAAATGGCGTACCACCTGTGGAATTGGATCTCTGACAAATTTTTGCACGCGCAAGATCGTATTTTGAGCGTGTAAAAGGGCATTTCATGCGTGAACTGAGTTGAGGAGAAAATCTTTGTCTCGCAAATAAGAAAATATTTCTAGTGAACGAAAATCAGTTTTGCGTTTATTTGGATGTGCGCGGACGTTCTCTTTTGCACGTCAAGGTTTGAGTTGCTCGCGCTCCTGATTCCCGCCCTGCGCGCTCGCTAAGACTCGCTGCATTACAAACAGAGCAAGAGGAAAAACACATGGTTCAGGAGACGTTTGTTCAATGGCTTGAACACTATCAAAGTTCCTTTAAGACTGTGTAGAAAGTCTTTGACACTCTTCATTTTAAAGTTCAAATGTCTACCACTGGACGAACACACATGAGTGGCTTATTTTTAATCAAAATCAAATCGTATTATTACATAATGGCGTGTCCCAGTGTTTCTACACCTCAATGAACTGCTAAATTAGTTCTAACTTCTTACGTAAAAAAGATCACTAGATTAATAAAAAAAAAAAAAAGTAATAAAAATAATCGTTAGATTAGTCGACTAATCGAAAAAAAAAAATCGTTAGTTGCAGCTCTACTTCAGTTCCATTAATAAATACTCTCCCATGGCCTCATGGGATACTAAAGTGTCCATCAAATGCGTACTTTAGAATCTCAGTGGATGTAGTAGGTCATCCTGGGACGTTTCGGACATGCACTACTTTCGGCGTATCATTTTTCACATGTTGTTGTTGGGAAGTTTTCAATTTTGATTTGATTTGAGTTCTTTCATGTAAATGTCCTGCCCTGAACTTAAACATTTTTAAAAAGTCTGATTGTGAAAGCAGTTTATTCTATTTAAATAATTTATGATCACCATCAGACACAAATGCTGTAGATTAACAGATAATGTAAAGTATATGAATGGATACTATAAAAATGAGTTTGTTCACATCATATTTATATAAAATTGGTTAAGTTTTAATGATGTGCACTTTCAATATGTTTAAATGCTCTAATTTGGCAATCAGAATAAATTCAATCATTCTTTAGATTTTGAAAGTTCTGTATATCAGTGGATCCCCATCTTTTTGAGCTTGTTTTCTCTGGATTTTCAGGCATTGTAACATGGTTCTGGAGAATGTGAAAGAAATGTGGACAGAGGTGCCCAAGAGCGGCAAGGGCAAGAAGAAGTCAAAGCCAGTGAACAAGGATCGTTACATCTCAAAGATGTTCCTGAGAGGCGATTCAGTCATCGTGGTGCTGAGGAACCCACTCATCACCGGGAAATAAACTCCACGTGTCTGTTCAAGTACAGGCAGTCGAAACAGGACACTCGTACACCAGCTCACCTGTGAGCTAAACTCCCGTTGATTATCGGCACGTGTTAAAGTGTAAATTAGGCCTATTTTGCCCTCAAGAGACAGTACACAGTTTGCCTTGTGCTGTAACAATTGTATTTTGCTGGAAAATGTTTAGCATCATCGTGAGAGATTGTTTGGTCAAAGAAAAGAAACAAAGAAGTTGACATTTGAATTTTTTTTTTCTTTTTGAACTTGTATAAAATGTGCTTTGTTTTCTAAATAAACATTTGGATATTCAAATCTCTTTAAATCTGTTGTATGATTCTTTCAGAAATCTTGATTTTGTTTTTGGGCTCTACTAGAGTAGGTTTTCATGCTTGAATGTTCAAAAAACTTTGTTTTTCTCATATATTTTACATTGTTGCAACACCTCTCTTCCCAGTCTGTCAGTAACACTTTTGACTGCATTGCTCAAAAGCATCATAACCTTAAGTAGGTCGTAGAACCAATGATCGACTCAGCCGTGGGATCCATCACAATTTCCGTCGTTACTAACATAGTTCAGTGATTTTGTTTCCCGAAACCGTAGTTCAAACAAACATTCGCAAACTTGTTTGGTTGGAACGACAGCTGTCGAGCTGTGGTAAGAAGCGTAGTTTCTTGTTTTTATGATGTGGACATAAATCGTTATCTTGAGGAAAATATCTTATTTTGAATATATTCAAATATATGTCACATTGTCGTTTGTCAAGAGATTTTAAGCACCGTTTTTAAAGAGTGCACATGTGCGTAAGAACGAGCCTCTGACTGAGTCTGGAATATAAATAAAATAACTGAGGAAAATTACAAAAAAATGTAGCATTAATTTGTTCTCAAACCAATTGACCCTTCGCCCACCGTTTGATTGACAGGCGATCTGACCAATCATAAAAACCTGATTCCGCCATTTGGTTCAACAAAGCAGTCAGGGCAGTTAGTAGATTAACGTTGGTGAACTTGCACGCATGTACTCGCATCTTTCCTCGCTCTTGAAACAACATTCCTTCTGATGTTCATCATGTTTATTTGATGCTATAAATGAACTAGTATGAAGAGATGATCGCTTCACGAGGAGCTACAGCGATCTGTCACCACACATTAAACACACACTAGACACTATTTATTGATTAAACTTCTTTCAATATTTTGAATATGAAACTTTCATATAAAAAGTAACCTGCTGTCGACGTGTTGTCAGTGTCCACTTTGCTCCTCGATGTATTTTTCACTTCGTGAGAACATGATGTGTGGCGTGAGAGCGCATGACTTGCCAGGCATAGCAACAGTAACTAAAGGGGGCGGGGCTTTGCGAAGGGTCCATTCATAAAAAAAAATTATTACTCCACCTGCGTGGCGTCATTCACCAATATGGCTGAACGACAAGTTCGCAACAATAGGGTTTTGCGAAACATGGCTTGCAAGTTGATTTGTTCAACGATGCATCGTATTATGGTAGTGAAGCAGCGGGTTTCGTCGTTGTACGGGAAACGCTTTCCTGTTTAGTTCCGGTTTCTGTGAAGCCCCTCCTTCCGAAAAGCACAATGTGTTCTGATTGGTCAGCTGGATCGGTGTGTTGTGAACCGTTTTGATGGAGTTTAAGAAACCCCTCACCACAACCATGAGTTTCAACACACTTCTAATGCAACTCGAGCAGGCCTCGCCCCTTTTTTTGTAAATGTCTTGGGTGGGAATTATTTAAATGAGGGATCCTGTGACCCATGAATGCGTTTCGGGGAGTTCAGAAACAGTGATTACTGATATAGAGAATAACTCACTTTGGAGTAACTTTGGAGATTTATTCAAGCTCAAACAGAAGAAATTTAAAAATGTAAAAAAAAAGAAAAGCATAATCGGACCCCTTTAACAGAAAGAGTGTTCATCAGACGAAAGTTTTCACGTTGATGTTTGCCCCCCCCCCCCACTGTCTGCTGCCCCTCTCACCCCCCCCCCCCTCCCTTCATCCGACTCTCATTTGGTCGAGTCCCTTGGCAGCAGCTTGGGTGTCAGTGTAGATTTCAGCAGGCAGCACTCAATAAGTGACAAACTGCCGTTTAAAGGTCTCTGCATTATTAATGTGACCAGATGTGCTGACTGTCACTTCACACCCCTGCCCTCCACCGTGGGCTCCGCTGACCCCTTATACTAAAAGCCATTTTAAACAATAAAAAGAATTTGATGACTGTTTCTGAAACTGAAAAATGATGTTCTGAAAATTAGAACAATCTCTCTGAAAGGGGTTTATTGTGATAATTTTTTTTTTTTTTTTTACATTTAATTGTGTTTTAAATGGACAAAAGGGTTATCTCAGGACTTGACCTGAGAGGACAGTGTCTGAAAATCACTCAGTCAGGTTGCTTAAATATTCAGTGGAATGGTGAAAATCCAACTCCGTGTCTCAGTTTGGGTTATTGTGATCCACTGGTGTCATATTTATTAAATGTGTTTATTCATTCTTTTTCATGTGTTTTAATACTAAACTATATAAAACAAATGTAAACTATGGAATCTGCTTTGGTATCTGCTATAAATTGTTAAAATGTGTTAGGTTAATATGTTTACTATGTTTTACTATTAATATTTTGATAACACTTTAAAATGAGGTCTCATTAGTTAATATATTAACTAACAATGAGCGATACATTTGTTACAGTATTTTTTAATCTTAGTTAATGTTAGTTAATAAAAAATACTGTCTTTCATTGTTTGTTCATTTTAGTTCACAGTGATGTTCACAAATACAACATTTGATTTTAATAATGTATTAAATTAACATTAACTAAGATTAATAAATGCTATAGAAGTATTGTTCATTCTTAATTCAAGTTAAAGTAAAAGTCATTTGAAAGAAATTAATAATTTAATTAAGCAAAGATGCATTAAATTGATCATATATATAATTATACATATTATATATATATATTTATTTGAAATGGATTATATATATAAATGCTGTTCTTTTCAGCTTTCTATTCAATGATTTCTGAAAAATCATGTGACACTGAAGACAGATGTAATGGCTGCTATAACAAAGGAATAAATTACATTTTAAAATATATTGAAAGAAAATTTTTTAATTGTTTTATCGACTTTAAACTTTTGCAGGGTTGTGTATTAAATGATCACGAAAGATGTCTCAAATTGCACAGCTTGTTGAGGAGAAGTTTTCTATTTTTTATAAGTGTCTTGAGTTTATGCCTGGTGGGGAAAAAAAAAAAAAATCCCATAAACTTATCTTGGATCCTGCATAGGAACATTGCATTAAGATTTGCAGACTATTTCATCTGAAGGTTCTCCATAGTTTCACAAATGCTACTTGTGATGTCAAAAGATACAGAAGCGTAAAGAAAAAAGATTTATTGTAGCAATGTGTGTTTCTGATAGAGTTAATGACATTTTCCCAGGCTCCAGAGCGGAGTTTAAGTGTTCTACACCTTGGGCTTGTTCTCTAGTTCCTCCTGTCCGACAGCGAGACGCACATCCTGCCGTTGTCGATGTTCCTCCGGGCCGCTGCACCTGGATTCTGCGTGTGGGTTTGCCTGAAGCTCTGAAAGCTCATGAATTACAGGTGACGCTTCAGCCTGAGATCTTATCATCAACTGCTGTCAAAACTGAGATTTAGAGGTTGAGGTCTCCAATGTTTTGGTCATGTCCAGCAAGTCATTTTGTAGGGAATAGTCCATGGTTTGTTTAGACAGTAAAAACTCATCACTCAGCAGTGAATACTTAATCCTTACCTAAACTACACATTAGTGTCTGTTATTTTAATCCACCTGCTTGTTGTTTTACACAGAAATAATGCCATAAAACTAGAATAAGAATAATCCACCATAGCAATCGTCTAAAAAGTGAACTTGGAAAATGATCCATTGTGACTTCTTGCATTTTACACAGTTAAAGTCAGATAACAGACCTTAATATCTTAATTAAACTTCTAAAACATGTCAATTTGGCACTGATTTTTTGGTTAATAGGACATAATGCATTATTTAACCTTTACAAAAAATTATCATGGTAACCGTCGTACCAGAATACAACAGAAGAGTTATTTTTAGGGGAAACAATTGTTAAAAAGAATTCCCAATTTTTCTTTAACTCACAAACTACGTAGTTCTACCTGTCATATTGGTCCAAAAAAAATTGGATATTGAAGCCACACGGTCTGAATCTCACTGGATTAAAATATCAAACCACATGGTTGATTGCAAACAAATGCAGTTCAAAACTAACATCAGTTTTCTTGACAGAATTTTAACATTTATATTTACATTTAGTCATTTAGCAGACACTTTTATCCAAAGCGACTTACAAGTGAGGAAAACAAACAAGCGATTCTTCATGAATTGGGAAATAACACAGGAAGTGCTCACAATACAAGTTTCATTGCTCAGTTTCATTGCTCAGTACCATAAGCTAGAGTGGGAATGGAAAAAGGAAAGGATATATATATATATATATTTTTTTTAACCCGGGTAATCTATAACTTTTGACAAAATTTTGTCATAGTCTTCATTTTTTGAGAAGTGGGGTAAAATATAAAATGTTTTTTTTTTCTTTTTTTGCTAAAATTGCTAAAACATTGTATGACAGGTATTGAGTTCACTGACGATGCAGTTCAGCTCTAACATATCAAAAATGTTAGTGAATTGTCAGTGTATAAAACCATATTACACATATTATTAATATTGCAAAAACGTCAAATGTAAAAATTGGCTGGTTTATGAAAATGTGAAAAAGAAGAAGAAAGAAACATTTTTGGTTCCCCAAAGAACTTTTCAGTGAATTCACTTTATAGTGTGAAGATTATTTTATTAATCTAAAGAATCTTTAAAGAATCTAAAGAAACCTTTGTGCAATCGAGGATGCTATTAAGAGTGTAGAATATGCAGAACGGGATTTTTTGAAGTCATATTTATGGCTTATAGATGCTTTCTTCGAACTTCATTTGAAACACACACATCCTAAAATAGAAGTTCTATTCTATAACTCCTTGTTTTATCATTTGAAATTATGCTTTAGTGAAACTTTACATTTGAAAGTAGTCTGTTTCCTTTAAAAATGCCACTTTTGATACTTTTTTTTAGTAACAATAAAATACTTACATTGAAAAAGACGGGTTTTATGTAATACTGAATGTAGAAAGTTGCTACTAACCACTAAAAAACACTTAATTATACCATATTATAAAAGCTTCCTCTTGAAATGAGATAACTAACAATATTTATTACTAACAATAACTTGCAGGAAACGATACATTTTTGAAAGTAATGGACAATTTGTGTTAAAACGCAGACCTCCGATCATTGATGGATCACATTTTTTTTCTTCTTCTTCTTTTTTTTCCCTCAAGTACAAGTGAGAAAGCATGGGTTAGGTGCAAGCTCCAGAAATTGGATAAAGCCTATCACATATCTATGAGAGAAAATCAATACAAAAGTGGCTTGAAATCGTTCATGGAATATTTACTTATTTTGCTGTTTTCTGAAACAAACGAAACAAAATCTCTGCCTTCTCTGCTTAGCAACATCCATGGAAGCTCTTCCACATTATAGGGTCATTCATCAGCACATTCATTCTCATATTCCTATGAATAGAATATTCATGAATAGAATAGAATATTCCCAGCCATACATGTCTCCGTTTACTGGACATTTAAAAACAATTTTCAAGAAATATTCCATGCGATTCTTCATATCTTCATTTAGTTCCTCCAACGAAACGTTTCAAACATATGCAGAAAAAGTTCCTGAACGACATCACGTGCTCAAAAACTGACGTCATCACAGGTGTAAAAACAAACAGCGATCGATTTGTAAATCCCTCACTGTGGCTTTGAACCTGAGTGGAAATTATGGAAACATTTTCACGCGTTTGTGGAAATTTCGAGCATATTTCTGAAATTATTTTATCAAAATAATTACAACACAAGCATGTTAAGTTTAAACGAAGATCCTACTGTAGAACATGATTTAAGTTCATTGGAGTTTGTTTTACTATTTCAGTTTTTCAAACATGAAACATTTCACTTCTGTAGATGTTTATGATATTTACTTGCAATTTAAAATATAAATTCCACCATTTTTTTTTTCAGTATATTTCCCCTTTTTCATATTTCTCTTGTGTTTCCTCAGAGTGTGTGAAATGAACTTGAATAAGTTTGCTCGGGGTGACTGCTCTTGGCAGGAAAGCGCTATGTTTTATTCAGCAAGTTGAGGCGATAA